>OW679197.1:32090423-32307851 GCA_940337035.1 Agriotes lineatus | reverse complement strand
ACAGAAATTAATGAAAACATAAATTTTTTTTAAAAATTCTGGAACGAATAGAAAATATGTATTAAAGCAGCAATCTAAGATTGGCATGAAAAATTCAAAAGCAACCGTTACTGAATTGGAAGTTTTGCTAGCAGGGCTACTTAGTTAGCTAGAATAATTTTTCGCAGGAAGTTAAACTGAAACTCTTTCCATTGTAGGTATCATCATTTTGTAAACAATTTCCAACGTATTTAATTCCTCCACCAGGGTAAAATATGCCTTAGTTTTAAGGCACCCCAGAAAAGGTAGTTGAGCGGAGCATTGAGTTCCCTTCGGGTCCATCTGTTTTTATATTATTCATTTATATAGTTTCGAACAACTGCTATATCCACTTTACGTCTAAGAATTTATACTTTTCTATACTTCAGCCGTTGAAGATGCAAACATCAAATGAGGTATATAAAAGGTAAGCACGTAGTTAAAATTGATTTTTTAAATCATTGCAACTGTATCTGTCTCCAAGGCAATTAATATCTAAATTAATTCTACCTAAACGGAGAGCATAAGACTCGATAATACCTACGCAAAGTAGAAGTTTGTATAGGAACTTACCTTGATAGATATACAGAATGGAAGTGGCACGTCGATTGACCCGTGACTCCAGGAGCACAAAACGATAAACACGAGGGATTACACAAAACAACAAAAAACGGGATCAGTTGACCGACCGTTCACCAACTCGTCTTAGGTTCATCTCCATGCAATGTGGGCCACCGGCAAACGGATGTTATTAGAATGATTGAAGCTACGATTCGAAGAATTGTCATTATGATTGCTCAAACTCGGGGACGATTCATGATCAGGAAACAAAGAAAGATAAATGGCTTCAATACTATTAAAGGCATCATCAAATTGTTTCCCAATGGCCTCTTCGGATGCTAGGTCCGGATTAGCTTGAGTGGATATATTTTGAATAATTGCGCGATGCAAGGGTTGAAATTCATCATAAATCGACTTTGCCCTGTCAAGTCGCCGTTTGAATAACGGACGTAACGCGGTTTCTTCCTGAGATGAAGAAGCTAGGTCACGGATTTCCAATAATTGATTAATTAAAGTACTGCGGAGTGCCAAGTTCATTTTAAGCTGATTGGCCATTATTTATTGGCATGCGGCGACGGAAGTCTGCGACAGAGGGCTATATCCAAAATCCAAAACTTTGAGGATCAGCAGCCGCCTGCAGTACTACAGCAATAAAAGCAAAAGCAATAAAACCCAACCGCTCTACGATGTTCACTTGTTGACCATATGCCCGGCGCAACCAAACTAGTAAATTCCGAGAACGAGCGACAATGGATGCAAAGATGCGGACCAAATTAGGCATAAAATTAATATGTGGGACGGCGAAACGTAACGATATACGCAATATACACGAATCAGTAAAGTTAAATCAGTAATAACTCGTAAATAGCTGTACCTGCGCTGGAGCTTTGAATTTGGAAAATAAACGATATCAAAATTTGGAAAATTCGACAAATTGATGCGTTTCTTACTACACAACAAAAAAAACGGATAATCTCAATTGATTAGATCCGGCTCGAAGAACCAGAAATGTATCTGTCTCCAGGGCAATTAATATCTAAATTAATTCTACCTAAACGGAGAGCATAAGACTCGATAATACCCACGCAAAGTAGAAGTTTGTATAGGGACTTACCTTGATGGATATACAGGATGGGAGTGGCACGTCGATTGACCCGTGACTCCAGGAGCACAAAACGATAAACACGAGCGATTACACAAAACAACAAAAAACGGGATCAGTTGACCGACCGTTCACCAACTCGTCTTAGGTTCATCTCCATGCAATGTGGGCCACCGATCCAACATTTAGGGGTGGCAAGAGAGGGGACAGTAAGCCCCATAACTTGACGTTCCACCAATAGTGGGTAAACTTACCGCTACGTAGAATTACAAACTACACTAAATTTATGTACAGCTATTTACTTGTATTAAGAATTACTAATGAAATAAACTAAACTAATATGATTAAAAGCTAAATACCAAACAGCAACGTTTGATCAAACCATTAAATGCGTACAATAGAATTTGTTGAAGAATAACTGAAAATTGCGTAACAGCGATAATAGATAAAATGAAGCTAAAATGTGCACCAAATATTAGATCAATCGTTTATAGTTTAGGTCCAGGGTGGTGTAGCTTGAACAAGCATCCACGTACGATCAGTAGAGTTAAGCAACGCTCTTTCTGGTCAGAACTTGGATGGGAGTTTCACGGCTGCATCTCTCGGCTCCTCGTGGTACGGCTGCCACGAAAATAGTTGGTCCCGGTTGTCATAATAACATTATGACAGTCGTTAGTGGGGTTGGAAGTCCCCATAAAATGTACAGCGACGCCTATAATTGGCCTAACGGCTGTTGGCTGAGTACTAAAATAAAATAAAAATAAAAAATAGAGTTTTGTTACCTTTCATACAAGCCTTTCAAGTACTTTCAAAACGAGATTTAATCAGAAACAGTTTGTTTTCGCCCCAAAAACATACGGTAACATTTTTTATAAATCTTTCAGAGACATCATGTATAGACTGTACACAAGTATGATACTGTTTTATACCTTTGGAACTTGTAAAAATAGAAACTTACTAGGTGACCCGGCAAACGTTATTCTGTCCAAAAATAATAATTTGTCTCTGAAACCCTCTTTCACCACTATATGGTTTTAATTTTATGTCATGTTCACCGTCTTGGACTTAAAAATAAATGCCATTTTCGCAATCAACGTCCCAAAAAACCTCAATGACGACACCCATAGACCGAAATCGATATTTAGGCTCATTTACCCGATTTCACCCCCTAAGGGATTGATTTTCGGAAAATCACGAATTTTCAAGTCGAAATGTCTATCTAATATTATTTTTCCATACAAAATTGAAACCCCCGTTTTACCCCTTTAGGGGTTGAATATCGAAATATCTTTCGTTATTCCTTGTATACATCATAAAGGGAACCTCTGTGCAACATTTCAGCTTTCTAGCTCCAAGGGTTTGGGCTGGGCGTTGACGAGTTAGTGAGTGAGTCAGGACGTTTCTTTATATATATAAGATAATTGCTATCCTCTAGTCTAGAACAATCGAAAACTGCTCCCCAGGGAAGCTCTAAAACAAAAAATGGCTCTTCTAGTGCTTCTCTGAGTGAATTTTGGCGATGATTAACGCAACGCTTATTAACTGTACATCTAAAAATTGATCATGTGCTTCTTCCAAACCGATCTCGCAGGTTTGGTTAATGAAGTTTTTTTTTTGTTTTCAGAGAACCGTGATGATTGTCTTTTTAAATTTTATTAGAAGACCATATCGTAATCTTACTTTCTAACCATATCTATATCTGGTAGGAGCTACACGTGCCCTTCAATTTAAGTCATTCATAATATAGGTTATACAGTAGATACAGGAGAAAGTATACTTCTTTGTCTAATTACAATTTTCTATGAACACTATGACCGTAAATATACAGTACCGAAATTGTAACTCTAATCTGAGTTGCCATGACATTAACGTTAAACTTATTTTAAACAAACATTAGCTTATCTGTCAGATTATACAATATTGTCTGTGAACAAGATGCTTACAACTGAACATTTGTTTTCATATGGGAAGCATAAAACGAATACACGTATATTTCATTTAATAATGAGGGTTCATTACTGCCTTACTGAATGTGACCTATGGTCCGTTTAAACAAACCCTTATTTTTGTTGTTATAATGGTCTACTGTGCAGCAGGCCTACATTTTAAATGCGGCATACACCGCGGGCTGCAGTTGATTCACTCTAATGCTCTGGTTTCAATAGGCAGAAACCGAATTTCAACATTTTAATTTTACTTACAGCTCATTTGTTCTTTATGATATCAAGCAACAGTTTTTTAGACGGGTTAGTATAATCTTGTCGAATTGATATATCGTTTCAACCTATATTTTGATGTATAACGTATCTTTTAATGCAAATGACATTGACATTAACCCTCAGAAATTGCGTATTTTTAGGCCTTATATATACTTTATTATAGTTCGGTTTAGTAATATGGAAAGTATGGTAATTCTTCTGAGTTTCCGCAAATCCAGTAGGCCATGAAAACGAAAAGCTGGTAGTTTTCGCAATATATTTCTTTACACATTATCTAACAACAATAAATTAAAGTAATTTGGCAGATGTAAACTGTACACTTATGAAAAATACTAACCAAAGTATTCCGTATTATATTTCAAACAAACGTAATTCGTATTATTTAAGGTATATCTCGCAAGCTATAAAATTGAAACACGGAATATAGTATTAGATACCGCTAGAGGTCCTGGACTTGATTATTGTTTTTCATTTCTTTCTATCCATGGGTACATCCTCCCAGTTTTGGACTTCCAGTTTTTTCATAGTGGTTTTCACTACATACATCCATCTGGGCTTAGATCTTTATTTCCTTTTCTTTGCTTCTACAACATTCTCACTTTTTTGTGACTCTACCATGTCATAACCTTGTCGTGTGTTCTAACCAGCACATATGTGCAAGCGACCACGACCCTGGCTAGCTCAAACCCTCGGCAGTTAATGGCGTGGATTAGGACAAAGTTGCCGTTCTTTAGCGTAAAAAGCATATCATAATTTGGAAATAAAGACAAACGGGCGCCAGTCGTTAACCACGACAAACAATTGCAGATCTAGGCAACAGTCGAATCCAAAACGCACCTTGCCTTTCGTGGCTTCTCGCTTAACGATAATAAACTAAAAACACGGGCATGTATTGTGGGATTAACTAGCATATATACACTGCTACTACTGAGTAGCAGCAGCAAGATGCTTTAATAATAGTTAAACCATATAGCAAGACGCCTAAACATGTCATTTACAACCTACCTGGCGTGATAAACGCACAAGTAACACTAGGATCGCTGCTGGCGACGCCGAGCAATTAATACAAGAACGTTATGTTATGTCAACAAACTAGAATTATGTAACAACTGGGTCGCAATGCAAACACCCCGAAAAATGTTCTTATAAGCCAAAAATCTACGTTGGATGCTAAGTTGAAAATTTTCAACCTAAATTTGGAAAAGTGAAAAAGTTGTGCACACGCTTTGCGAAAAACCTATCTTACAAAATTACGCAAATTGTGGACTAATGCCTTAAAAGAAAAAGTCAAGCATGTGCTAGTACTTACATCAATGCAAAACATAAAAAAGTGTCAGCTCCAACACAGCTTTAATTAATCGAGGCGATTTTGCTGCTTTAGGGGATTGAGGAATCCATCAACTGATACTAGCTCCTGCCCCAAATGAAAATGCCTTCGGCATTTTAGCGGAAAAAGAACCTCGCCACGGAGGTGAACAGGCCAAATGACTACCACGCAGCTATACGGGTCCCCAGAAGGAAATTTGAGGCTACTTTGTATGGAGCTCGCGTGCGGGCTGAATACCATATAAATTAGCACTCAAAGATAGGGGAGACATTAAATTGTGCTCACCTTAAGCTGGTGGGCGGCCACAGAATTCACATGCCGCAAGAGGAATATAATCGCCATGCTTACAAGGGTAGGAGATTTGAAGGCATGGTATAACTTGCAGTTAGCACATGGGTTACAAATCCTGATAAGGGCCCAGTGGATAAAGTTACAGCTTTCTTTGCCGAACGCGAGACGAAAAAATTCTACTCCGCGTCGCTCAAATTTAGCGTGAAGCTAACGTTACCCCCATCTAAATTACGCAGAGCTCAGAAAATTTATCCGAAAAAGATTGTTCCGTACAATAGAGAATTAGGATTTTAACGTCGAATATAAAAAGGGCCGTTACACACCGTCTGGGTTTTCTCCATATATCCCCCACTATCCGCCGCGTGGCGCTGTTGGGTAAGCGCCAGACTTGCATTAAGCATGTCCTCGGTTCGAATCCCGCGGGGGTCGGAATTTTTCCGCCTTGGTGATTGGAATCGGGCTCGGTGAGACCATTCACAGTTGGGCACCAAATTAACTGTGCTCTACTCAGAACCACAGACCTAAGAGATAGAGTAACAAGGTCAACACATCACCAATACACACACTTCATACAATGGTTGCTGCGCAAGCACCAAAGGCGCGATCCAACTCTGTATCCCGAATTCGGGGCAAGTTGATCATTGTACCGCCAGATGCCAGCGCATAAAGCACCAGCCTCGACACCGCAAGGTAAATGAGTTTACAGATAATACATACATACATACATACATCCCCCACTTTTTTCCTTTTTAAAATTCTTTATAAAATTTATCTCTGGAAGACTTCCAATGCTTTCGACTTCATTTATTTACAAACCACAACACTAGTAGTCACTAACTAATTTCTACGCTACCTCAACCAAGCTTCCCTTCACACAGCCCAGAAGTACTTTGTATGATATGTGCAATAATGCGATGCCTCTGTAGGTCTCACACAATGTTGCATCGCCATTGGTTCTTTACTTCTTCACTAGACCATTAATTTGTTGTTAAGTTATGCAACTTACTCGCCAATCGTTCTCCTTTCAACCAACAGTTCTGAATAATATGATTTTCTCCTAAACTTTTTCAGCTGACCTATCACTCCAGTTACATCTTCTCATCGTTTTCATTCTTATTTATTAAAACTTTCTGTCAATACTAACATCTATTTAAACAACTGTTCCTCATACATCCAATGAAATTGATTTCTTTATTTTTGGAGAACAACAGTCTATCTCTTCGTCCTTTTGGTTCCTTCTTTACTTCTTCATAGAAATGTATTATATTTTATCTTCAAAACATTTTATTTCTTTTATTCCCGGCAGTTCTGCTTGTATGTAACTCTTCTTTTTATGTCTACATATGTTTCTTTTCTACTTTTGTTTCACTTTATCTTGGGTTTCTGTGTTTTGCGCTTCAACATCACCATCTTGATTTCCAACCTCTACTTCGGTGCAATCTATCTATCCAACCACAGTGGCCGATTTTCTTGCCCTTCTGCTAAGACTTACAGTTTGGTGTTTCTTTTACAGCTATTCTATGTTCTGCCACTTCTTCTATAGTAGTAAATTCTTTTTGGCCATGTACGTCCTCTTCTAATTAAGTTTTATACTAAAGCTTTACTTCATTATAAAAGCTGCTGCTATTCTACCTCGAAATTATTTTCTTTTAAATCAGAATGTACTCCTAAACTTCGCAGATCCTTAATGGTACTTACATGGTTTGCTCTTTTCCAGCGGGATCAATTTGCTAAGTAGTATTCTTATCGGGTGATAGTCAATTTCTCAGGTGTATTTCTTTATGGTTAAAGAAAGTGGATACAACTTTTAGGTTTATTTTCGTTTGAAGTCGCTTTCCTCGCATTTTTATTTGTTCCTGGGTGATTAATAAATTGTCCGCTAACTGGTAAATTTGCTCTTTCGCCAATTGCGCATTACAATCGCCAATATACATTTTCCTCCTCAAAAGTTTCTCTTGCATATTTCAGCTTCCTTTATAGTGATTTTTAATTTTCCGTCCTTATACTTCGTCCTACTATTTTGTATTTCGATTGGAATAACGTGATCCTAATTACATTCCTCTCCATTTTGAATGAGCTTTCGGTATCCTATTTTTTTACAATCTCGTTCTGCCCTGTGTTTCTTAGGTATCGCTCTTAACGTTTCCTCTATTTGCCGCCATTCCGCTATTCAATCATAGATATATATTCAGGTTCCTTTCACTTTGAAAAACGAGATCATTTCCAGAATTTTACTAACTGGGCGGAAAAACCACACAAGTCGACTTTCTACGTAAAAATTTTAGTGGAAAATCTTAATATAAAATGTTGAATTATTAGTCTTCATCAGCTCTCACGAGTAATAGATAAAAAATATGTTTTATTTTGGTAGAGCACCTTTTCTGTTCTAAATACGTCAAAATATGATCAAGAAAAGTTGTTAAAAATGTAAAATTATGGTACCATGCAAAATTTCAGAAATATCAGCTTATACTTTTATGAAACCGTGTATATTAGATGAAATACTTGTTATAAACACTGCTTCATGAAACTAAACTGATATTTCTAAAAAATTTTGCATAAACAAATGTCTTGAATGGTGTTTTTCCGTATTTAGAACAGAAAAGGTACTTTAGACAAATAAAAAATGTTTTTATATATCGCTCGTAAAAGCTCATGACCAATTCAACATTTTTGTCTTAAGTTTTTCAACTCAGAACTTTACGAAGAACATCGCCACGTGTAGCTTTTGTAACATTTTAGTAATTTCTTGTAGGTATATAACTTTAATTCAGTTTATATCATAAACGTACTTCAATACATATGACTTATGGACAATGTAATGTGCTGTTAGATGCATAAGCGTTTCTTTGGCGATACAACTTACAAGAACGTCTTAAATGTTTCAAATCTACAATTGATAATAGAAAGGGGTAGCCAAATGCAGACAGTCCGCCCCTGGTTTTGCGATGCTCGTCCGCCGAGCAACAATCCTTAATAAAGCAACCACGTGCTGTAAAGACCCCAAATCTGGGGCGAAGAAATAATAAAAAAGCTCTCACTCGCATTAATTTTCGGCATTCTCCCACCTATCCGAAAACTTTACGATCACCTTAAATTCGCGGAATAAATGGCCACGGAAACTTACTCTGTTTTTCCAACAATATCCTTCGCATAATACATCAGAGGAGATGGATCCTTGTATATTTATCTGCAGCCCGCGGCGATCGAAGCAGTAAACCTCAGCTAAGCCTCATTTTAAGTTTTGACTGCGCTTTTCTTATAATTAATGAGTAAAATTCGGATAACAGGGCTGCTGTAAATCCCGGCGGTTTTGTAATCAAGTGCACAGCAGCGCTCCAACAATTAAAGATCCGGTTATAGCGCTTCGGCTGATGGCCCATACGAACACCACACACGTACGTTGCTCTGCTCTTGGAAATGTTCCTAAAACTTGGGCTTTTACGCGTATACCAACTTGGATATGGACCAAATCTTGGTAAACTTGTTAAATCTAATCTAACTCTCGCGGCATCTTCTGAATAAAGAATACATACATGCATATATGGATGTTTGGATGCTCCCCCGTTGTTTCCACTAACTCGCACCCTCTACACAAAGTTAACACTTCCAGAAAACACTTGTATCGGAACTACCGCCTACTTTATTTACAAATTGCTCACGAGCTGCAATAAGTTCGCTCCGGTGCAGCCTGAAGGAGGCTCAAAAGATTGGATTAAAACTGACGGAGGAGTCAAAACCGAGTTCAATTAGATGAATCCCAAGATGAGATCAGTCAGTTTCAATTCCAAATGAAAATCAGAAATCTTAAATAAAGTTTCATCGGTCCCGCTAAAAAAGTTGCAGCCTCGTATACCTTCCTAATAAATTACTGGCAAACTGATCTTGACACTGCGTCCACCAGGAATTATACTTTCATGAAATTTTTCTTAGGGACGTTAATCTTGGCAAGGTTCTGCAATATAGTCGCAAGCTATTAGGTAGATATATACTTTTTATTATTAAAAACACATATTAGTGTTTCTTGAGTTACACTCTAGTGTGAAGGCTAATAAGCAATTATTTTTTAACTTAAAATGCTTAGGAAAATCTTGCTCTAAGAGTTCGCTTGAGTTCCTTAGTTTATAACATGATGCAATAAACACATGTTTTCTGTCTAATACTGCTTTAGCTTTGTTTTTCACTGTCACTAACTTCAAGGATTTCTTTTATAAAGTAATAGCTCTTAGCAAATCTCTGTGCTGCCATAGCCAGAGTTTCTAGTTCCAGGTCCCGATTAAGATCACAGTTGCTACCATATTAGAGTGAATTAACGATGTTCCTTAGTGCTTTGTTCTGAAATCTTTGAACGATATTAATATTTCCTTCTTTGCTACAGTCAATAGCTCTCCAGAAGTGTTTTAATACCTGCTTATATATCTGCATAGACACTGTTACAACCCTAGATGGGTACTACGGTAGCTTTATTAACGACTGCTTTACATTGTCTTTTGATTTCTTCTTCCAATTTGGTATTTGCAGCAGATATTTTCAACTCCATCCTTGCATCGTTTTCTCGATCTTCCTCTGGTTCTAGCTCCGCCTGTCTATCCCTCAAATACTTTCCGTATGGACCTATTTATAGCTCATCTTAACTTCCTCGCTTCAATTTTAGCTGTAATGTTGAGGTCCTAAGATTGGCGTATGTCTCACATGTTTTTTATTGGCCAATTTTCGCGATCTTTCACTGGCCCTACTGTCATTTCTTCAAATTTTCTTTCAAAGGTCCTCAATAGGTTTTCATGCTTTTGTTTAAGTTGGCAGGTTTCTTCTCCATATGTAACTACCGGACACTATTGTTTTAGGCATTAGTTTTTCTAGACAAGATGTTTGATTGAAGTATGAAACAATAAAGAAGCCGACCTGCGTTTAATTAATAAAATTGATCTATGGTAGTAAAAATCGCAGATCAACCCCCCTACAGTTTATACACCACGGCAGCTCTAAAAAACTCTTTACTCACCGCAATGGCCCTAGCTAACTCAAATATCGGCGGCCTTAGATCGTAGGTTCAAATCATCAGCTGTGTACCCTGGAATGTCTTCAAAAAAGGAAAGGAAATGGAAATGGGCACCAGAAATCAAAAGATTTCAAATATTAAGAAAAATAAACTACAAGTGACTAGCGTTTAATTAATAAGCAATAAAAAAGACTTGTAGTGTCAGTAATAAATTATCAAGGGAAATACCACAAAAGGTGAAAATTTTTTGAGAATTTTTTTCGTTCACATGCAAATTATTGTGTTGAAATTTCGCGAAACCAAAACTGCGTTAAAAATTCCGCGAGACCGCAGGTCGAGTGGAATTTGAGCAGTTTTTGTTAAGAGAAATTTGCAATAATTTGCATGTTAAAGAAAAAAATTCTCTTAAAAAATTTTTACCTTGAGTGGTATTTGGAAAGATTATTCAACAATATGGGTATATGACATTTACCGTGTTCGACAGCACACATTTTTAACGTTTTCCACTATTAATTCAATACTGAAGCATCTAACACGATTATTTTTTAGTTTTTAGAACGACGCCGATTTGAAAACTTCAGTTTGACGTTTTGGCGAAATGTCAGTCAAAGGCTACTCACTAAATTGAAATCATTGAAACCAATCGGGCTCGCTTGAAAACACTGCGACATTAGGTGTTTTCAAGGGCAGTCAATTTTGATTGGCCGTTTCTGACAAATTGAACCATTTCCATTGGTTCCTTCACTATAGTGTTGAATAATCAGAATGATTAAAATGCAAACAATTTTATAACAACATTCTGTACGTGAACTGAAGGTTGCGACACGCATAAAATTAAAAACCCCTTTCGGGTTATTTTAATAACTCTAAATTCAAATTATTCATGGGTTATGCATACCTCAATCATTTAATAATACCTTCTGTTTAGGCTATTGAAATAAAAAAGCGTGACTGTACCTTTTACAGAGGGTCGAAATACACATCAAAATAGCAACTTTAAATATAGCATAATTAGATATAAGCATAAAAATTTAAATATTAAAATAAGAGTATGTATGAAATTGAATGTTATATTACATGTTAATAATTGCGGAACGTATGCATTTAAATTTTAAATATTTACGGTTTTAAAATGTATAAATGTAAAATACAGGTATTGAAGATACGATATATCTCGGAATAGCACAAACTAACCTCGCTTCACCAACGTGCAAAAACGGCTAACAGGCGAACGTCGGCTGGGGTTGCTACACCCTGTTGTTTAAAATAAGTTGGTCGTGATCTGCTACCAAAATGGAATACAGCAAAAGCACCCTCGAACGGCAGCAACTAAGCAGAGCGCCAGCAGGTGTTGAAAGTGCGATAAGGCTTGGCCTCCGAGAAAAACTCGTGTATGAAACTGGTAATTAAGAGCTAAGGAAAATATAATTACTATGGAGATAATAAGACAGAAAAGCGCAATCGTACCTGATCATAATCAGCCCTTAGAAACACACTGCTCATTGAAATTGGTTGAGCGCACGTAATTTGACTTGAACAAAATCAAACCTCGGCCGCGCGAAATGCGCTGCCTGAGGCGAGAAGAATAAGTGCCTCGGACGAAAATTTCGTTTCTAAAGGGAGACTCGCACTCTGATAAGAAATAGCGCAGGTCGAGAGGGCATCGTGCAAACGATAGGAACTTGATCCAGGTATAAAATACGCTGCTTTGGAAAATAGAAGAATTTGAAATGCAAAAGGATTTATAATTCAACTAAAAATATACAGGTTAAGCCGGAAATAATTGGATAAATGGCGAAACAATTAGGCTAAGCCAAAAAATTGTTTCAAGTAGTTGGTTGAATGCAAACTTGAATTCATTTCTTTGTAGGATTCTCACTTTTATTTCCTCTTTATGTCGTTGTCAGGATTTACAATTTACCCTTGAAGGACTGTACCGCTTCCTGCGCTCAGATATGGTGATTTTAATCCTGTATTTCATTTGCTTCTTGTTTTTTTTTCACTAAAGTTGCTGCCACTGCTGTCAATAATCTCCCTATTACGAGTATGTTTACATCGTCATGAAAGGCCAATGTATACATTATCATACCTTTCCAATCCGATAGTGTTATCGGAACTTTTTCCAGAGCTAACATGAAGAAAGTTGCAGAGAAGCTATTGTAAATACTCTGACAATGTATTCTACATTGATATTGTACGCCTATTTGAAATCAATAATATATATTGTAAGTTTATGTTATACCCCACTGCTTGGTTCATAACTTGATGAATTGTAAATATCTGGTCAACAGTTTCGATACTGTAATCAGTAAAGATATTAGCCTGTACAAGGAAAGTTTTCGTGTTGGTTTTCCTGGTTTACAGATCAGAATGATATCGGTCAATTTCCACAACCTTAAATACACATAGGTTGGTTAGTTTTATTATAGTCGTGTTCGAAAGCTGATTTACTACATCTCCGGTTATCAAATCAAATCCTGCAACATTTTTTGGGTTAATGGCTTCTTTGTTCTATCTTTGTATCTTTATATTTCCGGAGATCTCACCAGCTTCTTGTATTGGTTCATTCATTTCAGTATCTTCCTCTACCTGCGGTTCAATTTTTCTCCTTTGTTTCTTGCCCATTTCCATTTCCCTGTTTTATTTCCAAACAGAATAATCTGTGCTATTGTCGTCGTTAATTGCCTTACATTTTTTACGTAACAATATCGTACATATTTCTTAATAAAAGCACAGTCAAAATTCTGAAACTGCAACTAGTGCAGAAAATAATATATAGGGAATCGAACAGATCTATCTAAAAGAAGAATTCCTAACTGTAGATTAGTTTTAGTATATACATATATTAAAATGCCCATTATGGCGCTTCCAAGATAAATAAACTTGTGAAATTGATGGTGCTTCTCGGAGTTCCTGCCAGTATAATACGAAATTGAAATTTTCCACTGCCGATATCATTTGCTTTACGTTTGTGTTACTGATTTTGTAAGCTGCTACGGGTGGAGGGGGGGGGGGTTAAATAGCTCCTCGAAATTGCTGTTAACACAATGTAAAACTAAGAATTACAACAGTACCCACCAAAATATACAATTATACTACAACCTCAACCAATGGGGAAAACAACCTATCCGCATTCCCAATGGAAGAGGACGTAATACTCGTATATTCAAATTTTACCATTAAAACTTAGCAATTAGGAAGTACAACCAACTTCCAACTACTCTACCTTGCGTGTGGGTTATAAAATTGAAACACTGACGTGAAGCATCTAATACATTCATATGAAAGAAGAATTGGTAACTGATATTGAGATATCAATTACGAGGTCCCAAGGAAAAATTAGGGACTCTTCTAATATATCTTGAACAAATCATTTTACACTTTTACATTACTTAATAATGGTTTCTCTATGCTTCATCTTTTAACTAAAAATAGCTCTTTGCAATTTTTGTTAGCAGAATATAATGGCAATATTTAAAAAAATCTTTGTCACTCGCCTTGTGTGTGAGATAAAATATTATGATCATAAAAGAAAATTAAAACCCGCAAACTTAGTTTCAGTGTACATAAATATTAATATGCCATTTATGGAATTTCGAAAGACGCAAGCATAAGTGAAATTTTGGAAAAAATCGAGTTATATTATAAAATTAGTGAATTCTCTAACATTGCTTGATAAAGCAAGCATTCGTCAGAGTTTCAAGGGAATGTTTTAAATTGTCTGATACTAAAACACAATTGTCAAAACAATTAACTTGATATAAATGGAATTCGTGTTAATTTCGATATACAGGGTGTTTCGGGAGGAAATGGAAATATTTTAAGAACATGTCTAGGAAGCCAAAATAAGCACAATAAGCTTATATGTTCAAGTCCGATTTTTATTTGTTTTCAGAGATACTTTGATTAATTGTAATTTAAAGACTAAAGAAAATTTCAATACAAAACTAACAAAACAAAACAAAAAAATACACAAATTGCATTAATTCACAACAAATTTTCGAAAACATCACCGCCCACTTCGATACACTTATTTACGCGTTTATATTATATAGTTTTTAAATTAAATTAATCAAAGCATCTCTGAAACAAATAAAAATCGGACTTGAACATATAAGCTTATTGTGCTTATTTTGGCTTCCTAGACATGTTCTTAAAATATTTCCATTTCCTCCCGAAACACCCTGTATATCTTTAAATTGTTTTATTAGGTGTGCTTTACTAAATATTGACTACTAATTTAAATCCATGAAACAACTGCAGCTTCTTGCGGCTGTTACTGATACATTGTTTGGTGAGTTTATATTATAGACGTTGTGTTCGAAGACAAAGTATCTGGTTAAAATTAAAATGTTGGGTTAAATGTCCCTATAAAAGAAAATTCCCACTATTCACGTCGTAACTTGTTAATATTCAAAACGACTAGCTCACAACCAAATGTCGGCGAAGGATTTAAGGCAAAAGTTATAATAAACTTAAATAATTGTCATAAGCAGTAACAAAGCAGCAGTTAAAGGCGCTAGGTTAAACAACTTACCGTGACACACCCTGCCGAACCATA
Organism: Agriotes lineatus; assembly: GCA_940337035.1. Lineage (NCBI taxonomy): Eukaryota > Metazoa > Arthropoda > Insecta > Coleoptera > Elateridae > Agriotes > Agriotes lineatus. Next base: position 32,292,773 of record OW679197.1, on the reverse strand, counting down.
CGCACTAGTCGAGATGCGGCGAGGCTGGAACGAGGTAATCAACACCCAAGAAAAACAGCAACGTCTAGTATCTACTGTTAGCAATACATTTATTCAAAACAACGACCTAAATAGTACACTGAAAGATATAGTGCTACGCAAAGATTCACATACAAGCAAAAGAGTCTCACTTGATAAAAGCACACGGAATCGGTTTACTGAAGTGTAAAAACCATTATCGAAATAGGTTCCATGTGGCGCTGCAAAAACCTATTTAATAACATAATCTACGCCTCTCATCTCACCTCACGATTGAGGCTTCTCGATTGTCGCAGATACAGATGTGGTTACAAATCGCCGAGTGACACACGTAAATCAGTAAAATTGTGGGTTTTCTATTCTTAGCAAATAGAAATGACAGTATAAATTCAGAAAATACACAAAGCAATTGACATTTGCAAAAGTTTCAAAGAAGAATTTAAGATAATTGATCTTCATGATAGAAGCCAAACAATATATTTCACTCTTATCAGGAAGCGTGAGATGCGACGCTGAACAAAAGGTTGGAATAAATTATGAACTTGACCTGAACAGCTGCTACACGTGTAGGGCTCGCAATTGCAGGTGTTCTAACTTTTCCCACCGCCAATTCTACAATCCTCCAGCCATCAGCCAAAAGCAAAATAAATAGTGTGGGCAGCAGGGGAAGAAGAAAATGCAGAAATAGAAAATATAACCAAACCCAAGCGGCAGAACTGTATTTACTTCCAAGATGCTATTAAATCCTGAAGTAATTAAATAGGTGTAGCAATTTATCAAACCACTACTATTAAACCTGCCCCAGATTATGACAGATTTTTCTGGATAAAATCCGCTTGCAAGGCATCAACACAATAAGCCCCAAACAAACACGTCTTATAGTTCCGATAATAAATGTATGACTTAAAAATTACCAAAAACGAAGGAAAACCGGAAAATAGCCCCACCCTGAAACTGAATACGAGGCATTTTACTTAGGTAATCAGAAATACCTAGCGCTGTTTAAAGTTGCCACACCCACAGCAACAACAGCGGACGTAAATGGGAAGTACCATTTGCTTACCGTAACACAGTTGCAGATGGTTTCTTTTTACAATTCATTTTTGTACGTTTTCCACAACATACTCAGGCAAAACAATTTCATCGCGCCTGTGCTAATCCACAAGCAAGAGTGTGATTTTTAATATTTTCATATAACACGATTATAGCTTTCCCTATATACAAGGAATCATTATATTCTCGGACTCGAAGAAGGTAGCTACATTGTTTTTTTAAATGGAAAATGAAAAACCTTACTGCTGGTAAAATTTGGTATTTATGGTAGGTGATTGATTTCCATTAATATTCAGTCTGCAACACAAGCGCGTGTTGCTTACGACTTGTGAGCTTGTGCATTTCTGTGCAGCAATAAAACTTGCACTGACATACAATTAATTAGTACCAGTATATCACTGCCTAGGTTTGATTAATAAAAATCTACATACACAATCCTTTATTACCGTAGAATTTTCACAGAGAACAGAATAACTATTTGTTAATCTAATTTCTAGTTACTAAATGAAAAACACTAAAAAACAATTTTATATCCTGCTTCTAATTCAGTTGTAAGTTTTAATTTAATTTTGAATACTATTAGTTCCTCATATAAAGTTGAAGTATTTCCGATTTTGAAACTTACAGACGTACCTTTATGATATAATGTTCAATCCTCACCCTTGTTAGTTTCAGGTAAAATCAAATCTCCATTTCGCTTGGGTGTTAACTCGAACATCAGGACGGATATACCGGCAGCCAATATCAATTCTTTACGTTTTATCTAATTAGTTCGTAGCTTAGCTTGCTTTATTTTCTTTTATTCTTTAAACATCGACGGCTGCAGGACGCAACGGGAAGCAAGACTCGTTCTCGCTGTACTATTTAGAAAACAATTACCAGGTTTCTGTACTGAACGGGCCCGATAATTGTTCATTAAACTTACTTCTTCTGATCGTTTAGCGCTTTAGTTCGAATAAAGTAGAAATGCAATTATCCAACTGCAACACAGTTAATTATAGCGTTTTTTAAATGACACCAACTGCATGACTAGTGCAGTTTTGTTGTAATTATCAAAATGTCACTTTAAGCTGACTTTTTAAAAATAGGCTGTCTGTTGAATTATTTTTAACTAACAAGTTAAGCAGTTGAGTTCCCATCAATAACCTTTAATATCCCACATAGAGAGATTGAAATCGACCAAACTTTCACACAACTTATAGAAAAAAAAAATCTGGTGTGATACACGCACACAACTTTCTTTTACAGTGATCTTATAATTAGCCAAAAATTTTATTTTTAATTTTTAAGCATTTGTCAAAATTTTAAAAAATTACAAATTCTACAGAAACCGTACAAAATAGACTATTAGTTGAAGAAACCAATTTTCTCTAAAATTTTAAGCTGAATTCAAAACTGTAATAATATAACGGGTGTTCTATTTAAAATAGGAGTTAATAAAAAAAAGAAAAAACAAAAAAACCCGTTTTAGAGATATTCAACTGGAAAATCACCAATCTCACATCAATACACATTAAAAATGTAATAAAAATGTAAAGTTAAAAAAAAATCGAAAAAAACTGAAACAGAGTAAACACCATAATTCCGGTTATGCGATTTTATTAAAAATCGTGTTGTCGCATCTAGATAGTACACAAAACTTATATATGAAATTTCAACACCATACCTCTTTGCATTTTTAAGATATTCTGTTCACAGACACACAGACTGACAGACTGACACACAGACCCTAAAAGGGACTTTAAAACGTAAAGATCTGTTGAAAACTCAATTTTGAATTTTTGGGGTGAATCCAACATTTTACGCAATTTACTCTACTATCTAGAAGTAAGGATCCGTCTGTTTCAACTTCTGTCAATAAGAATACTATTTACGTACTTAATAACCTTGTTGTAGATTCCATGGTTAAGATGGTTGCGTCTACTTCGGGCATCTACTCATCCTCTCTTCATTCTGATTGTTGTACAATTTTCCTCATGTCTGTGGCTATATTTTGTACTGCACTACCAGCACGCTATTTCTATTTCCTTCTTCGCTTCCAACTCTCCTCACGTTACCCGTACATTCCACAGCTCGGGAAGAGAGGAATAGGTCTTATTTTTTTCCTTGACACATTTATTATTCTATTAGTTCTGTTGCCCTCACAAGAATCCTCAATTTTGAGCTTTGTAGTTTGCTTCTTAATTTTGTAATGAGTGTGCGTATATTACTTTCTAACGTAGCACATATACTGTTTTAAGTATAGCGAGAAATATTTTCTTTGGTGTTTCTTGTTAGCGAAATTGATGACAAGCAGCGTTGAATGTTTGTGAGGCTCAGGTACTTCTTCATTTCTGTCTAGTTCAATGTTTCATTTTCATGATTTATTTTTAGATTATACCTTGAAGTATGAAGTACTAGAAATCTTGTATTCTACGTCTACCTTTGTCGCTTGAAGTTAATATATTTGTCAACATTATTTTACCTTCTTTAAATTTCATTTAGCCAGAGGTAACGTTCTTTTTCTTAACTAAGTCATCCATGAACAGTATAAATAAGAGAGGACACAAAATACACCGTTGCTAGGGAGTACAAGCTTCAGAGAGTGTATGCTTGACAATGGCAATGCCTCACTATATCAAACGCTTTTCTGAGATCTATAAAATCCATGTGTACCTTACAACTTCCTTATTTTGTATAAGTGCAACAAGACTATCTCCTAATAGTTTACAGTTCTTTGTAAGCTCGTCGCATGATTCTGCAGTTGCCTTATATATTTGTATTTCCGGGGTTATATTGTCTATATCTGCTGATCTTCCTATTTCGGTTTTTCTTAATGTCTCCTCAAACTTGGCTCTACTAATTTTCTCGGTCTCTTTTCATATTTCTATTATGTATGTCCTAATGGTTCCGGTTGATATTTTAAACTATTTTAGAAAATGGTTTGTATACCATGGTTGCTCTATTAAACAAAACACCTTGTTATAGAGAAATTCCCGTTTACGAAATGTACAAGCTTTAAGAGTGCTCAGTAGCTCATAGGAATGGGGGAAAGGGGATGATAAGCTGAAGTAATTATATAAATTCGTATTAACTATTTGATCTGTGATTTGTAAAACTACTTTACAAATGAAAATAATACAGTGCATTTTAAAAACTGTATTAACATATCATTTACAACACTACCCTGAAACGGGTCTGCCATGCAGCAGCTGTAACCGAAACAAAGATGGGTAACCAAACTAATTTCTACGAATTTTTCTTAGCTGCTCTTTATCAATAAGACTAGCTGTTACCCGCGACTTCGTACTCTCGAGGTTCCTTATTTGTGTATTAAATGACTAATTATTTTCTGTCATCCCATCCCATCCTGTCCCTGTCCCTTTCCGCGTCCCCGTCCCTTTCCCCGATCCTGTCCTTTTCCCCGACTCCGTCCCCGTCCCGTCCCGCCCCGTTCCATCCCCCCTTCCATTCCATACTTTCCCGTCCCGCCCCGTTCCCTCCCCTCCCATCCCATCCCTTCCCGCCCAGTTCCGTCCCGTCCCTTCCCGTCCCGTCTCCCTTCCCGTCCCGTCCCGCCTCCTATTTTCACATTCAGGAAACAAATTTCTAAAACCTTTGAATGATTTCGTTCAAAATTTGAACTTACAAAATTCCAACCCCTTTTTTACGTCCCAAAAAACCTCAATAACGACACCCATATCGAATTTTTAGGCTTATTTACCCCATTTCACCCTCTAACGAGTTGATTTTCGGTAAATCACGAAATACTTGTTTGCTTATTTGTTTTTAGGAGTACTCCTACGCTGTTTCAAGTCGAAATGGCTATTTAATATTATTTTTCCATACAAAATTAGTACCCCCATTTTACCCGTTTAGGGGTTGAATTTCGAAATATCCTTCCTTATTTCTTGTATACATCATAAAGGGAGGTTTCTCTGCAAAATTTCAGCTTTCTAGCTGCAAGGGTTTGGGCTGGGCGTTGATGAGTGAGTTAGTGAGTCAGGACTTTCATTTTTATACGTATATATAGATAGATTAACAGATGTGCTTGCATGCAGAAAATCACAGGGAAACACAATATTGATGCACTGGTGCAGATCGTGGAAGGCATCACTGCACAACAAACGGTGATATGACCCAAAATTTATTTCACAACAAACAGCTTACTTGCTTAAACACATACCAAAAATAATTTACACGCACAGAATTTTACTCTTGTGTATTTTATATTCGGGTTAAATTGCCCATGCAACATAAACTAATAAAAACTTAGATTGGACAAATTCAGTTCAATCGGCGGCAAAATGCAAAAACCAAAGACAGTTACAGACCACGAGTTTCGCACAAAATATTGTCGTGCTGACCGGCAAAGTTGAACACAAATTTTGGGTTTGTGTCTCTAAAACGGCAACAAATTGCACAGCTCCACATGCAAAACAGGTGTAAATGCAGGGAAAAATTTTCTCCCCAGCTTTTAGAACAATGTTCAAAGATTATGAGCAACCAGCGTAAATCTACGCGCGATTTAGGAATTCGGGATTTCAAACCTACTAGCCTACGTTTTGGGGTAGATTAGACAATTGTAGTGAATTTGCCAAAGCGGTACTATAAAGCTTCGTCAAGGAAGTTACATTTATGACCCACCACAAACACACAATCATTCATCTTGACTGCCCCTGGCCATATTTAAAAATAAACGGCGTAACTTTTATCCTCCAAAACAAGCTCTATACTCGATTATTGCTGGTGGATCCCTCAAACTGAACTGCCCTGCCGCGAGCAGGGCTCAACTAAACGAAAATGCCTAGCTCTCTTCTCATTTGCGGGCGGCAATTCAAATGGCAGGGTTTAATTTTCAAATATACCAAACACTCCTCTTTCAAGGAGAGGATTTCCCGGAAATTATCTTGGGTAAATAATTAGGCATCAGAACCAAAACGCGAAGAAATCGCCAAAAACGAGAAGAAGAATAACGCGAAACGTTATCAAATCCGAGAGTAATAATAACCATCTTAGAAAGATCTAAGTAATCAAGTCCGTAAATAAAATGTTTCTAAAAAGTGTTACTTATCTAATGTTCTCGCAAACACCCATTTATGTTAACATGAAGTTGGTTGTAGTAAAGTCAGTGCCCCCCCTCTTCTATCTCTCTCTCTATCTGTCCGAAATTTCTGTATCACCAGTACATTGTGCAGATGTACAGATGTAGCTAACAGTCGAAAGCCCATGTTTGTGGCTACTCGCTTAACAACCCTAAACTAAAAAAAACGAGTAAAGTCGATGCGGGGGTGAATAAACAGATATACCAGTAGTAGCCCTAAGAAGAGTATTTAATAATAGTTAAAAATATATCACAAGGCAATATAAACAATTCAACAATTAAGCCGGGCGTGGCTACGCATAGGTAAATATATGAGCTCAAACTTACGAAGCCAGAGCAAAAATACAGAAATTTTATATAGTGTTAACCCAAAAAATATATGACAACTGGTTCGCAATGAAAGCTCCCAGCAAGATTAATTTACAAGCCCAAAAAACTACGTCGTATGCTATGTTAAAAATGTTCATTCTAAATATGGAAAAGTGAAAATTAATTAAACCGACTGTTATAAGTTCTGGCACAAGCAATAGCGGACATCGCAGAGAAATTATTTGACAGGCGGTTATAGCTGCCCGAAATACTTATCTTACAAGATTACAGCGTGCAACGAAGGCCTTCAATGTCATGCTACGCAAATGCGGGCTAATACACATATCTGTACAAATAAAAATGAAGGTTCCGCTGGAGAATGGGCAAAAATACAACCATCTGCTTCAATGCAAAACATAAAAAGGGTTTAGCTACAACACTGCTCGGCTAATAAGATGCGATGTCGGCTGCGTCGGGGGTTGAGGAATCCGTCAACGCTCGATACTAGCTCCTGCACCAAATAGTAACGCCTTCGGCATTTTAGCGGAAAAGGCACCTATACTCGGATCTGGACAGGGCCAGTTGGCTTACACTATGTCGAGGGCAGCTATGCCGGTCCCCAGGAAAAAATTAACTCTACTGTGTACCAAAGAGCGCGTGCGGAGAGCAACTCAAAGATCGTGGAGAAATATAATTGTGCTCGCTTTACGACGATAACGGCCCAAGGAACACGGGCAGCTTAAAAATTATTGTCAGACTTAAACCCGGAGGGCGTAGACGGTAGTTTTCATAGCTTTTTAAAGAAATCTGAAATGCCCTACCTGGCTGTTCATAGAATAAACCTCGGCGTCGAATCCCATAAGGCACTGACCGAACTAACACAGACCTCGTGTCTTCGAGAGGCCAGGCGGAAAAGTGCCCGTTAAAACGAACTCAGCGCTCGTTGCGCTTATCAGCTGGAAATTTTCCCCAAAATGCAGCGAGCTATGAAAATTAATCCGAAAAAGGGAGCAGGCATATATGCCGCACAATGAGAAATTAGGCTTCTAACGCCGAAATTAAATATGGCCGTTACACCTAATAGCACTCATCATAATAAGCACAGTGTCGGTCACATATTTTAGGTTGTTAACCTTTTTATCATTGATAGAAGTACCGTCGATAAAATTTAACAAAGAACCAAATTTCAAGATCGGCGGTATTTCGAAAACCGTTTAGAACCTTCCGAAAAAAAGATAGCAGAGTCTGAATATAACATTGTAAACGTGGTTATTCTGATTCGAAAATTACCCGAAACATAGACGACTTGCCAACTACCTGTCTTGACTTTACCCCCATTGTTTTTGGAATGTCTTTGTTGCCTTCGATACGCTTTAGTGCAGCGTTTCTCAAACTGTAGACATCGGCGGACCCCTTATTTGTTTAAAAAAATTCGAGGACCCCCATACAATTTTATGGGCCATAGATAGTGTATGACTTATGTACCCCTTTGACCTTGAAAACGGTTTACTTTGCTGCTACATTAGGTGCAGGTACTAAAATTGATAATATTTGATAGCTCTATATTTTTATTATTAAGGTAAGGTTAGTACCTATTAAAAACACCTACAAAATTAATAGAATATGTAGTATGAATACAGGCGTACAATAATAATAATAATAATGAAATAATGTTAACTCTTAATCATACATAATAATAGTAATTTATTATAAAGGGTATTCCAATAGGGAGGGGTCGATGTTGGCAGGCTGTGGCGGCCATGTTGTTTTGGCGGCGTCTGTCAAATCTGTTGCTTATTATTCAGTCACTGATGCCAAATCACCATGGCAAGTTACACGATTGAGCAACACGTTCAAATGATAAAACTTTATTATCAAAATGAGTGTTCGTTAGTGCAAACTTTGCGCGCGTTGCGCTCATTTTACGGCAGACGCGGTGGCCCTTCCAACGGTTTGCGGCCAAATTCGAGACGACCGGTTCGGTAAACGAACAGCCAACACCCGTACGTCAAAGGAACGCCAGATCGGCCGAGAACATCGACGCTGTCCGTGAAAGTGTGCAGGAAAACCCGAGGCAGTCAATTCCTCGCAGTGCACAAGAACTCGACCTTTCGCAGACTTCAACTTGGCGAATTTTGTGTTGGGACTTGGGCCTGCACCGCTGCAAGATCCTACTGACCCAGGAGCTCAAAGTTAATGACCATAGACAACGCTGTTTGTTCGCCGACTGGGCTTCGGAGCGTTTGGAAGAGGACTCCAATTTTGGCCGAAAAAATCATTTTTAGCGACTAGATGCATTTTTGGATGAATGGCTATGTTAACAAGCAAAATTTCCGTATATGGGACGACGCCAACCACAACGAGGTTTACCAGGTGGCAATGCATCCACAAAAAGTTATTGTTTGGTGCGGATTTTGGGCCGGCGGCGTCATTGGTCCGTACTTTTTCGAAAACGACGTTGGTGAGGCAATCACCATCTACGGCGAGCGCTACAGATCGATGATAACCAATTTCTTTTAGCCCGAATTGAACGATATGGACGTAGACCATACGTGGTTCCAGCAGGACGGCGCTACGTGCCACACAGCGAACGCCACGATAGACATTCTGCATGAACGATTTGAGGATATGGTTATCTCTCGCAGAGGTGACGTGAATTGACCACCAAAATCGTGCGATTTGACCCCGCTAGACTTTTTCTTGTGGGGTTTTCTGAAGTCGCAGGTCTATGTCAATAAGCCGTAATCGACCGATGCCCTCAAAGTTAACATAACCCAAGCCATCGCTCAAATTTAGCCGGATTTATGCGGCAGAGTAATTGAAAATTGGACCTCCCGGATCCGTGCCACCGCGAGAAGCCGCGGCGGACATTTAAATGATGTCATATTCCATACATAATGACATACATGGGCCTTTCAATTAAAAAAGGATTTCGTTAATACCTCACACACAGCTTGTTTTATTCCATTTCAACATCGACCCGAGCTTATTGCAAAACCCTTTACAAGACGATAAAGTTAAATTTTATCCACGAGTGAATCGTTTAACGTCGAGACGAAGTCGAAACGTTAATGATTCAAGAGTGGATAGAAATAACCTTATCGTCGTGTATACTGCAATATTTTTTCTATAGCAAGAACTTTAACAATTTCAAAAGAAAATAAGAACAGCTAACCACATTTCAAAATGTCAGTATCTGGATTGGGTTGCTACGATAATACGAAACTGTCATATTTAATTTAAACAAAAGTTAGAAAATTAAATTACTTTATCTACTCCTACTGTACAATAGCCATTAATTATGATTCATAATTCACAGTTTGCAGCCAATCATAAAATTCTATTTTCATTATTCAATAGTTTGCAAGTTGCAACCAATCAGAAAATTCTATTTTCATTACTCAATAGGTTGTAGCCAATCACAAAATTCATTCTTATTATTAAATGACTTTTGAAGTTAACAGCTGTCACAAATGTCATAATTGGGAAATATGAACACACAACTCCTATTGCACAGGAGTAGATAAAATATCGTATTATATTCGCGATTATGGCCATTATTCACTCAGATGACTTGCGCCACGCGCCTTCGGCTTGTGGCGCAAATGTCATCTTCGTGAATAATGGCTGTCATAATCGCTCATATAATAATATACTATTATCTATCCTTGATGTTAAAGTGTTACTTTATCTACCCTTGCTGTTAAAGTAAAACTTGACCTTTTGTTTTGAGTTGATAAAAGCACACTTTAACATGTGCTATAGAAAAATAACTATTTATTGTTAATGCGACGGATGGTGTTGTTTTACAGAAATAAGATTAGAAATGTTTAGCTCAAAAGTAGACAGTTTTAATCGTAGTTCTGGTTCTACATTTTTAATTAATTTCTGTATTTTGATTTTATGTAACTTATACAAGTGTAGAGAAAGCTCGTTCACATAAATACGTCGCCGTCGTACAAAATGGCATTAGTGCGTCAAAGCTTTTTGTAATAACTCTGGGTAATCAAATCGCAGTCGTAACCAAAAGTCCGTCACGTTTTAACATTGAACCAAATTTTAACCACTGATGTTTTCGTTATCGAATAAGCGCACGTGCAGTTTTTTAGCGAGGTCTGTTAAACTTTACTGGCTGGAAAAAGATGCCTGAAATGGTTCAAAAATAACCGCGCAAAAAAGTAATTTTCAAATCTGTGTCAGTGTGTTATATAAATCTATATTATCTATTCCTATTGATCTATAATAGCTCTATTCGGACTTAACTCGCGGACCCCTTAGATTGCGTTTGCGGACCCCCGAGGGTCCGCGGACCCCAGCTTGAGAAACGATGCTTTAGTGTTTTCATGCAAGTTAGGTAGTTTTAGAAAAGATTAAAGAATGTTTTGTTGTTTAGTCCTACTATTAAACGGTTAAGTTCCGGCGAAATGTAAAGTATGAGAATAGAGCAGGATATTTCGCATTTTCAGTATTTATACCAAACGTCTGCAAGTTCAAGCACACAAAATTGACCAGCAAATCACCCAATTTACTTCCGTTGGAACTCTTTGGAAAAGATTCGGCGAAACTTTATTAATTCTTGAAAACGTATCAAGTTTCAGTTGCAGAATTCCTATTGGATAATGTCACCGGAAACAACAGATATGACTTATGACATACATGTCTTTCGTATAAGCTTAGTAAATGATTCTTTCGTCTTTAATGGTTCCCCTACTTCTCACTTAATGAGAAACTTACCAATTTTCCTACCGATCCGCTCAGGCTAATGGAGTAATTGTAATATTAGCAACAGGAATTTCGGTATTAAAATCAGTTTTTCTAATTGAATCAGCACTGAGCACAGGAGAACGTCTTTTTTCTCTCTGTAAATAATGATACCAATTTTACTATTATTTACTACGCTCCCAGAAGCTAAGTGCAATCAGTCTGACTTTTTAACTTTATCGTAACAGTAATTGGTAATACTTGTTTACTAAACCGGCTTCAACTAGTAGAAATATGACAAGGCGAATAGTCAGTATTCTTAACAATGACTTTCAAAAAGTTGTGACTGAATGATTTTATAAAAAGTAGTAGTTTGCACCAGATGCACGTCGAGGTGAAAATACTAGTCAAAACCATTTTCAGAAAAGTAATAATGAAGAATCAGAAGCAAGGAAATTGGAAAGTAAAAGAATGGATGCGAATAAATTGAATATGATCAAAAAGAACTTGAATATGTGCTCAAGTCTGCAAGCGGTTGTCCAGCTTTTGGGACGTGTAAGAACGTAGAATATTATGAGTTGCACTGGGTTCAGCAAAAAACGTGGAATTTGTTTATAACGGAAGAGATATCGTTCTTCTTATTCTTCTTCTTTCTCTTATTATAGGCTAGAAGTATCTTATATATAATGTTTAGGTCCATGAGCCCTCTTTGCCCGTAGCCCGGGTAGGCAGCTAGCCTCAGCTTTTGAAGTTACTGAAAAATATTGTTCGGACGAGAGGTTTGAACTACTTGCCGATTTTAACCTCAAACGCTTTACCTCTCAACTACCTGCTCTCACGGAAAAACTGTGTTCAACGAAGCCCGCTCACGAAATTGTATGAAATATCAACATTTTGCATCCAATGGTTAAAATTTAACTCACATCGAATGACAATGAATTAGCAGCAGCTGCATACAATCATTTCGGTACAAACTGCCGACTGAGATTAATATGATGTTGAAAGATTTCTTACACAAAGACTACTTCTAAAAGTCTTCTAGAGAGCGTGTGTTTTTCGCAACGCAATTGGGGGCCACGCGATCGAAGGGTTCCTAAAAGATTCCAGGCTATAACCCATCGTAAGGGAGTCCAGCATAGTTCGGAGAGGCCTTCATCCAGGTCGATTGGTCGGCTTTCGGTGGATTTCGCCGGAAAAGTAGCGATACCTGTAGGCTTCACGGCACAATTAAGGTTTCAGAATACGCTCGCGACTGCTTCCCGGGGGCAAACAACTCAAGATTGAATATGAAAATTTAATCAGGTAATTTCATAGGGGATGATGCTTCAATGCTCTTCCGAGAAATTGTGTTCGTTGCTCCTTTGCCTCGCGCTATAACAATTTTCTGAGATGTAATTACTCCAAAAATTACGTGTAATCTGAAATTAGCTATCGCTAATTTGTGTTTGCCCTCCGAGAGATTGCGAAACAATTGTGTTCGCGCTTCGTCTCCGAGCTCGGGATGTCTTTAAAATTATGAATCCGAGGCGAATTAAAAATTAAATCGTCATCTCCAAGAGCAGCCCACGGGACTGAAATGAAAGAAAATGGGCCGGATTCCGAGCCCTCACAGCGGTTGCGTAAAAAATAATTAGCGCTGACGTTAAGTGCAGTGTTAGGATTACAGATATAACAAGGGCTCTCCGCCAGTTTAATGCAGGTTCAAAGACCTATTGTCGCGGCGTAGCTACGGGCTTATTCGAAATTGCCGCTAATTTGCAGCCGAAATTACGGCAAAATTGCAATTAAGAATTATTTGGCTAAAGGTGATTCAACAGTTTATTAAACGGTTTTCAAATACAATTAAGTCACTCTAAGAGGCAGCACGGATAATTAATTACTTTCATAATTTATGCTTCAACAGTTTCATATACTAAAATTACTTTCGTCTGCCTTTATCGCAAATTGTGTGAGCAACAAGTATTTGGTGTTAATATTATCTAGTCTAGAGAGCAATTTTATTATAGCAATTATACTGCTACAAATTAATTTTTTCGCCTAATTTTGAGAGATTTCGTATATTGAAAATATATACACAAATTTCACTTATTTGCAAGTATATCTAGATGATATTATCAAATATTTCAGCCCTTATGCATATGGAATAATATAAAAGCTGCCATTGCATGTTTTACCAATAAATTTAGATTAATGAAATATAGCATTCCCCTATCATATTTTAATATGTAGAAATAAGTTATTTTCTCTGCCCTCATTGCAAAACTATGTTACCAAAAATCACTTGACGTTAATATTTATATAAATGCTGTGTAATAGCAACTACATAAAAGAAAATATTTCTACACATAGAAATTAACTGAGCTGCCATTTTTAATAAACAACTAGATTTTTCTGTGACGCAATTTCCTGTATTGCAAAAAAAATACAATTGGAACACAACAGTTTCGAATAGAGTCTTGCTAGATTTCCCAGAAGCCAGAAAGCAACATTCATAGTTAAGTTTAGAGACTTATTTTACCTTCTCATCTTTTATTAGAATAAGTCACTCAACAACACTTTCCTCTGTAATAGAAGTAGTATCCAATAAATCATACAGCTGATATAATTTGTTCCAGAAATTGAAATGTTGTTCCGAAACTTCGAACCCGAATAATTTTAAAAGGTTGCTGTTTTATTTTCCTCTAATTCAAATTTAGAAGGTAAATTGCAATTTACGACCAATAACAAACCTAAAGTTTGCTCGGATTAACTCAGTGGGTATGAATGTGTCATAGACTGAAAAAACAGCTGATTACTCGCGTACTTCGATATGGAGGCAAGCAGCAACAAATGATGGTAACACAACATTCCCTAATAATTCTACCTGCTCCTGACGTCTCCTCGCGTGATAAGGAAACCGTAACCCCTGTTTGCCTGAAATACAATTTCATATGAGAAAGCAATACTAATACTCTGGAGCCAAGCCAGTACAAATCAATTAAAGCATGATTGCGATTCTAACTCCCCAAAACTTATTTCACAGCATTCATTACTTGTAAAATACATGAAAAATTGATGATAAATTATAAAGCAGGTTCAACCAACTGAGTGCAACAAAATGGACTTTGATGATTCTGGAATCAAGGAGGTCTATGATCGGGACTGAGCGAGAATCTTAGCAGGGGGCGAGACCACGATAGCAAACAAGAGTTTTTCGGTAGCTCTGACTCGAGGACGGGAGCAAAAATAGGCAGTTTTAAGAATGACAACAAACGCAATTGCGTTCATCTACACACGATGTAATGGGAGGTTTTTTCCAGGGACTGCGTCATTCATAGTTTTGGTGGAACGGTTTATAGCAGGACGATATGAGAATCGAGATTAAATTCCGCCGTATAAGGCAAAATCGAAATTTTAGACTGGTGGCCCGCATTGGCGGTAACCGAGTACCCCCAACGAAGTCCCAATTTGCCACAACTGGCACAGTAGGTGTTACAGCGTGACGCATCCCCTCATGTAGTTACATCTCATCCGCTTAATTATTTGACCTGTTTGTCCGATTAACTAAGCTCAGTAAACATGAAACATTTGTAACTACCTCACCTCGCGGCTATGAGAGATCAATATCTGCCAAAACAGAAAGTTGGTCCAGCCCTGTAGTGTTCTCGGGATGAACACAACTTGAAACAAGGCACAAAAAAGTAAATTGGCTTACACAAATGTATTCGCTTCAAACCACATATTCAAAACAGAAAAATACGATTACCTCTTAAAACAACACGTGCGACATAGCTTGGGGCTGCTCACATTTACGTTTAAACATTTATATATACATAGAATACGCATGAAAACGTATTAAACGTGTTAAAATATCATTGAATAAATTGTCTTTGAAAACACAAATGTCAAAAATGTCCACAGATGGTTCTTTCCTTTTATTCACTTCGCAGTAAGTGATTTTTCCACAACGCACTCTGGAGCCGCAAGGACTTCCACCCTTAGTGAAGGCAAACTTGAGAATCACTTATTCTTTATATAATCCGCTTGTAGGCTGGACGTTACATTTATGGCATCACACGGCCAAATTAAAATTTACTATGCTCGCACATACGCCGAGATATACGAACTTCTAATAAAATACAGTGTTTAAATCTAATTAACAAGAAAATACATAAAATAAAACACTCACAAATCGTTAAAACCCTTCACCACACAAATATTTAACAACTGCTAAACACGTACTTCGACAGCCAAGCTGTCATCATCAGTACCTACGAAACTTACACAGTAAAATGACAACGACATGCTCGTTACCAAATCTCAAATGGAAGTGGGCGATTTCTGCGCATTTTACAGCTATTTATATGGTCTGACGGTCAATTTAACTTCAACAAATGGATGAAGGTATAGGTCACCGTCCTTGTTCAAAAGTTTATTTTCTCGGTTCTTAAAAATGGCCAAGCTTTCAAAAAAATTTAGTTGCTTTGTTGAAGTTAACGCCTTTACAATTTTTAGGTCATCCTCCTTTATACTATGACCCGTTTCTTAAATATGTTGGGCAATACTCGATTTTTCGATCTGTTGAATCTAAAATGAGCTATATGCTCCTTAAACCTAGTATCAACATTACGACGTGTTTGCAGAATATAATCAGAGTGGGAACATTTAATTTCGTAAATTCCAAAATGTAGAAATATAGGTAAGCTATATCTTGAAACATAAAAATAAGCACAAGGCAAGGGATGTCAAGGCTCGGTTCATAGGGTTTCTGCCAACAGTTGCATTTATAGAACGATAACACTCATATCACACCAAATCCATATGCTTGAAGTCAATTGATCTTCCGTATTGCGATACCCACGCTGAACTTGAGTCGAGACGAGTTTCGTTGTCACCTGGCCTATCACTGTGGTCAAAAAACAAGGGCGGCGCTGAATATGAAACTTCATTTTTTCCTTCTGGTGTAAATCTTTATATATATAATTCTTCTGTACGTGTGTATGTGACTGAACTCCTCCTAAACGGCTGGACCGATTTTGATGAAATTTTTTGTGTGTGTTTGAGTGGGTCCCTGGATGGTTTAGATTCACAATTGGATCCGGTAGGTGGCGCTGCAATCGGGTTGTTAATTTTTTTTTGACAAATTTTTCTTTTTAAATTTTTTAAAGATTTCTCGCATATCATAACATATAACCCCAAAATTTCACCCCCCACCGCCCCCAATATTTTTTAAAATGAAAAAAAGGCGAAAATTAGAAAATCGAAAAAACCTTTGCTGAACCTGCTAATAGCAGGCAAACCAACGTTCGGACAGGACAACGTCTGTCGGGTCCCCCAAAATTTTACCCCCCCCCCTCCCCCCACCAATATTTTGATATAGTAGGGTCTATTAGAGATGACGTAAGGCCCAGGTGGTTGAGCTCCGCAATACACCTGCATATTATACGTATAAAACGTTTGTGAGTCACAGAGGGCGTAAATTTTCAATCCATACTTGGCCGGCTTTTGAGCCATATCTTTATATATCGAGAGATCCAAAAAAACTGTTCCTCAGCGGGCTGTGGAAATTCAACGTATGAATAATATGTTGGTGACACTGTACGTCAATGTCAAATTCGAAGTTAGCAGGTTAGGATTTGCGTCATTTTGTGTCAAAACTGACGGAAAACCTAACCCAATCGATATGGGTGTCGTTATTGAGGATTTTTGGGACGTTGATTGCGAAAATGGCATTTACTCCAAGACGATGGACATGACATAAAATTAAAACTCTATAGTGGTGAAACGGGGTTTCAGAGACAAATTATTTTTGGGCAGAACAACGTTTGCCGGGCCAGCTAGTAACCTTGTAAATATGGGCTTTTCGATGTTTTAAATTATTTAATTTCTTTTTTCTATATTGCAATACCAAGTTGCAGAAGATTTACTTTTGATTTTGTATTTTCTTTGTATCGGAGCCAGCGCGAACCTTCTAAAAGCTTTAGTAATTTTCCTTCACGTGTAAGAAGTGAAATTCGGTGTGCAGCTGTACGAGCTAAACTTAGTGGGTGTTTTGAAAGCAATTGCGACTGAGGATAAACCAACGTGATTTGTCAAAAACTGATTTGTGTACGTCGCGCTTACAGCAAGGAGTAACAGATTGCTTCCGTCATTTTAGCCAAAATGTTAATGCTTTCAGAAACACTTTCCAACGAATTGCATTATCTCCAAAAACTACACCGTATCGCCACAGCATGGAAGCACCCAGTTAATAGGAGTACAATGGAATAATCACGCCCGCTACAAAGTCTAAAGGGTGCGGCTATTCAGCTGAACTGACTAAGAGAAAGTGAAAAGATTTTCTCGTCACAGCGAAAGTACGTTAAACCCTTTTATCCCAACGCAAGGGCTAGTCACGCAACCAAAGCAATAAACCCGATCTCTGGGACTGGTCTCATACTCGACGGACAATGGACCATTGTAAGCCCAAAGTGATACGAGGCAGCTAAGGATCAATAAAACCTTTCCAATAACAGAGAAGATTCCGGTCCAAGTATATCCGAGACAGACCACCTTAAATGAAGGTCTAGGTTAAGGCATTACTAAGTAATGCTTATAAGACAACTGGCAATGTAAGTGACGGACTGTTTAATAAAGACTGCGGGGAAAAGGTGATCAAAGTAACAGTTTTTGCATAGTGATTGTGAAAGTAGTCTTTTTTAACAAAAATTCGTATTGAAAGTTCCACTTCTTTAAAGCAAAAATCGTGAAAAAATGTGCACTTTTTTAACTATTTTATTGAAATGTCAATTTGACACTTTGGCCAAATTTTGACCAAGGGATCACTGTGCAAAAACACTACGTGTACAACACGTTTTGAGAGTCCTTTTTTCATTCATTGGCTTGATTAACTCGGGCCCTCGTTATCAAACTACAAATTCATAAAAAATAGTATGACTTTCAACGATGCCGGAAAAAGGTCCGCAGGAAAAAGTTCCGCGGAAAATGTTCCGCCGGAAAAAGTGCTGCGGGGAAATAAATCCGCAGGAAAAAGTTCGGCAAGAAAAAGTTCCGCAGGAAAGCGATGCTTTGGTGTTTTGTCCATGTTACATGATTAATAAGTACCATACCATAGGGTACAAATGCATATGATAAAAATGGAAAAATTTGCTGGGCTCTTATGTATATTATAATTACATTTATAGTATTTTAAATTACTACAGTGACTATATAATCACAGTGTGGCCATACAATTTTTGACTGGTACTTTTTTATCCAATATCAAAATACGATTTTGCGGAAAACCATGATGATGTAATAAAAAAATATAATTTTTTAACGGTGTAAGCGACATTTGATAACAAAAAATTACTAAAGTCAAAATAAAATTTTACAATTCATTTGCTGAAGTGAAAGAAAGTTATTCAAAATGACTAATCTCTCAAATACAATAAAATACCACAAAGAGGTTTAAATGTTGAAGAAATATGAGTCATAAGGTGTTTTCATCAATTTATTACAATTAATGGAAATTGGAAAGTTCAAATCCAAAACGCAAATGATATAACATCATTTGTATAGAAATCTTCTCGGTAATTTAATGTGCTTTATTAACATCTAAATTATATTAAATAGATACATGGACTAAACTCCAATCTAGCCCACTGGTGCTTAGGCGCATGCGCTTGATAATGTGATTCTCAGTTTGTCGGAGGTTCTACAAATGTTCAGACAATGGAGGCAAAACACGAGAGTTTCATGCCAGACCCAATTTTGGCTGCCGTCAAGGTGCTAATTTAGGTTAGTTGCAGTTTAAGATTTATGTATACTTAGTACAAAAATGGCTGTGCATCACCATAAAACAAGCAGTTAGTCCAATAGTCGACAATAATATTGAATTTGAATTTCCCAATGAGTATTTCTCTTATTTATAGCTTAAAATCCAGTTTCGCCACTGGCATAACAGTTCCTCTAATTTAATATTCCGGAAATGTCAAAATGTACCAGTGGGCTATACTGGAGTTTTCCCGACATTAACTACCTGCCATACACGTTCAACCTGAAATTGCAAATATACACCGCAATAAACTATTGAACAGTTACTTACGAATATTTAAGCAATATAAAACTTACAAGAAAATATTTATTTCTCTGTTAAATGTTCTGGATTGTTTGTTGTTATTACTGTTCTGATTATCGTAAATAACTAATTTGTGAAAAACGTCAAAATATGGTTCTTTTCCGTATAAAAAAACTATAATTTGGTAAACTCATGGCCGCGGGAATACTAATGGCGGATTTCATCACGTGATACGTCCACTCAAACTTTTGACAAGTTAAAAATGCCAATGTCTTATTTTGACATTAGTAACCTTTTGGGGTGAAATTCGGTGCACGGTCAGGTCTATTTCGCATCCGCTGCGAGCGAAGTAAGTTTATAGTTCGATCAGCGTGTATGTCAAAATGTTGTGGGTGCCGCTTGCCGCTACCAATGTTTAAAGCAATGCGTTGCGCTCTCGGCGGTGGTCCAGGTTAATGGTTTATGTTAGTTGTTAGGTCTTGATAATTTTTTTTTGGAGAAAAAATACGAGAGAGAGTACGTTCAACGCAATGCGTTGCGCTCTCGGCGGTGGTCCAGGTTAATGGTTTATGTTAGTTGTTAAGTCTTGATAATTTTTTTTAGAGAAAAAATACGAGAGAGAGTTTGTTCAACGCAACGCGTTGCGCTCTCGGCGGTGGTCCAGGTTAATGGTTTATGTTAGTTGTTAGGTCTTGATAATTTTTTTTTAGAGAAAAAATACGAGAGAGAGTTTGTTCAACGCAATGCGTTGCGCTCTCGGCGGTGGTCCAGGTTAATGGTTTATGTTAGTTGTTAGGTCTTGATAATTTTTTTTTAGAGAAAAAATACGAGAGAGAGTTTGTTCAACGCAATGCGTTGCGCTATCGGCGGTGGTCCAGGTTAATGGTTTATGTTAGTTGTTAGGTCTTGATAATTTTTTTTACAAAAAAAATAAGAGAGAGAGTTTGTTCAACGCAACGCGTTGCGCTCTCGGCGGTGGTCCAGGTTAATGGTTTATGTTAGTTGTTAGGTCTTGATAATTTTTTTTAGAGAAAAAATACGAGAGAGAGTTTGTTCAACGCATTGCGTTGCGCTCTCGGCGGTGATCCAGGTTAATGGTTTATGTTAGTTGTTAGGTCTTTTACATTTTTATGTTCACTGTTATTTTTGCGTATGCGCACTAGACCGGACCGTGCACCGAATCTTTACCACTTTTTGTAACTGTGATTATATTGCAGGTTAAGTTTTACGTCAGTCTGTGTCAAACAACAAACAAACCCTAACCTTTTAATCTTGAATTTGACAGAGACTGACAATACACTTCAATACTGCCAAACGTATAACACATATCAAGGCCTGCTCAGAATCATTTTTTTATCTCATGGTATAATCTGTAGTGTAAGTTGCCTTTTTTATGAATAAAACATTATGTAAGAAATCGACATTATGTTATTATTTCTTATTTAACTTTTCCACGGCCGTGGGTGTTCACGCGTAACTTTTTCCTGCGAAACTTTTTCCTGCGGATTTATTTCCCGACGGCACTTTTTCCGGCGGAACATTTTCCGGTGGAACTTTTTCCGGCGGAACTTTTTCCGGGATTCGACTTTCAAAACTAGTTGTAAAAATTACTATTACGCAATGCACGGGAAACCGGTAATCAAATACCGTTGTACACCGAAATGCTTATGCCCAGCACAGCTGACAATATGTGTTGTCCTCGAAAAATGGCCCGAGATTCCTCTGTATCAGGCGTTCTTTCAGGAACCTCTTCTTCTTGCGTAAGAACCAGTATTTAAGACCAGACAGCCAGGCGTTTCAACCTTGCGTCTCGATACTCCGACTTGGCTTACCTTAATCAAGACGAGAGCTTTTGGTCAATTTCCAAAGCCCGTTTTTCAAGTCAGATTCCGGTGATCTATATATTCCTGTTCCACAGATTAACAGATTAACGTATTTGTTATATGTATGTGCGTATGTGTTCTCAAATAAATAAAATGGATGTTATTGTTATCTACATAGGTCATGCTTTATTAAACTAGAAGTAACTTCTTACCGATCTACATAACCTTACCATACCTTGCCCTCAAATACTACAGACAATAAGATTCATATAAGTAACCTACACGCTGCTACTTTGTTTTGCACAAAATCCAGCATGTAAAATCCTTCCAATCTGCAATTGGTAAATAGATATACTAAAATAAATATTTTACTCTTCAATTCAAATACACGTTTAAAATTGTGATTTTAGCTGAAAATAACTATCATTTAATTTTTCCTAGTAATTTCCATACAGTTTGAAACTAATTCCATATGAGCTAGCTGTAGGCCCAGCGCAAATAACGTAAGTTAAAGTCTGCATCGTCAAATTTTCCACTTTTATTTTGAAGGTCTGTCTGGAAGGCCTCCATATTCTGCCATTATCCTTAGTACCGAACCCCTGATGCAATTAGTGGAAAAGGTTTACTAGACGTGCCAGAAAAGTTTCCTTGTCCTAATTAAAACAAAATTACTGCGCTGCTGTGCAGAAAGGCATCACACTGCCATATTTTTCACCGATTGTTAGGCAAGCTTTTAGTCTAAGGTTGTCTGAAAATGAAGCTACGAGATAACTCCTTGGGCTGAGTTTAAGAATTTAACACCTTTGGTTCATATTTCTGGAGTTATTTAAAATATATGACCACATTTCTTAAGATCCGGTGAAAAGTTTATATTCTCTTAGTAATGATTGTTATCGGAATGAAAACCTGTAAGGTAATTTCTATTGCCTCTCTTTTAAGTGACGTAATAATAATGCTAAACTTGTTAGTGAGAGATATTTTTTTTAAATCTTTTTAGACAATATGTTATAGTAACTCTTGCTTCCGAGAAGATAAAACGGACGTAATAAAGTAGATAATTTATACAATTAATTCCATGAAAACAAATAATCGTTACATCTATAGAAGGGAGCTGGAAGTGCGGAACTAGTAATATTACGAATTAGCTGTATTTATCTTGATATTCTTTTACTTTTTTCTCATAACAACTACATTGTCTGATTTTAACTCACAGAAATGTTCTCCTTTATTAGGCAATACATTTTTAGAAATATATAACTAATAGCCTTCCTATCTATTATACAAACAGTAATCTTTTTATTGTTTTTAACGCCAACTAAAACTCCAATTTACTGTCATCCAAAGCGGACATCCTGTATATTGCTGAAATAATTCTCTGTATCAACCGCCCGGACATATAAAAGGTCCCCAACCTCCCCTACAGTAACTCGAGGACTCAGCAGCTCTAAAATGGTGTAAATAGAGACAGTTTCAGCTACTCGTATATTAGATTAAAGTTGTAGGGAGAGTTTAAATGCAATTCCAGGTAGCTGTTGAGTTATTTGTCTCAAGGCAATGAAAATTTCGTGACTTTTAAGTTTATACTGCTGATTAAACTATTGTATGCCATACATAAGAGTTGGTTAAAAGTGCAAGTATCTGAACATGGTGAAATCGTAATACGAGATAATAAATCCTGGTGGTGATATTATATAGAAGCTAAATTTATAATAGTTATTTACTATACAAGTGGGATAAGAGCATCATTAATATACGTGTGTGTAAGTTACAAACGAGTGCGTAGCACGAGTTATATAAGCACACAAGTATATTAATTATGCATTATCACATATGTATTGTACAAAATTTTATCTGCAACTGCCCAAAATTGAGAAAAGTGCATTAAGAGAAATGTCATTTCCAAAAATCTTTTAGTAGGCAAATGTCATTATATCATTCATTTGACACTATTTTAGTTAGGTAATAAAGCCATTACACCACTCAGTTAGGTAATAGCCATTACCTAACGGAAATAGTGTCATATGAGTGACGTAATGAATCACTTATCCTACTGGAGTAGATAGAATCAATTATAATTGTATCAGTCGTAGTAGGGAAGCCAAACTATCTAGTTTCCATAAAGCTGCTAAATGAATTAGCATGCTAGGTATTGCACAAAGAAAGTCCTCGATATCACGGTAATAATTAGACAATGCGCTGGAACAAATTATTCGTCATATAGAGCTACTTCAAGAGACGTTCTTTTTCTTGCATCTGTTGTTACGGCCCTGTGAGAGATGTTGATTTAGGACTGTGAATGTGAAGCGAAACCTTAGAAATGATTCCACACATTCGTTGTATGCGAAGCGAGTCTATAGTGCACCAGTCGCAGTACGGAAAATAGGTCAATCAATTGATGAAAGCATGCATTTTTGTACTTTTGGACCATTTTCCAACGAACATTTTTGGCTATCTGAGAAATTGATAGTACTTTTAAAAATGCTTAATTCCTTAATTTTTATAGATGCTCATCTTCAATCATTTTCGTGTGATCATGCGATACCTATTGCACCCTTTAATAGTAAAAAATAAGCCAAATAGTGGATAACAATCGTTGTTTTCCTTAATTTTACTGATTTAGTCAAGGGAAGGTTAACAAAGCCATTAACAGCTATTCGGTCATATTTATGTCATGCACATACAATGTTCAATACATTGAATCAATACTGGCAATAATTAGTCTGGTGAACAGCTGTTTTTATATGAGTGGGAAGTAGATTGCCAATTGCTCTAACTTTCTGAGTAACTTGATGCTCCGTAACTCATTAACATATTCCCCTCTACTAGCATAATCTACAAAAAATGAAGTAACATCTATACATGTATATGTACTCTAGATATCCCATGTGGTCCTTTTGCTTCCTCCTCAAATATATACTGTGTAGCACCCAGTCGTTGAAAAACTTACATCCACACTGCAAGCAGATCGGTTTCTCCTCTTTGAGGAGTATTACGTATTAACATTACACGTAGTAAAGTCAACACAAAATTTTTGTGGACGTTACATAAGTCGCATCGAACCATATTGTAACCCAGAACTAAAGGTTCGTATCTCTGCTACTAATACATATTTACATGCAAGTATACACATTTTCACTTTCACGGAATCTATGTGTCCTGAAGGATCACTGTCAAGCTGTGTCATCTTCACACTGTACAGATTTACTATGTCACCAAGTTTTGCTCCAGGGCATCAAAGTGCATTGGTGTCCTCATCCTCCCCGCGCCACCAGAATATATGATCATGTTTTAGCCCAATAGCGTGTAGATGTTTCATTAGATTGCAATGTCCTGTCTATATTTCAACAATTTTTCGCAGCTGCGCCCTATTCAACTGCAAAGCTTGAGTTTGCAGCTCGGATGTTTGATCTTGCTTTCTTGTCATCAGATTTTTGCTATACCTAAGGGTTGCTATACATCCCAGGGTGAGTGCTGAGAAAAAGTTTCAATGCTTCTTTCCGCCCAGTTAACCGCCACTGTTTTTTAGCGATCAGTTTTCTATATTGCTTTTTGAAGTGCTTTCTACCTCCTTACAGTACGCTCTCTAAGATGGTCGTTTTGCCTTTCTTAGGGCTATTATATTTAGTTCGAGTTCTTTTGTAAGACTCCATAACGCAATCCGCGGTGCATGGTTAAAAAGTCTGCGTGTTTCTCTTCTGAACATAGAGACTTCGTAATTCCACTAAGGAACTTCTCGCTATCTTTTTTAATTTTAAGAGATAGACTACATCGTTTCCAACACAGAGATACACCCATCACAAGTTTTAGACGTGAGGAGTTTAAACTCTGCAGATATTGGACGCAGAACACATAAACGTCAGCTGGACCAAACTAAAGCAAACCATAAGAAACGCCGCACTAGTAGCAGTAGGAGAAAGAAAAATCAATATTAACAAACAAATAACAAACAATAATAAGCCCTGGTTTTGCGAAGTAGTCAAAAAGGAGGCTAGCTAAGCAAAAACGATCGGCGTACATGCAATATAGATCAATAAAGACGCCAGAAGCTTACGAAAAATATAAACAAACACGAAATCAAGTGAACTCAGAAAAACACATCTTCAAATCCACCTGTGAGAAATATAATATGAAAATCTCCTCCGAAAAAGAAAAGCAATGGTAGCATCAAAAGAACCTATACGATGTAAACTACTGATAGAAGACAAGCCTATAGAACAAGTAATGACAATAAATTATTTAGGAACACAAGTATAGAGCTACGAAAACGTCCAAGGTGATGTACGAGAGCAAGTAAATAAAGCATCAAGAGTCGCGGGATGCTTAAACTATTCCGTCTGACAAAACAAATTCCTCAGAGTAGACACAAAAGCTAGAATATACAAAGCAGTAATAAGGCCAATAATAACGTATACGGCGGAAACTAGAACAGAAACGACAAAAACGCAACAACTTATGGAAACAACTGAAATGAAAGTATTACGGAAGGTCGCAAACAAAACTCTTTTGGATAGAATACGAAATACGGAAATAAGACACACCTGCAACGTGACACCGGTTGGGGAATGGGTTGAAGAGAGAAGGAAAGATTGGAACAAACATATAACAAGAATGAGGAAAAATAGACTTATCAAAATAGCAAGAGATAAATCACCTGCTGGTAGAAGAAGTGTGGGCAGATCCACTAAAAGAGAGAGTTTGAGAACAGGCATGTAATGCCTAACATAGAAGAAATAATAATAATAAGAAGAAGAATTTTAAGGGACAGCTGTTTTCAGAGGCTGCTATGATAGCAGATTGGACGTGCTGAGCCATTAATTTTAGGTCAGCAGTACTTTGAGGTTTTGCAGGACACTTCCTTAGTCCCTGTCCCAGTAAGCTCGATTCTTTCAGTCACAGGTTCTTGGGTTGTATTGATGATCCCCTAAATACAGCTCATCAGAGACGTGCCAGCCTCCTATTATTATATGCATAAATGAAGTACAGATAGTTAGTCAATGACTTCCTTTCGGACATGTGTCAAAGACGTTGGTTAGTCAACTGCCTTGATTTGCTCTTTCCAGCTTATTGCTAATAATAAATTCTAGAAGAGACACAGCTCTGTTGTTGATTCCTCTGCTTTCGCAGCTTTTGTGCTGTGCATTTGAATCACAACCCACAATGAGCTGTGTTGTCCTTCTGACGCGCTTGTGTTAGCTCCATGACCTCTGAGGTGGGCGGTGGTCCCAGTTGGGCATATGGAAGGTAGGCTGATGTCACTATGACATCCCTGTTGATACCTTCCATAGTTGGAATTTTTGCCACCATAAAGTCTCTCGAACGGTGAGTCCAGAATGGAATAATACCTCAGATATTCAGTTCCATCCTTTTCCAATTGCGTTATTGATATAGAAGGAGCAGCTTGCACTCTGCTTTTCACCTAGTTGTTTTCCCTCTTCTAGCCAAAGACTTTAAACGAAATCCTTGAGAAATTCAAAGAGGTTGTGCATTCTACTTCTTAGAGTTTCCTCCAGCAGGACGATGAGTTTTCATCGGGTTTATCAGAATTATCTTTTTGGATATGGTATCTAGAATTGCTGAAGCACCTTTGCTGGTTCTGTTTTCAGCTCCGGCAAACAAACCATGGTTCATCCGGGTCTTGGTAGGTCTGTGTTTTCAAGCAGTCGTAATTGTTCTTACAGAACACCAGCCCCTAAGTACCAGTTCAACCTTCGTGGTGCTTGTTCTTAAAAGATGGTGCTTCCAGGATATCCTTCTGGTATTATGGCAATTCGGATATCCGAGCATATAGCTTTGTATGACTTACCAGGTGCTAGATCCCTAGTTCTTTTAGGCCGATATTGCTTTTGTAGGCTACTGTCGTCTGACCGGGTCCACTTTTGTACTCCTGGCACGCTAGTGTTGATGGTAGCTTGCGTATGTTGTAGCTCCTCTAACTTCCATTTCGCAGTGCTTGAAAAGCGTTTTCTCTCTGGAGGGCGCCGATCTATTTATGTGGAGGACTCTCCTTTTGTCTCCGGGGTAGTAAGTTTTTGATTGTTGTTCTCTTATTCCATAGTAGTCCCACGAGTAGGGCAGAAATGTATGTGCAACAATGTATGATATAAGTTTTGTTTTCCTGCTCTAATATATACTGATACGAGTCAATAAACGTAAAAATCCGGAGTAGGCACGAGTGCACGTGAAAAGACGTACAAAAATAAGTCCTTCTCAGGACTAACCACTAAGGGCCGAATTCAGAGACGTAAATTAAGTAACACTCACACTCATCTCATACTAACCTCACCCTAATCTTACCAATTGGTATTCACAGTCAAATAGTGACCGATGAGTGACTAAAATTTGCCTAATAAGTGAGTGACAGATAAGTGAGATATAAGCTAGGGTAGGGGTACCCTAAAGTTCCACTCAAAGCATAAATTGAGGTTACATTGTACCATTTTACCTATAATGGATGCTTTTTTACAAATACCAAGGTAGTGTTTGATGTGATAAATAGATAACGCAAGGTTTTTATGTCGACACTTTTTTTTGCAGATTTATCTTACTGAATAACTTAAATCTATTAGAAAGATACACAAATACAGAGCTCGTACGAGTGCGGTTTGGTAGGTAAACGATAAGTGACATTATTTTACTAATTGTGTATCCACAGATTGAAAATGGAAACAATCGTGGTTCGTGGAGTTCCAATTTTACCTATTCTGAAATTGTATGTAGCTTTGAGTTGTTTTGGAAGAGGTAGCTATCAGCTATGTCGTAAAAAATGTGCCAGAATTTTCTAAGTAATGAATACTATACTGTTTTATTATTTCCAGAGGGTATGTGGTGATATTTTATCTGTCAGCTAGTCATCCGTCTGCAGGATAATTAAAAATGTCAGCGAGCAGTTAGCAAGTAATTTGGGACGAAATATAACATTTTCATAACAATGTATTTTTTAATTTAAAAAAAGTGAAAATATAATTAACCAGTTTTTATCGTCAATAAAAGATAATATTTAGAAATGTACATTTATTTATATTTAATTTCTTTTCAGTAGAAATATAACAAGTGATTATATTTTGATAGGAAATATTACGAATGAAGAACAAAGAACAAACAGTCAACATTTTTATTAAAAATAATAAAACGAAAATCTAAATACTAAAATTTTACGGGTTTTTTTCAAAACTACAGTAAGTGGACCGGTCATTTCCAAAAATTTCCGATTATCAATAATCGCCGTTGCTATGGAAAATTTCCAACTAAATATGCATAAGCGATATTCTCGAATACAAACGCACGCCAAATCGGCAAGTTAAAAACGCCGTATGAGGTTATAGCACATTATACAGCTGAAATCTTTATCATGAAGTTTGTGTTTTAGTGATTTCCAGTGCTACCTCACAGTTATTTGGTAAAATTGCCTCTGTCAATCGTTCCCCTAACAAACATTTTGACAATTGCGCCACTCAACGTTCACTTACATTAGTCACTCATAGCTATCTCATTCTGAATACCGCAGATGAGTTTGAGTGAAACTCACACTAACATGAGTACTCAATGAGTGACGGTTGAGGTGAGTGTTAGTGTTAGTTAAGTTACGTCTATGAATTCCGCCCTAAGACCTGACGACGGAAGTAGATCAAAAACTTTCGAAAGGTGGTGTGATAAACACCCGAGACAGTGGAAAAGGTCCGATAAAACATTTCATAATAGACCACTGCCGAAAATGACATCATCCAGAGAACAACATGAGACATTGCATTTTGTTGTATTCATGAAACTTTTGTTGGGCGAATTTCTTAGAACGTGAATTGCCACCATTTTGGTTTACCGCCAACTTGGTTTACTACCAACTTTAAAAATTTACAAATTTACAAATATATCAAATTGGATTTGGTTTATCACCCACATGGATTACCACCGATGTGGATTTAAATCTATACAACAACTACCACAGACGGAAACCACCACCGCCTCTTTATCACCGACCTCAACTGAAATCAGTTGCTGCAACACGTTTTACGCGAACGGCCACGAACTTACATATCTTCCGAAATTACTATTTTAATAAATATTTATGAAGTAATTGATGTTGCTATCCATTCAAAGATTTCATATTTCATCCCAAAACTGTTTATTCTGTTAAAACAGGTTGACTGCCATGGAGGTCATATGTGACCGCTAGGTCATTTTCCTCAGGCGCCACGGCGGTCATATGTGACCACTGGAACATAGGATTGTCATGTCTACCAGCGGACGTTTTTAGGATTGGTTTATATGCGTTACATGACCGCTCTGGCACGGGCGTGTTGTGGAGCCTCTCAGTTTTCCGTTATTTGGAAAATTCCTGATTGCCAGCTCGCCTTGGAATTTGTGGACTGTATGAATTGTAGGTTTCACTGAATAAATACACTCGTTGAAAGCCGGAAATATGTTACTTTATTAGCAATAAACAACACATTGAACATTTGAACATTTACAAGAATTAGCTTTCGTAGAGCGGACTCCTTCGCGTGCAGTCTCGTCGACAGATGGAAGTTAAGTGAATTTTTAGAAACGGACGCCCGCCTGGCAGTCCACTGCGCACAGTATGAATTCA
The DNA here is from genome assembly GCA_940337035.1 of Agriotes lineatus. Classification (NCBI taxonomy): domain Eukaryota; kingdom Metazoa; phylum Arthropoda; class Insecta; order Coleoptera; family Elateridae; genus Agriotes; species Agriotes lineatus. Next base: position 32,263,164 of record OW679197.1, on the reverse strand, counting down.
GAATGCAAGAGAAGCGGCAAAAGTTTATAAAGTCCTTAACATACCGCCCGCCTTGGAAAGGGTAACCTTTCAAATAAAACAGTACAGAGTTGACATGTAAAAGCTAGAGTAAAACATGTAACGTGAACACACATATATACAAAGCATAATAGTACATGGATCTTAATCTAGTACAAGAAAACCCGAACAATGGGGAGCCAAAAGGCTTTACGGAAACTGCGCTGAACGCTAACGCACTAGTTTACAACACTAGGTAGCGGGCACAATTTGGCGAAGGATCGCTTCACGATCCCTGACACAGTGTTCACTGACGCCACACGCGTAACGCCGTCAAGGCCAGGGTGCAGCTCGGTGACCCGGCCTAACCTCCACTTCAGAGGGGGTAGATTGTCATCCTTGATGAGGACCATGGAACCAGGCTGGAGGTCCGAAAGATGCGTGCGCCATTTGGTGCGCTGTTGGAGTTCCGAGATGTACTCTTTACTCCATCTCTTCCACACATTCTGGTGAAGTTGTTGTATTCTCTGGTATTTAGACAGCCGAGACTCGACTATCTCAGTTACGTTGGGATCAGGCAGTGACACCAACGGACGACCAATCAGGAAATGAGCAGGAGTCAAAGGCTGAAGGTCGTTTGGATCAGAGGACAAAGGGGACAGGGGTCGGGAGTTTAAGGTCGCTTCCACCTGTGCCAACAAAGTGCTAAATTCATCATAATTTAGACTAGCGTTACCTATAACGCGACGTATGTGATGTTTGGAGGACTTGATTCCGGCCTCCCACAATCCGCCAAAGTGGGGACTGTGCGCGGGTATAAAATGCCAAGCTACTCCGTCGCTCGCGACTGATTCGGAAATAGAAGGGTTTTGTTCCGCGAGAAAATTGCCTAATTCGATTAACTCGGAATTAGCGCCTACAAAGTTAGTGCCGTTGTCTGAGTAGACATGGAGCGGTTTGCCTCGTCGAGCCACAAACCGGCGAAAAGCCATTAAGAAGGTTTCAGTAGAAAGATCAGCGACCAATTCAAGGTGCACTGCCTTTGTGATAAAACAATAAGCTGTAACTCGTTGTAAGCGAGCGAAGCTTGAATACTGATTGAACGGAAATGGTTCAACAGAGGTTACAGGAAGACTCTGAACTTCTTTTTTGAATTCTGGAAGCTCAGCACGAACATGTTTGGAAGCAGGCCAAGATGCCTCGCCTTCGCTTAGCCAGGTGGGACCATGCCACCAAAGGCTTAACAGACCCAGCGGGTCAAATATCTGCGATCTTTCAGACAAGATGCTACGCTTGGTAGCCTTACTACTTGTAGAATTTGAAATATGGGATATTTCAGACAAGCTGCTACGATTGGTAGCCTTACCACTTGTAGAATCTGAAATATTGAACATGGAAGTAGGCCAAGATGCCTCACTTTCGCTTAGCCAGGTGGGACCGTGCCACCAAAGGCTTGACAGACCCAGCGGGTCAACTATCTGGGAAATTTCAGACAAGCTGCTACGATTGGTAGCCTTACTACTTGTAGAATCTGAAATCTGGGATATTTCAGGCAAGATGCTACGCGTGGTAGCCTTACTACTTGCAGAATCTGAAATATTCTCTACTGATAAGAATCTTTTCTGAGCGATTTGCAATGAATCACCCAATACCTCTACAGGTTCCTTGAGAGGGATAGAGACAACGAATCGACCATTCGCTTCTCGTTGCGTATTTTGCATGAAATGTGCCTCACAGGCGTTCTCTTCATTTGTGCGAACCTTTTCCTCTGGGTAATGTTCGAGTTGCCAAAACCTAGCAATGGAATCAGAAGCATCCTCGATCGTGCTAAGATTGCACTGTACAGGGTACGCAGAAGGGGGGCCTGTAGGGCCAGAAACAATCCAACCAAAACGAGTCTTTTGGAGGATGGGAAGATTTGGGCCTAGACCAATTTGTCCAATACAAAGGAGCTGCCAGAAAATGGGCGAACCAATCAGAATGTCGATGGTGCCCGGTTGGTCATAGGACAGATCTGATAACTTGATGTTATCAGGAACCTTGAAGCTGTTTCGCTGGACGCGAAAACTTGGGGTAACACCCGTAATCTCATCGAGAACAAGACAGGATAGGCCAATGCCGTATGAAGTGTGAGGGGCTTGCAGCTTGATATCACACCTAGCCTTGATTTGAGAAGTGGCTTTACTTAAGCCAGAAACCATAACGTTGACTTCGCGAGTTGGAAGCTTCAACCTTTTACACAGATCTGAACGTATGAAGTTCGATTGGGAACCGGAATCCAGCAGGATTCGCACAACGTGAGGCGTACCATCATCAGCGATGAGTTTAGCGGTAGCCGTAGGTAAGAGTACCTGCAAAGCATTCGAACAGAATGCAGAAATCGATTGATTTAGTTCAACAGGGGTTTCTGCCGACATCGCAGATCCTGGTTGACTAGAAGAAGCATTTTGAGGTTTATCCTCATGAACAAGTGTGTTGTGCCTTGATTTGCACTTTCTACACGTATGTTTGGAACTACAAAGGCTCGCAAGGTGACCCTGAGTTAGGCAATTAAAGCATACACGGAGCTCTTTTGCCTTTGAATTTCTGTCACGTGAAGACAGCTTGACAAACTTATCGCATTTGTACAAGGAATGAGATCCTTTACAAAGTGGACACGAAGGGGTACCCGACACAAATGATTTAGAATGTACCTTGGAAGACCTTTCGGGTACAAGCTTGCTATCTTTTACCTCTAGAGTTTCTAGAAGATTTGCTGTATTTTGTAAGAATTCCTTGAACTCATCAAGATTAGGCAGGTCAGAACTTGACCGGTTTCTAAGGACCTCCCATTCACGAAATGTAGTGGGGTCCAGTTTTTTAGAAACTACATAAATTATAACAAAATCAAGAAGCTCGCTTTCGGTAGCTAATGATTTGATTGCTGCAAAATGTTTGAATAACATATCGCTAATCGTACGTAATTTAGTTGCAGATTCCTTACTGCAAGATTCAAGCTCAAAAATAGCCTTGAGGTGGTTATGAACCAGAATTTTTGGATCATTGTATCGATTGCACAATGCCTCCCAAGCTAGAGTATAATTACCCGCAGTAAACTCTAAACTTTTTATAATTTGGCTTGCATCACCCTGTAAACTAGCCTTTAGGTAATGCAGCTTCTGAATATTAGTCAGCGTTTGATTCTCATGAATTAAGCTACTAAATATCTCACGAAATTCTAACCATTCTGAAACACTTCCTGAATATTTAGGAATTGAAATGGTAGGAAGCCTAAACGATGGCGTATTACACTGCGACCTGCAGTTTGAATGCCCTGATCTTAAGCTACCAGCAGGCGATCCAGAACGATCTAATGCAACATCAGACTGGCTGTTGTATTCATTAATCAAATATTCAGCTAGTGAAATTGCAAAATAATAAGAATCTTCAAATTCGACTCGCTGTTGCATTTCCCGTTCTGCATCCTCACTGGCTTCTAAAATTTGTTCATGAACCGCATCATATTCTGATAACAATGTGGCTGCATTATTCAATCTTTTTTGCAACTGAATACTTTGAATGCTAGATAACGATTGATCTACCTCGTAAATTGCTTGCAACGATTGCACGTATTTTGCGAAACTCGTAAGCTTGCCCTTGATGGAGCCACGTGCTCTTACAAGCGAATCCATAATTGTTGAGATTAAAAACAATTTAACGGATAGAACTGTTCGTACGCCACTGGCGTGAATTTTGTACGCTTCTGGTACGCGGACCCAACGGGTCAACTATCTGTGATATCACAGGCAAGATGCTACGCGTGGTAGCCTTACTACTTGCAGAATCTGAAATATTCTTTAATGATAAAACCCTTTCCCACGCCTCTGGCGCGAATTTGTTTACAACGCAGACAGCGCTTGATAACAACGCAAGAAACTTGTCGCTTACGACGCAGAAAACGACCCTGGTAGAACGCGAGATGATTCACTTGTAACTGCTTCGACTGCAGTATGAAACATGCAGGGGATATCGCTAACAAACGTAATAGCTTGGCATTTCACGCAATTAAAATGTTTATATGACTCATAAACCATTTGTTTACGCAATAATACGCAGCTGAAATTATGCACATGTATAACACAGATGATAGAAAACCAAATATTCATGCATAGGAAATCACAAAAATAGGAAATTAGGCTTACATTGATATTGGTGTGTGCCGCCTTGCCGGTTTTCTGTTCTTACTACCGTCTCGCCTGCAGCTGCAATGCCCACGTGCACGAACTTGGCGTTGATAGCACCGTCTGCTGTCTTCCTTCCTCTCGTTACGGGCACCGCATGTGCCCTCTTCGTTCCACGCGTTGCTGCGAATATGGAACGCTGCTTCCTTGCGGTCGATTACATGCGATGTAATACAAAACTGAATATGCTTTTGTACTTGCCAATGACCAACGTTGTCGAATGCTGTCGCGATTGGACTCGCAATGACCTAATGTGGTTTAATCCTGGCTCTGTAGGACCAATGTTGTGGAGCCTCTCAGTTTTCCGTTATTTGGAAAATTCCTGATTGCCAGCTCGCCTTGGAATTTGTGGACTGTATGAATTGTAGGTTTCACTGAATAAATACACTCGTTGAAAGCCGGAAATATGTTACTTTATTAGCAATAAACAACACATTGAACATTTGAACATTTACAAGAATTAGCTTTCGTAGAGCGGACTCCTTCGCATGCAGTCTCGTCGACAGATGGAAGTTAAGTGAATTTTTAGAAACGGACGCCCGCCTGGCAGTCCACTGCGCACAGTATGAATTCAGAATGCAAGAGAAGCGGCAAAAGTTTATAAAGTCCTTAACAGGGCGTAAGGCACATGTCACCAATTTTTAAATTGTACTGACTGTTATATCAACAATGACAAAACTTTAAGTAATTATTTATTGATTATTTTAAGATATACATTACTTTTTATTGTAATAAAAATGCTATGCAAGAAGAAATCTATTTATTAGGAGCCAAATTGAAACAATTGAGGCAATAGTGAGGTTGGTTGTTACAATCATTGCAATATGTAGCAAATTTTTTTACTTGGTTTTTAGTCAGTTTTCCTTTTAGTTTTTGTCCATAGCATCCTTTGCAATACTTTCGCATTTTTACTGCCAATCCTTCTTTTTTCAAGAATGTATGCTTTCGCATGGACTTTCTTGTTGTTTGTTCGTTTGTTTCTCTTTCGGGTAAATCAAAATCACCCAGTTCGATGTTTCCCCTCAAAAGTGTTCTGATTAGGTCTTCTCGAAATTCAGTAAGTTTCATTCTTTTGTCAGCTAATTGGTTGTAAATAATATGGGCATTTACCAGAGTTGTTCCCATTAGAAATTCGATGGCGGTAACATTTTATCGATTTTCTAAGTGGAGAACCATAACTTGACATTTGGTAGGACAAATCTATTGATGCTTTGCCTTCATTACATTCTATTATCACTTTAGGTTTTTTTATTGGTCCATTTCTTCTTTGAACATCTACAGTCTTTGGCGTGTGTTTTGTTGACAAAAGAAGTACGTCCCTTTTATAGCACCATTTCATGAGGCACACCTTGCTATTCTTGAGAATAATATAATTCTTGTACAGCTCATCTTGACTCCAATATTTCTCGAGTGAAGGCAATTTTACCATGCCCATGTAGGCGATAATTTCTAGAAACCGTAACATTTCTGATCTGTTTGTAGGAACCCATTGATGAAGTCTCGAGTCCTTACTGACATCCTCTTTGTTTGTCAAAATCTGTGTTGCGTATAGGTTTGTTTGTGTCACCATTTCGTCAATAATTTTGTTATCGACAAAAGCACTGTAGCAACTATATGGCGTCAAATTATTGACAAGGACGGCTGCGTAGTTCGGTGCCAACCCAGCTGCTGCAGAACAGTTGAAGATCTTGTGATTCCCAGCAGGCTTTGTCCATACGTGATTATCAGTTCTAATATGTCTTGTTTCGATGGACACTTCATTCGGTTCATGGGTTTCCATCAATTCTTCGTCACCAATATCAAAAACGTCTCGAAATTTTTCTTCTGTGATATATTGACTTTCATCTTCAACTACGTTTTCTCTGTCAGTATCAAGTTCACATGCCATATTTATGTTCAGAGTCTTTGAACAACATGGTGTTTCTTCGTCAACACGAAATTGTTTTTCATGCTTTTTTTCCACTTGAACTTCAGCATGCCGTTTGAGGCCTCTTGTATCTTCAGTTTCAACGTCGGAAGCTGAAGTTGTACTAATAATTTCGTCATCGCTATCTGGTAAATACGCAGGATCAAAATCAGAGTCCTCAAATTCCTCACAACTTTCATCATCTGAAAATGCAGAAAAAAATCGTAAACGTAAGTAATGAACTTATGTAAGCGTTTGCAAAAAAAGCTGCACATTTTACCACAGTAAATTTCTACAGTTTATAACTTTACTATGTACACAATACTTTCATGTCTTACCTACTACATTTGCTGCTAGCGCCAATTCCAATATTCTTCTTGACCGGTCACTCATTTTCACGACTAACCACATCAATGTGTCACTAAGGAATGCACAAACGCAAACTTCTGCTGCAGCACTAGACAAGTTGTAACTTGCATGCTGCATAACAGCTGATATGACCGCTGCGGCAATGAGGTAATTATAATGCCGTCCGTGCCGAAGGGGTCATATATGACCGCTGACAGTTTTTTTTTCAATTTTTTTAATAAAAACAAAGTAACGTGCAAATAGACAATGCAGTCATTTGTATGGCCCAGCAACAAGTGAAAACACTCTTGGCATGGAAGGCCATTTTTGTCAAAAGGTTAATGGCAGTCAACCTGTTCTTTAACTCTCCCACAAAAATGGATTCTTTCAAAATTATAGCTTATTTGTTTAGCGTATGGCATATTTTGGTCAGAAGACTCAATTCGAAATGAATTTAAGCATCGACAAAAAGTAATTTGCTCAAACGTTGCGGTCGCCGCATAGTACATCCACCGTTGCTTTACAGATAGAGGTGCAACCGACGCTTGTGGCTTAGGCAACTTGTTATCTTACAATGCAAGCGGATCAGTGGTTTTTCGTTTGGTAGTGTTTCAGTTCGGTTGCAAATTCTACAAATTCACTTAGATCGGCGGTAAGTTCATGTAGTAGTAATCCGTATCGGTGGTAGTCCACTCGGTAATTAGTTGAAGTCGGTCAGTAGTAATCTACATCTTGACAAATTTCAAAATAACACAAAGTCCGAAGTAAAAGCACTCGGCGGTATTTCATGCGGGGGTGTTTCGTACAGTTATCAGAAAACGGGAAGAAAGTCTGAATTGGTGGTAATTCAAATCGGTGGTACTGCATAGTGCATACAACTCAAACAAACATTATTGTACAAACTATTTTCTATGATTGATTAGAAGAGCACACCCTCATACTGCGTTCATTATAAACATTATATTTGCATTTAGCACATTATTGTGTTGGTTTTACGATCAATATTTGTAGGGCACACTCACTATCTTTTTTCTCAACTGCTTCAGTTGGGGCTGTAGGTGAATCAGAACTGCTATACATTTTTACTATACTCCAGGCGTACAAAAAAAGTGTAGTAAATCCTTGTTTAGAGCATACTAAAACGGTTAATCAAATCAAGCATATTTCTTTTTCTAACTTAATGTATTTATCATTATAGCCTCTTAAAGACTCCAACTTTTGGTCTTTTCGTCTCTTTCGTGATCTGCTTAATCACCTTCTGTATTTTGCTCTATATAACCATATTTTCTTATATATGGTCGTTTATTCTTTGCAGACGAGCTTTCCAATTATTCCTGTATTCCTTTAACTGCATTGATATGTCTTATTTTTATTGCAGCATTCCTTTTCCTCGTGTGTAACCTGCTATTCTTCTTGAGAACCTCATTTCCGATGTGCGAAGTAGTATGCTTTGGTCGTGTCTAACTTCGATTTTCTTATATACCGCATGGAACTCACACTAACTTATATAATTTTATGAATTTTGCTTTTGTGATCTTACTTTTTGTATTTTATAGATGGGTTAATTTGCGTATCAATTTGGATTTTTTAAATTTTTTTACATTTTAAGAAAATTGTAAGCCAATATTACTCTGGGCCTAGAGGCTCAGTTTATGCATTTCATCGGTCAATATTGAAATAAATAACACACGAAGTAGAGACTTGACAATTATCCCTGACCGTAATTTTAAATGTCTGTCATTACTGCTAGAGGAAAATATGGGAAGGACTCATTCCCGAAATAAAACATTTCCATATGTACTACGATGTATCTGCCCAGAAAGCGAACAATTTTTCAAAATATTTCACCCATCTATCGTACTACTGAACTAAGGTCCATCTACATGGTCCTTCATTTCCAGGTGTAGATCGATCGTATCGCTCCGATGACACTGAAGACGCCGTGACAACAGATAACCCTACGACCCCCTTTCCGACGCCGCCGCCCACGCTGGTGTCCCCCAGGTCGCCGCTGCCCCATCACCGGCAGGCGTCGCCGTTTCCCCTGGAAAACACCAACACGCGAAGGATACACTATGCGACTCCTCAGGACCGCTTGCGTGGGAACAACGGCAAGTAGTTCGGTTAGTGGTTGTGTTTGTTTGTAGACGGATCGCTCTTGATTGCAGGGGAAGTTGTGTACTCGAGCAACAAAAAGGGCCTCACGAACAGCACTTTGAGCCGCGGCGGCCGGGGGCGGCACGGCCGCGCGGGGGGCATGACGTCCTCCAGCAGCGCCACTTCCTGCAACAGCTGCGCCGACGGGGGCCGCAACGACGTCACGTTCCACGGGGACCCTCAGCAGCGCCTCTGCCTGAACAATGGTGAGACCAATTTATTTAGCGTATATGTTACACAGTGCACAATATTAACCTTCGTGCTTTGTCGGACATTTCTTCCACCGAGTATGTTGTAGTTACGCACTTATTTTAACAGGTTATAAGGAACAGTAAATGCGATCTATATTTCAAAAGGTTGCTTTCCCTGTCCGCTATTGAAGGCTGGCGTCAGGTTTAAAGCGAAATTTTTAATCGCGCTTTGAAGGGTACACCCTGGATATCTCATTTTATTGGGAAACGTGTTTCCTGCTATGATTTTCCGTTGCCTTTGGCTAACTTACGCAGCTGTAAACGTGTATTTTAGACAAATTCTTTCTACCGCCAATATTCCAGCTCGAAACCTACCGAAGAAGTGTCCGGCGCTATTACCTCAAAGCCACCGAGCTTCCGATATAGTATGTGATTTAATGGATTATACGCGAGACTAACGTCTTTTTAAAATATTTTTACATATAATTAAATACATTCAATATAATGTACGTTCTGGAAGTACAAAAACGTATACGTTCCTACTAGTAGATATACAACAGTTGCGATTTATTTTTTTTTTTGCATACAAAATTATTACATACCAAACATGTTATAACCCCCTAAATTAGTGCATTTATGGAACTGTCATGTCATATCATAGCTGGTTTATTATAATCTCAATCACAAATACCGTTTGTTTTGTGCAAGGTTGAATTTATGCAAGCCTTCGATTTGCGTAGTTCCGAAATTTTTCTTGCACTCGTCCAATTCGCACCTTGGAATATAAATTTTATAATATTGTAGAACCAGTTTGTTTTTTGACAAGAGATGAAGCTTCTTGGTTGCAATAAAATGTAACGGGGGATGGTCAGGCCTTACCACCCCTTACAAGACAATCTTGGCCTACGTCTCGTTACAAATGAACATACTTCAGTAGTTAAAAGTATATTGAAAATAACAACAAATACAAATCCGTATATATGATTAAATGTGTGTCGTGCTTTTTAACCTACTATTGACATAGACAAAAATACGACAGTTTGCAATTAATGTAACGTAAGTACACAAAGTGTTTGTAACATGACCCAGTGCAGGTCTCATAACGCAAAGGTTGGCGAAATGCTTCCTATAGTAATTCCAACTTGACCCAGCAACTTGACGTAATGTGCCGAGTTTTGTTTACAATTAACTTATCTAGCACACGTTGAACTAGCTTTTTAGCCTAATTACACGCACTTTTGTGTCTAAATGATTTCAATAAATTTTTACACCTTTTTGTTAAGGCTGTCTGGTCCATGATCAAACATTAGTTTGAACAGTACTGATTATTAAAACTATCTAGTGTGTAGTAAAATCGTAACGTATCAGAGTAGTACAACATTTTTTGTGAAACTGTCTAAATAATCTCCGAAACTTCTTTGTGGCGCATAAAAATGTCTAGAGATTCATTCACGCGCATAGTACTAGTATAGGCTTGTTCAACAAAAATCAATTCCTGATAGAATTTGCCTTGGAAGCAGATGCAATAATCATTCTGGAGATTATAAATAGTATTAATGTTTCTAACCAACACACTAATAAGTTGTAGACGCTTAAATAATTTTTCGTGTTGAAAAATTTTGAAATAGAGATGCAGTTTATAGTCGAGAACCTGCCTGAGTAAGATCAGCTATGCCGGGCTCCACAGCTCAGTGGTTACGCATTCTATCTACTGATCTAAGGGTCGGGAGGTTTTTAAAAATAACAAAAATGCGAATGAAAACCTCTACAGAATGCCATCATTCGGAAATGATGTAAAGCCGTGGATCCCATGTTACTACGATGTGTAGCATGTTAAAGATTCCTTGCTAAGGTTAGAACTCCCTATTCACTGGTGCTCTAAATGCCTAGACCTTATCCATGGGGTTAGCAAAAAGGGCCTATGAAGGCCTACTTGCCTGACATCAGTCTCCCCACAACTTATACTAACTAACTAAGATTAGCTATATTTATCTTTTTTTGTCTCAAGGCGTACAGCCATTGCAGATTTGTATGCTAATGTAAGGTGGAAACCCATGTTCTAACTGGAAAAAATTGTGCAAAATATTTAAAAATGCAAGACATTGTATGTACTATAGCGCATACTGCATAGTTTTTTCATCCTGATATTTCTACATTTTTGGACTATAGATGAAGTTACAGAAGCGCTGCTTTCCGACAGACTCAGAAGTGCACATAACTGTGCAATAATTCTTCAAACAGCAGCTGTAAACATTACCTTAACTGGGTTCCAAGCGCTTGGTGACATAAATGCATTTTTTTAAATAAAGACTGATTTATTTTGAACAAGCCTCGTACTTAGACTGCGTTATATTTATTTTTGGTATCATTACGACTAACGTATACAAAGAGAAGTGGTCATATGGGGCATTTTGTCCTTAAATAAAATTAATTATGGCCAGCGTCTATCCAAAACAAACGTGAAATCTTTTACCTACAGTTTATGAGTATAATTTGAATCATTGTCGCATAAAACTCAAATTTTAATTCCATATGATTGAATTATTTGAAAGAAAACTATCTCTAAATTTAAGCAACTGTAGTTGATACCATCATCTTAGGAATTATACAATTTTGACAAAGTTTCAACTCCAGGGTAGCATGCAACAACGTACGTAATTTAACAACTTTTCAGTTTTCATAGATCGGCACTAATGTCATCATTATAGAGTATTAAAACATTGTAGTTCTACAGAATCTTTCCATCGACATGGTTGTTCTAAAAATATTGATTTATTATTTTTGTTATCCTGCAAACTGCCATGTGAGACATTGGTCATTGCCTTTTCTCTTTTGATTGAGAGACAACATTGACATTTTTGACTGCTGTTGTATTTTCTTCTAAATAGCTTTATGTCTGGAAGACATCAGCATGGACATATATCAATAACTCACATTAGTATTACTGGATGAAGATCCAGAGTTCTAGTCCATATTAGCTTCTGATTCTGAAATATCTTATTGAAATTCAAAGTCTCCTAACAATCTTTTCTAAAAGTCTGTTACATATTTTCTAGACATTAAAAAGAACGGGTAGCGGGTAGATACTGTCTGCTAAGACACCTCTATTTAACGAAATACGTGACCCTTTCTACTCGAGCTACAGGTTTCTTCAGATCCGGAAAATAGCATCCTGTATGAGCCCTTGTCTAGGGTTACAGATGAAAACAAATCGGCAAAGAAGATGGACCTTAATACGACGAGTGTGACCGAAGAGTCACTTTAGCTGGTAGGGAAACCAGACTCCACCCAGGGGTGTGGGTGAAGGCCACAAAGGTAGTACTAGCAGAAGAAGCAGCCCTCCTGATAGGGGGTGAAAACATCAAGAGGCTAGAGGGAGAGCCTAAATATAGCAGCCCCATCAAAGGTTTTGCCATGCTAGTAACATGTTCAGGAGACAGGGGACATTAAAATCCACTAGCAAGTCTGACGGAATTAACCAGACGAAATTTACGAAGACGAAATATTTAGAAATAATATACAAAGCTATATTTTTTTAAATGAACGATTAAGTACACTAAATTATAAAACCGTACGAAAATATACTATTAGCACTGCCGTTTACAGCCCCAAAGAAGGACTAGCTGACACAATAATTCTACGAAGGTCTACAATCAGTCCTGAACCAGACAGCATAATTATTGCAGGAGATTTTAATGACAGAATAGGTAATATACCACTAAACGATATCATGTAAAGACATAGCAATGACACTTTAAAGAGTCAACTATTATTCGATTTTGCCACTTTTAACCAATTTAAAATTTGAAAATATTAGTATACCAAGTACAAAATGCAGTAGTATAAATCAAAAGTGATAAATGCGAAATCTTATTCCGAACATAGTTTGCCAGAATGTGGTTGGGTCTCCCTGATTACGGTCGCTGTTGTTAGTCTTTTAAAGTTGGCTCTTCCGCTACTGATCCTTGGTAACCCCGCAGTTGATATATGTGGGCATCTTACCAAACCCTTTTCTCTCAGTGTAATACTATTGAGCAGACTTGCTAAGGCTTCCATTTGTATAGGAACCACTAAATTCTTCACATCCTGTGCTATTTATGTGTATCCAAGACAATAAATTACATTAACAAAAATAAAACGAAACGTGGAGGTGTGCAGAAGAATAACAATGAGCTGTACTGCCTTTAAAATATTAAGTTTATTCTAAAAGGTACATAGTCGAACATTCGAAAACATGTGCATTTTGTGAGTTCTAACCTATGTAGAGCAAAGCTGTGTCTATAGAAGACATAATGTTGATCAAATAGCTAAAAATCAAAGAGATATAGAAAGAATAATGCAAATATTAACATTCAGGACAAGAGAACAAACATATATAGTTGAAATGAGTAAAACAAAAGTCGGCGGTATCACAGATACGTGACCCATATAAAGTGGAGATGGGCAGGGGATAACGAGAGATACACAGATTGTAGATGGAACAGTACTCGTATCATATATGAATGGAGAGGTAAAAAAACCACATATGTTTTTGGTCGTTGATTTTAAAAGAACAGGAGAACGCAGATAGACTAGAACATATACCATAGTTAAAACTAGTGATGGGCTTATTCGAATCAAAAATAACAGGTTATCCAGTTATTGAAATCACCTGTGTAACTCGGTTTTCGTTCCAAGTATTAGGATAAAAAATAACCTCATCCTGATACGTACTACGTGCCGCGTCTTAACGACCTGCGAGTGATCGAAATTCTGTAAATAATACGTCATTCGTAACTCATATAACCTTTTCGACGTATGTACTTGATTGACCCAAGTGAGGCTCGCGGCTGCTTGTTGATGTTATTAAGACATTTGAGACTCCCAGTCGACGAGTTAAATTTATGGGGCCGTTCCTATTAAAGATAACGTTCTGCTGAGTATGAGATTTGCCGAAGCTGTGTTGGTATTAATTTATAACGGCCTAAATTTTTGCTTCGAAACGCCGTTGATTATGCCTAATAAGGGATAAACAGAAAGCAAAATAAGATTTTCCAATATCGTAAAAGATTTATATTTAATTTTTAATAACGGAGCAGTCGGGACAAGAAGTGGATTTCGATGTTGAAAATTTTAAGTGTCCGTTCTTAAAACCGCGAAAGGCTGAACGTAGATAAATTATGGATTCTAAAATATACCGGTATGATGTGCAACCGATAAGGGAAGGGTGGCTACTAGAGAATTTTGGGAACTAAAAATAGATTCAATAGATACTTTGTATTCGCATATTTATAATTTCTTTATGATTAATATTGATATAGCTATTCTCAATGGTTTAAACTCCTTAGAAATCAAATAAAAATCATTTATACAATTATTATAATTAACGATTAACTGAGTTCCTCTGCTATCTGCAAGTTACGATGCCGATGCAGATGACGGTGAACCGCCAACCGGCAAACCGGGTGACTTAATCGAAACGAATCGAGAGCCAAAATTGATTCGAATGATTATTTAAATAATCAATCGGTTATTAATATGATTCGAATGCAAATAATTCGGTTATGAAAATTTTCCGGTTATGCCCATCACTAGTTAAAACAGCAAATTATCTACATTAAAAACTTAGTGTAGATGTTCAAATTACGTTTAATCATACATATTTTGGGCTAATTTTACGAACAATACGAAACACTTAGCTTATAATTTGTAATTGCGACACACTTTAATGTAAGCATCACATTTCTTATGCAGAGCTACAATGTAGTACAGGTAAAGCAATGTCAGCGTAAATTAACTTTTGTAGTGTACTAGGTGAGATATCACTGGGATATACCAAGTGACCGGTTTCAAAACCGAACATAGATAAATCATGGAATATCAAAAAGTTACTAGAAACATTTAATTTAATTTTTAAAAAAAGTTGTCTAGCTCAGAACTTTAAATTATAGAGGGGGTGGGCGAGGCTGAAGTCCTTTAGACATCAATTACGTTAAACATATCATGTATTTACTAAAAATTCACAACTTGCAATGTTCAGTTTTGAAACCGGTCACCCGGTAGGTTGAACAATCCTAGTGCAAGGACTGAACCTAGGGGAAGCCTGTCCTTTAATGAATGGGTCTGACTCACGTTATCGAGATGAACTGTGAATAGACGTTTGCTAAAAAATCCTTTCATAAATTTTACAGTGTTCTGCAGGATATCGCTTTCAGAAGCTTGTACGAGGGTGGTGGGGGTTCAATAGCAAAGTGAATCGCCCACTACATTTCAATATAGTCGCCCATTTTTCAGATCGGCGAAATAAAACATTTCTAAATTCCTATAAAAAAAATTGAGCAGATTGGCCGTCAAAATGCATTAAAACGAACGACTGCAGATCATACCGTTGCGAAGTGCCCTACTCTGGAGGTTAGCTTTCAAATCAGGAAACAGAAGGAATGTCAATTTTTGTAAAACCACAGTCACGAACAGTCTTCGCAACAGTCGCCGTGTGAACTAGGGCACAACGGCACAACCACACTTATCAAGCGAGCATGATAGCTTTTCAATTTTTTTGTAATTGTTACTGCGATGACAAACACTTCACAAAACTTTTACTGGAAGTATTTGAAAGTTTTTTAAATATAGAACCGTAAAAATGCCATGGCTATTGCAATCGCCCATAGCTTAGGTCAATTCCTTATGGGCCTGTTACATATATAGTTTTTGATTTAATATGGAATTGAGTTGAAGTTCAGGCAAAGCCCGAAATTTCTTGCTGTATGTTTGGTTCCCTACCCACATATTTCATTTTTTTTTTATTTTGAAAATCCTTGAAGTTCTAAGGGAAATTCTAAGTAATTCTGAACAGATTGTTGGTACGATTTCCGGCGGCCGTTTTATGGCACTGATCTGGTAAGATTTTTCTTTCTGTGATCTGAAATTTTCACTTCATGTGGATATTATAATTCCAGAATTATTGTGACTTCTATTGATCGGCCTTCAGAAATTGTGTGTGAGATTGCTGAAATAAAGCTGGCTATATTAGGATAAAATGTATTTCTGTACAATTACCTACTCTTGGCCAGGTCCGTAACTAGCTATAGGCCGAGTAGGCCCCCGCCTACAGGCGCAAGCTGCAAGGGGCGCCAAATTGGCACTGAAAATAAGAATTCCTTTCGTACTAATAAAAAACAAATAAACAAGTAGCCAATTTTAAAAATAAATTAATTTGCAATAATAACGATTTTAGTGCAAATAATGCTAATTATAATAATGCGAATTGCTCCCAATCTGGTCGATACATTACATTGCCTTGTACAATTTGCAAAGGAAATGTTATATAGATGATTTTTGAGGCTTTCACGGCCATTGTTATTAACTAACAAACGACTCCCGGGATTGGACCGTGTCATGATTGAGATCTAAGAACTCAACGTTTCGCCCACTTTCGTAAGGGGCTTCATCAGGAGGAAAAAAAAGCAAAAGAGCACGGTAACTCAACGTGTTAACCACGCTAGAGGCGAAACTCGACTGTCGAACTGTTGAGTTCTTCGATCTCAATCATGACACGGTCCAATCCCGGAAGTCATTTGTTACGAAATGTTATATGTCTACCAGATTGTAACAACGTTTATTTTATAGTTCTCACCTATGTCAATCAAAACATTAGAATTATTAAGTTGTTGGCCCACCGCATAGGTGGCCTTATTCTAATTATAAAAATGATTCAATTATTAAAACAATGTAATACAGCAGTGACGACAAACTAACTTAAATTTTAAACAACTGTTATAGCGGGTCCACTGATTGCACATATTACAATACATATACATTCACTGCTTTGGGCTCATCGCTGGTACAGTGGCCCATTCCAACAATCAGCAGAACACCACAGATCGATTTTGAGAGCTTACTAGTTCCACTACTATGATATTTTCTCTACAATTACTTTGCCACTAGAATTTGCTCAATTTAAGACACTTCTGCGACTCTCCATGCTAGCAGCTTTTATTAAAAAAAAAGAATTATCGAAATCGGCCTGATGCAGGGCTCATACTACGTTCCAACAGAAAAAGCTTCACGTTTTAAATATATTGATTACTACAATACAGTGTGGCAGTGTGGCTGCAAATACAGAACCTTATTCTACGTTCATATGTTGCTACGCATAAGAATATCTAATTATTTGTCTATATTGTATTATGTTAACATACTCATGGGACTTTACTAGCTTTTGGGCGCACCACATAGGTAGTCATATTCTAATTAAAAGAATTTTCGCATTTTTTAAAATTGAATTGTACACTTCTGTGCAATAAAATTACGCACACACGGATTTGTTGCATTTATTAATAGCGTTTTTATTTCGAAAAGTCTTAGTTTTGGTCTTTTAATAAAGGTGTTACTTTCAAGTTATGGTGTTTTATCATTTATTGAAACTGCTGCTAGGCAATTAAATAGACCCGAATTAAACAAACTAGAATATTGTGAAAGATGGTCATATCACGTGTACTTAATTTTATTGCACAGAAGTGTACATGAAAAAGTTGCAAAAGAAAATGTTTTCAACGTCTTTAATACAGAAAGCGCGCTGCAAGAAAAACCACTTTTGCTAGATCAAATTGTGGTTGAAGTCTTCAAAATTATCTACAAAATAGGTAAAAAATACCTTAATGCTGCTGATAATACAGAAAAACTTAGTAATGCGAATTACACGAATTTAGAAACTAAAAAAAAAACATTGCTGTTATTGGATTTGAACTCGCTTTCACTGATAAATGCATATGCTTATCGTTACGCTACAAATGACGCAGTGGCGTTTCGATTTGGGAGACATACGTCTTTAGGTGCCGATGAAATGGTGACGCAGAGACGCAGATACACCATATGTTTATACCGTGTGGATAAAAAAGACGTCTCTACGTTGGGCACCGTACAGCTCCCCTGCTAAATCAGCTAATGAAGCGAATGTCGGGATCATTGTCGAAGAAACATTTCAATTTAAGAAAACGTTGAGAGCAGTGCATATGCAAAATGGAGAGCCAATACAGCATATTTTTAAATAAGTTGAAGTAGTTTCTATACCTATATTTTAACTACCTAAATAAGTACGTTTGTAAAAGCATCTTTTCAATGTAATGTTTTGAAAGTTAGGCTTTTGTTATTTGTTGAAATAAATGATTGAAGTTTCGTATGCATAATTTTTCGTTCTCGCTTTACTATCTCTGAATATCTCAAACATGTATCTCTACTATAACATGAGTTATCGGGCCTCAAACAGAGGTCGTTTTTTTATCGACCCGGTATATAGGGATTTGTAAAATGTTCTACTGACTACATAATAATATGTATTTTTTAAATAAGAATTGTGTTTTGTAATCTTGTTTTCTGTTCTCATTTTATTTGTGTTGAATTTTGTTATTGTAACATTTAGTTGTTTATTTTAAAATTTTGAATGTTGGGATTTATTTTTGAATACCTACTTGTTTGTTTGAATACATTACATCATATATCCCGAGAAAAATGTTGAAGTCATACAGTATCATTGGTATTTTTTGTCACATATATCGTTTTTGAACCGAGGGCGCACAAATGTTGGCTTGCCTACAATAAAAGTTTGGCTAGTTACGGCCCTGCTCTTGGCCATCTTTCACTTCGGCAGGTTTCTCTATCCGTTTTGGTAATCATTTTCGATGTTGTACCATTTCAGGCCTCTTTGTGCAACCCTAGTGGCTTGTTAGTGCCACGTTCTGCATATATCCCCTCCTGGGCTCGGTACCAAACCGGGAGCACCAACCTGTAGGCGGTTCTGTTCCCCTCGATTCAAGTAACTCTTTCAGAGACTTAGCCCACATGGCTTCTTTCTCGTGCCATAACTGGAGAAAAGCCTGCCCCACCCTATTTTGCACGTAGCATCTCCGCGTGATCCCAAGCCCGGAATCCTGCATAACTCCTCCAGGGTCGATGCCTGCCGTATTCCCCTCCCCCCAGGTACCTTCGGTGTATGAAACTCTCGTGTTTGAATTGTATGAGCCATCATTTCGGAAATACCATTCGTGCAGTTACTATGAAATTTTAAGCGTTCTACCTACAGTTTGTGCTGTCGAATTTCTAGCTGATGATACAAAGAATTTAAGAATTCTATCGCCGCGATGTATTCACTTTGAGAGTTTGGTTGTGAGAATTAGTTTAGGTCTCTTAATATGTATTTAGTGTCAACTTTGTTCTGCGGTTTTAGTTGCATTCAACTCTCGAAGCAATACGTCCCACCACATTTTGGTTTAGAACTCGTAACAATGCGAGTGAATACTAGAGTAAATTAAAAACTCTTATAAACTCTGAAACACCATTTACCTTGAGCGCAGGGTACCATCTGGGTGGTTTTTGCGTTCCAATAATTTAGACCATTAAACGTCTTTATGTGTTTCCCGTTATCGCTAAACTTTTTATTTATGGTACTTTGATAATTGGGTCACGTGTGCTCATGCAGAATTGCGAGGAAAAATCGTACAGTTTGTTTTCACTCAATTTATTAAAATAACAAACATGTTATTTTTTTCTGTACAGAAATTCCCCGTGTAGCAAGCCCATGGTGTCATATACGCTGGTCAATTCTAAGAAGGCTACAATTGTTCTTTGGCACCTTGCTCAGAAAGTGACATTTTCTGTCGTTTCGGTACGGGATTTTCTGTTGACGTAAATAGACGTTTAGCTCTCTTGTTAGTTTGCAATGGCAGCGGGAGAGAATGTAATAATACATTGGCTCCCGTTGCCATTAGAGACGAGAGGGAATGTGATTAATAACAAACCAACTAGTTTCCTAATTTTTATATTTAAATACTTTTGAATCCAGCTGAATATAAGAGATAGTCTTATCATAAATGTAAATGTGTCAAGAAAATCATATCATATAGTTAGGGAATTATGCACATTCCTCCATTGTACTACAAATAACTATCACGTGTTGTTCAAATCTCTTCTCTATATACGTTGTTCTTGAATTTTTTGAGGTTCTCTTGCAATCTACTCATCATCATCATCATGTGTCAACGTTATTATTCCATATTTGCCACTTTGCTCGACCCATTGTATTTCCCATTCACTGTACTCCTGCTATTTAGTTTATGTCATCTGGCCGTCTTGTACATGGTCTGCCACAAAGACGTCTTTCTGTAATCAGTCTCTACTGTGTTATTTTTTGCTCCATCTATTGTTTTCTGTGCGCATCACATGTGCATTCCATTATGCCAATTAATGCAAAACCATTGACAAACTGAGAATTTTAAAAAAATTTAACATTGTGTTGTGTTTCCCCAGTTGGGTCTTCACTTAGGTCTGTTTGCTAAAGCTGAAAGAGTTAATTTGATAAATTCAAATCACCAAATTTACCAGAATCTAACTACCCTGCTAACCAAATTACCACATAAGGAACGTCAACTACACGATGTTCTTCCGTATATTTCACTCAATTACTCCTGATGAGAGATTCACAGTGCTTAATGCATTTTCTCCAATAATCGGCATTGAATTTGCTCAAGACTTCTTCCCAAACCGTCCTTTTTCTTCTGACTTTGGGGCTGACCTTATTAACTTACTATATAGTTCTTTACAGAACGTCCATATAAGCTCAGTGGGGTTGTAAATGCAATGGCAGGGAGGACGCGTTAGAACATTGATGTTGTTTTGCTTAGAAATTCCAATTTTATATTTTTTGTCGAAATTATTTAGGATTTATCTAGATTCCAAAGTTGTTTTTAATCGCTTTCATCAAAATTATTTTTTAATACAGCCAGGCATGAAAAGTTTTTTATTTAAAATTATTTAGTCTCTTCCTTAACAACACTGAGTGATAATGAGTATTATCTATAACGATAACGTATTTACCCCCAATTCTAGATAGAGCAGGCACCAAACTGATCTTCTAACCACTTTTGAAAAGTTTCGCCGTTCATAGCTTTGTGGTAATTTCGATGTTCAATTTTTGAGATTAAAAGGTCACAAAACTGTAGGAAACCACCACAATCGCCTGCATGAAGCACTGTAAATCTCTTACCTCCTGATTTGAATCTCTTATTATTAGTACACCTATAATCATCTTTCGACCACATTCGTAACATGCTTTCGTTCTGGTATATCCACGTTTCACCTAGGTAAATAAAGGTCACTTCGTCCTGGCCATCCGCATATTCCACATATATTTTTTGAGAATTTGAGTTTGCGTCCCAACAGATATTTTGAATCAATCATGTATACCCCATCGATTTCAATAGTTTGTATTCTATGTAGCTCCCTGTGTATGCCAAATTCAATCTAACATGGTGAAATAAATTGTGAAGGGTAAAATGCTCAATTTCTCGTGGTATTCGCAATTCCCAATTGTCACTATTGAGAAGAGGGAAATGCATTTAAGATAAGGTGAAACACAAATGATACATGGTGAAAACCAATAGGAAAACGCTGTATCTATTGGTTCTGATGAAAGTTTTTCTAGACTCTGAAGCTTAGATTAGATTTTAAATATTTATAAACAGTACTGATAGAAATCTAAAAATTTGTCAGGGCTACTAACAATAATGGAGTGTATTATAAGCTCAATTACTTACACCAAATATCTTTCCAACTTTTCTGATTATTTTAAAATTACTTTTTCCTTGTTGCACACTTTTTTATATTTAAAGCAGCTTCTAGCGACTGTTTTTACTTCATCAGCATTCATGGCATTACTCATTAATCGGAAATCACGTCGACTTAAATTTTAACTTACTTTCCTGCTCAATCTCTTAAAATTATACTTTCTGTATTTCCCAATTTGGTTTTTTCTTGAACACTGTTGGGCTTTTGTGTGACTTTTACATTTTATACTGCACATCCACCCTTACCGTTCGTATAAAATACCTTCATTAATATTTTTTAGTTAATTTCGTTTCATATTACATCTTCATTTATTTCTTTTTTCCATTAGCTTTTTGTCTCCTCAGTTAATTTACATTTTTTATCGTAGGTGTCTCTCTTAGAGTATTAGTTGTAGGAAGTGTCAGATTCCTAACGATTTTATCATTAATTACAGTCACATTTACACCGCGATTGATATTATTATTTTCAAACATCTATTCAACGTGTTTCTTATATTCTTGTATCCGTAGAGTTAAGAAATGGGAATCTATGTTTTTGTGTGTCAGTTGCTATTTTGATAGTTTAATGTTAACCATAATTCGTGCTCTTTTCAATCTGTGATGGCTAATGTGAGTCAATTTCATTTCTTGTATTACCATCGGGAATTTCCCACGTCCATTTACGATATTTCTTTTTATAGAAAATGCATGATGTTGGTTTATGATCCTCGCTTTCCCATGGAAATTTCTCGTATTTATTGTTTTTCTAACTTCGCATTCAAGTCCCCCATCAATGGCGTATAAAACGCTCTGTCCTGATTAAGTGCTGGCTCCATTTCTTCGTAAAACTGTTCCACATTCTCATCAGTATAAGAAAAAAGGGAGCATATACTTGTATTATCTTGCAATCATGAAATAACTGCATTTAGTCCATTTATTATTAATTTAGAATCCAACCCAGTTTCTGTCGTTTTCTGTTTGTCTTCATTGAGAGCAACGACATTCCACTTGACATTTTGTAGGTCTTGCTCTACTTGTCTTAGTCTATCTTCAACGTAGACTGATCGTGCATTTAGTGTACAGATATTTATATTAACAATGACTGCTTTCTTCGCTCTGCTTTGTTTTAGTATATATTCCCCCCCCCCCTCCCACAATCAGTGAGACGAACCGAATTGTATTTCAGCCACTAAGTTTGCGTACAGACTCTGTTAATAGCCGCCTATTTTAGGTACAGACGCTACCTTGCCTGTTGGTCCGCGAGAGGTATATCATTTTCCTCCTACCCGGTATATCTACCAAGCCCTCTCCGATATGCCACCTGGAGACGCGCCCTCTAGGGGTTACAAACTCCCCCGGGGGGAGGGGGGAATCTAGTCCTTGATGAAAACGCTCATCATTTACAGTCACGTTGGTTTACTAGTGAATTAGAAATGGTATCGATGTTTTCATCTTCCATTCCTCTATTATCATTGCCAGGGGGTTTTTATAGCTACTTCCTCAGTATAATTGTTTTTGATACCGTGCTTCATTGTTTCCCACACCTCTAATGAAGCGAAAAAGGGTAACATATCGAGTGTTTGCACGTAGAAATAACAATCGTTAAATAATATTTTGGAGTTTTCAAACTAGCTGTGCGTTTCTCTTCTACGATGTCCCAGAAAGGTGAATTGATGATCGTTAGCAACAATTTCTGCGAAAATGAATTCCAATTTGTCTTCTGAAGTTTTTCACGCTTTACGTACATATCTAACAATCGGAATCTGAACGCATGTGGTAGCAATAAGCGGCCTATGTTGGCTGCAAGGAAATGCATCTAATAATCTTCGCGAAGTACGAGGGTTTCACATTGTCGCCGAGATGAAACAAGACAAACACACGCACTAATGCGACACTGATCCGGGGATCCGGGGGGCCACCGCGACATCCAGCTCGCGTAACGCAATTAACACGCGAGCGAAGTTAAGTTAATGAGTGACGACTCGTAATTAGCTTAACACTGGATAGATGCGCCACTACACGTATCTCACATCAGTTAAATGAGTTACGCCATTATCTGTACGTCACGCAAAGCGAGTCAAGTGCTCTTGCAGGCCAAGAAGAGATTTAGAAGCAAATTAGAGTGCCCTTTGAGCCGCGGCGCTGCGAATACAAAAATACCTAGCGTCATATACCCCATTAAGGCTCAAAGCTTTGGGGATGGAACTTTTGGGGTAACTTTATAATTAGATCGCAAATCCACTGTCCGTTGTCCGCCTCGATTCCATAATCCCCCCAGTGCATTCGCGGGGTTGCCCGGCGTAATTGTAAACATTGATAACCGCATTAATTAGGGAGAAGTTTTTCCTAAAAGCCGGCGCGTATTTTCCTAGAAAGTTACGACCGCGTTGGTTGCACTTGACATGAAACGTCCGACGTAAAACTAATTTATAACTTTATTATGACTAAAAACCTGTCTTATCGTTAAACCGACTGCGATAATTTCTGTAGGTAATCAACGGTGTACACACACTGTGCTGATATTGCGAAGGGTGGTCACTGCAAAGCACCCCCACTTGCTTTTCACTAAGCTTTTTATGTGCAAGCGCTCATAAATTTTAGTATTTCCTTATGGTGGTGGTCACACGCTAAGTATAATTTAATCTTTGCTGTAAAGCCAAAGTTAAAACAGACTGGCGGTGGATAAGTGACATTTATTCGAAAACCTCATGCTGAAAATATTACCTTCATGAATATTGTGGAGATTTGAAAACGAATGATGCTTTCTTCTGCAACAAGTTGATACATTACAGGTACAAAAATTCCTATGTAAATATAAATAAAAATATTTTTCATCTTCCTTCATCTTGTTACCCTGGGTAAGGGCATCGTGATATAGCAATGAATTAATCGTTACTGCCCATTGCGTTCGGTCTTGTGCAGTTTGTATGGCTTCATGCAGTCTTTGTCCCATCATTGTTTTCATCTGCCCAACCCATCTTCCCGGAGATCTTTCTCTTCTTCTATATACTTGTACTTGTCCTTCAACAACAAGCTTTCCATTCCGAGTGTTCTTATCACGGTATGTCCAAGGTATCGTTGTATAGCCTGGTTGATTTTCGTAGACAATTTTGTTTGTATGTTTAATTTCTCTAACACAGATTCGTTTGTTCGGTGTGTTATTCATAGTGTATTGTAATGTATTGTACTGATTAACTGCATTGCAATATGAGTTATATATGTAATGATTGACTACGTTTGACCCTTCTTATACTAATTAAGTTTTAACCAAATTCTTTTTTAAGATGAATTCAAGTAATTCCTAAAAAGTGATTTTGTTTAATGAAAGCTTATTTTAAAATCAAAT
Organism: Agriotes lineatus; assembly: GCA_940337035.1. Taxonomy (NCBI): domain Eukaryota; kingdom Metazoa; phylum Arthropoda; class Insecta; order Coleoptera; family Elateridae; genus Agriotes; species Agriotes lineatus. The sequence goes on along the minus strand of OW679197.1, from coordinate 32,238,424 downwards.
GACACTTTCGACAACTGTCAATGTCACTAAATATTATGCAAGTGGAAAATTAATACAAAATACACATTTGTTACAATTTGTCATTCAGTAAACATGAAAATAGTAAGTAGACCTTTTTAAAATACTTTACCTCACTTTTAAAATGCTTTACTTTTTAGTTCTTTGAATAAATACCTCCAGTTTTAACTCGTCTAAAGAACTTTATCCGCTTCTTCGCTAATTCAAACACATACCAACAGCTCACCGAAGTTTCTCAAGCTGCATACTAAACCCATTATAGATTCAAGTAACTGCCAATAACTGCAAACACCCTCTAAAACGTTTCCTTTCCAAATAAAACAATCTTCAGGCAATGCAGCAACACGAACCTCGACAAGATCCACCAGCAGTAACTGCAATGTGTCCTTTACAAATAAGACGTTTACTTCAACAAGAACTCGACAAGATCCTCCAGTAGGAACTACAATGTCCTTTCCAAATCTTACCAGTTGTTGACAACCCAGTAACATGAATCTCCATAAGGTTCTACTCACAGATGTTTACTCCACCAATAAGCTTGATAAAGGACAATACTAGCAAATACAACATTCGCCATCCAATTCACATGATGGAATCAACTATCAATAAACTAAGTTCAGCATCCAATTCCATACATTTCTTTTCCATTTCTTCATTATATAATCTTCTTTTAAATTAATATTTTTCTCTCTTCTCGCAAATTTTATATAACGTATATCTCTTTATACACCAAATAGATTAAAAATCGTAGTATAAGGGGTTTATTTTAACATTTTTAGCCGTGTACAAATTCATTACATGTTTTCTTATGGAAAAGTTATTTGTGTCTAAAAATAGCAATATTTTCCAAAATGATAGTCTTCAAGTCCTTCCCTTTCGTTTTTCATAAAGCCCAAAATCACTTGCACTTAAACTGAAAATTTAGTAAACATCTCTCGGCCAGCACGTTAGTTGGAATATCAAACAAGTGGGGGGGAATATGACTAATTCATATTTACAGTGGCAAAGCGATGGTGCAATCCACCTACCACCCTGTCCGTTTTAGTGTTGCTAGTATGTTAGTTTGTACAAATCAACAGTGCCCTAAATGTCTTTCCATGCTTGACGTGTTGTAAATTAGGCGTTGCTACCGGACTTTATTCATCGTCAAACTTAATGCCACTATAAACTTATCCCGGTACTTGAAGCGATTGAAAAATTCCAATATGGAAAGTAGTTCTTCCTGGTCTACTAGCTTCTAACATTAACTTAATGGAGTCTATTAAATACAGCTTTAGTTTCGTAAAAGTAGTGCTCATCGATCCGACTGCGAAGTCGTTACTAATGCAGACCTAAATTTATTTCCGGAATAAATAGATTGCGGTTATTTCTTTGAGAATTATACCATTCGACTAAAACCCAATAACTATATAAATAAACTAAACTACAACTAAACAACAAAAGCATTAAAATCCGCGAATCGGATCGTTGTGAGGGTTCAATATTGTAGACATTGAAAGTACAAGAAGGCTGAAAATGGTCAGTCAATATTAATTTTGATTCACAAAGGAATACCCAAAATCTACAAGACAGTAGCATTAGTATCCTGCCAGTAAATTGTTCTTGACCATTACAAATCAAAGGTTTCTGGCCCTTGTTTGTTGAAATATTTTATCAGTAAAGTCATCTCATATCTGAAGGAGTAGCGAACTCTTAATATTAGATAAACGATTTAAAATCAGATAATTTGATATCAATATTATTTGTGCTTTATAGATCTGACTTGATTAAAAATGCAGCAATATATAGCAATGCAGCTCTTATTCAGACTAATATTTTCTCAAATATATAGATACTAAGCTGATATGGCAGTAAACGAATATTGTATATGTATTTCTTTATAACGTGATTCTCTGATTCTATATCTACAGTGGATATTTGATCCAAAGGGCGACAAGTAAGTAAAAGGTGGCATAGTCCAATGGGGTAAGAAGACCAGTACCTTATGACACTATTCAGACAGCACAACTAACCTAACCAATGATCAGTTAAAGAATCGTGTATATCATGTACATCGAAGAATTACAAATCGGGACAAGTACTGAAGTGAATTTTATCGTTTCTTGTTATAATTGGAAGTAGGTTTCCTTGTAATTTAAATAGGTCACCCTGGTGAAAACATATATATACGGATGGGGCCACAATTATATATAACAGCAGTGAGATAACATGAACGTGACCATACGATAATATTATTTTAGTAGGCATTTTTAGTTGACTTATGTCATAAGCGTCATGCCTATTCGAATATTTACTACTATATTTATCTCTTTCTTACTCAAGCATTCTATTTTGTTGTTCATGTTATCTTATTGCTGTTATCTATAATATAATTTTCCTTAATGTGTGTCCGTGTGTCCGTGTGTCCGTGAGTCCGTGAGTCCGTGAGTCCGTGGCACGTTCCGGCTTCACAGATGTTTATATTTGTTTAGGTTTTGTTTTTCTTATTTTGGCGCTCGGCTTGGAGCTTATCGCGTATCCTATTTCACACGTGCGCGTAGCGCGCCGTTTGCTTGTATATAATTATGGCCCCATCCGTATAATTGTGGCCCATCGGTACGTATAATTGTGGCCCCATCGATACATCTACAACAACTGTCAAATATGACACCCAAAATGCCTCCATGGAGATTGACAATTACATTCCAATTGAACTGTGGATGCCCCAATTTATAATTATTCAATGGTATATCTAGATATGTTAAGGACGTGGATAGAGAACAGCTCATCCATGGTATGAAACACACTTGAATTACTTGAATCTAATGTATCCAGAGGTTTGTCTAGCTAGAATCGTTAGTTTACTGCGATGGCTGGGAGGAAGAATTCAGGTACATTCTTCTTCCTGGGAAAACTCTTCTATCTATTTAAGATATATGGCTACAATCATGACACAGTTTTCAAACCGAGTCAAGATCCAACTTGCCCAACTATTTTTTTTCAACCTCAAAGACTTATAAGCGTAAAGATTTTCTCAAAATATTATATTCAAAGTTTCAAACCATCCTAGCCGCAGCATCGCACCAGTATAATATATTTAACTCAATCGATTTAATACATGTGCATTGCTTATAGTAAATATATCGACCTTAAGTATTGAGACCATCTAACTACCATGATAGTAGAGAGCAATCGTTTGCGAAACAATATCGAAAGCAAACATGTGACGAGGGAAAGTGTTTCAAGATAATTTCGATGAAATTAAATGCCTTTTAGGAATGGGTAAGCGCAAAGCAAGTGTTTTTTCTGCACAATAATGAATTATGAAGAACGATCACAGTATCTTCATAGCTTAAGAGAATCAACAGTCAAAGAAAGAAGTGATTCATACAACTTGTAAGGGATCACACCTCTTATCTACACGAGGTTCTCGAAAATTGCGAGACAGTAACGAACGACTGGTTGCTAAACAATATATTTAATATATCGATGATTTTTTCGAAAAGTAGAAATCAATGGGATCTGGTATTTTTTTCAAATCAATGGGCCATTATGTTGGTGGGCCTGTTGAATTATGTTTTAGATTATTAATGTTGATTGCATTCCGTAGTTCTCTCCACGTGGAGTTGCTGCTAAAACTCCATTGTCGGTGCTTGGTGCTATAGTCATTTCAACAAATGAAACAAATTGGTTAGATTTAGGTTAGGTTTAGTTTTAGCTTTAGACTTTGATATGAAAGAACAACATCGTACCTAGATCGTCTCATCGTTTAATTAGTTAGACGCCAACCTCCCAAGACGAGAAAAGGTTCTAAAGTAGAAATATTTAACATTTTCAAGAGCAATATATTTAATTAATTTAGGTTAGTAATTTGTATGAAAGCAATGGTTTTTAAGCCAATACTTCGTAAATATTAAATTTTTTGTCAAGGAAAAAGGGCAAATGTGATATGTTCTAGTCGTGACACGAAATTTGAAAATTTTTAATCTGTTTGTATTTTATGAATCAATTAACTATGATATAAATTGGCTACCTAACCGTTCTTTTTAACTTTTAACCTGTTTTTACTAGTCTAGTACTAGTACTAGTACTAGTACATGTCTTGCTCTGATCGTTGCGCCAGAGATGACTTACTAACCTCACTTTTTTGTCTTGATTAAAAAATACAGATTTCCGAAATATTAGCTTAGAAAAAACAAAGTTTTCTTTCGAATTGCTACCCTAAAGAACAAAACCCAATTATAATCTATTAAAATGGCAGTCATGTCTGAAAATGTTATCTGAACATTCTCCGGTTATTATAACGCTATCATATGAGATGGAAAACCTATCGCTTCAAATTCATATAGCCGAAAGTCGAATTGGGGGACCTTTCGAAAACTAGTAACAGAGAACCTTAATCTAGCTCTCAACACTAACTTCGAGTTCGATGAAGTGGTCGAACACATAAATTGCTGCATATAGAAAGTACCTCGGGAGGCAACGACTAGATCCATATGTAGAGCCTTGTCCTGAAAACATTAAAATAACGTTTGCAGAAAAAGGAAAGTTAACTAAAATTTGGTAAAATAATAGAACGTCAAATAATAAAACCTTCTTCAACAGTAAGAATTCTGAAGAAATATTAAAGATCTGAAAAATTTACAGATATTTGGAAGAATTTACTCCACCGATTCTTTACTGTGGGAAGTCACAAAATTCCTTAAGCAATCACATCCCACAATATTTCCTAAAAGCAGAAGTAATGAAACATGGGCTGGTTCAGGTAAAAAAAACAGCAGAAGAAATTATCCACCACTTCCTAAAAGCTCCATCGCAATGTGTTGGTGCATTAAAGTAACATCTAAAAAACAAGAAAGGTGCTGATTATAATCTATGCAGTATGACGCCAGCTATTCGAGAACGTTGTGGCCCATCTAATCATGATCCCTAAGCTTGGGAATCTTACAGACAAACTAACAGCCTAAAGCGTTTGCAACCCATACTTCAACAAAACAACCTTGTACCAAATCAATTTTTTCCGGAAACACTAGGCAAGAGTTGAGCAGGTACATATAGTTGTCATAAAGGAAAGTCTAGAACAAATGCTACTGTTTAGCTGCGTCCTTCAATATAACATAGCCATTCAACAAAGTGTGGCACGTAGGACTGATGTACAAAATACCATTGGAGTTTTATAGAATGTTAAGGTCTTACCCCACATATAGATATTTTCAATTAAAATTCTGGTCTAAAGTGACCGATCTAAATCCTATCTCCTAGGGACTACCTTAAGTAAGTATCCTCAGCCTGGTTATGTACTTACTATATACGGCATACTTACATATATATCTACATTGTGTACTAGAATATTATAATAAATAAATGAACTTACTTGCTTACTTACATACAACTTTGACAATGTGTATTAGAGTTGTGCGCTATGTAAGACCAGAATTTAGTGTTGACTATGTAACGATACGTTTGTTATGCCCCTTCGCCGGGCTGTTAATTTTAAATGGGACGTCCTGTACGTCCTAGTATTTTAATAATGATTTGCCCTAATTATTACCTAGCTAGCTCAGTACATATGAAATTGATTACGAATAATCACTATTTGGCAGAAACTAGAAGCTAGTGTGCACCTGTAGTGTTCTCGGGCTGAAACTGACTTTAAACTTATGCGCAATGAAAACCGATTTCATTACGAAATGGACTGACTTCAAAACACATATAAAAACAAGAGGAAAATATACGGTACCCCCCCCCCCCCCAAGAAAAGCGCCCGTCCGTGCTTTCCAAGAATACTTCGACACTCAACATCACTCCGTTTCGCTAATACAACATGTTATGAACCATTTATTTATTAAAAAAAAACCTTAAAAAAATTTTTTTAGCCGACGACCATACTTCAAAAGTTGATGTTGCCTTCATTTTTGTAGGACCTATCGTACGAAAACGATGCAAGACTTCAGGAAGGTTCCTGGCAACCGGAATCGTGTACACATACGACCATACATACCCCGCACAGCACGTTTAGGCACCCCCCAATACGGGGGAGGGATCTAGTGGGGTCATCACCAAAAGATCCGCACAGCCGAGCCAGAGATTTGGTATAGTTGGTTCATTAGTCGGTTGGCACGAATTTTAGAGATATTTGCGTCAGAGTGGTTTTCGATATGAGGGAATTTCAATACTTCGTACACTTCGTGTCGAAGTAATAGGACTAAACCTTAGAAAGATTGGCCATCCTTAAACACAAATTTAAAATCCGCAGAAATACCCTACGGGTGACATAGCTTAGGAATATTTGCACCTACCTCTGCAAATTCATAAAAAAAATATTAAAATAGCGCCGAAATGGCGGTCCTTACTAGCCCAAAGTTTAAACTGCATAACACCGATGCTGTCTGAAGCCGACTCTGTACACCCATCTTTTTAAGCGCTATTCCAACGCAACAGTAGCGACTACATATTGCTTTTAGCTGTCCTATATCGGGTTACCTTCTCATCTTTGAGGTCTGTAAACCGCTGTGAAGCGGATTGGGTTGGCCCTAGATTGCGTCATTCCGAGTGATGGAGGAAGTCCTTGTCTCGTTATCCTGACGTCATCAAATCCTTGGAACGTCTGAAACACACCTTTGGAATTATCGAAATGTGTACTTACATATGAGAATTGCGTTTGTTGCACTCACACATCTGGAAGGCAAGCCAAGACTCTCTTAACCTGCTTCTATTTATTTCGTGCAATTTCGCACAACACTCTAGGAGTGGATGGTGGGTACCTTCAGGTCCAGCTGGCAAGCGAATGAATTAATCCCTGCGATCAGGCTTCGATCTTGCGTTTCTCGCTGCACCCGCGAAATCAAACTTCACTGTATAGCACCGGATCTGCGCGCATTGATTATACTAGCTTAAAACGTTTAAGACTAAGTAACAATAAAAAACATGAACATAGAAACTGGCTATAAATATTAGATAAAAATAGACAATAGATGTAAAGCTGCCAGATTCCCGTTCAAACTGCCAACGGCGTTTGGAAGTGCATGCAAATGTAACTAAATTTTCTGGACAGTAGCACAGAAGTGAAGAGACTTAACAGGTTCAAACTCCTCGACTTGCCACATAGAGTTTAATATTTGAGCTTGTGTTTAGTACTGTATGTGTATATTAGTCGTCTTCTCTTCTTCTTCCTTAGCCCGTGTTCTTCCAATTGTTTCTATGTATCTTTATCTCTGGCAGTTCTCATCCATCCGTTTCCAGCTATGTTCTTCACATCATCGATCCACCTCTTCTGCGGTCTTTCTATTCCTCTTTTGGTTTCTCGTGGTCTCCAATTAGTTAGTCTTTGTGTTCATTTTTCTGTGTTTTCCCGTGCCACGTGTCTGGCCCATTGCCATTTTAGTCTCGCCATACGATCATTGTTGAAACGAGAATAAAAAATTCTATTCAGTAACCTGAAAATAAAATATGGCGCCCATTTAACTTAAAGAAGTTGATACGAGTACCTCAAAAGCAGCCATATTGAATTTTTGCTCGACACCAATTTTAAATTGGTCTCATCGAAAACAGTGACTTTCATATGGAACTTTTTTTCGTATATCTTATACTTACGCAGCTATTTGACATACAAGAAAATTACAGTTTTTAGTTTTTTTTTATTATAACTTCTGATTGGTTCGACATTTTGAACTTTTTCAGGCAGATTTTAAATCAGCATATAAAACTGCAAAACATTTCCCATTTAACCAAATATCCATCTTCAATGATAAGTAAGTTATCCATGTAATCCCACTCGATTTGTTTAGGTGTTATAGCAGAAAGTGGTGTTGCGATTATTCTGAATCTCGCCCAGGCGCGTGCTGGCCCGCCGGGCTACCGGGCATTTCCCGGTAGGCCCTGAGTCGTCGGGCCCTCTTGCCTGGAACCTTATAATAGGATGCTCTTTAAAAAATATAAATTGTCAAAATTAAAAATCCAAAAAATCTTTAAAAATGCAAAAAGTACCGATTTGGATGACCTTGAACGGCTCCTGGTCGGAGGAAGGGGGGTACTTTTCGATAGTACTAACAGATGGCGCCACTACTTTATCAAATATGATTGGTAGCAGAGCCAGTAACTAGCTCTGATTGGTAGAACATTGTGCTGCCATCTGATAACCAAGCTTAGAAACCCCCCCCCCCCCCCGAGTGACTGTCCCAGGCACTCTAGCCACGCTTCAACATTTGGCATGAGTGTCTCTACTTGTTTGATGTATGTACGCTGGTTCAAATCCCAGAATCGATACCTGGCGGGCGTCCTGCCCAGTCGCTTTATATAATTGGGGATCTGCGTTCGAAAGAACAAGGGATAATAATGCGGTTGTCTAATGCTTGTTGCTCACCACATCACCACGTGTCATGAATTTGACACACGACAGCCGAGTGTGAGAGCGAGGATACGGAAGCTCTGACCTTCCGCCTTGCAGGCCAAGCTCCTTCACGGGCTGTTAGTGCCTCAGCATTAAAAAATGCTATATTCAACTCTAAATCAAGAAGTCAAGCATCTGGACTACTACCAAAGTTTTGTTCTTATGAAACAGTGTTAGTTGCCATGATTTATTTTGCAGATTTTCAAGATAACGACTCCTGCGCCTGCCTACTTACAAACTAAAAATTTAGACTTTGTACAAGCATGGCGACAAATTTTTATCGCACTAAGTGACCTTAAAGCATTACAGCGTAATTTTGAACGAGTGTTACAATCCTTAAAACGATTTGTTGCGGTTAATGATCGTCAACTGGAAAATTTTAATTCGGATATTTTTTTGGACACTACCTTACCAAAAAAGAGAAAAAAGACAGTGAAGTTAGTGCCAGGTGAGATAGCTAGCCATGAGCAAATAGGTGCGGATGAAGATCACTTTCGTTTGACCACATTTAATGTCGTGATGGGCCAAATTATAGCCAGCATGGAAAACAGATTTTCGGATCATGGATCATTTTATGGTGATTTAGAATGCTTCGATCCTCGTAGATTTTCTGAAATTAGTCGAAATATGCCAATAGACTCTTTGAATTGTGAAGTTATTCCAACTCTTCAAAAAGAAAAATTGGAAGAAGAGTTAATGACGTTTACCAAACTGTGGCCTCAGTTATCGAAAAGAGATTTTGAAAACGTTTATGAGACAGCTAAAGCTAAAGACTATGATCGAGATGAACAAGAGCAAGAAAGTGAAGAAAGTCTTGATATTGACATGTATCATAGTAGACGCTGTTCTCGCAATGTGAAGTGCAATACCTGTGTATGATGTGTATTTCAGACTTTAATATAATTATAATTTATATTCTACTGAATTTAAACAACTTTTCAATGCATACAAGTTTCTTCTCAAAATCCCACTTACGCAGGTATCGTGTGAACGTTCATTTTCCAAACTAAAATGATTAAAAACGCGTTTGCGCAGCTGCATTGTACAAGAAAATTTGACAGCTCTTTTTTTGATGTGTTGCGAGAGGGAAATAACGAGTAATATTTGCGCTGAGACCATAATTGACAACTTAAGTGTCAAAAGCAAGGAGTTGAAAAGATATTTGCAAGTATAAGTTTATGAGTTGTTATTTATCTATATATATAGGTTAAATACTTATAATCAATTACTTATTTTTTTAAAAATCTATTTTGAGTTGACAGATCAGTTTCTAATATTTTTTAGTTATGAATAATGTTTACCTTTCACGTCTTTTGTTATGTTACCCTACTTTAACCTCTGAAACCAGTTGTTCAGAAGATATTTCTCGATTTAAAATTGTGTCGTTTTAGATCTTTAGACCGTGAAAAATGTAAAATTTTCGTTTGCGAATTTAGGGGCCCTCCCCAAAATTTCAATGCCCGGGCCCTCAGTAGTGTGCCAGCACGCGCCTGATCTCGCCCTGAGTTTGACTGAAATTTTGTTATACCAAAGAGCATTGCTCTTTGGTTATACTGTTTTGTTTTGTAGTTTGTGTTGTATGTTTCAGTCAATAAAGTGACTATTATATTATTATTATTATTATTATTATTATTATTATTATTATATTATTTACAAAACATTTTTCAAGATAATTTCTCCTGAATTTTGACGAGATAACGATTTATTTCGAAAATATGAATTATCTACCAATAGTTTCCTAGGTGCCACACTGCCATCAGATAGACACAAAAAGAACTAATTTCAAGGTCGCTTCAAGGACGTAGTGGCGAATTTTAGCATGTTAATTTACATGGCCTACTAACAACTGACAAGTGATTTCTTTTCCAGGAGTCAATGAGGAGTCGCCCCCGGAGCCCGCGCCGCCGGAGGTGCCCCCTCGGGGGCCCTCTCTGCATTCCGCGACGCTCCGGCGAAGAGCCGAGTACTCGCTTCCCGTAGGAGAGGGCAGCCAGGAGTCGCAGTTCTTGTCGCAAGGGGGTGAGTGCATTCCATAAATACCGGATATAGCAAATCACGGCCGCACAATGTGTCTCGCGCCGTGTCTTTATGGGGTCATTAGTTTTAATTCGCGGGAGGACGGGTCATCGCTGTCCCGCTCTGCATGCACCCGACGAATACTAATGCCGGTCCACGCCGGCTGTAAATTTTATCACTACTTAGTGGTGCATTAGTAGTGATTGGGACGGTTTCCCGCCCGAGCCGCGTGATATATCGCGCCCCGCGCTGCTTCAAAGTAAACTACTTTGTAGAAATTTTCGCACCCTCGTCACATTTTTCGACATGCGTTGTAATCCGTAATGCACACGTCATCGCTCTTCGATTGTATGCAAATGACGTCATCAGGTTTTTGGGGCTTGATCTCCGGCTGACAAAGTGATGTAGAGAGGGCATGTCTTGACCACTTTATTATTTATTGTGAGTGAAAACGTATTCTTCTTGTCCTGTTTTGTTTCTGGGTTTTGGCCCACTTTGCAGATGCAGGCGTTCGTAGACACGCTTAAGTTTTACCCTCACTATAAACTAGATCGCATCAAAATAAATTGTATGGAGTAGTTACATAACACATACTACGTAGCTAGAACCTTATTACAGTTTATCTCAGAAATATCTTTCCTAGCATCATGGACGGATGGAGATAGGGTTACCAACATTGAGTGGATGCTGACCCAAAGAAAATAATTTTGGGAGAGGAAAACTGAGGAATAACATTAAAAAAAAAGATCACAATGAAATAGTATTTTCCATTATAAAGGTATGATTCCAAAAATTATTTAATTTTTTTAAGTAGTATACGAAATGCAATTTTTTTTACCCCTTTGTGGATACATTAATCTTGAACAAGACGTCTCGTACGCCTTAGTATTTAAATAATTATTTGCCCTTTTTATCAAAAAATCACTATCCGCCAGAACAGGAATCTGGTTCCCTTGTAGTGTTGGTTGTGCTAAAACCTAACTTAAAACAATGCACCAGAACAGCCGATTTGTTTACTTTATCTATTGATTTCAAAACACAAATAAAAATACATAAAATACACAAAAAAGACACATATTAAAAACACAAAAGAAATTCAAGAAAATGGAATTAAATTTTGAATCAACCTACGTGCAATATAGCTTAAGGCTACTCGCAGGCATGTTGCAAACATACATGCACAACATAAAACATCATCAAAAAGAACGTTGAAATATTTGTTATTTAAAAGAACGCAAATGTCATAACGTTTTTACCGAAAACGCAATGTTAAAATTCCTGACGCCGATACTTATTTGAGTCCGGCCCTGTTTAAATTCATGTACAAACTACACAATATTATTTGCTGATAAAACACATTCCTTTTCTTTTGAAAAAGGTCGCACTTAAACGCAACCATATCACGCTAACATAATAGTATTTTACAGTAGAAGTTCGTTAGGATAGCCTTTATGGCCCAGCCAGAGAGTTTGTGAGACGAGCTCGAAGAGCGAGTCGATTAATACTGGCGAGGCAGTAAAGGCCCTAACGGACGTGCATTGTACAATAGTTTTTGTAATACTTACATACAATTCGGTCATAGCTACCTTTTTAAATTTATTTTTATCAAAACGCTATATTTCTGTAATAACGTTTTAGAATGATTGAGAGTGCGTAGGACGTTGCAACTGTCGCTTATAAATGTCATTTATTTCCAATTTTGTGTATGGCTGTAAGCAGGTGACAAACGTCACTTTGACGTTTGGCTCATAATTTAGCAGGCCGTGGTCTTTATGGACACTTTTTACGGCCGAGCCGTAAAGATGTTGCTTAAGTAGTAGTAAACAGTCCTTAAAGAAATATTTAACAAGTAGGAATTACAAAAAAACATTTTACTTGGAACTGGCTGCTGCATACCCTTGGAAACGGCGCGCCTCGATTACATCACCTGCTCCTGGCGCACATGATGATGGAAACCCCCAATCGCGTGTGGCCCTTGTAAGCACGGTTAAGTTAGTGCCTCTCAAAATGGATGCTTTAAATGAGCCTTTAAATATAGCACAATGGGTGTACTTACATGTACAGGCGTGTTCAAAGGTGTGTTGTACAGAGACAGTTATAAGTTTATTGGTGGTTGTGTTAATACTCAACATATGCTTACACTGTACCATTAACTAGGTAGACCTAGATGTATACTTTCAAAGTATCTGTACGTACACTTCTGTGCAATAAAATTAAGCACACACGGCTTTGTTGCATTTATTAATAGCGTTGTTTTTTTCGAAAGGTCTTAGTTTTGGTCGTTTAATAACGGTGTTATTTTCAAGTTATGGTGTCTCATCATTTATTAAAACTGCTGCTAGGATATTAAAATAGACCCGAATTATAGAAACTAGAATATTGTGAAAAGTAGTCATAATATGTGTGCTTAATTTTATTGCACAGAAGTGTACAACACTTTTTTGAACTTTGCGTAATCAATTTTTATTATCCATGCAGCTCTCAGAAAAGGCTGCGGGCGACAGCCGTCTTTGGCGTCTTCTTTGTAAAATTTGCATGAGTTGAGAATCCCCACGTCCCGAATACAGCGTGTGTTTCTTGCTGCACTCACAAAAACTGAAATTTACAAACACGTTCAGCGCAGGACCGGCTTTGCGAACATTTGGTTAAATAAAATAGTAAATCTATATAAAGAAAAATTAATTGCGGCATGTATGGTACATCATTACTTGAGAACGTCTCGAGCGATTTGATTCATTTTTTTGTGTGTAATTGTGAGGACAAGGTTTATATGAGAGAAAATTTTGGGAAAATCCACCCGAAAAGTCGGAAAATTCAGAAAATCAAAAAGATGATTTTGTATGAGATTTCGTATGTTTTCGTTTTTGAATGGCTTCTCGAAGAGAAAATTGGAAAAATCACAGCTAGTCTAATAATAAAACATCAGAAATACAACTTCGCTTCTATATTTAACCATCGAAATAAACGCTATCGGTGATGGATGCTGTTGGCCCGTTACATATAGCATTATTCTCGGCCTTTGTAAATCAGGAATTAAATAACACAACTACGTTTTGCATTCCATAAAATCAAAATTTAAAAATCCATTTTAGAAGTTACGTAAACTATCACAAAACTAAATTTGTCTGAAACAAAAATTAAATATTATTTTCTACAGTTATATTTTTTGTCTCTTTGGGCACTTTCTGCCAATGACTTCTGCTCTGCAGCTTCTACATAGCAGTAAAATTTGTTGCAATCCATGTATATATGAATCTCTAGTTAACCCGAATAATTTTATTGAAAACCCAAAGACCGAAGAGTGATTGCCAAACCCGAAGTCTTCGGGTCAAAATGACAGTGTTGTCAACCCTACATGGAGAAATCACGGAAATGAGGTACAATTATGTTTACGTCTGTTTCCCCTTGTTATAGTAGAAGATAACATCAGAGTTGAATGTATTTCACGGTTGCTATTATGGTAAAACATACGCGTCTTAAAATATTACTTAGTATGAGAGAAATCGAGTTCTTTTGATAGTGACGCGATTAAACTCGAAACTAACGTTCATGCTAACTTGCGTTACCTCCTAATATGTGGATTTGCTCATTCGTATTAATAATATAATTCTTTAGACCGTTTTATTTATAAACTGCAGCTGAAGGTACCTATTAGGCAATTTTGATAATAAAGCCTCTTTGAAAAACCTGAAAACATAACCTCATTTTATGATAAGTAAGTTAAACATTAGACAGAAAATAATGTATAATGAAGGTTATAAGAATAACTTAGCTATTTTAACCCTTTTCATACATATCGTTGGATCAAAATTAAATTGATAAAATAGACTATAATTACGAATACCGTTACAACTTTGAGTACAAAGTGGGATTGTAGATATTTAAATTTTTTATACGGGTATGCGGTTAAAAAAATGTCCGGATAAATTGTAACCATGGTTAACCAATTATAGGTTTCTAGTATATGTAGACTGCAGTCTACAGTACTATTATACAAGTTTAGCCTAATACTATTTCGTCTTGGTACCATCTAAAGGAAGGTCATACGTACTATAGTACTAATTCATTCGTTCATTCATTCATTCATTTAACCTCTTTTACATTTTGGTGCCGAGGACTATTAAGGACATACATTGAAGTTAGCACCAACAATTCTGTTGACCACACGTTTCATAGCCGATTGGCTGTTGTACTGGTAGGGCGAACGGAGATAACTCACCCTTGATAACATTTGGTAATATTAACCGGCGTCCCAAAACCTTGCCACAATCTCTTCAAAAATAGCGATGCCATAAACGTTTGCATACTAAGGAAATATCGGGCTTTTTACTTCTCTCGTCTAAATGACGAAGGAAGTATTGTAATCGCAAAGAAATCACCTTCCGAGATTTCTTCAGATCTTCGCGTTTCCGGGTCTCGAGATGACGAAAACAGGTTTTCTCAATTCCGTCTGACTGACTGTCTGTCTGTCTGTCTGTCTGTCTGTCTGTCTGTCTGTCTGTCTGTCTGTCTGTCTGTCTGTCTGTCTATCTATCTGTCTGTCTGTCTGTCTATCTATCTGTCTGCCTGTTGGCGGTATAACTCAAAATTTATTGGTTGGAGGATGATTATATTTTGCATACAGATTATATGTCTACCTGGAATGAAACCGAGACAAAATTTCAGACAAATATATACAAGGTGAGCACCTTAAAAAATAAATGCTGTTTATGTTTGCGTTAACTGAGAAATAGATTAAAGTAATAATTTTCACATAGGTCAGGCTTTACACAAGACGAAAAGAAGACCACAGATACAGGATAATGTCGCAAAAGGGTCAAAACGCTTCAAAGATTAAAAAAGTTCTGTTAAATACAGCCGCGCGTCGCACACGTACCAGTGGGGCTGCATGCCTAGTAACATATCGATGCGGTTACAATCGCATACGCAATTGATATAGATCGAATTCCACAGCCGGTAATTTTTTTTAATTGGTAATTGATGTAATTCGCATAATCAAGTGTTTCGTTTTATTGTATCAATATTATTGGGCTCATTGCGATATTTTTAGTCCTAAAATAATTTACAGCTTTTTTTCTTGATTTTTTTATGAGAAAAGTACTGCATTATCTCTATGTTTTTATTCGCTCTTAAGTTATAATAAATAGATGAAGTGCATGAAGTACTTAACTTTCAAGAACAAAATTGTTCGCAAATAAATTAGTCTTTAAATTTCTGTCCAATCGGCGTAATATATTTTTGAGTAGGTGTAATACATAAAAATGATTTGCAAGCAAATTCCTGACTAAAACGTGGTAAACAGCATTCATGCGGTTGAGTTAAACTTCAATAAACAACGTTTATATTCCAAGAAATGTAGTTTCCATGGCGATTCTTGGTCCCGATTTTCAATTTGTTTTATTTTCAAATTGATTTGGTTTGAAGCACTGAGTGGTTTCTTTCATTGTTGTAGTATTATTAGCAACGTTACCATATCTTTACCCGTATTTGCCTTTGATTTTTCAAAATATTTAGTGTCATAACCTCCACTTCTTTTATTTGCAAAAGATAAAAATAATAATTTGCATATACCTCAGGCTTTATCATTGGCGAAAATGAGACCTAACAGATACAGCATAAACATCAGAAATGGGACAGAATAATTTGTATCTTTATAACGCAGAAGAAGAAACTCTTCGAATTTGACCGCACCCGTGACTCAGTTATTCTTGAGGCGGACCAGACACTTCAGTCAAATATTCGCCTAGGAGTGCAGAGTTCCAATCCCAGCGGACTACATTTTTTTTTTATTTGCAATTGACAAATTCGCGCAAGGGAAGTTCCGTGTAAACCCCTTTTACAGATTTTTTACTTAGTTATCGTGCAAAAATGCTTTTACGTTATTCACTATTTGATTTAGCACATGTACTACAGCTTACACCCTTTTCATAAAGAAACTACTCCTTATCTTACCACATTGCGCTACAGCTCTTGAGGGGGGTCTCGGCCTCCTTTAAAATATTTCACCATTTCGATTTATTCGCTGTCTTTCTTCACCACCCTCTTAAACTCTTTAATGTCGTTCTCTACATCTTCTAAGCATCTCTTTGTGAGCTTTCCGATTTTCCTTCTTTTCTAGGGCTTGCCTCTATGGAGCTTTTTGCTGTTCGGTCACCAGGCTTGCTTAGTTACTTATTCGTACTTACTTAGTCTTATCCTCTTATAACCTATAGTGTTGGGGATTTTCTCTTGTATTTGTATCAGATACACAGCACTTTTTTGCCTTGAGTCATCTCGGTTGACTATTCTCAATTTGTTCCTTTGTTCTCCAGTACTCTCTTAAGAAGTTGTTCCGTGTGTTCCTAAGACTACTACGTTTCTTCGCACCTTGCTTCTTCCATATATTACATGACAATATTTGCTGCCACATTCTGTTTAAATGACCGTACCACACCTTAATTTGTATTCCTATTGGTGTCTGAAATTTCCTTGATCTTATGTTGCCGGTTCATCAGACATCCTTTCCAAATGTCTTCGCCACCTTAACCTTGATCGCTTTATTTCGGTGACTAAAGCCGGTAATTCGTACAGCTGATGCAGTTCCATGTTATTTCCAATTTTCCATTTGCCTGCTTATTGTTGCGGTAGATCATCGAAACTAATTATAACGTTCGTTTCTGCTCCATGCATGGTGGCTGGACGAATGATAGTTACTAACAATGATTTCGGCATATTATAAAAGGCACAATTACATCTGTTCGTAGTCGCCGATCTAGCCTGATGATATTCTGTCGATTTTTATTTCTCTTATTTACATTAGACCCAATATATTTGAATTCAATCTGTCGAAATTATGGTGTGTAGCGTGTACCGCAAAGTTCTTGCCATTAGCTTAGTTTTATTGTTTTGTAGTATTTATCGTGTATTTAATTTATTTAACATTGTTGTTGTTGTTCTTCCTCCAGATCAGTGAAGACTTCTTCTCGTCATTCTGCATTTCGTGATATTACGTTGATTATCCGCATACGCGAAGGCTAGCCGACTGCGATTGTAATTAGTTCCACCTGGATTTACATGAATATTTATTCTGAATTCTTTAATTTATATATTAAATAATGCTGTAGATAGCGTATGTCACAAAAGTCCATATTTACTACAGAAACAAACTGCAATTAAACATTTCAATATAATCAGCATTTAACAGATGTTTCTAACAAAAATATCTTCAATTTAATGTAATTTTCTTGTAACGCGTGTCATAGGAGTCTGGTTGGAAGGTATTTTTACCCATATTTCCATTTGATTTTTAAATTTTTTTAGTGTCACAACGTCCACTTACGAAGAGAGTTCTGAGTAAAGCCCTTCACAGACTTTTTCCTAATGTTTTACATTTTCATGATCAGTACTAAAATTATCTGTATAAAAGCCGGCTTTACCTTTAATATTATATATATATGCTCGAAATCGCAGTAAGACAGTCTCTTACTTCTCACATTCACTATACCTGAAGCATTTCTCTGAGCATTAAAACATTCACAATTTATGGCTCACTCATTTAATAAAAATAATATACGACTTCAAATGTGACTTGTACGCTTTTCATTTATTTTATCCCAAAATAACTAGCCGAGACTCATTATTTTAATTCCCATAATGTTCGATTTTCTAAATTTTATTTTGTAGACGTGGTTAGCGTTTGATATTTACTAGAATTTTCTTTTGAACCAGTTCATATGTAACTGATTCCTTTTTGACTAGTTGTACACAACGTTTCTATCGATTGTCAGCTTTCTGTGTAAGTTTGACTCTGTTCTTTAAAAATGATGGTAGTATACTCCCTTACACGTAATTCAATCCTAGCTTGTGAGCCCACCTCATAAATGGCCTTACTCTAATTAAAATAATTTTTGCATTTTTTAAATTGAATTGTAAATAAGAAATTTACAAAAGAAAATACAGTAATGCGAATTACACTAATTCGCAAAAAACCATAGCAGTCGGTGGAAATAAAACCTGATCTCCCAGGCGAAATTCCATTGCTAGTCAGATGCTTTAACTGCTCGCCTAAGAACTCGTACATAACGTACTTTCTTATCGCTGCGATATAAAAGGTGGTGATGACATCAAGTATTGCCGATCGTGGACGAACTGCTTCCGGTGCTTGCCCATAAAAATGTGACCGACGCAGCTAGGCAGACACACAAGCACAACAGGCGTTTATATATACCTATATAAGGATGTCCCTACCAACAGATGACTAAAAGAATCGATTCTAGCTTCTATTACTGCTTTAATTAATTTAGATAGCACTCATAGATGTCTGATGCATTTCCATTCTTCAATAATCTTGTCAAATAAATTGTTCTTTGTAATTTGTAATAGTAAATTTTGTAATGCAACTTAATTTTTTTAAATTTACATTCGACGACCAAATATGTTTCAACCAACGACAAGTAAGTACACAAGTATTTTAAGTTTAAATATAAATGACGATTCATTTTGTAATTATTTATTTCCTAAAATTACATATCTAACAATTATAAACACAATTATTGAATATTTAAAACTTTATCTCTAATCTCGATTTCTAATGCTGGTCATCGGTTGATGTCCTGATTTTTATTTTTCAGTTAGTTCTAGATAAAGCGTTTTCAAAATAAAAGCAACTTGTAAAACTGTTTACAATAATTATCCGGCGAGAAACTTTGCATAGAGCTAACGTAGCTTACTGGACATCAATTAGGATTTTTATACTCGTAGTTTTTAACAAGATTCATTCAGCCACCGTACTAGGTACCCGACTGCCACGTGACTTGTCACAAGTTGTGACCACCGGGGTGACGTTGGTTTAATTTTAATTGCACTTTTATTGACCGCAGTCAGCGATGACGTAACTGACTGATGGCTGGTTAAATGCATTATTTTCATTATATGTTCCTCTGGAACTGCCCCTGCCCGTGGGCACTCTAAATTACATCGAACTGTAAATTGAGCTATTCCATTTTCTTAATTCAATTTTTAAATGTCAAAAAGCAGCTATAAACGTAACTGCTACATATTGTGAAAGGTTATGAAAAGGCCTCCGCTTAAGTTTGTGTTGAATTTATTAATTTAAATATTACTAGTCAATTAATTAATTACTCTGTCTCATGCGTTGGGTCTGTACATTCTGCCAGTTTGTTATTAGAATATGTAAATTTATTTTTATAATGTACTGGCTAATTACATAAATTGTTATGGGTTCATTGAATGGGCTTATTTCTACGCTGTTAACCAATAAAAAAACTTGGTACCAAATGTTTGAGATTATGTGAATTTTCTTAATATCAACTTATGTGATGCACTACAAATTTAGTAAACTTATTTTTAACAACTATATCTGCTATAACTTATTGACGCGTCGCCTAGGTGAGTTAAAGTAAATAAACAACACCATTGTAAACAAAACACACGCAAGAAACGCCACCGCAATATTCACTAAATTTTTAGGAAAACATTTTTCTGGCCTTAGGATTCTGCTTCTGCAACAGATGTTTAAGGCTGTATCGACCTACCAGCAGCTCCCTCGATGACTGGGATCCCTTTGTTATGGTTAACCAGCCTTGCAAGCCTCCTGAAACTTGCCAATGCGACGCCTGTAAGTTGCTCTCTGCTCCCGGCTCCCAACTCTGCTTCTGGCTCACAGCTAGGGCTCCGTTGCGATGCACAAAGGTTGCTAACGTCTCTGGGCTTCTATGGCGTTCTCCTTTCATATTGGACCTAGAACTAATCACCAGAAAAATCACCCAGAACCAGATGCTCACATAGACACTTTTTATCACCTGCAGACGGGCTACAAATAATTGCAAACTCCCGCAGCCTATCCACAACACTGAATTAACTTGAAACGTTTCGTCAAGTTGTAAAAATCGGTATTAATGATATCTTTTTACTTGGGCTTTGTGGGAAGCACCAACTTGGTTGTGACCCCAATTAATGTTACATTGTTTCTTTGATGTTATTTTATTTTATGCCGACGCTAATGCTATATGATTACAGCTTCAAATTTATATTATGACATTTATATGGAATATCTTAATATAATATTTGCAAGGCTTGAATAAATTTAATTCCTATCATAACTGTACTGTCAGCTTAAACTGCATTTATTGCAATATATACGTATAAAACAAAACCAGTAACGTATATATTACGGAAAGGTTGTATTCTAACAAAGTATATCAAACTAGAGCTAATTTAGTCATTTATAAATGAAGCAGAATATTCAATTACTGTTCTAACGGGTTTTGGCCCATATGTAACATAGATCAATTGGAAATTTGATTTGTTCGTCAATAATGAAATAGTTCAAAATTAACCGCACTGAATCAAGTAAATAATCCTGGGCTAATTTCCTACAAAGGGTAGTATATAGTTAAACCTTTACAAAATTTCATAGCCAGTAATAGCTAACATTAATGTGTCATACCTGATACGTACAGTCGAGGATTGACTGAAAACGAATCATATTTGTTAGATTACTATTAACTTATTTATGTCCTATGTCGTGCTCTAACTTGTGTCTCAAGTGGGTTATAAAACATGAAAGACCATTTATCTGCATAACAAGTTTTATCTACGACCACTACTAAAAGTAGGCCTTTTAGCGCTAGCTTGTTTCACTAAAAGTGACGTTTTATAGTTTACCGTGTTTAAAGAAATCAGCTGTTTACTTTTAGCACATGTGCTAAAAGTGAAGCGAGGTTCAAAACTACAATTTCGAACTGCAAGTGAAGTTGTAAATCTATTCTAGTTGCTTCTTGCGTTACAGGTAAAGCGTTTTTGAAATAATTAAAGCGTTATGTAATGAATACAGTCATATGTGGAGTATCAATAATTACATTTCGTAACTCACCTTGACAGCACGGGCGTGGCCAAACAATCGCCACCGCGGCGTAGGCTACTATTCATTATGACAAAAGCGTCGCAGATGCCAACCTTTCTTAAATCGATATTTATGGATTAATAACGGTAAAATTAAGGTCGTAGATAAAATATTGTATGCAACGCGTGCTAAAAGTCGTTTATGCGCGAGACATGTTATGAAACTCAGCCTTCGGCTTCGTTTCATAATTTTCATGTCTCGCGCATAAACGTTGACTTTTAGCACTTGTTGCATAAATAGCTATTTCAACACTGGCTTCACGGCTATAACAGCTTCTGAAAACCAGATTTCCCAAAATTCGTAGTTTTTACTTTCATAGAACAACGCCTTTCAGAATTTTAGCAATTATTCTACCACCAACAGTTTTCACCATAGACAATGTTTTTTTCTAATATTCTCTAATTTCTAATGTGGAGAAGTACCCAAAGAAACAGCACGATTATTGAAGCGTCACAAAAAAGTTTCAGAAATTAGTTCATGTTTTTAATCTAATAAAAATTAATTTGAGATTAATTTATTAAAGCTGACTATGCTTGCTTTCACTTACCCGAATAAAAATAATCAGTTTTTTACAGTTATCTGCACGCATTGGTAAATATCAATCTAAGTATAATATGTAAACATGATGGAGCCAGTTACTTCATCTTCAACACGTTTGCATTTAATTGAAGTTAATGAGCATTTTAAATTCAAACGTCAATTTCTTCCTTGCCTGTCTTCTTAGTGGTCCCCTTGTCCAATCAATATTTCCTTCCGTTTTATGCAAAACTACTGCTGCTCTATTCTCCTGTGTTTCGCGGTTCTTATCAGCTGCACAACAGATGCTGCACTGTTATGTCTCTTTCTGTTTGAGAAACTCACCGTTTTGTTTCCTCGAACATAGGCTGGTCATTATTTCCTAGTAAGGATATTTGTTACATGGGTAAATAGTAAGTGCCATTAGTTTTTTTTTTAAGTGTGCAGAGAAAGTTTTTATTATAGTTTTTCTAAAACGCATGCTGCTATTGAATCCTGATTTTGATGGATTTGTCTAGTAATTGATTGAAAAGTGCCAAGGTCACTGAATAATTTTTAAAGCAAAGCTTGATTTTTATCATGAGAAATGAGTTTGTAGGTTATAATGATATTATTTGTTTGCTATAATATTTTTCACAAACAAGCTTCTTGTGTTGGCATATCCAGGTTACTGACATTAATTATCATATAAGTAGAAAAAAGTATAGACTCCCAATCTAAATCTTTCTAGTAGTGTATGGTAATTCTGTTCAATTTTTAACTAGTCACTCTTCACAGTAATATTACTTACAAGGTGTTATATCCTAAATTTAATGTTTGTACCTAAACATACAGAGCGAACTATTTCTTTGCCATTTGCTAAGTTCTAGAAGACACGAAAAAATCAAAGCAGTAGTTCGAAGATTTTACTAAGATATCCACTTCTAACTTCTTTTGAATTCTATAGAAAGTATTGTTTTTCCTGGACAATCAGTACCTTTTGTGTGAACTGAACATCCCATTACATTGGATGCAGATGTATAAATATCGGTTTTTTTTTATATTGTGTTGCATATAAAGTAAATTATAATTTGAAGTTGCACTATCCATACAAATAATAGGAACACCCCCATACGCTACCTTTTGGGAACTCAAGTGCAACTGTTGGAAATATATAGTATGTATTTTAATACAGTCAATGGCCAGTTAGACTAACTAACTAGGTCATATCTTAGTAACGCTTACTATGTAATTAGCTATGAGAAGAATATGTTTAAAATTAATGTTTTGTGACTACAAAATATGTGTATGTTCTGAAATACATTTCTCTACTTTTATTCATTCCTACAACATCTTCTGTGACTGCAGCATCATTACGTATGTGAGGTTGCCTAGGCTTCTACTTTACTTTTACGATTTTAAAAGCCGTTGGGAATGTGGGTTCCTTCCACAGTTTCGCAAATTTTTTATTTACGATAGATGGAGTACAGATATATCAGTTTCCGTTAAATTTCAAATAAAATTGAGCTGCGTACAACCGGCTTACAAGAAACAATATTATATTCAAATTTAGCACTTTTTTGTGAAAGGAGCTTTTACCCAATTTCATACTTAAACGTAGTAGGACTGTAATACACCTAATCGATACCGAGCGCATTTTATTAGGCAATTCTGGGTTCTTTTTGAATGTAAGGAGCATGTTGTTATTAATATAATAGTTGTTTGTGGCTGAACTGTTTGTTCGAACCTATATTCACTTTTAGTTCTTATATTGAGTGGCTTAATTTTATTTTTTGGTGTATATACAGGGTGATTCACGAATAGTGTCTGATTTAGCACCTTTATTCCTGCAACACAAATTACTCTCTCATAGAATATTTTGCTATTGTTCTATTTGAATAAAATTTTGTGATCATGATTTCAGAAAAATGAAACAAAAGTGTCAATCAAATGTGTCAAAATAATTATGTTTAACAAAAATAATCCTTAATTATTGAAACATGAAAAAGGAGAAGGTATTCAAAATGTCTCCAATGACTTCTTTTACATGCCTTCAAATGATTCACGACCGACCTTCTTACATGTGCCAGCATATCAGAGGTTATTTCATTACATGCTTGTTTAATGCGATTCTTTAATACATCCAGTCTTGCAAAGGGTGTTTCGTAAACTTTCTGCTTGGCATAACCCCACAGAAAATAATCTAGGGTGGTAAGGTCGGGACTACGGGGCGCCCAGGCAGTTTCTGCACCTCTACCAATCCACTTATTTTGATACGTTCGCTGAAGATAGTTTATTGCAATGCGATGGAAATGCCGTGGCGCACCATCTACTTGAAACCACATTTTCCACATCTTCCAATAACTGAGGTAAAATATTGCGAAGAAACCGTAGGTAAAGACGACCAGTTAATGTTCTGCGAAAAAAATAAGGCCCCATAATTCTAATTTTGATTATCCCGCACCACACATTAATTGAAATTACGTTTTTAAAGTGTCCTACACCAATCCAGTGAGGATTTTCGTACGCATAATAATGACAAATTTCAAAATTTCTGGCAATGGTCCTTTGATTCACATGAGGATTCTCCGCGACTGCTTGTATAACAGCCGCTTCATGTTCCAGATCAGTTGCAACTCTTGCACTTGGTCTTTTAATTGGAAGCCAACTTTTCCGAAATTTGGCTTCTAAAATTGAAAAACAATTTTCACTTGCAGCTCTTCGATTGGGATATCTCCTTCTATACACAGCAGCTGCCCTTGTTGCGTTCTTTCGGCATTCACCATAAACTATGAGCATGTTAACCTTTTCATTGTTTGAAAACATTTTCAAAAAGAATTAATTAATTTGACACACTTCAGTTTGACGTTTCCCAAAATTAAATAACTTTGATTACAAAACAAATTAAAATAAAAAACTGCGAAGCATCCTTTGACAAAGTCAGAAAAAACGGCGCTAAATCAGACAATATTCCTGACTCACCCTGTATAATAATCAAACTGACTATGGATTGGAATTTCTGTTGTACTACTAATGTTACGCTGTTAATATATACCCTAAAATTTTGGTTTGTTGTTTAACCGGGTTCACATACAGGGTCCGTTTAATTTATCCTTCAATAAATGCATTGTTTATGTTCGGCACTAGCTATTATTTTCTTAGGTGCTTCTATACGTTTTCAGATTATTTTTCGTCGTATCTCGACTACCCCCGATGGTTCCAAAGAATGTATCAAGGTAAGTAATGAAACCTGTTGCCCTATTTGTTCTATGACTAACACACTCATTAGCTTCTACCCGATGTAATACCTTTTCTTCTATAGTTCGCACATTTGTTTGACTACATATATCTGCAGAACATTGTCATAATATCTGAAACATATCAGTCCCTTCTTCTTTAAGTGCCTACTCTGCTGAGAAGAGTGTTCGCGATCATCAGCCGAGATACAGCTGCTCTGAATAGCTCAGTCGATGTTAATCAGTACCAGTCCCTCAGATTTTTTAGCCAGGATATACGTCTGCGACCTGGAGGGCGGCGTCCGTTGATTTTACCTTGCAATACGAGTTGTAATAAACGGTATTTAGGATTCCTCATGATGTGACCTAAATATTGAAGTTTGCGACTTGTATTAACACATTCTGATGTTTTCTGCATTTTTTCTAGAACGCATTTGTTGCTCACTCTATCTACCCAGGGAATGCGCCACATTCGCCGATACGTCCACATTTCAAATGCTTCTATTCTTCTTATTGCCTCTTTGTTTAGAGTCCAGGTCTCTGCTCCGTAGAATAATGCCGAGAGTACATAACACCGCAGTAGTCTAGTTCGTAGTTTAATATGAATTTGTTAAGAACATAATGTTAGTTTCATGTTCATGAAGGTTGTGCGTGCGGCTTCAATGCGGCACTTGATTTCCTGGAAACAATCGCTACGGTCCTTTAGCATTGATCCTAGGTAGCGAAATTGGGAAACGAATTCAATAGTTTGGTTGTTATGTTGTAGTGCCATTCTAGGGATAACGGGGTTTCTAGTTATTACCATTAACTTAGTTTTCTTAACGTTTTTTTAAGACCGTATTCATCACTAATTGTTAAAGTGTAACTAACACTTGTAATTCCTGTTCGGATTCTGCTATTAGAACCGTTTCATCCGCATAGCGTATCGATGTGATTCTTTCTCCGTTTATTGTTATGCCCCCGTTAAAATTTTCCTTAGCTCTTTTAAAAATTTCTTCTGAATATATATTAAATAATAACGGTGATAACATACAACCTTGTCTCACTCCTTGTAGTATATCGAGATCTTGCGTATATTTTCCATCTACTCTTACTTGAGCCTTTTGATCTTTATATAGATTAACTATGATGCGAATATCCAATCAATCTATATGTGTGGTGGAGAGTATCTCGAAAAGGTTTTCGTTTTATCGAAAGCCTGTTCATAACCAATAAAAAGAAGGAAGATATCTTTAATAACATCACGGGCTCTTTCTAACAATATTCGCATGAAAAGTAGTGGTTCACGCGTGCCTAATCCGTCTCGGAAGCCAAATTGTTGCTCAAATAGTGATTCCTCGCATTTTCGGTATATTCTTCTATGCATGATTTTCTAAAAACTCTTTAATGTGTGACTCATCAGGCTTATAGTGCGGTAGTCTTTGCACATTCTTGATTTTATGATCTTTGGAAAAGTTGTAAATGTTGAATGTAACCATTCTTTTGGGAGTATTCCGGTTTTGTAGATATTGTTAAAGAGATCTACTAGGATTGAGATATTTTCTTCCTCTATTAGCTTTATAAGTTGAAATGGTACTTCATGTGATCCTAATGCTTTTCCCGAATATGAAGTTCGTATGGAATTCCGTACTTCCTCTTTTGTTATTTCCAGGATTTTGTCGTTTTTATTTCTACTATCGGCTGTACTCCCCTATTGTCTTTAAAGAGGTCACATATGTAGTTTTTTCTAGTCCTGTTACTAAAATGACATTTAACATATTAACATACACGTTGCTAAGTGACCTTTTAATCATGCCTTCATAACATAAAGAGCTTCTTAGTCACGGGCTGAATTTGGCAACGACGTTTTAGTAACGGGGTGAAGTTAGGTTCAAACAGTATTTGCTTTATTAGCCACAGCCAAAACTAAAATCAAGTTAGTTTTCAACCGTCAACTTTGACATTTGTTAAGCATATTTTAACCCAACTTAATATTCAAAATCTTAATGAAATAATATGATGTTTTATTGTCTAAATTTGTAGTCGTAGAAAAAGAATAGTATGTAAAATATTATATATAAACTCGTTTCTTAAACACTCGCTGCGTTACGCTCCGCTCGTGCCTAAAAAACTGGTGACTAAAGTGACGTTTATAACACTTGTTACATAATATACTATTTACATTCCAATAGTTTCTCTTCAATAGTTGTGAGAATTTCGTTATTAGCATTTGCCAAAATGTTTCCTTGGTGTATGTGTGGTCCTCTGTTTAGTTCATGAACTTGTTTGTGTAGGTCGCGTACATCGTGTAGTTTTTCTAGGTGTTCAATTTTTTCAAATTTTTCATTCAGCCATTTGTGCTTTGCCTTCCTTATTTCTTTCATTATTTCTTTATGTAGAGTCTTGTACTGTTCCATCTGATTACTTATTTTTAGTTTTCTTCTCTGTTCCATCACGTCTAGTATATGATTTGTCATTCAAGCTTTTTTTACCCCTTATCTTCTCTGGTTGGAGCATTTCTTTACAGATATATCTAGCACTTGATTGAAGAACATTTCACTTACTCTGTATATCGGCGTTGTATTCGTATTTTTCGTTCAGTGTTTTGTTGAGTTTTTCGTAGATTTCACGACAAAGCTGTGTATTTTTCAACTTATAAATATCTACTTTTGGACTTTCCTTAATGTGATAGGTATATTTGCCACTACCCGATTGTGGTCAGATCCAACATCTGAGCCAGGATATGTTTTTACAGATTTGAAGGCATTGCGGGACCGTTTATTTATCAGATGTAGTCTATTTGATTACATACTATATGATCATTTGTATCTGCCTGTAATCGCCATGTATATAAGCGTCATTTAGGTTATTTATTTATTTATTTATTTATTTATTTATTCAACCGACAGGCCAGGCCCAATAACGGGTTGAAAATACAATTTACAATTTAAGACGGTGAACACAGTTACAATACAATACATAATGAAACTAAAGATAATTGTAATTATAACAATTTAGCTGCTCTTAGTAGAAGCAGCATAACATAAATAACAGAATATACATAGTAAATTGCGCAAATATAAACGAATACACATTTAACAAATTGTACAAGAAATTAAAAAATGAAAAAGAAAAACAATTAATCGCTTAGGTATTACACGTCACGATTCAGGACTTGCGTGGCTTGTGTTTTAAAAACTTTTATATTATCATGAAATATATCCGAATTGTGGCAGTGATTTGCAATTCTTGAAATTCTATGGAGGGGTGAATTGAATGCATAATTTGTGCGACAAATAGGTATGTGGAAGGTAGATCTATGTCTATAATTGTAGCAGGGAACTGCTAGCATCAGGCACTGAAGTATCTGGGATGCATCAACCCTGCTGTTGATAACATTATACGTAAACAGAGCAGAGGCAAGATCTCTCCTTTTTTCTAAACTGCAAAAATTAAATTCTTGAAGCATAGATGCATAAGATCTCGCAAGAGGAAAAATTCCGTGTTTTTTATAATATATGAATCTTAGAAATTTCTTTTGCACTTTTTCAATTTCGTTCTTATGAACTTCGTAGCACGGAGACCATATAATTGCGCCGTATTCTAAAATGGGTCGAACATAAGAAGTGTATAACCAAATAAAAGACGATATACGACGAAAATTTGCAGCATTGCGCAAAATGAAACCTAGAGTCTGATAAGCTTTTTTAATGGAATTGTGAACGTGCTGATTAAATGTCAACTTGTTATCGAAGACTACTCCCAAATCTTTAATACTATCATTCCTTGTCAGGTTGCTACCTTTGACATTATAATTATAAAGCAACGGTGTTGGGCTTCGAGAGTATGAAATACAACTACACTTTGCAATATTGAGGTTTAAGTGATTCCTTTCCGACCAATCCACAACACGATTCAGGTCTTCCTGCAATTTTGAAAAGTCATGAAATGAAGAAATTACTTTGTAAATTTTGAAGTCGTCTGCAAAAACTTGGCACTCAGAGTACTTTACACAGTCCGGTAAATCATTAATTAATATAAGGAAAAGAAGAGGCCCTAGATTCGACCCTTGAGGTACTCCTGATGTCGCATTATAGTTATTTGATGTACTGCCATTATAGACAACATATTGCTTTCGATTCGAGAGATAAGATACCATTAATTTTAAAAATTTGTCAGAAATAGAATACGAATGAAGTTTTTTTAATAATGTATCGTGGTGAACTCTGTCGAATGCTTTAGAAAAGTCAGTATATATGACGTCCAACTGCCCACCACTATACATTGATCCGCTAGCAGTTTGTGTAAAGGATAAAAGGTTTGTGACTGTGGATCGACCAGGAACAAACCCATGCTGGTAAGGAGAAACATAACTTTTTATATAAGACAAGAGGTACTTGTAGATCACACTCTCAAAGATTTTACATGGGACTGAAAGCAGAGCTATAGGCCTGTAGTTAGCACAGTCATTTTTATTGCCATTCTTGAAAACTGGACAAACTTTAGTGACTTTCCAGCTCTGTGGAACATGATTAGTTTTCAAAATTAAATTAAATATGAGATGAAATGGTTTTATGAAGAATTCTGAGCATGCTTTATACACATAGGCGGGTATTCCATCCGGTCCCACCGAACGCTTTGGAGCTAAGGCCTTAAATCCATCTTCAACATCTTTAATAGTTATACTTGACATATTTATACCACGTGTATGGTCAGGCATTGCTCCTGGAAAATGAAAATTAGTTTTTCACCGTGCACGTTTTTGCCTCCTAGTCCGTAACGTCCAACAACATCTTGACATTGCTCATTGCCTACTATAGCATTAAAATCGCCTAATAGTATATTTATATAATGTTTTTTTGTTAGTTCTAAGACCGTTTCCAGTTGATGGTAAAATTCGTCAATATCTTCTTCTTCGCAGTTTGCTGTTGGTGCGCATACTTGTATGACGTTAATTCTTAATTTTGAAGATCTTAATTGAAGCATGATAATGATAATACTATCAGAAAACGGCACGAAGTTGTTTACATTTAGAGGTAACCAGTATGGGTACCCCGTTTCTATTTCCAGTATCATTGTCTCCTGAGTAGTAGATCGTTTCACCATTTTCAGTTGTTATTTGACCGCTATTTGGCCATCTGACTTCACTCAGCCCCAGAAAGCCTAAAGAGAACGTCTGATATCGCGACAGATCAATGAATTCAACTCTTTACAAAAGCTAATATCACTCAAAAACGATATAATAAGATTAACGAACATCATATAATTTAAGTAAATATTTTAATACTGAGCCAACTAGTAGCCAACTATTTTAAGAAGTGTTTGGGGGCAAGGCAATTCATAAAAATACAGCACGTTACTAAAATAGCGGAAAAACTACACATGACGATGTTGTTCGTAAAATTCTGAGTATAAAACCATAACACCAAAATATTGGAGTGGTCTTCAAGAGCCCTCATGAGCGAAGGACAACATTTTATTTAGGTGACTAACCCTGACTTTGATGAAAACCCTGTATATATACAAAATTTGTCTGTAGGAAAATGGGTAACTGCCTTACGTCTTATTTTGCATAGTTATTTCTCTGGTGGCTCCCTTGATTGATGATTTTCCAGACTAGTCATAGGATCATTAATAAAGCGTAATGACACCACACTAATGCATGACTAATTATTCCCAACGTTTTTCTTCTGCTGCATGCATACCTTCTTTTAGATTTAACCACCTCGTTAGCGAACGTCCTCTTCGTCGTTTATCGTTCACTTTTCTGTGGACTACCTAGCGTTCTGTATTATAATTATTTCGTCAAGCTATATGCTAAGATTGAAAAAACGCTTTATACCCAGCTCTTCAAGTACTACTACATTTGGTCTTCTATCTTTCCAAAGTATTCCTAAAGTTCTTAGCCATATAAACTCAAGAGCGTCAATTTTACATTCATCCTACACTCTGATTATACAAGATTGCATAAAACATAACTTAACCAGATACACTTTTGTTGACTTGCTCATGTGATTATCGTTTCATATATTCTGAAGTTTTGTGATAGCAGTCTTGATCTTTTACATTGCCAACGTTTGATATTAATGATCCGAGATACACCAATCTGTGCACCACTTCGCAATCGTCTATATTGAGTACGTCATGGTTATTCCCAGTTGCAGGATCTACTATCCCAATTTTTGTTTCTTCTTGTATATAGAGAGTCCTATTTGCTTACTCTAGCGATAAGTCTTGTTCGTCAGTTGCATCAGTTCTTCAATATAGTTACCAACCACGGTGCTATCATCTACATACCTCAAACTTGTTATCTTTGTGCCAACTCAATAAATGGATATTTAACAGCCTTAAATCATTATTATAAAAGGCCTTAAACTGCTGGTGTTGCTTTTTTGGCTTATTCGATTTTGCTGTAGCATTGATAAACAAATCAATTCAACAGACCATGAATAACATTATTTGGAGAAAGGTCCTCATTTCCGCAGCCCGCGTAATTTATTCGAGCCGGGCGTCCCATTCTCGATATCAATTCCGCGATACTTGCTTTGGTAAGTTAGACATTAAAACATGCTTCATTACTCCAGAATGCTTCCTTCCTGGACTTGTTTTCGTCGTCGGCTTTAATCCTTTTCCAATAATCAGCGAATGGGAGGAGGCGATCGCGTCTACCTCTAAAACGCGCTAATGGCCGGCCTGATAAATGACATTTACAGCCATAAGCTATCATTATTCACATTCAATAAGGCGCGTGATAAATAACTGTGTCCTGTGGGTATACATCGACACCGGAGCCGGGATTGCGACGTCCCGACTTGTCGGGAGCGAGCCGAAGTAAAGTTAAATGACGGTAATTTCGGGAAATGACGAGAGCCCTGTCGCAGATGTGCAATTTTAAACAGATTAATTGTAATAAAATAAAGAAGTCGTACGTGTGCATGCGCAATTAGGGTAATAGCGCGCTGGCCGGTGGCGACGTCTGCGGCGCGTCGGTCAACTACGCTCGTGTATTGACCCGGCGACGCCGACGTCTCTCTCGCTCCCTCGCGCTTTCCCTCTCGCGCGCCACGCCGCAGCGCCGCGCCGAAACCTTAAGGACGTTTTGATGCCGAGTACATTTTCGCCCCCAGAGCTCACATGCTCGGACCAATTTTCCTTCATGCAAATTTATTGAAATCCCGCCATTTTTTACGCAAGATTTGCAAGCAACAAACAACCGTCTTGCATAATTCATACTTGCGTTACACGACTGAATTGATTCCGCCGATTCAATTTGAAAGTCGTTTACCATTTATCCTATTACTCACTCACGTTTCAATGAATTTGCAAACATTTTGCATTTTCTATGCCCGGAATTATTTGCCGCCTTCGCCATCGCCGCGTTTATGACAGGTACGAGATCGCGTTGCTTTTATTTCATTTCGAAAATATACATGCAAACGTCAAATATAACAAATGTTAAAGCAATTTTTAAATAAAATGCTATTCAACACAATAATACTGAAATAATAAAAGGAATCATTTGGTAATGCAAACTACATCATTTTTCAAATAAAAAACATTAGACCCGATGGGATTTGAACTCGCGCGATTTCAGAGCTTATAAGAGCGATTTCAACGCATGGCAGCAGCCCGTGCGCAGCCCGGGCGCAGCCCGCCCCGTAGTCCCGTTCGATCAGGAAGGGCCGTCTCTAATTTTCCCTCGAGACTGGATTATATAAGATTATATAATCATCGATATCCATTTTTTCAACATTTACCCTATATCTGTTGGGCCAAATGCACAATTTTTAATATTTTATATCAACATTTTTAAGCATTAACCTCCAGTACGTGAAAAAATAGCATGAGCAACACGTGAGAAACGTGTTTTTCTCAACTTGTGCAATATACAATATTAAACTGTCGGTGTAAAAATTATTTTTAAATAAAACACCAAGAAACGCACATGTTCAATTCAAACAGCTTACCTTGCGATTTGAAAATGGCATGGTAAAGTTACAGAAGATGTTGGGTAATCGTGGTTGTGCCATTTTGTCCCTAAACCGGAATAAAACGCTTAGTAACACATAATATTTAGATTGGCGAGCAAACTTCACCAGTTTTTCCAGCGAACGAGGATAAACTGCACTTCGATTCATGCATATATAAAACACGTGCATCACACTGTTTGTCCCTCACTAAAGCAAGGCCAAACAATGAAGCAGCCTGAATCAGATATCGCGAATCATTTAAAATTCAAATTATTCTCGCTCGAATAACATGGCACATTAGATTTTTAATTGTTGCTTATACAGCTACGCATTGACAGAATAAAGCAGACATTTATTAAATATTGAAATGACTTCTAAGATCAACATGATCAACAAAGCTTCCAATTTATAAGTCCGTCTAACCAATGTGAATAAAATATTAATATTATAAAATATTACCCCTATAAGAATTTAATTAGAAAGCTACAACCGATACACAAAAAGAGTTACGTCAGTACACATAAATCTTAGTTACTCTATTCTAGGAAATGAAATCAAATGGCTGGCAAAAACTTAACCAAATTATATTTACCCCTAATTTCCATATAACTTCTTACATAACTGAATAAAGAATCTTCGTCTGTAATACTTGAAAATGTATCAAATCTGCCACGTTATGATCTCTTTTACTTTGAGTCAGATTTAAGTATCTTGCAGTTGAAAGCAATCGATCAGAAAGTAAC
This sequence comes from Agriotes lineatus, assembly GCA_940337035.1. Taxonomy (NCBI): domain Eukaryota; kingdom Metazoa; phylum Arthropoda; class Insecta; order Coleoptera; family Elateridae; genus Agriotes; species Agriotes lineatus. Next base: position 32,204,696 of record OW679197.1, on the reverse strand, counting down.
AGTTGTGATAATTTGCTCTTACCTATAGCGTAAATACTTGTTCATTAACATGCACTATACTTATTTGAATTATATTCTAGAAACGTGTTTCAAATGTACGTAAGCTTGAGTATCAGTCATTTGCAATAATCACTATCAGGAACAGTTCTGTTCTCCACAGATCGACAGCGCCGAAAGAAAGAGGAAAAATCATTTCGCTGATGCTCCCAAATAAGTTATGAGCGATTAACAATGAACTAATCAAGAGCAAATCTGTGCAGGATGAGTCACAATACAATAACAAACGCGGCAAGTGTTGGATATTGCCACATGATGGTACGATCGATCTTAACTGTCAGGCCGATGTGAAAAACCGTCCATTATGTGAACGATGAACAAATTACAAGTGTGGAATGAATATGCCAGCAGCACAATGTGCAGTTACGAGGCGCTTGATGCTTTGTGTTTTTGACACAGTTTTGATTCTGCGTTTCCCTAAAGGAGGGAGGCTTGCACCAGCGTCGTGCAGTGCTCAGAGGGTGGGTTTATAGGTATTTTGTCGCCCTAAGTAAGTCTCTCACCTAAGGGGGCTCAGCCCTTATTCTCTATATTACTTCATCCAGCAGCTTGACTTCATGACATTTGCATTTGTATCTGGATATTGTTGGTTTCTCTCGCGATGCCGGAACTGCAGAAGAGTTAATATGGGAACAGTCAAATAAGGGATACAGACTCCCTAATCTACGCTTCATTGCGAGAACCCGCTCCACAACTTCGGAAGCCTCAGTTTTGAAGTTGTAAAAAAGGGGTCGTGGAGGAACACTTCCCACGTCTTAGTCGTGTAAGAGTCGTGCATGGGGGAAAAGGGCTACGCCCCACAGAGGAGCTTCTCCATATTAAAACCTGGACAGGAAAAAGTTATATATTATTACCGAATTGAACGTTTTCATTTCCCAACTATAAATTTAAGTGATTTTATATACCTCAGCCTTCCGGCATATGTTTATTATGTTGGCTGACAAGTAGGGTGTAATTGCACTAAGCAGCCACAGATGAAATCTTCTTCTTCTCTTATTACGTCTAACTAGTTTTTTAGCCCACCGTATAACTGCTTCTATTCTAATTTAAGAAGTTTTGCATCTTTCAAAGTAAATTGTTAATAAATAAATTAAAGAACAAATCAGTTACAGTATTCTGTAATAGTAGAGTTTATTCCACTGCCTTTAGATGATGCTAAAAGTAACATACGATGACATTAACAGCATACGTTTATAGTATAGAATTGGCAAATTCTGACCATTGCATGCATATAAAATGGAGTGCAATCTATTGTGAGTCATAACCACAAAATAGAGAAAATTTTACTGGTCAGCCTGCTTCATATAAGAAAAATGCATATTTATGCAGAGGAAACAGTAAGCGTAGCATGGCATCCTACTGTGCAAAAGAACAAATGATTGGATTATGTAGGATCTCTGCTATGATTCGCCATTTAGTGCTCAAAAATTTTAAATATTGCTATGAACAGATTTTAAATCTTTATGATTATAATAGTAATTGATAACATTGCAAACATATCAAATATTAATTTATAAAATGTTCCAGAAATGGGCTAGTTTAATTTTGCACATTGCATAAAATAGCATTGGCCTTGATAATAACTTGTAAAACGATATTAAAAATAGTGTTAACCTTGATTTGAACAAAATTTAATCAGTGTAGGCTTTGAAATAATGTAAAATAATGTAAGATCGAAGACAAACAATTGAGAAAAGGAAGCCGAGCTGTGAAGTGGTGTTAATTTTGGCTTCCCCAATAAATAATTGTTATTGCGCGAATAAATGCCCTTTTCCCAATTCAGTATGTTTTAAAATTAATTCTATATTCTTTTGGTGTGCTGCAGTAGGTTGTATTGATTCGTAGCACCTCTGCAGACGTATAAAAAGTGTTTAGTTTGTACATCGAGTATTGGCTGGTTTGTCGAGATTGTGTACGAACTTCGAGCAGTGCAATTAGTGCCCCGTGAGCTAGAGGTAGGCAGCGATCTTCATGGAAAGCAGCTGGAGCCCTAGCTGTAAGACAACGGCTGAATTGGAGCCGTCTTCGCAGCGGTCGAGCTACAGGAGTCGTCCTGCAAGCGCCAGAGGCTTGTATCGGCTGGCCAACGAAGAAAGAGGGGCCCACGCATTGTGGGACTTGCTGGGGTTCAAGTTAAGCCCTAGTTTCTATTGGAAAAGCATCGGAAATGTTAGGAAAGTTTATCTTAAAAGATTAAATTTAATGACTCTCAAGCATGGTCTCGTTTTTTTTGTGCACTTCCGGCAGACGCGTCCTCTGAGTGTTTTTTGTTTGTGACGTGTGTATAAAGTGTACGTTGACAGTTCACTCAAACTTTCAACTCAACAACTTTTCTAAATATCTCTTCTCAGCTTATATCAGGTAATTACAAATTAAGCATTATATTGTTTAATTTATTTATTATAAATCTTTCTTTCAAAAGCATTTTTTCCAATCTTCTGCATATGTAACCTATCTAAAACGCTCTCTGGTACCAGTTCACAGCAATTAGGTAGTTCTCTGCTACAGCCAATTGATAAAGTCCAACCACTTTACAGCAACTTCTTCCATGTACTGCACATGTTATGATGCTGACGCTCTATTATTTGGAATATGCCAAATGTCAAAACGTCTTTTTACTTTAAATATCACTGTAATCGTCTGTATTCCCTTTTATCGAAAATACCACTCGATTTGCTATTTTTAGTATCAAAACTTGCCTAGCACCTAGCCTAGTTACATAAGGATTCCTATTGACTGTTAAAATTTTGACCTATATTAATGAAATTTTACATTATAACATTACCTTCTTATACATAAAAATACAAATATTTTTCATAAATTCTTCACAACTTTCAACAACGCCCACAAATCCACACATAGCACTCTCTTCTGCACATCCAAAAGTCTATATTAGGTTAGGGTTAGGTGGAAGATCAGCTCACTGCTAGTGCTTTGCGCCGAATCTCGCCATGTACCTTTTTGATTTATAAACATGAATAATGAATATATATAATGTCTCTTTCCTTGATTCGTGTTCTTTGTGCAAATAAAGACAATATTATTATTGGTTAAATGCATGTTTTCACGACCCTTCCATAATGGTAGGTTCTTCGGGGTTATGCCGTGGTCATCGATTTAAAAACTTGACGTTTCGCTGCTTATGCTGCCAGCATCTTCAGAAGATTTTTAAACTTTAAAATAAAATTGTATTATTTTCAAGCTAGAAAATCTAAATTAGGTATCTATCCTTTTCTTTTAGTATAATTACTTATTTAATATTATATTCCGGACAACAGTTATTGGTTATATTGCATTAGAAGTGACCGTTAAGGTGATAGACGTAGTGCTTCGTCTAGTAACATAAGTAGCAGGTGTGCTATGAAAGTTTCATGGCCAATATAATTGTGTAGTGCTATAATCCTGATTTAAAACTATGCTTCAGAGAGCGGGTTCCATGATGCATTCCACTCGGGAATCCGATACTCGAGTAAATTACCCTTAAACGCGTCAACTTGTCTGCGTCAATACTACCGGCATTAGGTAATTAATCATCAAAATACCTGATGTCTACATCGCGCGGGCTAAATTCGGGCTGATATTCGCTAGTCGTAACAATGCGTTCTTCCCCAGCGGATGCGAAGGACAAGGCAAGGGATGTTCGGGGTCGATCACGTCCGGCCGTGCGTAGAGTTCATATTTCATGTACCAGCGGCCACCCCTGCAAAGCCGGCACCACGTCACTAAACGCCCAACAATTAGAAAATACTGCCTTGGCCGCCGCGCTAAGAAATATTGGCTGCGAAATTGCCCTAACCAGATTAGGGCACATGTTTCGAGTTATGCAAGCTGCAGACGAAGACTGATTACAAGGCGTTTTTCCGTCGGTGCCACTGCTTTACAGGTCCCGGGGGACGGGCGCTCCCTTCGTTAGCAAGCCACTGTCTAAATGGGATATTCAATTTAAAAGATATTTGCACTTCGCCAGTTCGCACCTACTCCATCATGCACCTACAGCAAGCCCTTTCTTCTTTGAGTTAGAAGGGCACTCGCCGAATCATTTCCCATTCGGTTTTTAAGTGTTACGGCCAAGCAGCCCTGTTCATCGACTTCCCCCTTTATTGAAACGAAACTGCGCGTTCAGATATTAAAGGAAATAAATAAATAGTCCCTATTGAAGACCAATTTATGTCAGTTTCTTTTTCCGCCTGTTTAAAAACGCTTTACTCTCGCCCCTTTCCTGTATGGTTTTTTTACTGTACAAGTTTCTTAAAAGCTTCTAAAATCAAGTATCACTAGGTCCTCGAAAAAGTTCTTTATAATAAAAAAAATCAGCAATAACTACCAACATAGAGGTACCCATTAATATTTTTGATTTTGCAATATAAGTATCTTTGTATTAATACAATGCAAACTGCACGAAATAAGCCAGTTTGAAAAAAATCTAGAAGAAGCTTCTGTCTAACATTTAAAAAAATCCCTATCTTCCAGCACGTGTAACGTACACACTCTTCATTCAGTACACTATGCGCATTATCAATGGAATAATGGATGTCAAGGTTCAGTTTCCATTTTGACTTAGTCCATCGTCTTTCTAAATAAACAGCCAATTGTTTTAAACCGTATGTGCCTTAGAGAAGCTGAATATAAGTTCTAATTGATCACCTACAGACACAGACACACGATTAACTGTAGACACAACATTCACAACACAACACAGGTGCGAAGGTTCGTCGCTACAGGCTACCACAGAAAAGTACAATGACCTCCCAGCTCTAAATCTTCCACATGGGTGTGTAGCGAGGGAGCGGGGCATCCTGCAGTCTTTTATTCGTTGCTAAATATTTAACGTAAAACGTGAATCACGCCTTGGAAATTATAACTCAAGTTCACTCACGTTCGCGGTCCGATTTTCAAATATTACTCACGCTCACGACGGGACAGGCCGTGACCCAGTGTGACCCGACTGTTTTCACACCACGCGTCCATCCCCATTGCGGACCCTCTGTGTGCAATAAATAAGTAAACAACTACTAGCAGGAAAGCATAATTTCTATCTAGTATTCATAAAGTTTGTAAACATGCGACATACTACAACTAAGAAAATGAGTGTAATCACTGCAGAAAATAGACTAAATAAAGTGAAACCTCTCCATACCGAACACCTATGAGAAATCTGAAACTGTCCGTTATTCAAAAGCTTTTTTACTATCTATTCTCTACAGTTCTGTTCACAAAAAACCGTCCGCTGTGTAGATGTATCCGCTATTAAAAGGTGTACGATAAGAGATGTTTTAAGGTATATAGTTCTTGGGTGCGACTCAATCCATGTATGGAAGGAGTTTTACTTAAGTATACTGTGGTAATAACAACAGACTTTCAAGAGTAAAGCTATCACAACAGTCTTTTACCTGCAGTGTACAAGATATAGTCAGATAAAGCTATTGACAGTAAGGGAAAAAATACGGAAAACAGACATTTGAGTAAGAGAAAACGTATGGATCCCTCAGCATTTTGACTATGTGATACAGTACGACTAATTTGACACGATTAGATCAGATCTAAGGTACTTTCCAAATGCGAAGGGCGAAGTTGAAGGAGCTGTACTTACTACTGTACTGGACATTGAAATCGATGTTAAAACACTCGTTAACTTATTTTGCAATCAGCAATTACGTTGCCCCATGTGTTTTTTACACATATATAAACTTCAGTTCAACTTTTACAGCTATTGTAAGTATGGCAAAGTACTTAATCTCCAACTATGCAACATGCCAGACTTATGTTGACTTTATGTTAGTTGTCTATATATATTTGTGTATAGATAGAATTAGAGGAAGTTCTCGACAGTTCGACAGTTCATGTCAGTCATGAGCTAGTTGTTGCTAGCCACTAGTCTTAGGTTAGTTCTAGTTAGTGCGACATACTGTGTCTCCAAATACATTAAATTAAAACCAGTGAGGGCTACTATTCCCGAGAACCCGAAGTGTTCTAGTTTTTTACAATCTACAAGATGTAAAAACATTATATGGCGACCCAACCAGTCGAAATTCTACGAGGAGGAATCAAGCAAACAACAATAAAGCAAGTGCCCCACGGGAAATTTTATCAAAGCCCTTGCAGATAAAAGGCAATGCAAAAATGCGAGAATTATAATTCCATTAGTTTAATGTGTTACAAGTCATCATCTTCAACCCATGTGGCTCTAGCTGTGTCTAGTTTCTATGGTTCACTGTTCTTCGCTATTTTCATCCACTGCTTTTCTGCTATAACCTTAACGTATTCCACGTAGAGTAAGCGATAAAAAATTGGTTAAATGGTAGAAAGTGACCTAATTAAAAGACTAACAAAATGACGCCTTGAAATCCTTGATACGATATGATACATAAAGAGGGTGTGCCATTGAGATCAATTGTCAGCGCGATCAATTCTCTTACACATGCTTTCACAAGAAATTTAACCAGTATACTACAGTCTCTAACTGGTAAAAAAGACTCTTTCGTCAGAGATTCAGCAGATTTTGTTCAGAAACTAAACAACATAAAGTTAAATAAAAATGATCTGTGGGCAGTTTCGACGTAGTATCACTCGTCACGAAAGTTCCGGTTGACGAGGTGCTAGTAATGCTCAAAGATTTCTTGCCTACAGACCAAGTTGAACTGGTTGAAATATGCTTGAAAACACTTACTTCAGTTGGAAGAACAAAATATACGAACAAGTTGAGGGAGTGGCTATGGGTTCACAACTATCACCTGTAATCGTAATTTTTACATGGAGGCATTTGAAACCAAGGCTATCGAACAAGCGCAGTTAAAACTGACCTGCTGGTTTGGATATGATTCTGTTCCTGAAACACCTGAATTCTGTACATCATAACATACAATTCACAATGGAAGTGGAAGGAAATGGCAGTAGTCCTTTTCTAGACGTTCTGGTAAAACGTAAATCAGATGGTAGTTTAGGACATGCAGTCTATCAAAAGAAAATACACACGGACAGATATCTAAATGCTAACTCACTGCGTTACACTTGAATGACCAATCAGCGTTACGTCGTTGTGAGCTGCTGGCTCAGAGGGCTATAATCATACCGACCTTCAGTTTTTAGTGGGCCTTTCACTCTGATGGATGCAAGCTGAAATGTCTTGCGAAAAGTTTGTCAAAATGTGTGCACAAACAGCAACAAAGCCAAATCTGCCTACGTATCCTCGTTCTCAATATACTCAAACAACACGAGCCACTAAACAGCATTGCCATCGCGTGGATCCTTGCTCGCGTTCACAAACTACGCGGTCTAAGCCGAAATTCCTTTCTAACAAGAATGACTTTATTATTTAAGAAAGTATGTGGGTAAAACCAGTATACGAGTGGTATTGACGTGTCATACTAGAAATCTTTTGTCCTAACAGCTTCTTGAAGTATTGAGACAACTTCATCTGCCGTTTTCCCTAGAAGAAAGCAAAGCTTCGCGTATTCTCTTTGTTCTTTATTATCAGTCATTATTGAAATTGCTAAACTCACTCGCAGATATTTAAAAAAGTCACGGGCTTAAAACAAAGGCTGATGATTGTGCATTCATTTGTTATGTTGGAATTATTATCAACATCTGAAGTAATCACTATTAAATGTTTTGTTTCAAATGCAGGTGACTAGAATTACACTTTTTCACTTTCTTTTTTTTTTCTTTCTTTTTTCCTTCCCTCTTCTACCATTCTCCTCTAGAACAGCGGTCGCATTACTTCAGGGGGTGCGGGTACTACTTACACTAAGTTTAGTTCTTTCAAAAGCAGATAACTAAAGTTACTCTATCAATTTTATTCATATTTACTATATGAACTTTAAAGCCGTTTTTATTTTTTTTTATTTTTCAAATTGCATCGCCTATGTCAGCCATTTTCAGATTTCTATATAATTTTTAAAAATTATATGACGGCATCACTATTTTTATAAATGACTACCTATACATTTTTTATTATTTCCGTAGAATGCTTCAATTTATTTTCAACGGTACAACATTTTGAATAGGTTAATTTCGAAAAAAAATGATATAGTGACTGGAAGTTCAAATAATAAACATATTTACCTGGGCTTAAAAACCCATCTGCTTGAACATTAATTTTTTATGTGGAAATTATCAAATTCAAATAGTAACCACTACTAAATTTTTATTTCAAACCCAAGTAACTAGAATTACTCCGTCAATTGCAACTTGAAGGTCGTTTTTTAAATTGTTTTGTAATGTAACCTGTTTAAAATGTTATACCGTTGGTAACAGATTAAAACTTGCTACTGCATAAATAAAAAAATATATAAGCCGTCATTTAAAAAAATTAACATCATAACATTTAAAACAAATTATATAAAAATTTTAAAATGCTCTTTCATTTGCATCGCTACACCTCTTCGCGATTTTTTCTCCGAAAACAAAGATTAACGGAGTTACTGAATTTATGCGTTACTTAATTTCCATACTGTATAGAATAGAAGGCATCTTGGGTAACAAGTTACTGTTTATGACTGTCTACTCAAATTCGAATTTAGTCCAAACAATTGCTGGACTGTAGGTAGTTAATCGAATATTGCAGAATTGAGGTTGATGTAAAGTAGATAAATTGCCTCTTTCAAAGTTGGATCATCTTCAGCAGCCGAAGGTACTGTGCATAATAGGATGTTACAACATTATAAATTATTTTAATCAATGTAGAAGAGGCCTAACTCAGAAGATATAAATATCCATACGAGGAGGTGCCGAAAAAGACCTGTATTCGAATGTGACACGTGACGGAAAGAGTGGCGCAGGTGTGCTAGAAGGTGTCCCTTGTCAATACTATTCTGTGAAGTGGCGTCGTTCTGGGTTAACTGACTTGCACTTTGTGTAACTATCCGTACTATTTACAAATTTACAAATTAAAAGTTGTCATCCAAATAAATAAAAAGATATATAGGTTGTCATTTAAAAAAATATGGATGACATCATAGCATTCGCAACTAATAAATAACATAAAAATGACTTTTTTAGACGACCACATATGAAAGTAACATTATCGCGACAGCAGCCTACTACAGAAAGTTGACAATTTCAAACACTAGCACGATATTATATCGTACTAGTCATATCGTAACGGCACAAAGTTATTCAAATCACGGCCTGCTTAATTGTGTGACAAACGTCACTTTGACGTTTGTCACACAATTCAGCAGACAGTGATTGAAATCATCCAGACGCTTCCAATTGTACCAGTAATAATATAACAATCAATTTTGCAAAACGAAATAAAAACAATTCTTAAAAATAGAATTTACTTTGAGTGGTCGTCTAAAAAATAGTGTTCATAACTCGCCCGAAAGTGCAAATATCTGTGCTCGTGTTTTAGATCCACTCGGGCTTCGCTTCGCTACGCCCTCGTTTGTCTAATCAACACTCGTACGATATTTGCAACTATCGACGCTTGTAATGAAAATAACTATAACAGATGTGCTACAATTTTAATCGATACACCCTTTTGAGACTTTTTCCGGAAAATAAACATTAACGAAGTTATAAATTCGATAACTTAGTTTCCACACTGTATATAGTTTTTGCAGAAACAAATGCGTTGTTAAAAATCCCTAACATGTTGTTTAATCAATTATTTATACAGTCAACACTTTTTCCTTTAAAAATATTGTTTTCAATATTTTTATTTCTACCAATATCGCTTTACAAATCTATTTCTAAAATAACTATCCGCATATAATCCGACTTTTTGCTTTTTCCAATATAATTTCAAAGTACATTATTGCTGGTTTGCCCTTATTCATCTTCTTGATTTAAAAGGCTTTGTCTACATCTAATTTCTCAGCCAATTAGCATAGCAAAGTTTCTAGTCACACCAATTTGGGAAATGTTAATTGGTGAGGTTATGTGATATTAGCTGTTTAATAAAGTACGCCGATGTATACAACGATAACATTCCTTTTTATTTATATTAGAACACAAATTACAAACGCATAGAAATACGGATAGCGGATTATATAATAGCGGACTCCAAAATCTAACACGAAAATGTCTCAGGCCTCCAGAAAACTCAAATTAAGCAGACTGGCTATCAAGACGCAATTGTTAATAGGCTTGGCAGCTGACCAGGGCCTCCGTCTTGGTTAAAGCAACACAAGCTGGAATGTGGAGACACAATTTGAAACGCCAGACTGTCTGCTCTTCTATACTGATCAAGGAGAAAGGATTTCTTAATCTCAAAATACTTTTCGAGTACAACAGGTACTGTCAGCTGGGCACGTTCTGACTCGGTCTGTATTATCGCACAATGGTCGCCTTCACCTCGTCGAGGAATTCATTTACCTTCTCGTCTCGGGTATATGGACCATTGTTGGTCAAGTAGGATGACCGGTCGTTTACTGCTCTTGCAATGACCCTGTCACATTACGCAGAGGATAAACTGGCAATCCTATAGTTTCTTTTCTGCTGGAGATCGTCAAGCTGTGATGAGATGGAATGCACACTGTTTGGAGAAACTACAGAACGGCGTTTAGAAAAGTTCGCTTATATTCTTCGCGCGACAATCAACACTAATCAAATTTGACGTTAAAGAGATTTCCTAAATGCATGCACACAATTGACTTAGGATACCCACTTGTTTAACTCGTATCGCAGCACCTCGAACTTTGCTTTTTTATTAATGTTTTGCGTAGTTGCCGGCGGCATTTTACGATTTTAAATGAGAAGGATAATTCTTAATTTTTCAGACAATTTGGTATAGCTGCGCTACACTACGATAAAAAGACAAGTATGACTGCAAATATAGATTGTAAAATTGCAGATTTTTGTGACTTTTCTAACTGTAGAGTTTTCTACAATTTTTGTGAATGTTCTGCAAGTTGCACCTTTAATATTTTCTCTCAAAAACTTGCAGGTAAAATGGATAACCATTTTTGATGTTTAATGTAGTTGTCAACTGTCTCGTTTTTATTTAGATGCAGTGCTTTCAGAACGTGGTTCTTTAGTAAGCCTCATTAATTATCTAAGAATCATAGTTAACAAAACAAAAATATATCTTTTAGAATTAACTAGCCAGTGTTACCATTCGACGCTGGCAACCGTTTCAGGCAAAAATTAGAAGTGAGAAATATATAACTGACAGACACTGAAAAAAATGGGAAAGGAGTGCATCTTTGCTTCTCCCATATAACAGTAAAAGCTGAACAACAAATCATTCAATAGTAGGAAATACACACTGTAGGAGATTAAAAACTAATTTAATATATAAGAAAAGAATTGGATACTTTTAATCTAAGCCAGACGAAAAGTGACCTAGAAACGGTTGAACAAAATAACTTTTAAAGTACTACACATTCCACTTGATTGAAAGTAGAACTACATATAGCAAATAAATGGACAGAGCAAAATACCTACACTATCATTACGCACTACGCCAAATCTCGACTTAATAAAGTAGAAGCGGAAGACATATCAAAAGCAATGAAAAAACATATATTGAAATAGCGTTGCCTTGTTGTTACATCGCCATTACAGGGCCACCGGCCTCTCCTCTGGAAGAAGGTTTTAGGCATTAAGACCTCACGGATGCCAAAGCTACATTGGAGAATCGCAGTGAAGTCGTTGCAGTTGCTGGGGTTTGAACCCACATTTTCTGGTTTGGAACCAGAGACTATACTACTATATCACCTCCACTGCATTTTTTTGTATACATCGCCGGTAGTAATCTTTTAAATTATTTTTTTTAAATCGGCAGTGAAGTACCTCAAAATCGTCATTAAAATACAAGAAATCGTCAGTGAAGTAATCCATTGTTTTACGACTTTCTGTAGGCGACGGGGGAATAGGTAAACGTCAATCAACGTCAACATAACCGACAAAAGTTGGTTAAAATGTTATAATTCACCATTTCTCGATTTCAAAAAAAAACATAATATACCTCTCGGCACTAAAGTTCCTTTTATCCCTCATGTGGTTTATTTGCCTTGGCCCTATGGGCCTCGGCAACTATATCCACATTCCTGATAAAAAACTACACTTCAGTGCAACAAACTACTATTTCTGTGTTCTGATTTCTTAGTTCCATGTTGTGTTTCAGTTTTATTACTTCAATTCGTCTTCTTCTCATTAGTTAGTAAAGTAAATTCTACTACTAACGTATTACGTACCTTGTGTGTAGTTACTTCTTTTGAGTTTGTTACATTAGACTCGCAAGTACTCATTCAAGATTCAGGCTAAATTTCCATTTCACACTTGATTTTAGTGATCATAGGTTCTTTATAAACCCACAGTTATTTGTTTAATTTATTTAGGTGTGCAGCATATTTAATAATAATATTGAAAGAATTTAAATAATTACTATAACTAGTGATCGTTCAGATTTTTTAACATTTCTCCAGTCCAAATAATATTTTATTAAAGTTTTGGACGATTTTCGCTTTAGAAATAAATCTTTATCTGTTTCTTTCTAACTTACACGTTCATGTTGTAAATGTCAGCTTGTTACAGTACTTCTCAGCTACGTTTTTATCATACACGTTGTAGTAACCAGATTTGGTGGCTCGGGATAAGAACGGTTGTTAATTAGTGTAACAATTAAAGTTCATTCCATAAACATGATCACGCTCGAGTCTGCTAATAAACCTTAGGAGATATCTATCGATAATCACGCTGCAGCGAGGAGTCTGCAGTGTCTCATTACTATTCAAATCCGGCGATGCAAGATTTATTTACTTGACTTGCATTTAACTGTGAACTATTAGGTTACAAGCTACCTAGGATCGATGGCAGCTGAAAAGATTATATGCCAATCCGAACCATCATTACTTCTTGAAATAGAAAAAAATATTGCAACAAACTACTGTAACTCATGTTCTGTTGTCTAGGAATCATTCTATTAATTTTGAAACTTTAATTACATTAACAAGGAATAATACCTGAATATATTTAGTCTCCTTATATTTAGTATTTGCTGGCAGCCCATTTTGTGCATAAAGTTACATCATATCCACTTTCTGAGAATGGCTGAAGATGCAGAGCGAATATCTCACTAAACTCTCATTACTTCAAACGCCTAAATTGTTATATCAATTTCCGTAAACTTTTACAAAGTGTTACTAAATATTTATATAAAACGGCAAGCCGAGAGATATTCGCTGCACGGGCCGTGTCGGTAAATTTTAATAAAGCGCAAATCTAGAGTTATTGTGCTGTTTTAAACTTTTGCATTAGTTTAGCAGCATTCTCTACGGGTTTCTGCTGCATAGTTACGAAGATACAAGATTTACGAAAGTGCATTCAGTCAAGTTTTCTTGGAAAGTGAGAGTGACTTCCTAGAAGCAACAATCTAGCAACAGTGAAAACTATATGAAATGTCACTAGTAACTATTAAGACGTACATGCTAGAAGCTAGAGCAACAGCAGTGAAAAACGCAAATGTAATGTGGATGCAGTTAAAAGTCTACGCAAACGATGTATTAGCTTAAGTGAGATTTAAACGAATGCATTGTCAACTACTAACTTATTAGTAGATAGAATAAGTGAACACCAGTATAAAACCAGTAGTGGTATAAAAAAATCCTTATATTCTTAATTAAAGGGATTGAGATAAAGTTATAAAGGAATATGAGAAACAAATAACGAATTGCAAGTAAAAGGAACCGAAATATTGGAGGTACGAGAAGACTACTACACAAACATTGTTTGAATTGGAGAGGAAGAAGAATTAGATCCAATATAAGTAAATAAAATATTACTGGAGGACGAAGCATACAAAGAACAAATAGAAAGAGAAAATGTGAAGGAGGCTATACGGAAAATAAGGGCAAGAAAGGCGAGTTGAGATGGTAAAATACACCCTGAGATGATAAAATGGTTGGGAGCGAAGGAATGACTGTAGAGAATATAATAAAAATTGCTGGGGAACAGAGAAAATATCAAAGCTCTAGGAAAATAATTAAATAATTTCATTGTATAGAAAAGGTGGTCAGACCATTTGTAAAGATTGCAGGGCTATATGTCTGTCATCGGTGCCATATAAAGTATACAGCGAAAAAATTGAAAAAAAGTTAAGAAAGTACTTAGAAAACAAACTAAAGAAAGAACAAGCTGCCTTCAGGGCGAATAGTCAAACGTTGGACAACATTTTCCTAATAAAAAATACCATAGAAGGTAAGAAAGAAACCAGCGACCAAATAATTCTTAAAAATAAGAGTTACGCACTGTATTTGAAATAGTAGTAATGCAAATGACCACGAGCCCATATGATAAGCTTAAAGCGAAAGTGGACATGAACGATCCGTAGAAGGCATGCTAATAAAATTAGTAAAACAAGGATATGATAGCTTGGGACCACTGTTTCTGATATTAATTATCGACCGCATCATCAAGAATACAAAGGAAAAAATGAAAAGTAAAAATGTGAATAGTAGTTGGTCAAATAAAATACAGCTGATGAATGACTATATGTATACGTTGAAAGAATGCAAAAATTAAAAATGGAATTCAATACTGAAAAAAATCAAGAAAATGATAATTGAACCAAAAGTACTATGTGCAAGGCAATATTTGAGAAAAACTAAGATAATGGTTTATCACGCAATCACTATACCATACCAGAAAATATGAGTGAAGACTAAATGAGATATGGTTTGAAACGAATAAATAAAGGAATGGTAGAATGGAAATCAATAATACTGAAACTGAAAAAGAACAAGTAGAATAGCAGAGACATACACTGAGGATGGATCTAAATAGATGGGTGGCCACAAAAGATAATAAAGATTAAAAAAAGCAGCCCGCGGAAACATAGAATAGTATATTAAAGTATGAGCGGATAACAAGGTCTTTAAAACACGCGCGAGTTTTCGAGCACTACTGCGTAGCCGAAGTTCTCGAAATAGAGCAAGTGTTTTAAAGACCAGTTATCCACGAATACTTTACGCTATTTTTTATTATACCTGCAATACTGGAAATAAATTACGTACTAATAATAATTTTTGTCGTGATCAATCGAGATGGCATAATAATATTGCTACTATAGTTACGAGAATTATTTACGTTTTTGTCGCGTCCACGTCCGTTGTTGCATTCAGTCGTTTCCTTGACAACCTTTAAAGCTCGGCGAGCTTTAATCGCCTGTTTTCGCACGCTCAGGCGTGCTTTAAACGGCGATTCTGATGCAGGTATAATAAAAAAAATTATAAGAGAAACGTGCAGTAAGCGGAGGGTAAATGAAATCAGAGAACTAGTAAAAGACAGAAAAAAATTAACATAGGGATTAGAAAAACATAAGACTCTCCTCCCATGACCTTAAGAGCCTAAGGAAATTCGAGAAGAAGGAGAGCTCAACTTTATACGAACCTTATCTTTGTCTTTATCGTTTAACTTATCCCTTAAACGCTATTTAGGATTTAGGTTTTTCTAACAATTTATTCGAGAGCATAGGCGCCGGAACCGCGGTGGCTCTGGGTGCTCAAGCACCCAAACAGAATTTGCTTTGGGTGCAGAGCACCCAATGCAATTTTGTTATGTATGTGTTGTTTTAAACTATTGTGATGTTTTCAAAACTCTGTTTTCTGGTTGTGGAGGCTCTCGCAAACTCGTTTTACGCAACCGCCGCTTCCTACAAACACATCATGATACTATTCTATTGTAATAGTAATAGTAATCAATGTAATCATGCATGATGCTCACGCAACACATCATCATATCAACCGCTCTCTGCTCTCTGTCGTCCTACTACACCGACACGGGCGACAGTGGCGACACCGGTGCGTCCGTAGTTACGTTACTAACTAGTTACTAGTCTAACTTTATTCAACTGTTACGTTTGCGAACTGAAGATTCTACTGCCCTTAAAGTATGGCTAAATAGAAGTCACAACAAGTGGACATCACACGATGTAATCAACGAAATACTGGACGTTTTAACCGACAATGTACAAGAAAATATTCTAGATAAAATGAAAAATAATATGTTTGCCATCGTCGCGGATGAAACCACTGATCTATCTAAAAAAGAGCAACTCTCAGTTTGTTTTCGAGAAGTAATGGAGGACTTAGAAATACACGAATATTTTATATGATTGTATGAAACACCATTCACAGACGCACAAACGCTGTATAAAGTGGTAAAAGACGTTTTACTAAGATTCAAACCGAATATAAATTTGTTAATAGGTCAGTGCTACGATGGCGCAGCGAACGTAAGTGGTGCACTTACTGGTTTACATAAACGAATCTTAAATGATGAACCACGAGCTCTATACATTCATTACATGACACACTCCTTAAATGTAGTAGTTCAAGATGCGTTTAACGGAATGCCTAAATTAAGAGACTTCTTACCAACTGCGAAAGATAGTTTAAACTATATTAGAGACTCGGCAATGAGGGTTGACATTTTTAAAAATATTAAAACGAATACTGAAGACTCTAGAGCATCGTCCTTAAGACTATTTTGTCCTACGAGGTGGTGTCTTTGAGTTGTCTCATTAAAGTCGATATTTGAGAACTATAAAGGAATTACCTAGTTTAAGGAAAAGGCAAGTCAAGATAATAGTGAAGCTGGTGCCAAAGCAAGTGGTTATTTGGATAAGTTGGTATCTTATGAATTTTTCTTTTTACTTAGAATTGTAGTAAATATCTTTGATAATATTGAAGAAGTAAATGCTAACATTCAGAAGGTTAAAAAATTTAGCAGAAAAGTATAAGCTGCCTTATCAAGTCTCTTGAACAACGCCGCAAATCATTTCCGACCCTTTGGAGGTCTATTTATGAAGACAGATGTAAATATGAAGTAGACGAGCCTGGTCTACCAAGGAAGAGGAAAGTTCCCATAAAACTAGGTGGTTTTAAGAACCAATATTTTGCGAACACTCCCGAAGATTTCTACAGAACTTTATATTTTGATATTACAGACAGCTGCATGCAAGGTAATAAAAGTCGTTTTGAGTCGGAAGGTATCAAAAGGGTAATTGAATTAGAAACTTTTTTGTTAAAGGAAGAGGATACCGATATAGTCAGAAAATATTACCTCGAAGATTTTGATAACGACAAATTACAGTTGCATACAAAAATGTTTTTTGATGTTACAAAAGATCATCCTTTGAAATCAGTATCAGAAATAATATTGTATTTCAATCAGAATACCCACCTAAAGGAATTATTTTCAGAATGTTTTAAAGTCGTTAAAATGTTTTTAACTATTCCTGCAACATCATGTACATCAGAAAGGGGTTTTTCTGGCTTAATACGCCTAAAGACTTACCTGAGAACTACCATGACACAGTCAAGTTTGAATAACATTGCTATTTTAAACTTTTATAAAGATCTTGCTTGGGAAATTGATGA
Organism: Agriotes lineatus; assembly: GCA_940337035.1. NCBI lineage: Eukaryota > Metazoa > Arthropoda > Insecta > Coleoptera > Elateridae > Agriotes > Agriotes lineatus. The sequence goes on along the minus strand of OW679197.1, from coordinate 32,187,315 downwards.
CGAGCAAGTTGCCACCATATTTATTTAAACAAACAGCCAAAGGCGACAAGTTTTTTATGTAACCGGCTGAGATTTTGCTCCTTTTACATTTTTTCTTAAGTTATTTTTATAATTTTTGTGATATTAGAAACAAGAAACCAAAGTTTTGTTTAGTTAAGGTTTTGTTATATTTTTGTTCTATTTTTCATATATACCTAATAAATATTGTTCGTCTTTACGTCTTTTGTGTTGTACCTATAACTTTATTTTGGTTCCATGATAAATAATTGAACATAAAATCCATTCCCACGTATCCATTGAAGGAGAGAGGTGGAAGGCAGAGCACCCAAAGCAATTTTGAAAAACCGGCGCCTATGTTCGAGAGCACTTACCGATCTCGCAAACATATTTTGAGATTTTAGTTAGGATTAGGAGGTTACCTTCTGGTAACTGAGACAAATTTATATTGAGTGGTTGGTTAGACATTGGAGAGTTAGTCATTTTTACTTCCTTTTACAATAAAAAAAGTATTGGATTCACCCCAAAAATTAGAAATTGAGTTTTCAACAGATCTTCACGTTTTAGAGTCCCCTGATCCCAAAAAACATATTTTTTTTCATTGGTCTGTGTGTCTGTCTGTGTGTCTGTGTGTCTGTGTGTCTGTCTGTGAACAGAATATCTCAAAAACGAAAAGCGGTATGGCGTTGAAACTTCATATATAAGTTTTTTGTACTATGTATATGAGACAGCAAGCTTTTGAAAAAAATCGCATAACCGGAAGTAGGTGTTTACTCTTGTGATTTTTCAGTTTTTTTCGATTTTTTCAAAAACGGCTTTAACGATTTTTTTTAAACTTTACATTTTTATTACATTTTAAATGTGTATTAATGTGAGATAGGTGATTTTCCAGTTGAATACTTCTAAAATAGGTTTCTTTTGTTTTTTTGTCTATTTTTTTTATTAACTCTTATTTTAAATAGAACACCCGGTATATTATTACATTTTTGAATTCAGCTTAAAATTCTAGAGAAAATTTGTCTCTTCAACTAACGCTCTATTTTGTACCGTTTTTGCAGAATTTGTAATTTTTGAAAATTTTTGACAAATGCTTAAAACATTTTAAATCAAATTTTTGGCTAATTATAAGATCACTGTAAAAGGAAGTTGTGTGCGTGTATCACACCAGATTTTTCATAGTAGGAAGAACATCAGTTCACAGCATATTAGGGTAGATATGTTGAAAGTGATACTTTTTCCTGTGAGATGAAAGTCTATCCTTGTTTTTTCTCCCCTAGTTTTCGACCTTCCTTGTTTTCAGGGTGAGATTTTCCTCTTTTCTTATGTGTGTTTGGTTTTCACTTTGCTTCTTGTTTATGGGCTTTGAGAATGCACTAGTCTTGAGCAGCGTATTTGGGTGTTTTGGCCTTGCGATTGTGGTTTGATACCCTAGAAATTGCTTTTTTCCATTTTCATAAAAAGCGAAATATAGCCAAGAAAAAGTAAAAAAATCGAACTTTTGTTTATAACTCACAAATAAGGGACAAAAGCCCATTTTAGTTTTGACCATTATGCTTTTTTCGAAAAAAGAGATCGAGGATGGGGGGGATTTATTATTCCATATCTCTTATAGTTATAGAGATTCCCTATGAAAACATCGAAGTTTGCCCACCCTCTACAGGCCGGAGATATACTTATCGCACCTCGTGCGTACGTGTTAGTTAAAACAGAAATCGTGTAATTTGTCAAATTTTGCCTTTAATTGAGATGTCTTACCTCTTTACTTCCCTTCGTTATAATGTGTAACCAGAAAGCAAGCACTCGTCGTTTAAAAAACTCCTTGGTTTGTTTTAACTGACTTAGTAGGTAATAAAGCTGTCTTTGGCAGCGTTCAACTAGTTTGATTTCTGAATAGTACGTTATAAAATAATAGACAGATTTATGTAATTTACAGTAAACTTATTTGTACGTGTAAGTTCGGATATTATTACGAAACGATTTGTCGCGTTTCTTCTTTGCATAGAAAATTGTACCACTTTTTTTACGAGTACGATTATTTGTTTAAGCATTTTGTGTAAACTAATTTGCGAGTTATTATGTACTGTTTATATTCGTTTTGATCACCTTAACTAGGCATCTATACTTCGCGTAATCGTTACCAAGCGCTTTTAATTTGGATTTATGTTTCTAGGTTTTCTGGTTTTCGCTGCTTTGAAGCAATAACGCTTCCGGATATGCTCCCTCCATGAAAGTTAGCTTACACATTTGCTGCCTTTTGCAACAGTATTAAATGCAGAAAGGAAAAGTTCTCTTCAAATTGAAATTTATAATTAAGGGACACCTCATTTTCTAAAAATTTAGAACCCTTTAATACCAAGCAAAACACTACAGCTCCATCTTTAATCCGCAGCGCGTAGATATGGAAGACAAAACATTAAATAAATCAACATATATATTACAATTCTGAAAGTAGAATCGCAAAAAATACTCTTATACCAAATACCGGACAATTTTCTAGAAAACGTGGCTGTCTGATGGCATAAAAATCATAAAATGTATTTGCATTTACAAAAAACAATCTCGCTGAGATTAAAAGTCTTATGACAGCAGATTAATAAAAGATACAAGCTAGGTAAAATACGATGCGAACAAATTTATGCAAAAGTGAAGTCATGGGTTTTCCTTTATTTGGCACCAGACTGCATCAGAAAAGCCAGTTTGGAAAAACACCCAGCAGGTGTAACGTACATGCTATTCATTTCCACTCTGGATATCAACAAGTTATGTAAAAAACGCAATAAGCCTTAGTTTCAATTTCGATTTAGACCGTTGCCTTTCTAAATAACTAGCCAATTGATTAGGGCCTTGTGAGACTTATAAGTAGTGATATAAACATAATCCAAATATAGTTCTGACAAATCGAGCAATAGCAAAAGCCTTAACAGATGTAGAGAAAATAGCCTGGAGCAAGGCTGTGACTAGCAAGGAATTGGGATCTTCGTCTAGTATTTATCAAGCTTTTAAGTGTTCTGCAGCAAGTCTGTTTGTAGATGAACAGTTTTTATTAACTATTTCTGTAATTTTCTATTGCCAGCTAACTCAATAACAATAAGATCTCTCTTACCTCATTTTTCTCAATCGTGGTTAAGGGAAATCTCTGTTGAAATGAACCAGAAGTTGACCTGGACTTGTGCTAAGGTGAAAATGTTAGCTTCAAAAATCTATAAGCAATAATCGTATATTACCTCTTAAAAAAACAATGCTCAATGCTACTAGCGTTAAACACTAGACAACGAAGCGGGTGGCTATTTCTAACCCGCCCTTATATGCACAACAATATCAAATCACCCGCTAAAAAACCGATTCCACTACTCATTTATATAACAAAAGAAAATGTTCCTTTACGTGCAAACGTTGTTTCTACTAAGCATTTGTATGAAACATTGTTAACGCACACTTTCAAAAGCTGTTTAACCGCAGTACGCAGACAGCCATACCACTCAAGTATCTACATAGATATGTTTCAAACGCCGTCTTTGTTGTGACCACCTACTGCGCAGATGCTCAGATGCGATGCGCATCGACCGCCGTATGTCGCTAATTACCTGCAGTGATGACTAACAAATTCCCGTTGCGCAATACCTAGACTGCAGGCTCCTGGAGCTCTCCATGGCGATGCCTTTACAATTGTGTCAACTAACGACGTAGATGCTTCACTACTACAATGTCAGCAGGACATCAAAACATCTGTGAAGCTCACCGGTCACTATTTTAACGCTTCTCTTCGTTTGTAGCTTCCTATTAAGAACATGCGAGTGGTTGCAGGTTATCGTCGTGTTGCAAACGATGTAGTTACTTTTTCATAACGAAATAGATGTAAAGCCTTTCGGTTGAAGGTTTTCCAAGCAGAATTCTGGGACACATTTAAATGCGTAGCTATCCGCTTAGTGCTAGTACCAGGAACTTCAAACACGCAATCTGCTATTTCTTCTTCTTCTGAAAGAACATAATTTTGGGTTGTAAACTTTTGCAACCTTCGAACAGCATCAGAACACACTCGCCGAGATGGCTGTTGTCTGTTCAACAAATCCTAAGTTATATTTATGAAAAGTATTAGAAAATTGCATCTTTAATAAACCAACGAAATAGACTTCACTTGAAAATCTGCTAAATGTCAACTATTTATGTCATGTCAATAACTTTTAACTTAATACCTTTTTCAACAAGAATTTGACACTATATCGGTTCATTTAGTTTCCTCTTCGAGTTGTAAGTTGCCTTTGCCCTAATGGGAACTGTAGAAATAAACGTCTTAAATGATACTGAACTGTATTCTACCAAAAATAAATAAGATTAGAAAAACTATGTAGGAAAAAGTAAACAACACTTAAAATATGTATACTTCATTCCAAACAAACTAGAACATTGAAGTATTCTGCCATACCATGCTGGAAGAGTTGGGAAGTTTTTATAAAAAGCACTACTACCTTTTTAATTTATATTCTTGTTAAGGTTGTAAACTTAAAATGTATAAATCTATTGTGATCCAAGGTTAAACACCCTCACTTTACTAAATCATTGCACAACTCAACATTCGTACAAACCGAGGTAGTCAGGCAGGTCCAAAAATTAAGATGCGGACAATTACGATTTATTTATCTTTCGCCGAGCATAAAACAGTGGCACACTAAAGTCCTTCATTATAATTCACCCCCGGGGCACGGCAATAACGAAACGAAAGCGTGTAGCAAGAAGTGCATAAAACGCATCATAAAATCTTGCAAAACTGCTCCGCGATGCACACAATTAAAACGAGATTTTGTAAAAGGTTGCTTGAACATGAAATGATGCATAATGAATGAGGTTATGAAGTACCTACCGGAACCGGAACAAGGGGTGGTCAGGTGAAACGCTAAACCGCGAGTTGCCATGGCGACGACCGTTGATTACGCCCGAATCTGCGGTCTCCACTTGCTTCATGAGTTGTTGGACCTCAAACGGCCACCAGGAGTCTATAATTTTCTGAATCCGCTGATTTGGCGCTGCGTAATTTGGCGCTCCTGCAAGTATCATTGACTTTCAAAGCGTAACGTTTATCTGCAGCATGGTGCAATTTGTTTCAATCTTGACTGGACTCGACTGACCTCCGTGAAACTCATGCCGAAGAGGAAAAGAAAAGGAGTGCAAGATGTATAAGTATCAGCGCGTCTTTAAAATAGAATTGACATTTAGCTTTCTGGATTTCACGATAGAAGCCATAGGAATTAGTATTAGAATTTTTATGGAATTATTTAGAAAACACTCTTGGTAGGAAGACCTTTTTAACTCGTCATTTACTTCATATGTAATTGCATTAGTTAATTACACTGTTCGTTAACTTTCCTAAAAGCACCCAATTATATTATCTTTACTAGTAAGTTACATAATAACTTGTGTTGACCTAGACGAACTTAAATACCTACTGACAGAGCAGATTTTACACATAAACCTAGGACGAGCACGTCAAATTTAGAAGCCCGATATTTGATCGATCAATGTTTAGCTTGCAATTCCAAAAACATTCAGATTATGCCAGAATTATCTAATTCTAACACAGTTCAGATTTGGATTGTCTGATTTTCATACCTTCTATTGTGGCGTTTACTATACTAACGATCTGGTTTATTAGCTCGTCTAAGATTCTTTAAAACAAGGCTAACTGTTATTTGAACATCGTTGTAATGAGATTAAAATTTAAAAGAGATGAGATCACATAAACTAGGTAAAAGTCGTTTGATGTTTAAATGAAATTGAAAATCTGTTTATGAAAGTTATTAGTTGTATTTAAAGCAATTAAATTATGTTTGCTCTGGCTCTTTAAAAGAAATTAAAATCATAACGAGGTATTTTAATAACATACTTTTCTCACAGATTAAAAATTATATGAGTTAGTCCTCTGAGATTAGTAGTTCCTTTTGAGGAGATTACAAATTCTGCAAATCAGATTCAATCGCTTATAGGATATTAAATGTTCAACTAACCATATCTAATCATTGTAATGAGGTTGGAGATACTTTACATTAAACAAAATTAGTGGTCCTGTCAACTATGTAAAATAAATGTTTACTATGTAAGCAACATTTTATTCCATTGGGATTGATTATACGTAGCCTCAACAAAATAAAACTCCTTAAGGTAAAATAAAAGCATTTAACGAAATTAAAAATCATTTTAGCTAAGTTATAATACTTCAAAAGGTTACAGATTGTATTAAGAAACAATATTGACAATCGTAGAAAGGAAATTAAATAGTTATTTAACCAACAAGTGTGTTAATAAAATTGATTAATAATCGAGAGATTTTAACGCGTGAGCGAGTGGAGCGAGCGAACGCGTTAATGAGCGAGATTATTAACAACCGATTAACATAAGAGTTGGTTACAAGACTTTTCCGTCAATCGTACGTTTATTAAAATCCATAAAAAATATATATTAGTTTTGACATTTCAGATACATTTGACGTTTAATAAGCATGGTTGCCGATGCCGGAGCAATTTTGCGGCAATTAAAATACTTGGCGGTTGGAAATCCACCTCTGTTGCCGAAGGATACATTGAGAACTCGATAGGTATAAAATACAAACTGCCACAAAGATATTGAGCGAAGCGTTTTCTAATGTAAGTATTTATATTAATAAATCCACGGAATAATTTAACCTTTAGTTTTGACATTTCAGATACATTTGACGTTTAGTACGTATGGTTGCCTATATAAAATCATTGCGAAAACGGGTCTATTAATGCATGATTTTTTAGACAAAATCATGCATTAATGAGTCGATATATAAACGATTGACGGAAAAGGTCTTTTAATTGGAGTAAAACCGTTAAAAAATAATTCAAATATTTTATCTTGATCGGTGTTGTTATAGACTACTTACCAAACCAATTTGAGTATTGTTAAGAGCTTTATTACCGCACTCAGTGGGTGTTGTCGCACTTAATGCGGTTGTAGATGATATTACCATATCCATTGCCGCATTTTTTTTACAAAGAAAGAATAAATTAAACCAGCATTTATTGATGAAGATAAAATATTGAACAATAGACGTTTGCTTATGGCACTTAACGAGACTCGTTTGATTGGAGTAGAACTCGCCTCGCCGCCTTGTTCTGCCAATCAAACTCGTTTTGTTAAGATGCTCATAATCAAACTTGTATCGTTAATATCTATTATCTTCATTGGAGTTGTTATAAACTATTAACTAAATTAACTTTAGTATCGGTAAGAGCTTCTTTACCGCATTGAGTGCGGTAATGGATAGATATTACCACACTCTTTTTATATAAAAAAATACATTAAACCAGAGTTTATTGATGAAGATAAAATATTGAACAATGCACGTTAATATGCTCATAATCAAAATTGTATCTGTAATATCTATAATAAGTCAGATATTGTCTTAATGCCGTTCAGTACATTTAACGATATGAAAAGTCATTTTAATAAAATTCACTATAGTACAAACGATGAAAAAATTAACGGCTCTCATTTTAATGAGGTTGCGTTCGTCTAAACAATATATATCTTATAAACAAAATTTTACTGTTACCTTTATATATAGTCTTACGAAATGAATTAGTTTGGTCGACATTTCTAAATGTGGTCTGCAAAAACATTATTAAAAGGGACGAAAGTAGTAACAGAAACGTCGGCAAAACGAAATGTTTACCTGAAAGTAAATTCTTCTCTTAGATCACACAGCCAGGAGGTGTTTCGCTTGCCTATACTCTTCTTCCCTCTGATCATCTCATTATACCTTGTATAGTGAGCCTTAGTATTAAGTACCAATATATCTCTCTCATCTCATCTTCATATAACTGCATTTCCAAAGTTTCCGTGTTATGTGTGTTGTTGAACCTGCGAGTCCACAATTCTTTACCATAGACTCTATGGTATAGAGTAATGTTAAGAACCCATAGTAACGCAACATTCCAGTAGGTAGCTCTAGATTGAGTTTACAGTTACATATGAACTTCTTCGTTTTATTGAAAACAGTACGTGCAATCCTAAAACGACTTTCTTTGTGTTGGTCACAATTTTCTGTAATCTAGACTCCCAGATATTTATAGATAGCTACTCCTTTTATGTCGGTATTAGAGATTTTTAAATTTGCATTTTTAATATTACCATACACGTTGTCTTGTTCAAATTCCCTTTCAGTTAATTTTTTAAAGTACCTTGTGGACAATAAATTTAAGCCAAACAAATGGAAAATGAGGTTAGTTGGACATAAGTAGTGATAGCAGTGGATGTCAAATGCATGGCAGGCCGACCTAAATTTATTGTCCGCCATTGTACATATTAGTTCAATATTATTAAAAATAGGAGATAGATCAGCTATAAAAACTATTTGGTAAGTTACTGAGTTTATTTTTTAAAATGGTGTTCGTAAAAATAAATTTATGAAACGCCATTCTTAAAATATAAACTCAGTAACTTACCAAATATGTTTTATAGCTGATCTTTCTGCTATTTTTAATAATATATAATAAAACAGCTGTTATCAAAATTAAAATATTAGTTCAATCTACTAAATATTTTAGATGATCAATGTTTTAGCCAACTTTTTTTTGTTCGAGTGGAGCTTCTTAATTAGTCTTATGTCCCTTTGCTCGATGTTTTTGCTGATCCAAATTTGCGTGAGTTTTTTATGGTGAACTCGTATGTCGTATACTTCTTGGAAATCAGGTAAAAAGGCATGTACATCCTGATTCATATCTAGGCATTGAATGAGTATATTTATTACATCTTTGTCAAGATTCAACTACATTCTGTTGTGGTAGATTCGAATGAAGATTTTAAAGGCATGACTGATATCATCTAGAAAATTATCCTATAATCCGAACAGGTTTTTGCCTTCTTTTTCGTGGGTATCAAAATACACATTAAGATTAGCCACTTTTGTTGGAATGATTCCCAGTTTGTAAATCGTATCGAATAGTCTAAGAGAGTGTCAAGTCCGTACTTGTCGATTCGATTCGATTCAACGAGAATTTGATCCGATCCAGTTACTTTTCCAACTTTTGTTGTCTTTTAAGGTATATTATACTAGTTTCTTCAAACTCCTGAGCCTCGATTTGTAGATTTATATTTTTATGGCTTGGTTTTGTAGTTATGGAAGAGTTATTTCATGTGTTGCGTCTTTCTTTGAAATTTCTGTCATTTTCTTGATTTCCCTGGATTTTGTATTTAGATTAAATTCCTTTCTCTCTTTTATTTTCTTGCTGATTTCTCGCTTTATTTGATTACAACGATAATGATTTGTATAGCTTTTTGTTCTTAGACTTACATTTTCTTTTCTCATTCATAAGCTTTGGAATTTTTCATCATCTACTGTTTGTTTTCCAGTTGAGAGCGGTTTGAAGTTCTTCCACTCTACGTTTGTGTCTGGCTTGGTTATGTTTTCTTTGGTGTATCTGAGCCTTTTGTTGACTTTCTCGTTTGTTAGGGTTTTGGTGTCTTCGAACGTCTATGAGATTCTTCTTTTTTATTCTTTGAAATTATAACAGTAGATGCAGTTTGGCCCCTCATATGGATTCCTTAATTTTGAACAAGACGTCTCGTATACCTTATTATTTCTATATTTATATCCCCCTGTTTGCCTGGTTAACTAGCTCAGCGAACATAAAACCCTCGTAATTACTTCACTTCATGGCTATGAAAGATCACTTTTTATCAAAATCGGAAGCTGGTCCACCCCTGTAGTATTCTCAGGCTGAAACTAACACCAAGAAATGCACACAAAAAACGCAAATTTGCTTACACACACATATAGGTATATTCATTTTGAAATACATTTTCGATGAAATAAAAGAAGATAGGATTAACTCTTAAAACGGTTAGTCATTCTTAAATACACATGTAAACCAATAAAAACACAATCTACGAAGAACATAGCTTGAGGCTACTCGCATATAACATGTGAGCAAATGAAAGTGAAATCAAGATTGGCTTTCAAAATTGGAACATATGTCGATTATTATTTCACATGTTAATGTTCTAGAATAAAATACAAATACATAACTTAAACCATTGCATAACTGTTACCGATAAATACCAACATTTAAACAATGTTATATCTGCTACATTAATAATTACCTATTAAGTTGTAAGAACTGCTGAAAGTGTCCATTGATTAAACATGTATAATTTAAAATTTTATAATTTAAACAACTTGACATCTACTGTTCTAATAACTGGCGTATTTAAAATAAAAAATCAGAAGTAATAGAGCACATGACTTAATTTTTTCTAAGCCAACCTTGATCTCGTTTTTATTTGCTCACATGTTACATTAAAACGTATATAAACAATGTTAAAACAATGTTGAAATGGACGTTAAAATAATTGTCTTTAAAAACGTAATTGTCAAAATGTATTTAAGCCTTTCCTATAACGCATTACCTTCCGATCCTTCAAGTTGCACTGGATTTTGTCATCCAAACATTGAATGGCGTGATGCGTGGAAAGTTACCACATTCGGAGGCGTTGGGAAAGTTTAGTACGCTTATCGTTTGCTTTGACTTCACAGCGTCGGCTGACATTACATTTGCAATGAACATACGAATGCTCCTTTGAGAGTGGCGCAAATTTTTGTACTCAGTAGCACACCCACAAATGCGTTTGCTGGAACTGCAAGCGCTGTTCGCTGCACTGAAAATTTGTGGCAGCAATTTAAACACTGCCAGGCCATCTTAAGCCGCTTATATTCACTTCACTATAGGCGATTTTCGCACAACTCACTTTGAACTCAGTACAGGGCACTTCCAGTAGAAGCTGGCTCGCGACTAATTCTTCTTCGTGAAATTCCCTCAACCCTCGAGCAGGCTTGGGTGTTGTTATATTCGCTTGGTGAATTATTTTATTCCATTTTACTTCTATTTGTACTGTTTCGTTTATAATATTTTCTTTAATGTTACAGTTTTTCATCGAGTCGTTTTTTCCTGTTTGATGTCCTTACTAAGCAGACACCGAATTTTGCCGTTACGTGACTGAGTTGGGATCTAGTCGACACCTGTCTGATACACCGTATATTTTTTAATAATTCCTTTAGATAAGATGGTATGTAGAATCACACACCTACAGGGATGTGGCGACCTATTTTTTTTATTTGGAGTTCTTACTCACAAAAATGGTGAAAATCATAACTTTCTAATACGATTTTAGTGTTTTATCAATTCACAACTGCTCAAGATATTCCCTCGTAGTTTGAATAGTATTCATTATGATGTCTAACACAAAATTTAAAGTCAAAATTCACCGCCATATACTTAGCTTAAAAAAATGCTTGATATCATAATTTAATACGATGTAGACTTGTAAATCAATAACGGACGAAAGCAGACTGATTCAACATATTCACAAATGTAGTTTTTAAAGCATAAATTGCATATTTTTAACAACTAAACCTTATTAATCCACATATGCTGTACTAAAACGTCGTTCCTCAGGTATAAAATAGAATATTTAGCACTGTAAATTTTACGTTAATTAAACGCGAAGTGTTTTTTTCTGCAGAAAAGCCTGTCAAGTACTTCTCAATTAATTAAGTCAGGAGTCCCGAAATATCGACTGCAAAAGTTACTGGTGCCAAGTGAATTTTATAACAATCCTAATGTTTTAGAATATAAAATAAAATGTCTCTGTAAAACTTGTATACTAACATCAGTTATTATAAAACGTTTCTATCATATGAAAATATTAGTATTAGAATCCCAATCTTATAAAAGATGCATTAACTTCCGAACTGAAAAATATCTTACTTATCAAAAAGTGTTTACTGAAAAACCCTCAAAATTATTAATACTGTTTGACGTAATACAAAATATTTGCTTTTTAGTAATTGGTTGCCTGAGGTTTACATGTAACGCGAAATTAAAGGAACCGCTTCAATGTAATTTTCTACTATTCTGTTCAAAATGAGAGGTAATAATTTTTTATTCCATAATTAGGGATTCGTTAAAAATGATGTTGAGGAACGTCACTCTAAAAAGAACACGCTTAAGCCTAAGGCTAGCTATTGCTGCCTGGTATTATGAATTGCAGTAAATAATTGAAATTTCTCAAACGGTGTTGTAAAAAGCAAATTTCTTTGAAAACCGACACATTAATTAGATATGCTTAGTTTAATAATTTGTTTATTTGAATATAAACGAAAGCGCAGTGAATAATTACATACAATAAGGACAACTAACGTTTAGTTCTTGTTAATATAGAGTTACAGTTCGAGATTGCGATAATATAACCGTGTAATAGGAAAACAGTCATAATAACTCTTTAATAAGGGAAAATTCCTAAAGAGGAGAGATAAAAGAGGTTATCAGACTACTTATTAAATATAGTCGAGTATTTCTAATGTGAGCAAATAAAAATTAATATTAAACTGCAACTGTAATACGATTTTTTAGATTTGTTTTATATAAAAAACATAAAATACAAAACCAACTAGGTAGCATGCCGGAATATGCAATTGTAAGGTTCCAGACTTCTATACATTGACGTAATATTACGTCTCTTCATATGTATATGGTTATCACTATACACCGCATAAATTTTTCAATTTGTTTATAACTACAAAACGTTTTAAAAACTAAAAAGACTAACAACTTCAAACCACATCACTACCCTATCAAAAATGAATCAGGCAACATACTAGCACTAAACCAAAGACAATGGAAAGATGGCGTCAGTATTGTGAAAAACTTATGAGCACAAAAAAATAAGCAAATGAAATATAACATGCCTGAAAATTTTGAACCAGCTATACTAAGGTCAGAAATTTAAATGCAAGTAAACATACTGAAGAACCTTGCCATGGAAAGATTATACAATAGCGTTTAATGGTACACCTTCCATAAACACCTGAAGAACAAGCTAAATTCATGCCAGGCTGTGGAACAAGAGAACAACTTATTAATATTCGACAACTAATAGAAAAACACTAGGAATATAACGCAATTGCCATTTTCTGCTTCATCGACTACAACAAAGATTTCGATACAGTACAATGGAATCAGCTGTGGAACAATCTCTAAGGGATGAATCTTCCACAACATTTTATATAGCTACTCTATCACTAGTAGGTTGATAATATAGCGTATGTTGGAGTGAAGAACGAACCCTATGAAAGTTTTAGGACTGGCAAAGGAGTGAGATGGGGTTGCATCCTTTCTTCGTTATTATTCAATATACCGGGTGACAATCAGACCAGGGCCACGTTTCTCTCTTCGTTACTTATGAATGAATTTGGGTAAAATTTGAGGCAAGGATACTAGACATAATTTCGGATTGAGATACAAATGTAGGCAAAATGGTCGATTTCCAGATTTACCGGAAGTAACACTAACTTTGATTTGATATTTTATGTTTTTCGGAATCTACGATTAAAATTACATATGTCTCTCCTCGTGTTTCAACCATTTCAGCTGCTACTTCATTACTACCTAATAATTTATTGCAAAATATTAAGCCAATCTGTTGTCTGCCCTGTCCCAGAGCCAAATTGCCTTCCATTTCTTTGCATAATAGCCCTTTTCTCTCTGTGACTTTCTTCTTTTTTTACTCTTTTATATATTTCCGTTACTTTTTCCTGTAATGTTTCTTTGCGTTTCTGCGACATATTTGTAGCTCAGCGCTGCTTTCTGTTCTATTTATATCCATTACATCAATTCTTGCCTTTTTGGATTCATTATTGAGCCACCTACTGTTCCATTCTGCAACGAGGCCTTTTAGTTCTGCTTTGGTTCGAACCCACCTTCAAAGGTTGTATTGGAATGATGCGCTTGATAACTCCGTTGCTATGTTTAATTTGTTTAATTTCCCTTTTGTTGCCAGTTGGCTGAGTTTATACCAAGAGACTTCCTATTTTTGACTCAGTTTGTAGATAGGGAAACATAATGCAACAAAGTCCCAGTAGTCGACTCAAAATCTGAAATTAAACACTTCAAGCCTCTACTTAAATAAGAGCTCATTTGTTTAGAATTGGTGTAAAACAAAGCCATAAACACGTACAAATAAACAAGAAATGTAATAGAAAAACAGGTAAAATAATTGGCCATTGATGACTCAAACGGTGTTATAATATAGCATGATTCTACTCGCAGCTACCAGTTAAAGTAACTAATATCTATAGTACAACTGCGGCCATCCAAAAGTGAACGATATTAATATTTTGTTAATTTATAAATATATCTATTAATTACTTCTCAGCCTCATTTTTATTAAAAATTGTTTATTAGAACTTTTTATTATTAAAATAGTAACGTCTAACAAAAAATTCGGAAATGTTCTCAAGATATCGTTCACTTTTGGATGACCGCGATTGTACATCAGACATACTTTTAAACTTAATCAATATCGAAAGCGGAATTGTCTTATACGCGAATTTCACTATTTTAATGCTGGACCTGGATCCCATTATTTCCTTGCAGCTGGCGATGAAATCGGATACTTTGATTTGAAAGGATGTTTGATGTCACAAGTTGCTCAATACTCGCGACCATGTCCAAAACGTCACAACTTTGGCACGTTAGATGCCGTAACGTGGTGCACTTTTACTTATTGCGGTTATTTAAAAAGTAAAAAGGCTCACCTTTATTAATTACATGCAAACACTCGATATAACAATTCCTCCTTTGTGGAAAGTCTTTCCTACCTAAGTTGGGGGTTGAGAACTGTTTTCTGGAAGTTTGTAGTGAGCGCTGACGATGCGGTCAACTCCTAGATACACTGCTGCTCCTTGGGTTTACAAACTATAATGAGAACTGGTTAAAGCGCAAACTCTCCAATAACAAGCATTATTTTAACGCTTTACACTAAAATGCACTTGTAATTAGGGCCGATTCTTCAATGCTTACGCCGTTTTTCATGCGCTGGTCGTACTTAGGGCCGGTTCTACATACCAAGGATACATTTATTTGGAGAATAAATACTCTAGAAACTATGCAAACTATGCAATTATACTCGAATAGCTTATTCTAGGTATATATTTGTATTGTAAAATCGGCCCTCAGTATATCTTTCTCGCTTTGTTCAGATTGTTTCCGGCAAATCTTGCAAAACTCGCACATTTAAACCCGCGAATTGCAGCTAACAGAAATTCCCTGCACTAGAGGTTAACTTATTTCAATTTAAATTGATTTCATGATACATAACAGTACAAATTCGCTGTATATTGGAATACTATTAATATTGTTGCTGAGCTGCGTCATAGCAGGGCAAAAGCCCTTTCAATTTATTTTTATTAAATTTCGATACATATGCTTGTATCCGACACCTATATGGGTATAAGGATAAAACGAGAACAAGAAGATACCTATGCTGCTGTTTGGAATAGTGCTATAGCTTCCGTTTTTGTCCTACTGTTCCTTCCATTTTTTTGTACTTTATATATTGCAAAACGTTTCTCTGATTCTTCTATATTTCATCTTAGCCTGCTTCGAAAATTATTTAACTCATGTTTTTTCTGCAAGAACACCTTTAGAAAATGTCACGTCTTCGACGTTTCTTCACTCCCCTCCACCAATCCAACAGTTATGTATTTCGTGATCTTCTTTTTTCCTATTGTAGCAAACAAGTTTAGATACTCTGGCTATATATTTACTTTATAAAGGTTTCTTATAACAGTTGTTGGTTTTGAAAAACTCTATAGAATAGTCAGTTTGACCCCCATTTAAAAATTTTAAGTTAGATCTGGTTTTATGTACTTTTTATGCACCAAGATCGACGCAGATATAGTAAGCATGTTTTTAACATGCATTGGTCATAAAAATTGTTTATGCACCTTCTAGAATAAACAGTTTTTGAGAAGAATAATTGTTGACACAGGTGGCCTACTACACCACCCTTGTTATATTCCTTCTAAGTGAGCTAATAAAAGAACTCCAACGTAATGAAGCCTTTTTGGCAACCGCCGTACTATACTAGGGGTCGCAAAGATTTTCCATTGTCAAAGGGAGCTGATGTACCTACTATACATATAATATTTTAGGCTTTATATTCAAGAATTGCAAAGAAAATATTACTGAAAACTTGAAAGTGACATTATTTCTGATAGAAATTAAGTTAAAATTTGATGGCTTTTAATTCCACCTTTATAATAGAAGTAGCTGCATTTTTACGAGTAAAAATTACTAAAGTTATATTGCAATGGGCTGTCTAAATAGCTCGAAGTGAACGTTATGGTTTCCTAACTTATTAATGCACATTTTACGAGCGTACATCTAACCTTTTTAGATGCTTTCGCGGCACTCTTTAAAAAACCAACCAAAATCCGATCCCTATTCATAAAAGAGTTACTTGTAATTTGCAGAAACCTATAAATTGGCGGTGAACTTCGCAGACTGCTTTTTCTGGCGCGCCTGAAGTTTGCACGTTGGCTATCTTTGATAATTCAAAATGCTAAAAAGGCCAGCTCAGCACTTGCGAGGTGTAATTACATCTCCAAGGCACACAGTCCCGAGGGAACATGTGTCAATTCCAGGTAAATTCTGCAGCCACACCGCAACTGTTTGGCCATGCCTGTCCAGTTGACAATTCCAGATCTTGAACACATATCGGCAAATGCAGCGCAATGCCATTAACGGGAAGTGCAAATGCGGAGCTGTTGCGTCACGCTGCAGATATTCATTCCACTGACACCATCGCCGGATTTGCAACATTTCAAAAACAAACGCACAAATTAGCGCTGCAGATCGTTGCCGAATAAAATAGCAGATAATCCCTTATGACTTTATATCGTCTATCGCGCGGAGCTAATGCTCCGACGGCATGGCACATTTCCAGAACTGCATTATGCAACCCGTATATCTCGGAACAAAGCCACCCCCTTACAAATTATACGCATTCAACCCGAAGTTTAAGCAATAACAATAACAATAAATGCGTTTGCCAGAACGCCTGACGCTTAATCTAATTGTATTTACACTGTTCTCCATATTCCTGCAGATTGACACGCCATAACAATGGGGCGGGGGTCGCCGTGTATATTTTAGACATATGTGGCGAGTGGAGTACTCAGTGTACATTTATTTTTCAGATTAATTGGTTTTGTGCGGATACCCGCCGGCAACACATGTTCGAACTTGTTGTACTAATCTATTAATTTCCATATATCCGGGAACCTCTTTCATTACGTTTACACCTGCACTACCGCAGATTAATAAATGGTTTGAACAGACGCTGAGTCGTTTGTAAATCCCTTAAGACCACATATTCATTCAGTGCATATTTCGGTTCAAGTACTTCACAGCTTGTACTTTTGTTTGCTACTTTCCTATACTAACAGCATAAGAAGGTAATATTGCAATCATACAAAAATTTAGATTGAGATTTTTATAGAAATACTCATCTGGGAGTACAGATAAAAAAAAACTCTTTTTAATGCCTGTCTGTATGTGGTACGTGAGTGGGCGCGCGGAACCTACAGCCTTAAACGGTTCGACCGTTTACACCAACTGGAAATAACTTTTTCATCGCGCTTAGAAAATCCTTCCCGTGGAATGATCCTCCAGAGAAATATATGAAACATTCAAGTGTCATAATGAAAACAAATCAAGGTAGATTATTAAAATCAAAAAGTTACTTTTCGCTGCTTAAAATTATCGAAAATACCAAAAATTGTTCTTCAAGAACTGGCCCCACATTTTTTTTTATTGTAGACCTAACTGTACATTTCACAAGGGAAAGAAAAACACCTTTTCCGGTTTGGAGAACTTCTAATAGTTTAATTCTAAAACTTTAAACAATCTTTAGTCCCTCCTTATAGAAGTCGGCACCCTGACCCTCTAACCATGACGCCACCTTAGTTTTTCAGCTGCCATCGTCCTTGAAATGCGTTCCCGAATATGAACTTTCAATTTCCCGAACAGTATTAAATGGGGCGATGCCACGCATTTCTATGACGACGAAATGTTATGATGTAGGAGTACTCCTTTTCGCAGTCCTCTACGGCGATTACTCTTAATCTAGTCTTCCAAATTTGTCAAAAAGTGGCAATAATACCACCATTATCAACAAACTAGATAAACAAGATGCCGCGAGAATATCAAAAATCCGAGAGTATCACTTTGCCTGCCGACGGTTTCTTCTGCATATGTTTAAAGGCGAAGAATCGGAATGCAGGAATGCCATGCTAGCTTGTTTGGTGACCGGATCATAGTGATGGAATAAATTTTTTTGTGGTACAGGGTCTCGAAGAAATGGAGTGGAAGACCCTGAAATTGTGGGAAAAATGGAGACATTAGTGGTGGAAGATAGGTACTCGAATTACTGAAATTGACTACTAAATCGACTAGAAAATCTCAAGTTTTATAAGAATCGGGAAGAAACTTGCAAAGCTTGCGACAAGATGACAGATAACAAGATATTATTGTGGTGGTATTAAGGTGCATAAGACACAGAACGCCAAACTTCCTCCCTAGTTGATTAGAAATTGCATTGTTTAAATTCTATACCAAGTATATTATTACTTAATTTTTGTTATAATCCTTAACAGGGAGGTGATCCATCATGCTGATAGTGGAGGTGTCTTAATTAGAAGCAATAAAACGCAGTAGTCTTCTCCACGTACATTTATTAAAAAGGCGACATGTTTCGAAGCCAAACTGGCTTCATCTTCAGGCCAAAATGATCATTGGTTATAAAACAGGTGAAACCACGTGTTCCAATTTATAGGTTAAATTGCGGTTAAGCGCTGAAGGCGAGGTAGTAATAAAAAAAAATCACAAAGAACACCACATTGGTGCCTTCTCCGTCAGAGAATGGTTGCTATTTTACTTGCCGTTTTTTAATTTGTTAAATTTGATGAAATAACCAGTACAACGATCTTTATAACGTAGTTTACTGGCTATTGAATTAATTTTCTTCTCCAATGTGGTGTTCTTTGTGAATTTTTTTTATTACTACCTCGCCTTCAGCGCTTAACCGCAATTTAACCTATAAATTGGAACACGTGGTTTCACCTGTTTTATAACCAATGATCATTTTGGCCTGAAGATGAAGCCAGTTTGGCTTCGAAACATGTCGCCTTTTTAATAAATGTACGTGGAGAAGACTACTGCGTTTTATTGCTTCTAGTTATAATCCTTGTTAATTACTTCCTTTTACACTAAAGGAAGTATTGGATTCACCGCAAAAATTCGAAATTGAGTTTTCAACAGATCTTCACGTTTCAGAGCCCCCTGAACCCAAAAAACATGTTTCTGTTCATTGTTCTGTCTGTCTATCTGTCTGTCTGTGTGCCTCTGAACCGAATATCTCAAAAACGAAAAGAGATATGGCGTTGAAACTTCATACGTAAGTTTTGTGTACTCTGTAGATGAGACGTCAAGCTTTTGAAGAAAATCGCATAACCGGAAGTAGGTTTTTTCCAGTTGAATACTTCTAAAATGGGTTTCTTTTGATTTTTTTTTCTCTTTTTATATTAACTCCTATTTTAAATAGAACACCAGGTATATTATTACATTTTTGAATTCAGCTTAACAATTTGTCTCTTCAACTAACTCTCTATTTGGCACCGTTTTTGTAGAATTTGTTACTTTTTAAAATTTTTGACAAATGCTTAAAAATTAAAAATAAAATTTTTGGTTAATCAGATTTTTTTGTTTCAATTCTTAAAATTATTTTTTGCGTCATAATTATTTGATCTGGAATCGCCAGCTCAGAAGCTTCGCTATGGAAAATCTTTTATCTGTGAGAATAAAGCAAAATATGCTTTTGTCCATTTAAGTGACAAAATAAGGATATTGTAAGACAAGTAACTGCTCTTGGCATAAGAGTGTGACCAAAACGCCGGCTAATCGTCGATCCATGAAGTAAGCTGATAGCCTATGGTCTGCTGTGTGTATTGTCGGAGATCAGTCGTTTAGTTGTAGTATTCGAATAGTCTTTAAATTATTATCTTTTAGTAATTGAACTTTAATTAAATGTTTATACAGAGTGACCATTTTGTGGGCCGGTATTTGATTAAGCTTTTAGTTATTTTCCGATAAAAAGTTTGATTAAGGATTCCCTAATGGGATTGAAAGAGGCACATTTTAAAATTATGAAGGGTGTCTAAAAAAGGTTTGGCTCAAAAAAGTGTTAATTTTTTTAATGGAACACACTCTTTAGAGCTATTTAAGTCTTTATAAGTTCTACGTTCAATTCTAACTTTTCTTTTAAATTGCTTTTATCGTTTACAATTTCTAACGTTTTTAGTATTTTTTTGTCAACATTAAGCTTTCATTTGAAACGTCACATTTTTCCCACTTTTGAATATTTATTCTCTGCAAATTAAAGCGATTGTCATTTACAATACAGAAATTCAAATGTTTCATAAAAACGGGACATATTAATTCAGGGTGTTCAAAATACCCGTTGAAATTTCAATATTTTCAATCTTTATTTTTTCAATTTTTTAAGTAGAGTACCCTATATTGTATTGCAGGAATAAATAAAGCCTTAATTTTTTTTCATTTTGACCCCCAACATGTTGCACTTTAATGTAAAAGGTATTTGAGAAATTAAGCTTTCAATAAAAAATCACCATAAATGTGTACTGTTTGTCTCATGTTTTTTAATGGTACTGGTAAAAAAACGATTTGAGGATTAACCGTTTAACTGTTTATAAACAGGATTTTAAACCGCTTCGTCAACCGGTTCACAAACCGTTTCTTAAACAGGTTTACAAACCGGTTCTGAAACAGGTTTACAAACCACGTCGTTACCCGGTTTAAAATCAGATTATTGGTTAATCGGTTTACCGGTGTTCGATTTATGAAAACATCGACAGCCGCTTAACTCTCAAATCTGTTTTTACCAGCACTATTATAAACCATGCGCCAAATAGTAAACATACATCATGAGATTTTATTAAAATCAAACACTTTAAAAAAATTAAAATAAAGATTGAAGATATTGAAATTTGAACACCGTGTATTGAAATATCCCATTTTATGAAACTTTAGTATTTTTTATCCTAGATGACGACCCCCTCAATTTTCAGGGAAGAAATATTCAAAAGTGGGGAAAATATGATGTTTTAAACTCGAGATTGATATTGATAAAAAATTTCTAAAAACGATCATAAGCAACGCAATTTCAAATGCAATAAATTTATTTGTCCTGAAAATGCCCAGAGTGGAAAACCGACGTATTTTCAGTTTCTTTTATATCGCAAAATAATATTTTTTCTGTCGTAATTTGAAATAAGTCATTTCTGTAGAGTTTTATGATTTTCAATTTGCAAAAAATGTTCGCCGATTATAGAGTATTGAGTTACACGTATTGTGTCCTCCAGTGTATGCATATTCTAGGGCAGGGCTGTCCAACTTCAAGGGACCCAAGGGCCATTGTAAAAAATTTGATGGTTACGAGGGCCGCATCTTAAAATGTGTCGTATCCGACCGTGAGTGATTTGTAATAAATATAAAACGTGTATATTTTAATACTAATTTTTATTTATTCAAGAAGCTTAGGTTACTTTACAAAAAGCATTGAAACATAAAAGAGATATACAGGGTGTTCCCTGAGGTAACCGACAAACTTACCATATGTTCTAGAAGTGATTCTAAACAAAAAAAAAACCCATTCCCTTTAGGTTAATTCCTTTCCGTTCTTGAGATACCGACAAGAGAAAAACAATACATCAATTAATGTAAATTTACATATAGAGATGTGACGTTTCACCCCCTTACTAGGGGGTGTAAAAGATTTACCCCTCGGGTTAAGCTCAAATCGGAGAAATGCGTTCACTCAAATAAAAACACCAGATAATTACCAAAACAAATATAATGTTTTTAGCTAGTTACAATTATTAATTAAAAATAAATCTGAGTTGTACATTATTTAAAATTTACATGTTCTTCTGGAAAGGTGTCTGGTTTCGTGGGTCAAGCTGCAACCCAATGCACCGGCGAGTGTTGCGGGTCGCTATTGGTAGTCCGCCGGTACGCACGCCGATTCTTGGGGAAATGGGCTGAGTAAGTCTTTTGTTCCTGCAAACTTGACCTTCCACTCAGCAGTGATTTTAAGCTGTAATTTTCCGGTGAATTTAGCGGCCGTTAGTGCTTTAATCCTGGTTCAGAGGTTGTTGGTACCTTCGGCGTCGTTCTTGGAGCGAACGCGGTGTCAAATCCTGCAGATGGAATTTATTCGCCTTGAGCCGGAAAATTATGTTGACATTCCCCCAGTAGGCAATTTGCGGGCTGCGGAATCGAACGTCCAGGAATTCGCCTTGTAATGATTAAAAAGGGGCCCTGCATGTGCGTTTACGGCGGCTACAGGACTCTAGCCGCTCACAAGCGGGGTAGAGGCTGCGATTCCTACAGGTTACAGATTTAATTATTAGTAAAATGACGTTATGAGGAGTATTTCACCTCTCGGGGGGCCGGGATTTGCGTTTAAAAATTAGCCGGTCGGAAATGGCTTTTAAGCAGTTAGCCCTGCAAAACAGTACAGCGTATTAAGACAGGGTTAAAGCCTCAGAGATTCGATTTTCCAAGAAAGTTCAACAATCAAGGTAAAATCGAACAGTACAACGCAACACTCCCTTGAAGCCTGGTCTGGTAAGGGTTGGAGGCCTACTCCGTTAGACAGTTTAGCGTGTCAGACCGGAGAGCCCAGGTAGAAGAGGAGAGAATAGGATCAGGACTGGTGAACTCAAGGAAGAATTCGATCCGCGGGCCATAAAAATATCCTGGCGGGCCGCATGCGGCCCGCGGGCTACATGTTGGACAGCCCTGTTCTAGGGTAACAAGAAAAGACGCGTATGCTGAAGGGTTTAAACTTTTTCAATCATTGTCTTTTTTACCGCTTCGATGATAAAAAAATAGAATGTACCAGGAAGAGTTCTTCAATTATAGGTTTACACATATAGAAGGCAAAGGAATAATGAAACCACAGTGTGTTGTCTGTTTGAAAGTACTGAGTGCAGAATCTTTCAAAAAGGGTCAAAGAAACACTTGAATAATTTGCACTCACATCTGTCTTCCAAACCGCGGGGATGCTTTTTCAATTTGAAAATGTCTATTAAAAGACAATGACAGCAACTTAAGAGGTACATTCGATTAACGTTCAGCATAAAAGGCTAGCTTTGAAGTGATCTGGTTGATTTCCCGAAATAAGAAACCCTGTACTATTGGTGACAAATTGGTTAAACCAGCAGCTTTGAAGATAGTAGAGATGGTGTGTGATCAGAAAGGAGCCATGAAACTAAATGCCTTGTCTGCAAAAGTTGCAAAAGAAGCAGAAAATGTGAGGGAACAAGTTATTTCTTCAATAAAAGAGCGTAAATGGTCTGCTATTGAGCTTGACGAGACTGCAGATGTCAGTAGTAACTCGCAGCTGATCGTGTATGTTTGCTACAAAGGTTTACATGCAATTGAAAAGTAAGTGTTGTTTTGTTCTCATCTCGAGTTGCGATCTCGTGGAATTGATGTCTTCAGTAAAGTTAATGAATACTTCAATAACGTTAATTTAAAGTGAAAAGACTGCATGGCTGTGTCTGTTGATAGATCTGCAGCTATGTTGGGTCATATTAGTGGTATTTCAGTTTTGGCGAGAGAGTATAATGCAAAAATTGAAGTGAACCACTGTATTATCCATCGCCAGGCACTAAACATGTGGAAACAGCACTGGAAGCCGTCATGCATGATATTATCAAGGTTGTCAAATAATATGCACTAGCACGCCACTATTTCGTGAATTATGTAAATATGGTGAAGCTGAATATACAGACCTACTTTATCATACAAAAGTGAGGTGTCCTAATGTGGAAATGTTCTGAACCGAGTGTGGGCTCTCAATACGGAACTTGAAACTCCTCGTTGGTTGCACATCTTGCATATTTAACTGTTATTTTTGAGTATGTGAATGCATGGAACAAAGAATTGCAACCAAAAAGCATTAATATAATTTCAACCAGAGAAAATTTTCAGCGTTTGGATCAAGCTTTGATATTGGAGACGGAAAGCGGAACGAAACAAGATAGCTGCCTTTTCAAAGTTAGCTTGGAAGATTATGACAATATTGCTTTTGACTACATCAAGGATACAGTTATAAGGCGCCATACCAAACTCAAAAAGCGGTTCTCTGGTTACTTTCCAGATCTTGATTTAACTGTCAGTTGGGCTGTAGATTCGTTTAAATGTGTAATTGCTGATATACCAGAAGAGCATAAAGGGTTGGCAGAGGCACTTCTTGTACTTCTATCTAATAGGAAGCACGTATTGATTTTGAAAACAGCAGATCTGTTATATTTTTTATATAAAGAGCTGCAAAAACTTTCAAAATTGCACATGAAGCAGTCAAAAAGGTTTCCGCCTTTTGCAACAACTTACATAACAACAAAGCAGATAAATCAATTGGACCCCGAAGACGGTATCCAAATTACTCTGACATCAAAATACCACAATTTTGATTCTATTGTATCAAAAATGAAACATCATTTCCCAAAACCCGAAATAAAAACGTTTTCAAAGAAATCCTTTTGTTTCATAATGAGGGCATTATACTTGTTATTGTATTCTTCAGTTGAATCAGGTGAATTTAAATCTATGATTTTCTCCATTTCAAATCAACCTCCAATCGACCCCTGAATTAAATGAAAGAGTTTTAAAAGTCTTAGAGCTGTTGATACTCTTTATGGAGCTTTCTGTTTCTTTTCTACTTGCGAGATCATTGCTATGATTGTTAAGAAGACAAACGAATTTAGTGTCGCAATGCATAGTGACTTTTGTACTGGCCTGTATACGCATTAGCTTAAATGATTATGTTTGGCTGTAAGCATATTAGCTAATTACAAACATCCATAGATGCATTATTGCTGAAGGTTATTTGACAAACCGTCAAGAGGGCTTACATCAAAGTAATCCTAAACGGGTGCACTTCTGGGGCAGAACTCTAAAGGGATCTTGGCCCTGGAAAATGGTTGTAGTTTTAAAGCGAATTTCCTTCTAAATCTTGAAGCTTCCAATATTCCCACCCGCGTAGTTGGCACCTTCTTAGGGTGTGTACACAAATAATAGTAAAAAATACATTTCCAACATCGCCACTCCAAGGAGCGTTTCCTTGATGGAGCCTCCCCAGGCTCCCCAGGGTTCATTCCCTAGTCTAAATTTTTCCCTCATGCAACTTTTTCTGGCCTGCAATTCCGCGGAAAATATCGTATCGGCCTATTATTTTACATTTCGCGAGTAAAAGGCACCGGGGAGTATTTGAGCGCGGGACGTATCCATGCATGGCATTTTATTCAAAATCAGTCGCTTGTGTTGCCAATCGAAGTTTTCACTTAAATTCCAGCTAACTGTGGCCGAATTTGCGGGCGTTCTGTTTTCGGGATTCATATCCTGTCGATATCCCGATGCATCGCCGATGCGCTTTGGCGATGAGCTGCATCGCGTATTTACCGCTGGGGATCACAGCTGAATGCTTCCAACTATTGCAGCATCTGCCGTCGAAATCGCATAAAAATGGTTGCACCCTCGAGACGCCGATCGCGGAGTAATTGTTTGATATACGACAAATGATTTTATTGTTAGCGGCAGTTCTATGCCGTGGGCGCGAGTCTTGTCCAGCAAAACAATCGCGGCCAACTGGATTAACGCTGGTAATTTGAAATGAATATTAAAAACTAATATTTAGATTAGGATTTTATATGACGAATGCAATTGTAAATATTCAGTTTCCATTACTCACTGCCAATATTTAAACAGCACATGTAATAAACCGCTGCATCAAGCGTCGCAGAAACGCTGCTAAACAATGCACGGTTTGTTTTGTACTCGTACCAACGTTTTTAAAAGAGATTTAATGCGATTTTCTCCGTTTCTTTTATTACGCAAATAAATTTGGCTTTATTAAAAACAGCATCCATATAGTAAAGGTAATACAATGAAGCATGCCAATTTAACGATTTTACGTATCATTTATGTAAGAGATTCGGACAGCAGTATAAGCGTATAATTTAAATCATTATTTTGATGTTTGATCTTGAGATCTGACTACACAAACATTGGTCATAACTATTTTTTAAAGAGAGTTTGGGTCCGGATCAAGTGCACTCAGCTACGTATGGAACCGTTCACTCATCACTTTTCACTATATTGTCTTGAGGAGGTGTGCTCCGTTGGAGTTCCTCAGTCTCTGCGTTCTTCGTCAGTTGTATTTATTAAATCTCGAGTTAGTTTTCGTTTTAATCGCTGGTGGATTGCTATCTCGCCTAGTGTATATCCGATGGCACAGGGGCATTTTCTGAGGTTTCGATGAAATGTGATACATTTTCTGAAGAAAGAACGTATTGTTGGCATTGCGAGTTCGTTGTGTAGTGGAGTGTTGCGCATAAACCAGGGTGAGTTTGCTGCAATCCGTAATCTGGAATGTTTGCAGTTTTCAAATGGTTGTTTTCGGGCTGCACCCCACACTTTGCATGCATATGTTAGTACAGATCTAATTAGTGATTTGTATGTTAGAAGAGAGCATTCAAGTTTCAATTTAGGTAATATGGCGATAATCCGCCATGACATTCATTTAATTTTTTGTTTAAGTGTAGCTTCCACGTTAGTCTGTAACGGACCAATTCTTGTCACCCTATATATTTAACTGATTCGGATTCTTACTTTGTGTTACCTATTAGTATATGCTTATAAATTATATTTTTATCAATTTAAATAGCCCTGTTTATATTATTTGAATATTAATGGTTATTCTTTTTGCTAGCTCCTGAAAATCAGGGGTGGATTCCTTTTATCTAGATTGCTTATTCTGAAATCTGATATTCTGATTTTATTTTTTTTACAAGTCAAACATAACTTCTGTCCACCAAATTTGAAAATTCAATGACAAATACCAGATCGTTACATTCGCCACATTATAATATCAAACAGTAAGTAATTCCTTAATAATGAATTCACCTTTTTACTTCCTTTTACAATAAAGGAAGTATTGGATTCACCCCAAAAATTCGAAATTGAGTTTTCAACAGATCTTCACGTCTTAGAGTCCTCTGATCGCAAAAAACATATTTTTTTATTGATCTGTCTGTGTGTCTGTCTGTGTGTCTGTGTGTGTGTCTGTGTGTCTGTCTGTTAACAGAATATCTCAAAAACGGAAAGAGGTATGGCGTTGAAACTTCATATATAAGTTTTGTGTACTATGTAGATGCGACAGCAAGCTTTTGAAGAAAATCACATAACCGGAAGTAGGTTTACTCTTGTGATTTTTCATTTTTTTTTATTTTTTCAAAAACGGCTATAACGATTTTTTTAAACTTCAAATTTTTATTACATTTTTAATGTGTATTGATGTGAGATAGGTGATTTTCCAGTTGAATACTTCTAAAATGGGTTTCTTTTGTTTTTTTTCTATTTTTTTATTAACTCCTATTTTAAATAGGGATCAAATATAATGTACACCAAATTAAACCATACATCCCTAGCGCTGTCCACCAAAAAATTTAATGAACATCAAAAAATCTTAATGCAACCCAAATGATTATACTTCGGAAAATGAGAACAGCACCACTAAAATAGCGATGTTGAGTACTGTTTTACCATTGCTTACATTTTAAATTCTATATGTCTACCGAGTTTACTAAATGTTCACCAAATTTAGAACGCTCAAGTTACGCACCCGTGCTGTACATAATAAATATTGGAGCTATCAATTTATATTTAGTCTTTCTCGAAAAACTAGTTGTGCGTCAAATAATTATTCTGTTACTCTAAAAATAAAATAAGCTCGCGCATCTCTCCTTATCGCTTCCAGACAAACTTCTTGAAGGCTTCAGCTTCCAGCCGCACACTGTGCTTGGTAGCTTTTACAGCGAGTGTAACCAGTGTATTGCCGTACGAAAAGACTTAATAAGTGTCATTTTCATTTTTGTTTTGTGAATTTTGTGTTAGATTTTTATATATATGTATTGATTTATTTCCAAGAATTCTGCAGACTTATTTCTATGTCGCCATTTATAAACAAGACCTAATAAAACATGATACATTTTTCTTATAAGTGATATTTAGGCTTAGGCAAGAATTATAAATCTGGGTATACTTTTGAAATTGAATATGTTATAAAATATAGTAAACATTGTGTATTTCTGCTAAACAAATAGTTTTTTTTAATTGCTAAATAATATAAGATACTGACGAAAATTAAATATCTGGGTATCATGTTAGAATTAAATGCGGAATAAAATTTGGTGAACATTTAGCATTTTTAGCTAACGAAAGTTATTTTTAGGAAAAAATAATATAAGAGACTAGCATGATGTCAATATTTGGTTGTCGCTCTAAGATTATGCATTTTCTTAATTTTGGTGAGCATTTAGTATTTTTGGGAAACAAAAGTATTTTTTTGTACTAAAAGATTGGGTAATTTTGGTAGACTGTTAAATACCACCCTTTTAAATAGAACACCCGGTATATTATGACATTTTTGAATTCAGCTTAAAATTCTAGAGAAAATTTGTCTCTTGAACTAACACTCCATTTTGTACCGTTTTTTTAATTTGTAATTTTTGAAAATGCTTAAAAATTAAAAATTATAAGATCACTGTAAAAGGAAGTTGTGTGGGTGTATCACACCATTTTTAGTCTTTCTTTTCTTTCAGTGCGTACCTAATACCTACAATCACGCACCTTTCACTCGATACTATCAATGTCCTTGGTGTTCACGAACTTGCTCTACTACACCAGCACCAAGAACCAACGGTCTCTCCCTCAGAACTCTCCTTTCGTACTGACAGCTCGATGCAAATCAATTGATATACAATGTCAAATGTAATTCTTCAATAAACTTACCTTAGTATTTTTCTCTATTTATTCTCCTTTATAAGGTAGTTTAGTTTTTCACCATATACTTGCTATCTTCCTCCATTTTATATCTCATCTTCTTAAATTAAATTCCATTTCTATTTCACCACGCAAATTTAGTCTTAATATCAACCCTTCTTAATTTCCAAACATTTGCCTTTTAAAATAGGGTTTATTTCATACTTTGAAATTACACCAAATTAATTACAGATTTACATTTTTCAAAATTTGTTATCTTAATAATGAAAACAAAGTCCCCGAGATCATATTTTCTCCTTCCAACGCACTATATCTTAATTTTTTTAATTTCTCCCTACTATGTGCAATAATCTATTTCGATTAAGTATTTGTCATTACCTTCAAATTTCATATTTAAATATTACATTATATTCGAATCCATGTGTTTCTCAATTAGGAATATTTTATTCAATTATAAATTCTATTTTCTTTTCTAATTACATACCCATTATTCATATTCGCAATTCATATTCAAGTTGATCCCTATAATATTCAACTATTGTAATCCCTTAATCCTATTTTAAAATTGATTTTTATAACCCTGTATTCATATCATTACTATATACATTTCATATTTTTATTCATATACTGCCAGGAATAAGACTAAACCGTATTCCTTATATGTACTAATTAAATTGATGACTATTACAAGTGTACCGAACGTGCGGAAGTGAATTTGCAAGACAACGGATTCCCTGCAGTGTGGTTAAAAATAAAACGCAACGTTGCATTTATGAATAACTGCAACGATGTCGTGAAAGCCAGGGGACAGTCGCAGCTAAACAAGCGACCCGTGCGTGTGTCGTCTCACATAACCCAAGGTACTAATCGTGCTAATAAAGTTACCAAAGTGCACAGAATAGTGAGGTGTGGGTCTGCATTATTCGCAGCCGACACAAAGAGGTTCCTGAGTGGGAACCCAGACTATAAAGGCATCACACTGCCTTTGTAGCATCACCAGTGTTGCTGCATCTTGCATATAAGGAAACCGTTATTTTAATGCCACAAAAGCATCCCTCTTGTCCAAGCTCGATGACACTTGAGCGAAACCGGTTAGTTTCTAGTTGAAATTGCATTACGAGGTAAGAAATCATTGCGACATCGGGTGCAATTGTTTTCGTGCTCAAAATAACAGCGATTTACCCGCAGCCAACACGAAATTATTGCGTTTTCTGCTAACGCAGCGTGCCAGCTTGAATTGAAAGTGTCAAGGCAGCATGTTCCAGCAACAAACGCGTTTAAAGAATAGACAACTTCTCCTAGTGTATTTGTGCGCGGTATTTTAAATACATTTCACACTATCGAAGTTTGACTTTACGTTGACAGTGTTGAACATTAACACACTATTTAAGGTGCTTCTATCCATGTAGCGTACAGTCTTGTTATATGAATATTGTGTATTCTTACATGAATTTTTATGTAATAACGCGAGTAGAAACAGCTTCTGCCCTTAGATAATTAAAGTATTATTGATAGCTTCACTGTATGCTTGGACGTCGTTTATTCTTAGTGTTTTATGTATATATATTTTTTTGTATTTGTGTTTTTCTTGCAGATTTTATATCTTTTTATGGAAACTGTTGGGCTTATATCGCTGGAAGTGTTTCCATGAATAATTTCAGCATTCAGTGGTGAAAATACTTTCAAGATATTCAGCAAAGACTTCGCTTTTTTTCCTTGTTTGTGGTGTAGATGCTGTTATCGTGCTGTAGTAGGAATTTCTTTAAAGATTCGCTTCGTTGTTCTCCATAACGGTGGATCCGCAGGTTGCAGTTCTTCGATATATGTTCTGGTGCGTAATTTGTAGCTATCCAATTCATATTTAACTTGCTGTATCAGATGATTCAATAACTGCCTTTGTTAAGAATTCCTATTCCGCTGCCACTATCTTCTTACTCGGTTCTTTTCCTGTATTAGGTTTAGTATATTATTTCCTATAGATTTGTTAAGTCCAGATCTACTCTCTTTTGTTTGAGAACTTGTGTGACACTGTATTTTATCATCTATTGTTTGTTGGAAGATTTCCCAGTTGATGCGACCATTAACAAGTCGCGGTAATTGGTCGACTCTAGGCGGCGATTCTGTGAAGGAGATCAGAATTGGTAAGTAATCAGAGTCTAACTCAGTCAGAACCGTTTGCGATACAGGTATGCTACAGTTTTTGTGTAAAATGATACTTACCATGTCAGGTAAGTGGTCGTGTCGATAGGGATAGTAAGTGTATGAATCAGGTGCTGAAATTTGGATAGCATTTGCATTAAGATAATTATAAAGCCTTACTCCATTCTGATTATTGACGCAGCATCCCCAAATAGTATTTTTGCAATTCAAGTAACCGATGAGATTATGTAGGTGCATTATGTGCATATACATCTTGAAGGTCAGTTTCAAGTATGTTTTTGTTTGACTGCTTGTACGCACTTACTATGCCGACGGTACATTTATTTGACAATTTTAATTTAGCCGATACTGTTTCGATACCCTCTAATGTTTGTACTGGAAGTGGGTCAATAGTTAGGTTTTTCTTTTCTATAATAGCAACCTCCCTAGAAGCTATTGATAGCGCTTTGTCGTGCCTAAAAATTTTATATCCTGGTGTATCCTGGGGTGCTATTATTATTACCATTAGCTTTTTGTACCAATGTTTGATAATCGGAGTAACCTTTATAATTGGGGAGATGTTCGCCGTCACAGTTTACACGTTGTGGCTTTTCTTGAATAGTTTTCGTGCAGCTTGTATAGAGGTGGTCGGCTTTGCATTTCACGCACCTCGGGGGGAGTTTGCAGTAGTTTTTAGTATCTCTGTATAATTGACATCTTGTCCACTGTGGTATATCTAGGGATTTTCGTCTAGATTCAACACTTATAATGCAGTAGTTTAGTTTATCTAATTCAAATATCCTTTTGGTTTCATCGTTTTTTTATTAGTTCCACTATACAAATGGGGATTGGAAATTTCTTTTTTTATAATTATACAGTCAGGGAAATCGGAATACCTCGTAACACAACAGAAAGAATTTGTTATTCTGGGTTTTTATAAATATGATATTTGAGTTGATGTAAATCATAATATTGTGTTAGATATGTTGCGAAAGTTTTCGTTGCTGGTTAGGTTGATACGTAAGAAATTTCCTTTGTATGCTATGTTAAATTCATCTGTGGCGATCCATTGGATATCCTTCGAAACTTCCTGGTAATTTTTACTTTGGTGCAAATGTATAAGAGGGATGTTCGGTCTTGTAACTGTTGGTTGTGGATCTGCTTGTGCTCCTGTTTGTTGATTCGTTTCATCTGTTTGCATTTTTCCTGAGTATCGCAACGGCTACCTTTGTAAATTATAGTTGTAGTTGATGGTAAGTAATATTTTTTTGGGTCAACGAGGTATTTCCTATGTGTATCATCAGCTGGGGGGAAAATTGCAATGCTGTCGCTTTTATTATTATGGTTAGGCACATTCACTGAGGAAGTTGAACCTCAGAAAAGGTTCCACTAAATATTTTAGTTTTGACACTAGAACGTCCGTTCACGGTCAGTGTTAGCACGGGGTCTTGTATCGACTTTACATTGTTAAAGTCAATATCACTCGTGAGTTATTTTTAACGACAAACTAATTAAATAATCACCTACCCAGAAGAAGCTTGTGCAAGAAAGCAAAATGTGCAATTGTCTAATTAATAATAAAGATCGACAAATAAATACTACTGAACCGAAGTAAAATAAGCTGTATACTACAATAATGTATTTTATGTTTACAGAATCATTGTGAAGTACACTGGAAAAGAGTGGAAGCAGAAAATTACAATAATAGTTCATATTTAATAATTGATACAGAAGGAGATACCGGAAAACAGTGTAAGCCGAAAAATATCTTTTTGGCACCCTTCCTGAAAATCATGCATTACTGTACAATTTTTAAGCCAGAATGTACTTCTTTACAGATTTTAGAAATTTTTTCTTTGCAGGACTATTTTGAAAAATCGACGTTTTAATTGGTTTACAATATTTGTTGACTGCGGTAACTAAGCTTGGCTCGCAATAGCTATTGACTGTAGTTTCTAAGAAAATGAACTACAACTATCTCTAGATTTTTACGAAGGTGTACTGCTTGTTTCCTATTGTTGTGTTTCAATATTTACGTAAAATTAAGAAGAAATACAGGTGACTAAAAATGTTGTAAGTAACTCATCCTGAAATTCCCTTTACAGGACTTGTAGGCTTTCAGGCCTCGCCTTCGGCATCGGCCTGAAAGGTGCCTACGCGTCCTGTAAAGTTACTCCTTCTGGATCTATTACATACACTACTATTCTGATTTAGATGTCAGGATGACAGTATAGATTTAAAAGTTTCAAAACTTCGAAATTAATCATAATTCTACCATTATGCCCAAAAGTTTAATTATAACCCTTAAAATTGTAACGTTACATTCCAAATTCCTAATTTAATAAAAAAATGTCCAACTGTAATCTTTAATTCTTTTAGAATTTCTTAACTCTAAGTTCGGTATGTCCTCTTTAATTGTCTTGACTTTAAACTCGACAAACCGTCATTATTCACAAAATTTTTGAAATTAATAGTAACAACTCGAATTTACAGTCTGTACTGATGTAGATATAGGAATTTGGAGTCCAATGTTACAATTCCGAGTTAATAATTTTTAAATTATAAATAAAATACTGTAATCACAAAAAGCCACCTCTCATGGCAAAGATTCAACTTTGCAGCACTGAAGTTGTATGATTCGAATATCATAATTCTAATCCCACAAAACCTTCTAGAATTGCCATTTTTTGGGTGTTCGAGAAATCATTATTAAAATCGAAATGTTAAGTTTAATCTTGTAAAATACTCAAACACAAACCTCTAACGTACGCTTGAATTTTATAATTCTAACCACCAACTGTCTTCTTTACTTGACATGTTTTAAGTTTAAACTTGAAAAATCATAGTTAATATTGAAATTCCAATATTATCGTTATAGTGTATACTCCCAAATTAAACTTTCGACGTTAACTTTAAAATCTTGTTCTCAACACTTTAATTACGAAATGTTTACTTAACAGGGACTTTCGTTATTAATCTAGAAACTTTAGTGTTAGTATTGATAACTCCTTTTTAACTTTATATTTCCAATTACTATCGCATTAATGCAGAAGATTCGACTTAAAATCCTAGAATTCGGTTGGTAAACACAGACAACTTTAATCTTGAATTCTAAGCCTGAAACATTATATTGCATTTCTAATTTTCCAGTTTATACACTTGTCGAAATTTCAACTTTAACCTTATAATATGATCCCCCCAGCCCAAAGTTTCCACGTTCGTGCTAAATCTTATACATTTTAATAGCGAAAAGTCTTCTTCAATTGAAAACCTTGAAATTTAAACTTGAAAAACTATCGTTATGTCGAAATTTCAATTTTAAAATTGTACTGTAGCCCTTTAAGCCAAACTTACAGCGTTAGTTGTAAGATCGTGTAAACATATTAATATCAAAATTTCTTTACAGTGGAAATTTTGTTCTTAATCTCGAAATTACAACTGTAGTCTTTATAATTACAATTATGTCTTAAATTCAAACTTTCAGCTGGATTTGTGAAATTTCAAACGATTATACCACAATATACACATTAATGCAGAAAATTCAACTTAAAATATTAAAATTTTGTTTCTAAACCCAGTTTTCCAACTTTAATGTTATATTTTAAGCTTCAAAATAGTA
Source organism: Agriotes lineatus (assembly GCA_940337035.1). Classification (NCBI taxonomy): domain Eukaryota; kingdom Metazoa; phylum Arthropoda; class Insecta; order Coleoptera; family Elateridae; genus Agriotes; species Agriotes lineatus. Next base: position 32,152,773 of record OW679197.1, on the reverse strand, counting down.
TATTTCATTGTAATTGTTTTAGATTATACACAAGAAATCCTTATTCATGTCCAAATTTCAGCTGTAACCTTGAAATATTGTTTCCCAACTCGTACTTTAGACACTCGTGTTAACTCTTATCATTTGAACCGGAAAATGTCTTCTTTAATTAGAAACTTCCGAGTACAATATCAAAAAAATATCGTTAATACCGAAATTTTAATTTTAGTGTTGTAATGTGGTCTCCTAAGTCAAACTTTCCACATTAGGTGTAAGATTTTGTTATAATCCCAACATTGTAATCATGAAATATCTACTTAATACACACAATTTGGTCTATAAACCGGAAATTTCGTTATTAATCTCGAAATTTCAACTTCAGCCTTGACAATTCTTTTTTAAATTAAAATTTTCAACATCAGACATGTAATTTCAAACGGCAATCACAAAATTTTTATATTAATATAGACGATTTGACTTAAAATGTTGGCATTCGGTTCCTAAACTAAGATGTCCAACTTCAATCTTGAATGCTAAGCGGAAAATACTATCTTTCATACCAAACTTTTCAGTTTAAACTCGAGGAATCGTTAATGATATCTAAATTGAAATTTTTCCAACTCAAACTTTTGAAGTTTTAATTAAATTATAATGACAATAGCTAAATGTTTATATTAATACAGACGATTTCACTTAAAATCGAAAAATTTGGTTTCTAAACTCAAGATTTCCAATTTGAATCTGAAATTCTATGCGGAAAATATTATACTTCTAGCAATTTCTCCAGTTTAAACTCTAAAAATCATAATTTTTTGTAAAATTTCAACTTTCCGAAATCAAATTTTAATAATTTTTTATGACAAAATGTCTTCGTCAATTGAATAGTTTTAATTCTAACTCGAACAATCACCGTTGATGAGGAAATTTCAATTTTTTTCCTGAAATGTAGTCTCGCAAGAGATTGTTTTGATATCAACATTTTACTTGTGAAATGTGGACTTAACATACAGAATTTCGCCTTTAAACTGGGCATTTCGCTATTAATCTCGAAATTTCAAATTTACTTTTGACAATTTAAATTCTCAACGTCAATCTTGAAGTTTCAAACGTCAATCGCAAAGTGCTACAGTAATGCAGATGATTCGGCCTAACATTTGAAAATTTGGTTTAGAAACTTAGATTTACAACTGTGATTCCAAGGGGAAAATATTATCTTTAATATCAAAATTTTTCAGTGTAAACTTGCAAAATCCTTATTGATGTCGAAATCTCCCAACTTCCCCAACACAAAATCTTGACGATTTTATTAAATTTCGTAATTCTATTCACAAAATGTGATTATTTTAATTAAATTTCACTTTTATTCCTGAAATGTAGTCTCCCAAGTCAGATTTTGGATGTCAATTTTAAGATTTCGTTTTCATCTCAACATTTCAATTTCGAAGTGTCTACCTAACACACACTATTTCATCTTTAAATTATAAGTTTCTCTATTAATTAAACTCAAAGTTTCAACTTTAGTCTTGACAGTTTCTCTTTAGATTCAAATTCTCAACAGCAATCTTGAAGCTTCAAACGTCAATCACAAAAAGACGAAAATGTTATCTTTAATAGCAATGTTTTCAGTTTAAACTCGAGAAATGACTACCGTTGTCGAAATTTCCACTCCCCGGAACTGAAACTGTCAACGTTGCTATTAAATGCCATGATTTTAATCACGAAATGTTTTCTTTAATAAAATATTTGCGAGTTTAAACTCAAAAACTCATCGTTAGCGACGAGAGTTTCATTTTATTCCTGGAATGTAGTTCCTCAGGTCAAACTCGAAAAATCGTTATTGCTGTAGAAATGTCAACTTCACTCAAACTTGCCACGTTCCTATTGGATGTCATAATATTATTCACGAAATGTCTTTTTTAGTAAATAGTTTCCATTTAAAGTCGAAAAATCTTCGTTATTGAAGAATTTGTTTTATTCTAATTTAAAGATTTTAATTTAATCTCAACATTTTAATCACGAAATGTCTACTTAACGCACACAATTCCGTCCTTAAACTGCAAATTCGTAACTAATCTCAAAGCTTCTACTTTAGTATTGATAATTCTTTAAATTTAAATTTTCAACACGACTCTTGAAGTTTCACATGTCAATCACAAAATCGCAAAATCTTGAAATTTGGTTTCTAAACTCTAAGTTTCAACTTTGGTGTAGAATTCTAAGCCGAAAACGTTATTTTTAATAGCAAATATTTCAGTTTAAAGTAGAAAAATCGTTATTGCTTCGACTTTCCTATTAGAGTTAACACATCTGATCACGCAATGTTTTCTTTAATTGAAAAGTTTTGAGTTAAAACTCAAAAACTTATTGTTAATGATATTTTAGTTTTATTCCTGGAATGTAGTTTCCCAAGTCAAACTTTGGAAGTCAGTTTTGCGATTTTGCTTTGATCTCGACATTTTAATTACAATATCAACTATCAACTTTGAACTCAAATCTCAATTTTACTCTTGTAATTTGTTCCTTCAACTCAAATGTTCGTATTTTCTTTGCAATTTTGTTTTCAACTTCATAATCTTAATTCTGAGGTGTCTTATTTTACAGCAACATTTCTATAGTATGACTAAAAAAAAAGTATATCAACACCAAACAATATACCTAATACTTGTCACAGATATTTTATAGACAGTTGCTGAGAGTGTCTAATATCACAACGTGATCATAACTGTGATCAAGACCCCGTAATAGACGCAATAGAAATATTTTCAAAGCCTGTACAATAAGAAGAAGATCATAATCTCACTTTATGACAAATAACAGCTTCACATTTTCTGGTGTTATAATACACATGAGTTCAAAATTTCAAAGGCACCCTTGATGAACTTTTTGCTCATACAATACTTTAAATTCATAAGATCGTTATTAACCTCGAAACCTACTTTAATCGTGTACTGCAATTCAGATTCTCGACTTTAATTACTGAATATCTAGTTTAAAGTCACAACTTCGCCACTACTCCAACCTTTTTTTTCAAATTCAAGTTTTCGTTTTAAGCTTTAAATTTGGTCCGAATTCACACATTGTAATTAGTAAATTCCATATTAATATTGTGATGCAGCATCCTGGGTCAAACTTTCGACATTGGTTTGACAATTTTATTTTGATTTTAACAATTTAATTATTAGATGGATGCTTAGCTTATTAAAGCTAGAAGTTTCGTTATTAATTTCTAAATTTTAAATACTTTTGATAGTTTCGTTTTAAATACAAACTTTCAAAGTTAATCTTGAAATTTCAAATGGCAATCGCAAAATATTTACTTTAAATACTGAACGTTTGCTTTCAATATCATAATTATAATTACGAAATATCTGTTTTGTAATTTCGACCTAATATAGTAACATTTTGTCGTCATTTTCAACATCAAAACTATGCATATATTCGCACTAGTTACAATATAAGATGCCTTTCGACATTTTTATTAAAACACAATATTATTCCTAATTCCTGGCGTATTCACACTAGACTTAAACGCAAACTGCCACAGGATATTTATTTGTCATCAAGTGAAAGTGCATAATTTAGGAAAATAGTCAGTGCAACAGGGAAATAAAATAAGTGGAAACAAAAATAAACGAAAGGGGATAGTGAGGCTTAAGCCATTATTCAGCATTTGATAAACATAATACTTCACCAAATAGCCATGTATAGCGAGAATACGCTGATCTGGCTTCAACTAATTTTTAAAAAAATGAGATTTCATATTAGCACTACATATGAAAACTTAGGACAACTTTGTAGATTTAAGTAAATTTATTTACAATAAAAATTAATGTGACTCAAAATGACAGAAAATTTTGTATACAACACGTTTCAAAATTAGTGTTTTTCGCACTCAACGTGTTGCTACCGCTCGTAGAGCAAACTTCACACTTTCATTTTGCAACTTGGTATTGAAAGAACTATTTTAATAGCAGGGCTTTCAAGCTAAACATTTTAAATTCAGTCTTATAATTTAGTTCTCCGGCTCACATTTTCTACTTTTAGTTGAGTATTATATTTTGAATTTTGTAATTCTGAAAATCCTATAAACTCAAAAAATGTGTTTTTGAGTTTTGTTTTGAATTATAATTGTGAATCTAAAAAGTGTATTTAGTCAACTCACATGTTCGTCATTAATCTCGAAATGTCAACTTTAATCATATAATCTTTATTCAAATTTGCAACGTTTTGAATTTTGCTCTGAAATTTCCATACTCAACTCACAATAATTTTAAATTAATGATGAGGACTCACTTTAAAATTTTGAAATGTTATCCATAAACAAGAGTTTTAAATTGTAGCCTCAACTGTTTATTTTTAATCGCAAACATTTATTTACAAAATGCCTCGTTTAATTACCAAGTTTCCACTATAAACTCGAAAAGTTGTCATTAATCCTGAAATTTCGACCATTCTCGAGTGTTTTTGACACTCAAATTGGTAACATGAAATGTCTGCTTTAGTCATAAAATTTTAACTAACTTTGCATATTATTATTAACGTTGAATATTTGTTTAGAAACTTAGATCTTCGTAACCTTTACATTGCAATGGAAATTATATATATTTTTTGTACTTTATAACATAACGAAACATTATCCTAAACGTGGCGCAGCCGTACGCAAAATTTAATAGAGCAGTGAAATTGTAGTTTAAAGTGAAAATTTTATAATTAAAAAGAAAGTTTCTCGGTTAAATTCGACATTTTATTCACGAAATTTCTAATTTTAATTTAGACATTAAAATCAAAATTTCCCAAGCTTAAGATTAAACTACCTTATTAAGGTTGAAATCATCATTTTCATCGTTGCACTTCCTTCTTTTTTTATTAAATTTAATCGAAAAGAAATTGTTTAAAAGAGTCCAAACAAATGGATAGATCACTTATGTTTAAGCGAACATTAATATACATCCGCATCTAGTTTACAAAGCAAATGCACATAGTGAAATCGAAAAAGTTACTCCTAACTTCGACTTAATCAAAGCTAATTTCGTTTGTCAGGCTTACTCGCCCCCAGAAGTGCCCCTCGATTTTTATTTCATTATATTCTTTGCCCTCAGCATGATGTGCAGGTTTGTCTTCCCAACATAAAACTATTTCTGAGATATGAACATAAAACATCCAAAATGTTGATACCCAAACTGTTGGCTTAACGAACGGAACATAGTTTTGATCAAGGCGCCGCTGGGAACCCTTCAGCCCTTTCGACCCTTATTTACAAAAAAAACTAGATGAATACATTTGGCGGATTAAAAGATTTGCACTTAGTGCAGCTGGTAAGGACCCTCTTACCTGCCTACGAAAGGGTTTACCACTGTATGGTCACTATACATAGTGCTTTGTCAATACCAATATTGTTTTTAATCTAAAATAGCAGTTAATTTATTTTGTTGAAATTGTAGTCTATACCTATAATCCGTTCACGATCTTTTTGGGACAGAGTTGGCTATGATTTTTTCTTTTCATGTTGGACTAACTGATTCGGTGATGCAGCGGATGCAACTTCTTTTTTCTGTCAGTGTCTGTTCGACATTTTCTTGCTACCGCATTGCCAGATTTATTATTTTAAAATTCGTAAGAAAATAAATGATTTATCAAGTGTCTAATAATAATTTACGTTACAAGACTGGAATGTAGTGTTTTGCAGGTCGAACCAAGTAGATTCCAGGGCGAGCCGCAGGCGAGCCTTGGAAACTTGGGGAAACCTGTAAAACACTTTCCGGTCGTGTATCGTACAATATTTTTTTACGACATCCGAGACCATACCTTCAAACTTGCGAATTCACTTTCAAACACTCAAAAGAATTATGACATTAGTATCTATTATTTGACTTATCCGAATAATAACACACACTTGATTCCATAGTTACGAAGGCATCGGGGACCGGCACAAACTTTTACCGGTCCCTGATTCCCGTTTTCCGATGTTGACCGGCAAAACGTTACTTTCTGGCGAAAAAATTCTCCAGAAGTCGCATATTTTCCGGTCGGTCGTAAAAAGCATAATTTTAATTTCCGTCAAAGGAAAAGTCAAAATGCCCACAATCATTTTGTTACTACAATAAATGTTTACTTACCTACCTACTTATTACTATTTTAGTGTTGAAATGTTATGTGGCAGATGTGAAAATCAACATGAAGTAAAATCAGCAAGCCATCCATTTCACAAGATATTTTTCACATGTTAATTTCTATAAGACCAATATTGCTCAATTGTTTTACTAAATTTGTTTGGCATCAGTTTGTGACGTCTTTATCCTTCCACGCCAGCAAGCAAACAAGCATGCGGCAAGCATGTAAAATAAAGTGGAAAATTCATATCATGTACACAATTCTTATCCAAGTTGCAATAAACATTAATATTGAATGCTTCTCTTATGCATTATTTCTCATTTTCGTTTCTCTCGTCAATTGTTAAATCACTTCAATTTTTCATCCTTAATTTAAACAGAGATCCGGCAACAATGCATCTATTCAGAAAATATAACCTTAAACTGAAAACAACCTAACCTAACACAAAAAGTGTCAATTACTGTCAATTTCAATTGGGGAATTTAGTTGCCACAGAGGTGCTTCCAACAAAATTACTAGATGGCCATAGCCTTTCCTGACCCAAAAAGATAGTAAACAGCATATACTTAAACAGCATTATTTGTTAAACAAATTGAAATTTGTATAATCAGCAGATTGCATCTTACAACCTTAAACAAAACGAAAGACTCAGTTAACACTTAATTATTCAAGAATTAAATTTTATTCACTCTTTCACCAAAGTGAATATCGAAATATAGACAACATTGAGAATGTTATTCACAATTTAATAGGAATTATTTGAGTATACACTAATTCTTCATGAATAATACAACTAACATTAATCATATTATTCCTAAATGAAAGCGACTCAGAGGTAGAGCCTCTGGCTTTAGACCAAAAAATGTGGATTCAATTCTCAAGGTCTCCAATGGTAATAAAAATCTAGCGCCGAAGCCACTATGCTTCCCCAATCCAGTTTTGGCAACCTTATATTGCTCAACATGAAGAACTATTATTTTAACTCAAGAGCAAAATACCCCAACATACTAAGTTCTGAAATTTTATCATTCGGATAGATTATACATATTATATATACTTCTGGTTGGGTTAGTTCCCCTTTCTGCACTGCGGCCCAAAAGACCTATTGTGCACATCCCAGTGCTTCACCTAGCCTCACAGAGGTATTCCGATGTCCTCAAAAAAGCTTCCTAGTGAGTTTAGTGAGGTGTTTATCAGCAGTTCGGGTTCAATTGTTGTTTCCCCAAAGTGTTTATGTCGCAGAGTTATGAGTTCCTCGCACTCGCATATCCAGTGGATTGGAGTCTCGTCCTCCTCTTCACAGAATCTGCATTCTGTGTTTGTTGCCACTCCTATTGTGTGCATATGTTTGTTCATATAACAGTGTCCTGTAGTTATCCTTGTTATGTGTTTTATTTTCTCCCTTCCATTTTCCAGGAGTGCCAGTGTCGCTTTCTTGGACGGTTCCCCTATGAAGTTCCTAGAGTGCCTTGCTTTAGGGTAGTCGTGCCAGAATTTGCGATGTTTATCTCGTAACCAGCTTCTAGTTTGCTCCCTGATCATGCTATAAGCTATGTTACAGGTAGGCTCTGGTCCTATCAGCTGGGTAGTGCTGGCTGATTTTGCTAATTTGTCTGCTTTTTCGTTGCCTGTTATTCCTTGGTGACCTGGGACCCACAACAGGCTAAGTTTGTTGTGTTCTCCCAGTTGAACCAGTTTTTTTATGGCATTCATATACCAGTTCTGAGTTGAACTGGTTAGATGACAGCGCTTTTAAAGCTGCTTGGCTGTCCGTCAGGATGTGTATTCTCCTGCCTTTGTAGGATCTCTGCACCATTAATTGGGCGCAGGTTAGAATTGCTGTTACCTCGGTCTGGAATACTGTTGCATATTGTCCCAGGTTTATGCTTATTGCATTTCCTGGTCCCGTACCATAAATGCCCAGACCTGTTCCATTTTCTGTTCTTGATCCGTCTGTGTACCAGACTTCCCCCTTTAGTTTGGTTAAGACTTCTTCCTCGTTCCACTCTTCCCGCTCTGGAAGATATACTTCAAACGGTATTTGGAACTGGTAGGATGTCTTTATTTTGTCGGACTTCATCTGCAGGATGAGGTTTTCACGTAATCGGTTAAAGATTTCGGTATGGTATCCTCGATGTCCAGAATAACGATCATACCCTTGTGTTTTCAGCCTATATGCCCCTAGTCTCGCTTCCGCCTCTACCCTTAGGTGTAATGGGGGAAGGTTCAGCAAGGCTTCTAACGCGGCTGTCGGGGTTGTTGACATTGCCCCCGTTATTCCAATACAGGCCATTCTTTGTATTTTGCTAAGTAGGTTCTTATTTTTAATATTGCTTGCCTTGTGCCACCATACCAAGGATGCATAGGTTATCGTTGGTATAATGACTCTTGTGAAGAGCCAGTATACCATTTTTGGTGACAGTCCCCATGTTTTTCCAAACATTCTTCTGCAGGTCCAGAATGCTCTGCAGCCTTTGCTTGTAACATGTTCCATATGGTGTTTGAATGTCAATTTGGTGTCTAAAATCACACCCAAATATTTGACCTTCTCCACCATCTGTAGTTCTTTTCCGTATAGTTTTAGTTTCCTATACTTGTTTTTCTTCCTTCTTGTGATTGACAGAAGCGAGGTCTTTTCCGGGTTGACCGATAGTCCCTTGGCTTCACACCATCTTTCCACAATGTTGAGGGCCAATTGCATTCTTTTGAATACTACGCCCTCAAATTTTCCGTGTATGTAGATGGTGATGTCGTCAGCGTAGCCCTGTGTGTATAAGCCCCTCTCCTCTAGTTCCCGTAGAAGGCCATCCACCACGAGGTTCCACAGTAGAGGTGACAATACCCCTCCTTGTGGGCACCCTCTGGTTACCGACACTTTCACGGTTGTCTTATAAAGAGAAGTGGTTATGACTCTGCTTTTAAGCATGTTTAGTATCCATCTGCTCAGGGTGTCGTTTATTCCCCTGCTATTCAAGGCTAGATGAATTGAGTCGAACGAGGTGTTATCCAAAGCACCTTCGATGTCCAGAAAGGCTCCTAGGCCAAAGTCTTTGGATTGTATAGTTTTTTCCCCCTTGCTGACTAGTTCGTGTATAGCCAGTTCGCAGGATTTTCCTGATTGGTAGGCATATTGGTATCTATGTAATGGAGAAATCACCAGTACTTCGTCCCTTATATACCTGTCAATTAACTTTTCTAGCGTCTTCAGAATGAATGACGTCAGACTTATTGGTCGGTAAGATTTTGCCTGGGCATAGCTTTCCTTTCCCGGCTTTGGTATAAATACCACTCTCACCTTTCTCCAGCTTGCTGGTATGTAGCATAGGGCCAGACTTGCCCTTAGCATTGCACATAGACGGGTGGATAGTTTACCCCAGCCCTGAGTGAGTAGAGCTGGGTAGATCCCGTCTCCACCTGGAGCTTTAAATGGTTCAAAACTGTGTAATGCCCATTTAAGTTTTGTTATGTTTATCACTTGATGTGCTGTCTTCCAGTTCTCTTGTGTGGCCCTGCGTAAAGGTATTTCTACACCGTGATCACTGGTATTATCTTCTTGTAATAGTATACTGCCTGGGAAGTGTGCCTGTAGTAAAACTGCCAGTGTTTCTTTCCCAGTTTCCGTGTATCCTCCTTCAGGTTTTTTTAGTGTTCCCACTATCTGTGGTCTATCTTTCGCTAGCGCTTTTTGGAGTTTTGCACATTCTGGTGTCTTGTCGATTCCCTTGCAGTACTCCCTCCATGAGGATCGTTTTGCTTTCCTCACTTCGTTATTGTATTTTGTAAGGACTTCTTTATAAGGTTCCCACTTCCCTGTCCTTTTTGCTTTGTTAAATAGCCTTCTTGTCTCCACCCGCAGCTCTGAAAGTCGACCGTTCTACCATGGAACATCTCTGGTTGATCTTCTGGAAGTTGCAGTACAACTCGATTCGAAGGCATTTATCAGTGATTCAGCGATGGCATCTGCCATTGTTTCTAATTCAACAGTGTTACTGGCCCTGGAGGGACAATCCTGTAGTGCCTGCTTCAGGTTCTCTTTATATGACCCCCAGTTGCAGTTTCTGGGATTCCTGTACTCCAGGTCGGTTAGCACTGGTGTTTTGATGTCAAATCTGATGTATTTGTGGTCCGAGAGCGATGGCTCTTCAGATACATACCATTTTTCTACCATGTTTGCCATAGCTGTAGTGGCTATAGTTATATCAATGACCTCCATTCTAACACTAGTTACAAATGTGGGTTCATTGCCTAGATTCATTGTCAAGAGCCTATTTTCTAAAAAGAAATCAAGGAGTGACTCACCTCTGGGGTTGGTGTTATTGCTTCCCCACGCTATGTGGTGAGCGTTTGCATCACATCCTAGTAGTAGCTGCAGATTCGCCCCTCTGCAGTGTCCTACTAGCTTCCTCATCTCAGGAGTGGGTGGATCTCCTGGCTGGTCATATGGGAGGTATACGGATCCGATAATGATCTCCCTCTCGTTCCCTTCCATAGCCATTTTGGTTTTGACTGCCACAAGATCCCTACAAGAAAGGTCTCTTAATGTGATCAGATTCAAATTTGATTTAGCAAGTATGCAGGTTCTAGGCATGACTTCATCGGAGCTGTGCAGAGTCCAGCCCTTGGTCATCCCTAGTCCCATTATTTTATTACCCTTAATCCAAGGTTCTTGAATTAATATAATATCAATATTATTTTTGATGGCATAAGCCTGTAAGACCGCCGATGCGTTCTTACAATGGTGTATATTTACCTGTAGCAGTTTCAGCGCCATTGTAGCTTCTACTTAGGTTTTTGGGCTTAAGGAGAAGGAGGTTCCTTAGACCCTCCCCCTTCTTTCACCTGGGGGGGTTCTAAAGTCCCTTCCGCCTGTGGTTCTTCTGCAGGTAGAGGTTTCCGAGGCCCCTCTACCTCCATTTCCTCTGGCGATTGCGAGAGTGGAGGTTCCAAAGATCCCTCCACTTCCATTGCCTGAGAAGGTCCTTCTTCTGTCTGCCCTTCTTTCTTCTCGTCTTCCTCCTTCTTCTTACCCAGTTTCTTAAAAGATACCCGGGAGAAGTTTAGGAAGGGCCTATAGTCAACGTCCTGTAGCTGAGTCCAGGACTGTTCTGACATGGCGATGACTACCTGCTGTCCCTTGGGGTCCGGCTTGGAGTCCGTCACCTGCCAGGTCTTTGTGCAAAGACCTTTGTTCTGTTTCTGCAGCCTGTGGAGAATGGTTTTGGCTTCCAGTACTGGTCCTGGAATCCATGCTAGGGTGTATACTGGTTTGGGAACGTCCTTGGCCTCCCTGAGTACTAGTTTCGCTCCCTCCCATGGTATACAGCCTTTTATTGTTGTCTCCAGCCACGTTCTGGTTTCGAGGTCCGCGCAGGTCACATTAAGTCTTCCCCTGCCGTGGCGTACCTCAAGAAATCTCGGGTGGGGTACATTCCCCCCATCTTCGATTTCATCAATTTTTTCGAGCAGGTAGGTTCTAATCAACCCTGCCTGCTCGACATTTAAGGTCTCATCTGGGTAACCGTCTGGCAGAATTACCATTTTTTCCCCAGTGATGGCTTCTTTGTAGCTTCGAGCAGGTTCTTCCACCCTGCTCCTTTTTTTCTGCTGCTTTGGGGTACTTCCTTCGGATCGATTCCTTTTTGACCCTCTCCCGTCGTCCCCTTTTCTTGCGCCGGCCCTGGTCCCTGAAGGCCCTGGTTGCGGCTGACTGCTTGGGACTGTCCCGGTGCCTTTGCTCCCGGTTCCTGCCTCTTGCAGTCGTTGGCGCTTCAGTTTTCGCTTTGCAGCGCCCGATAGTTTCCTGTATTCGGCTGGATCCATCCAAGATCCTCCAGCCGATCCCTGGGGTTGCCCCCTAGGGGGAGAGTTATTTTTTTTGGGTTTTCTTTTTCTTTTGTTTTTATTGTTAAATTTAATTCCTCCATGTTGTTCCCACGAGTGATCGGGAAAAAAGGTCAACCCTCGCCGGAGCCCGAACGACGAGGTAAGGCGACTTAGTACGACGGAGTTGCGCCAGGTGCTCCGAAGGAATCGTTCGTGAAACTGCCTCCCCAGTTCCATGCAGCCCTCGTCACGATATCTTCCAACTTGGCTTGAGGGATGTTTATCGACTTCCCAGTCTAGATCCGCTGGGTTTAGTTTCAACAGGGCCACCACGTGTAGGATGCAATCTGAGATCACATATCACCAATCATTGAAGGTGATACCCAACGGTCTTGGGATTTCAGAGGCTGGAGTGCTATGCCTTTGTCCTCCCTTGTAGTTGACCTTCCGCCGCGGGGCAGGTTAGTGCCAACTCCTGGCTTCCGGTCAGCCACTCGACCCCTTCGGATAGATACTTGCAACTGAAGTGCCAGACGGAAGTGACGGCGCTACATCTAATACAGTCTGGTGTACCTCAAGGCAGCGTTCTTGGTCCCGTGCCATATTAAATATACACTGTTGAGATTGCAACGTCGATAATAACCACTGCTGGATTCGCTGACAATACAGCACCAATGGCTACCAATGAAAATTCGGTAATAGCGTTCAACCATCTTCAAATATATTTAAACAATCTCCAGAACTCGCTAAAGAGACCAAATTCACCTATATCTTGCTTCGCGAAACATATTCCCCTGTTATGCTGCATAACCTAAAGCTGCCTCAGAAAGGCAGCACGAATTATCTACGGATACATTTGGACAGACGTCGGCATGGAAGAGACACGTTTTTATGAAGGGAAAACAACTTGGTTTGCAGTTTTACAAATTGGACTGGCCCATTAGTCGGTAATCCTCACTTTCATTGCAAGATATATGCACCGTATGTACATAGATTGATTCTGATAACGATGTGAACCACAAATGCGTCCAGCCTAGAAATATTACAACGCTTTCAATTGAAGATACTAAGAACTCCTTGGTTTGGAGAAAATACTCGTAATACAGTCGAGAACCATCTTTATGTGCGGACAGTACGTGAAGAAGCATGTAACTTGGACAATCTTAGATTATAATGTTAGAATCTTAATATAGATCTAGCTCAAGTTTGTATAGTTGCCCTAATAATAATTCTTTTATTGCCTCTGGGCAGACCACGAATCTAAATGTTGGAAGTCAATAATAATGATGTACACTTACATAGAAAATGAACAGGGTTATGCATGTAAAATTGACTTAACCGACGTCTTGCAATTGCGTGCAACGTTATTTTATTATTACGATGAGGAGAGAGTTAGGACAACACGATTCTGCTTTAGAGACAAGGGAAATTCAGAAAACGTATATCAACTACTGTAATGTTTGTTGCATAGCCCTGTTCATTTTCAATGATTCTTTGTGTACCTACCAGAATGTGGACGAGATCATCATTTACTGATTGCGTAAGTAATAAGTAATTACAGCATACCACGTACGAATAAAGCACCACTGAAAGAAAATAAAGAGAAAAACGTAGACATGTACAATCTAGAGAGCTTAATACATGAATTTGTCAAGTTTTTATATAAACTGCATTGGTAAGCAAGTGAAAACCGGTTCAAACAGATGGTTTTAATGGAGAAGCTATATATAAAAATATTGGAGACTGCATTCACGAAGCAGAAAAAGAGCCTCTAGGATAGAAGAGAAAAGTAGAGAAACGAAATTCAGGATGGTGGTCAGTCAAAAAACACAAGTAGAGAATAAGAAGACAGCCTTTCATATCTGTCTCAGCACACAGGACGAAGATCGACAGGAATACGCACATTGGAATACAGATGTGAAAAGACAGATAACCAGGAATAAAGATGAAATGAGGGAAAATTCATGTGAAAAACTGGATATGTGTATGGTGGAAAAAAAGTTTCAGAAGCATGAAAAACAATCAAAAACAATACACGTAATTCCTAATTAGTACAGATCAATGGAAAGGCATGATATACAGCAGAGGATATACCGGGTGTCCGTTCTCAAAGTCGAACATAGGCGATTAACATTGTATTGAACGTTTTTGCCGATTCCTGCTCGCCATTTCAACTTACAGCGAAGGCAATGGTATCAATGGAAAGATAAAATTATTACGCATCAAATGATACCAATAATAATATTCAAGATGCAATTTTTAATTTAAAATACTAATTTAAAGCTTGGTAATTTTTAAATATGCGATGCCTTGCTTTTCAAGTTCGATAGCATTTGTCAAAAAATTGGTAATTAGTTGGCGTAAATCAGGTATTTTCTATCAACGTCTTTTAAAATTATCTACCAAAAAATGAATTATTTCAATGAAGAACGAGTGAATGCACTAATGTTAATTGCCTATGTTCGACTTTGAGAATGGACACCCGGTATAAGCACAGAGAATAATGTTTGTTTACGTTGTTTCAACTCTATATCAAATATTACTTATATACGATCCGTAGTAGCTACCTACCAGTGTAGTTTTCATAAACGCTTTAAATTAACCATTTCCTGACATTGTCAAAGTGACAAGTAATTAAATTCATAGATGACACATACTACGAAAGACAACTCCGGCTTTGTATGCTATCATTTATTTTTAGATCAGTAATGGCCGCTGACATTTGCGTTGTCTCAACTCTTATATTATATAGGAACTCTAATTTGGCCTATAGCAAATAATAGAAAAACGTAAGGCTGCAGGCTTACCTACTCACCTAATATTCGTTGATCTGGAGAAACCATGTAACAGTTTCTTTAAAAACAAGCGTTTTCAAGCATTGACGAAAATTTACGTTAGTAAAATATATGTTCGATCGATTTTGAAAATTTATCCAAAATCTATTAGTGCCATTAAAGTCGGAAACTCCATCTCAGAACCGTTTCCTGTTACAAAAGGACTTTGACAGGGTTGCTGCGTGTCAACAACCTTGCTTAAAATCTATATCCAAGAAACACTGCAAGAGTGGAGAAGACGAGTACCAGAAATGGGGATAGAAATTGATGATCGTGGAGTTTTTGTATGAGTTGGTTTCCATGTCCTGGCAGGCTATACGTGTATGTTCGGGCAAGTATCTGGAAATGAACTTCAAGAAAAGAGTGATTTAAACATCAATATTGGGGTAAGTCCCGAATGAAAAGGTTAAACGTCGGACAAATATTGTATTTGCAAAAGCAGATAAGATAGAATCTTGACAGCTTATATGGTATGAGTACGTTATGCGAACGACAGAAGATCGATGGCCAAAGAGAGCCTCAAACGCTACAAAATAGAAGAAGACGAAGAGAAATACCAGCAACAACCTGATTATAAGTTTAGGACAGATTATGACAGATCAATCCATAAAGGCAGAGACTAGACGAAGAGAGAAAGCCCCGCTACAGATAATAAGGGTAAATGCTTAATTACAGCTGTAGTTAGCTCGTTTTCAGTCATTACTTTTTCACACTAAATCACATTTATAGATCCTGAAATATTTGGATTCTAATTGAATTTTCAGTACGTGATATTTTGTAAAATATGTTCTTGTGCTTTGTTTTGCTTCACTCTTTTCGCAGTGGTTCAATCTCTTCATTTAATTTTTGTACATTGTTATCAATAGAACGACGCTAAATATTCCAAAAGGTGACGATCCTGCTGTTAGAGTATTTTCATGCACTTTTCCTGGAAACTTAATTTTGATTCCATTTTATATTTTGTTTTCGAAATTTTTGCTACAGTTCATATAGATTTTCGTGAAATAGCGAATATTGGTGCCATTTACCGTTGTGAAGCGGTGTATATACTATTACTGTTTTCTTTTTACTTCCCTCGGCTAAAAGACGAAGGAAGTATTGTAATAACGAAAAAATTATCTTGCGAGATTTCTTCAGATCTTGTCGTTTCAGGATCCCTAGATGACGAAAAACATGTTTTCTCAATTCCGTCGGTCTGTTTATCTGTCTATCTATCGGCTGTTGGCGGTATAACTCAAAAACTATTTGTTGGACGAAGACGATATTTTGCATGCAAATTATATGTCTACCTAGTATAAAACCCAGAAATTGTCGGACAAATATATGCCAGGTCAGCATCTTAAAAAAAATAAATGTTGTTTATTTTTGCGTCAACTGAAAAATAGATAAGAGTAATCATTTGCACATATATCGGGCTTTACACTTGTTGAGAATGGGGCCCAACAAATAGAGAGTGATGTCGTAAAATAGTTAAAACGTGTGAACAACAACTATGTTCTCTTAAATGCAGTAACGCATCGGCAAGCCTAGAAAAATGCTAGATGTCCCGATGGATCAGACGCCGGATTTAAATTCTAGTTCGCAGGCGCTTTAGTTCGAATCCCATCACCAGTATTTTTTTTTAATTTGAAATTGGTTTAATTTGCATTGCCAAATTTTTCCTTTTATTGTTTTAGTATTATTACTAATGTAAAGATATTTTTACCCCTATTTTACTTTGATTTTTAAAATTGCTTAGTGTCACAACGTACACTTCCGAGGGAAGTTCTCGGTAAAGTACTTCAGAGATTTTTTAAACATAATATAATCCCTGTCATTATAAGAGGAACACTTCTAAATTAACATTGTTTTATTATTCGTAACCAAATCTCTGATGAATTGCTGTTTGGCATGTCTAAGGCCTATTTCGAATGCTTAAATTGATATGTTCCATTAAAATAAATCCTTTTCGAAGTGGTGATTGATCTAATCCTTGTTAAAGAATTTTATAGAACTCATGTACCTATTACAAGTTATTAACTGCTATCGATTTCATAACCAATAATTATATATAATCTGTTGTGTCCTATTCTGAACATTCTAAGTTGGGGTTAAAGCTTCATGGATTGGTATCAGCGTCTCACCATTCTCTACTCCCATATAAAGCATGTGTCGTCTTCCTTGTTTCCAAGAATGTATCTGCTCCTGTTTCATGTTTGCTCATTTCCGGCAAGATCTATTGTGAACATAGTCAAAGGCTGTCTTTTCTGTACAAACTCATAGGTTTTACCGTTTGGTTACTTCAATAAAGGTTTTATGGGCAATTTCTTTTATATCTCCTTTAACATTGTACAATACGGACTATCCACTTATAATACCAATTGCTTTTCACTGCGATTAGAACGAGTGCGCTAGTACGAGTATTAATGCTACCACAGCGATGTCACCGCAAAAATAATCTACGCAACTTTAAGTAAGAATGGTATTCGATGGCGTATTCAATGAGCCAAACCATTTTTTCAAATTATTTATTAGTCAAGTCAAGCAATTTTTATAAGAACAGAAAACAACAATTTATTTTGTTCTAACAAAAGATTTGTTTAAAATATTCATATACAGCGTCATCAGAATAAAGTGTAAGAAAGGGGCAACTTTTTTATTTTCCATTTATTAGAATACTTTGTTTCTAATAGAAATATCTGCATCTTCTAAAACTCAAAATGCAGTTGCCAAAATTTAAATATCTCCTTTAGTATAGAGGGGAGGTTCAAAAATATGAAAATGGCTTAAGAATAAGGTTCACACTTATTTTTCAAAATACACAAATATTTTATTTCGAAAAGTTGCTTAGCATTGAGAGGAGGTGTAAAATACCGCCTACTCCAAAACATAATGTTCTCTGTTTTTCCTATTTAACACCCTGTACGTTACACTTCAGATGAACTTATTATCGGATACGGTAAGGATATACCGTCAAACATCAGTGTCGCTTACTTAGCAACTCATTGTTGTGATCACACTGTATAATAGATACCGTAAGAGCTAATCATTTAAAAGTCAAGAGTGCAAACACCGACACGAAGTGGAGGTATTTGTGCGAGGAATATTCCCCGAAGCAACATATTTGAGGAGGAATCTTACAAATTTAATAGAACAAATTGATAGTTCGAATAGTATTCGGAGGATTAATACACAAAACCAAGCATCTTGATTGCTGACACTGTCAAACTAGTTTATTAATCTCAAAAACGAGATGAAAAACGCTATCTTCATGTGTAACGTGATTTTTATTGGTCCAAATTCAAATTTTCATTGCTAGTGTTGTATACTACTACTTGAATATCATCCAAGAAGATATAGTAGCTCCTATTTTATTGATCAGGAAACATCAAAATCTGGAGGTTTATTGTTAAATTTGTGACAAATTTTAGGTACTTATTAGCTAACAAATCTCGTTGTTAGATCAGATGTTTCGAATGGTTTTAGCCTTGTTGGCTCTTTGTCTTTCTGTAGAAGTGCGGTTGTTCGTTTGACTGTGCTATTTTAACCTTGAAGTTCATGCTGATTTTTTTAAATTTCTTCTCGAATTGCCAGTGTGTTTAGATAATTTGATATATTATATCATGAAACATTTTCTATTGCTCCGAGAACTTTATTTTGGAAGCACTGTAGCATTTCTATGATTGAAGTACAGGTTCAGCCCCAGAGAGGTATGCCATTTGCCCAGATAGATTTTAAATCGTTTAGTAGAGTAGTACTTTCTTCTCCGTTGACAATTCTGATTTTCTTTCGAAAATCCAATACATTTGTTTAAATTTTGCTTCTACCTATTGTCTTTAAGCAGAAATGCGAATACGCCATTTTAACCTTCTGTTAAAATAAAGATCAAGATGTTTGACTACGTCTGCTTTTGGTATTTTATTTTGCCTTATCGACTGACAATGTTTTCGCCTATTGTCAGCTTTTTCCTCTATTTCTGGATATTTTTGCTACCTGTGACGTCCATGTTGTGGGTGCTCTTGCTCTTAGTCTTTTCCTCCTGTTTTTAGCCTCCCACACTTTTTTGTTCTGCCTATCGTCACTTATTCTACTGATGTGTCCGAGTCATCTTTTCTGATTTTCCTCTGCGGCCTGGAATCTACTTTTTCGCCGTTGTGTCAGAAGCCCAGTTTCGCTCCCATATGTATGCATATGCATATAAAGTTTTCTGTTCATAAACGACTTCTTTAAGACGTATTTTATGTATGTTACCATCTGTTATCTAATATTGACCCTAGATACTTGCAACTTGAAACCTTCTCTCTTATTGCTCAACTTTATGTTTACTATTTGTTTCTAACCTGGCTATCACCATTACTTTCCTTTTTTCCACATTTATCTCCACTTTCTTCTCTTGTAGCTCCTGTTTCCATATATTCAAATTTTTCTGTAAGTTTGACTTTGAGTTTGCGCATATTACTACGTCTTTTGCAAAGGCGCATGCTCATATTCTTACATTATGTAAATTTTAATCCCGCGTGTAGCTTTTTTTTCGTGACTTCACATTCTTCATCACTTCATACATTGCCTTACCCCATCTGTTGTGGTGAATTCTTTTACCTGTATGATCATTGTTCTTACATAATCACGGTTGTTCCTGTATATACTGCCATTCCCATATTCCCATATTCTCTGCTTATCCTGTTTAACATCTTTGTCAGATTTGTAAAACACAGACGGTCATTGTTATTTTCTAAAGTTTTTTTTTTTCAGTTATTTGTCTCAGACCGAACATGTGGTTATTCGTGCCATGATTCAGTCTGAATCCACTTTGGAAGTCTTCCAACTATTGCTCTATCATGGCTCTTAACCTGCCTTCCAGTATTTTCTCAAATAATTTACACTGAGTAGCGATATTCCCCTGTAGTTCTCGCATTCCTACAATTTCCCTTTTTGAACAGCAGGTCTATCACTGCCACTTTTCAATCTTAATCCAGCTTCTCCCATATAATGTACCACTTCTGGTAATATTCCATTGTATCCAGTATGTCATATTCATTTGAGCGTCCCTTGTTTCTTGTTTCTGATGCCTTTTAGTACCTTCCAGAACTGCATTTAATTCTGCGTTCTCTTGGCCTCCAGTTGTCTTCCGAAATCTTCTCATGTGGCTTTCTGCGCCACTATCACTACGCTCTTTGTTTTTATTCTTTTAATCTCTCCACATTTTTATCCTTTTTTTTGACTTCTCCCTAAAGCAGTTTCTTATTCTTCTCTCCTCTTACTACTCCGCAGGCATTCTGTGCTGCTCTTAATACTACTATATTAAACTTTCGCTACGCGTCTTCTAGTTCAGCACTATCTGTATCCCTTTGGTACCGTTCTTCCTCTTTCAATATTTTTCTCTTGTAGATTTCTTGAATTTCTTTTTTTTAAGTTTATAATTCTGATTTTGTGAGTTTTACCTTTTCCGGACTTCTTTGGAACTGTTAGATCGATACTCACTGCTGCCAAGTAATGGTCGCTTTTGATTTATGCCCTTCTTTGTACGTTTGCATTCTTTATCCTTCGTAAGCTAGACTTTTCCGCAATGATATAATCAATTGTCAACTTTTCGTCTCGGTTTAGCTCTTCACGAGTAAATCTGTGGATCAGTCTAGTTCCGTTATTGCTTTTGTCTATTTCCCCATATGGCCCCATCACTCCTTCAGTATCTCTTATATAGTTTCCTATACTCCCATTAAAATCCCCTGCTAGATATAGTTGTCCCGTGCTTTCCTTTTATTAAGTCCTGTAATTTATTCCAAAATGCTTCCTTAGTTGCTATTTTTGTACCCTTATTTGGTCTATAAGGTATCGCCACTGGTACCTTTTCTTTTATTTTCACCCTCAATTCCAGTGCCATTAATATTTCTGAAATATAGTGGAATTTATATACTGTGTTTCCAATCCCCTTCTGTAATATGCACGCTACCCCTGCTATTATTTCTCCTTTTTCTGGTTTTCCGCTGTAAAAGGGCATATGGTTATTTTTCAGCGTCATACAGCCTTTGTCTTTGTTTTGCTTCAGCTATGGGGAAGATCTTATGGTTTGCTTTTGCAAACTCCTGTGCTAGCTCTGCCTCTTTGCCACTTAGACATCGGAGAGTCTATGTACCTATTTGTTTTTCTTTGTGTTTCTTTCTTCTTCTTTCTGTGATTTTCTCCCTTCTTTGATTTTCCTTGCCAGTGGCCTCATAATTGCTCCTTTTGAGTTCAATTTCAGTTGTTTTTCTTCGGGTCCTTATTTCCACCATCAGCTTTTATTAGCCCTTGCCCCTTTCATACCATTGGCATTCCTTTTCGTCTATTCTTAACTTTTTATACCTGATTATGGCATAATTTTGTTATTCTTTTCAACTTTGGCATTTCCTCTAATATGGGCCTGTATCCTTGTCTCTGTTCTCGTTAGGTCGTTCTCTATGTACACTGGTTGTTCTACATTTTTGACATTATCTTTTATTTTTCGTCTCAGGGTCTATTGCCGCTATTATGATTCTCTTCTTCTCCTTTGTCCTTATTTGGTATACTTTTCTTCCCAGGAACTGTTCCACACCTTTTGCTGCCCTTCTGGCACTTTCTTTATTTTTCTTAATTCTCCATAGCTATTTCAAGTGCTGTTACCCTTTCTTCTAGCTGTTTTTCTTTTTATTTTGCCCCTCTTTCCTCTTTTCATTTCCTGCTTGAGTTCTCTAATTTCTGCCGAGTTATTTCTTACTTCTATCATGAATACAGAGTTTTTGTTTCAGGTACTCCACATCTAGACCTCGTTCTGTGTTCTCTTCGTTATATTTTTTCTGTTGCAAAGGTTCTTATAGTATTCTAACGATCTTAATATTTTTTGCTCTTTCCAAAGATTGTTGCTTCATCCTTTCCTTTATTACCCTTGTCTCTGTTCCTCGTACTGCTTTCCTCGCTGGTGATTTCTGCTGCGCTGCTTTCCTGGTCATTATCCATCCGTTACTATTTCGCAACTACAAACTTTAAAATATTAAAATTCGATCTTTCGAATAATAAACAACATAAATTATAAGACGCCGCCAAATGGTTTCAGGGATTATATTACGATGTGAGGCTAAGATCGTTTTATCATCGGCTTATGTTGCTGTCATCATTGACTTACTTTATGGTAGATCTGCTACAATATATTGTATAGTGTGGATCGCAGGATTTCAGGAATCCGCACTGATGCTCGGGGAATATCTATTAGCAATTTCTTCTGGTTGGGACTTAATTGAATGTGATATAATTAAATTATCCTGGATTGCATCGGCTTAAAACTTTTCTTGAGAAACAGCTAACTTTGCTGACTGTCAGACTTGAAGCATGGAAAAAATTGCTATCTGGATATTGGCGATGTCCTTGGATTTTTTATTTTAGATAACTATGTTTATGGCGCTCATGAACATTAATATTAAAACTTATATGTTAATATGCTACCACGAATTGAGTAACAATGCACCACCTAATTGATATGGCAATATTGCATTAACATTTTCAATTTCACAAAATTAAAACTGTTTTACAAATACTTCGTAAGTTTTAAAAACTCAAGCACTAACCTTAAAAACAGAAATCGAAGCTAACCCCTATCCGAAATACATGCGAATGGCTTATATTAATGGTGTTAATTTGTAAAACTATTTTCTACACATTTTTCTATGCCGTCACGCTCATAGTTGTGTGATTTAATTAATGTTGCGTTGGAGAGCATAAATGCGCACTGAATTATTTGGACTGAAATTTATGCACATTGTACATTTTGTCGATTCATATTTACTCTCAAAATTAATTAGTGGAAACTAACAAAAAGTGCACATGGAAATGTAATATCTCTCAATATAATGACAAAGTCTGCAACCGATTTGAACATGTATTACAGCGAGGCGTTGCCAGCAGCAACTGCATGCAGTTGCCTCTAAAATTTAAAGCCGGCTCACTCGTGCAAGTTGGAACTATATTAGTTAAGCTCTCATTAAAAATAAAAATCCGCCCTAATCGATAAGGCTGAGCTGTTGTTAAACGGACTATCAAATAGCCCGGGTGGCTTCAACTTGAAACAAGCTGAAATGAGCTACTAAAGTCATGAATATTCAGGCGCACGTTCTAGCCTAGTGAGCTGTGGAACACATTAGCAACGTCAGCAACGGCGGATGGGACGCGGGACGTCCTCGAAGTGCAGCTTGGATTTCGCGTGCACGACGATACGACATAATGACATGCCCTTTTAATGAAATGCTAGATTTCGTGTGTCTTCCTCCCTTGCGGACGCCCCGCGCCGCGAACTCTTTGACGTACGGCACGAAACAGCCCTGGACAGGGTTGGGGTGACTAAATTATTGTGTAAAACTGAGAAACCAGGGAGATGGGACGCTTCCCTGAAGACAATTTCTCCTCCTCAGTATCGACCTACACCTCTACCCACTGGCAAATCACGTTTGCTACCACTTTGCTTTTAAAGTTCTTGTAGTTTGAGTTTGACTACTTGTTTACAGAACTGTATTAGTATCTTGGTGCCCTAGGCCGCATTTCGATTTACGGCTTTCCTCCCATCGAATATTTTAATCTAAACTAAAACTGCCAGATTTAAATACACCTAACCTTAGAGAGTTTTTCGTGGTGCACTCGAGGAAGCCCACAATAAATTATTAAACAAATGACAACTAATGCAAAGTACGTCGTCTGCGTTGATTGTTTATAACAATCAATGCAGACGACGACGAACTGAACTACAAACAGTATATTACTGGACGAGTGGAGAAACTAAGATGTTCACTCACTCGTTTGTCGATTTTATACACGAGGAGAAGCCGAGTGTAGAAAGACAAACAAGTGAGTGATTTAGTTTCTTACGAGTGCTGTATAGCGTTTTATCCAATCCTACCACAAAATTTTTGAATAAATATTAAAATGTCATCATTTGCGGGATTTATATCAAAACACAAATTTTGATTCGAAATAAAATAAAGCAGCAAGCGTAAGTTCCCCAGACATTTTAATTTCGCGAAAATGCAAAATTTGTTACGAAACTCCAAGCCATGGAAGCAATACATCACCAGGGGTACGATAGATATAAACAGTCAAAAGAGCGGCGTCGTCGCCAGATCAGAGAAAAATGTGCCTAGCTGTCGAGAAGAAACCTGAAGCATAAAATGCAACGGAAACAGCCAGCGGCGTTGAATGTAGCCAGCTCCTACGGCAAAATCTCGCAGTCGTGTGATATAATCTCGATCGTTGGGGGCAGAAAATAAAGACAGCAACGGTAAAAAACATAGAATTCGAAAGGTTTATATGCACAGACAAACCGGCAAGCAGAGAGATTTGCGCCCGGTAATGTTACGCTTGCAAATGCCACACTCACGAGAGCGCATCAGCGTTATAACCTACTGCAACATCAGCCCGGTGAACTTCGAAATAGCGTAGCCCGAAGGCCTGCATCAGCACGTAAAACTGTGACTCACAGAGCGTCGTTACTCTGCTTTTGAGCCAAAGCTTAACTGGGGTGCGGTGAGCAGGTAATACGGCTGTAGTGGACGAAAATTCTATTGCAAACGTAAACTGCTTGAGCGGACGGAACTGAGTTCACCCTAGACAAGGTGTCAGGTCAGTAAGGTCTATAGTAATGCTTTAAAAGCACACAGCAGCACAGTAAGAGTGGGTCAAAGACAGACACTCCCAAGTGTTTCAAGTAAACTAAAGCTTAGCACAGGGCTGTTCACAAGAGCCTATTTTACTTAAAATCCATCTGGAAGAGGCCATTAAGAAGTGATACGAAAATGTAGCAATATGGGGTTGTCGATTAGAAACGACCAGATCCTAGTGACGACTAACGAGGATGACACCAACTACATGCTTCGAAACTGCAGGTATAGTAAGAGGAATGGGGTATTACAATAAATACAATCAAAACCGAGTACATGGTAGTTGGAGATGACCACAAAAAAGATCTAGATGTTGTGGCATATAACATAAAAAACTGTAGCTCTATCAATTACCTAAACGTTACATTCCAGTGGAAGGACAGAGAAGTTGTGGAGATATATTTAACAAAATAGGACAAGGAAAACGTGTGATGTGACAACTTAATTCACTACTCTACAGTAAAAAAATAACAAATAAATAAAAACTAGTATATATACAACAAATATGGAAAGTGTGTGTACCATCTGGAACGTAGATGGTACCTATGGACAAAAGGCATGGTAATTAAATAAAATCGAAAAAGACATGCTGATATCCCTTAAAATGGATTATTGAAGAATAAGCTACCAGGTGATAAAACTCGACCATATCAGAAACGACAGGATAAAAGAAACTATGAACGTGAAAGAAAACATCTTCAACGTTTGGGTGACAACCGATATCCTAAAAGAGTGTTGCGCTGGATCCCTCCTGAACAGAAGAAGATAAGTAGCCATCTAGAAGCTGGAACACCGGCGTACAGGACACAATAAAATCAAGAGTCTCCAAGAGGGTGACTGGTTTGGCCCTACTTCTAGAGGTTGACAAGCAAGAAGAGACTAAGGCTCTACTTATAAACCTTGTTAATATATATACCAATTCTACTGAAACATAGCAACATCAGCTTCCATAAAACACTGTACTAAATTCTCACTGTTAGACGACGCACTGTAGTATTAAATTAAGTGTTATTAACGTTGTAAAGAATTAGAAATAAATGTAAATTCATCAAACCTTTATAATTAAACATCTTTATAATTGCGATTTTTTTAAATTTATTGATATTAGTCCTATAAACTTGTATGTAGAATAGATGATAGCTTTCATTTAAGTCGATGTTGTGACTCTTCTCGAAAGGGTTGGATCAATTTGTTGACCTTGGTTGTTGTGAATTAGGTTAAATTCAAAATGATATTACAATTTGAACATCATATAACTCGAAGCTTGAAGTTTTTTAGGATTACACTGACATTAATATTATTTGATGTTTTTCAATGAGCGTGCTACATGGTTTTGGGTGATTTAAAAAATATATACTTTACAACTGAATAAGTTGATCGAATTATATTCTAGTCTTTACATATATTATAACAATTGATAAACTTTGTTTATACAATTACCAAATATAGCTTTTGGTTGACTTTCAGAATGTTTTTCACAAATCAAAGGATTATTTGGCTATTACGTAAGTTAAATATATGTGAATTTAGCAAAACTGTACATTTTTAAAGATATATGAAAAGAGTTAATAAACCACATTGGTAGTTGTTAAAACAATTAAGTAAACCTAAGATTTCTTCCATGAAAGAACAGTAAAGAATAAATTATAAACCTATGTATGTTTAGCAGTCAAACTAATATTACCAATACAATAACAAAAGAACATGTTCACAATTCCTTTTTCGAAGGTCTTTGGGCAGATGTGTTTCGAAAGCGCCCCAAGTGGGGTCTACGGCAGCACCTCATAATCAAACAGTCTTACTACAGCAAAATCCAATGATACTCACACTCAAAACGCCACGGCCCACCTTGAATGAGAAGGCGGGTGGGTGTTGAGTTGGGTAAGCTACTCGCTCTCCAAACAAATCTTCTTATGCAGAGATGACTGATGCTCCACGCTCCACAAAAAAACATTCGGTGTTGCAACCGAAATTTTGACCTGTACAGGTGTACACTCAAATTTCTTACAATATTAAGTACGACTTCGGGGATTGGACCGGGCTATTATTGAGGTCGAAAAATTGAACGTTTGACCCACTTTCGTAATGGGCTTCATCAGGAGAAAACGCAAAAGAGCACTGTAACTCAACGTATAAACCACGCCAGAGGCGAAACTCTTTTGAGAAGAGTTTAGCTCTTCGAAGTGAATAATGACACGGTCCATTCCCGGAAGTAATTTGTTACTTAATGACAATGGCCGTAAAAGACTCCGAAATTAATACGATATTTTTGCAAAACACCATCAAGAGATGTCGTCTATGTGTTCTAAGATTCTATGTAGTAATTGTTACCGCTATTATCATTAATGACAAATTTTGCCATAAAAAACACTGTGTCAAGCTCAAAAACATGGTATACTCGTAATAGCATACCTGCAATTTTTTATTAGTAACAAAAGCAGTGCGTATGTCTAGGACTGTCTTGACAGTAATGATTATCTGTGCTTTGTTGTTTGAATTACCAATTATTGTATGTGTTATAAGAAATTTGTTGGAAAAATTAGATTCGGTGAGGATCAGAGGAAATGCAAATAAACTTTTAGAGGATTATTTAACCAATCGAAATCAACACGTCCAAATTGGTAACACACTAAGTGATCCATTAAACATTAAAAATGGTGTGCCACAAGGCACCATACTCCGGCCAATTTTATTTTTAATATATATAAATAATCTACTTATGGCCAATAGAAGAGGGCAAATTATATCATACGCAGACGATACGGTGGTTGTTTATGATGCTGAAGACTGGGCTAGTCTGGAAAATAAAGTAACCGAGGACTTAAAATACATTAAATTATGGTTGTATAGTAATTTATTAACAATAAATATGAAAAAAAGCAAATTTATTGCTTTTGCGTCATACAAAAACTCGCTTCCAAAATACAATAAAATAGTCATACATAACCTAGACTGTGATCTTAAACAATGTAACTGCTCAGTTTAAATAGCAAGATCAGAAGAAATTAAATATTTAGGAATCACTATTGATTCTAATTTAAAGTGGGATGCACATATATCATTACTAGTTAAAAAATACGTGGTTTTTGTTATGTTTTTAAACAGTTAAGAGCATTTCTGCCAGTTGATGTACTTAAAAGAATTTATAAAGCTTTAATTGAAACGCATCTAACGTATGGTGTTATAGGTTGGGGGGGGGGGGGGTGTATATAAGTCCACACTTTATAATTTAGTAGTTGCACAAAAACTTATTTTAAAAATAATACTGCAAAAAGAATGGAGAATTAATTCAGAGGAACTCTTCACGCAAGCAGAAGTCATGGATATTGACAGTTATTTTCTCAAATAGTTTTACAAAAATTATTTTTCAAACCAACTTGGCTAATAGTCAAATTGAGGAAACCATATATGTTACCAGAAATAAAACCAATAAAATTCTCAATATTCGATCTGTCAAGAAAGAACATGGTAAGAGAAGTTATAAATTTTTATACATAAAAATTTTTAATACATTACCTTTACATATAAAAAATTAAACAACATATAAAAAGTATATAAATAAAATTAAACTATGGCTATTAAACTATCCAAGACAAGAATTACATAAAATATTTGATTAAAGTCGCACTCTGTTTCGCTTTCCGGTTTTGGCATCGGCCTTAGCATATATATATATATACTAGTGAGTCACCCGAACTACGCTTCGGTTCGCTAAATTAAGAGAGATTCATTAATATAAATTTTAAAAAAAGTATGCTTCGGCCGGGAATCGAACCCGGGCCGCCCGCGTGGTAGGCGGGCATTCTACCACCAGACTTGGTTGAATGAACAGCTGCTGTAATAGCATATGAACATAGTGATTCACCCGAGGCACCAGCTGCCGCAGCACAGCCCACGCCCATAGACGCGATTTAATTAAATTACAACTTTTTCGCAATTTTTTTGAAAATAAAAACCGGCCTACGATCTAAGTCTAAAAATTAGACAACTTTTAAGCCATCATACAACTTAATCGGTCCAGTATCTTCGGAGGAGATAGCGAACAAACATACATATGTACACGCAAACATACAAAGAGAGCACCGATTTTATGTTATAAGATATATAGATGCATGTAAATATTTTGGGTGCACGGGAGTGTTGTGTATATACAGTTTTTAAATCTCACGCACAAATTTCTTTATGGAACTTAAGTGAGGGAAATTGTTCATTTGTTTATTTAGTTATTGTACTTATTTGTTGATCAAATTTTCTAAATACAAAATAAATAAATAAATAGATAAATAGATATGACTAAAATTGCGTAAGCAATATTTTATTAAATGATGAAGCTTAACTTAATAAAATACAGAATAACGTTAGGGACAATAAAAAAGTTACTAAAATCTATGATACAATAACTGAGAAAAGATCGAGCTAAAAACTTCTATAAACAGATCTTGGAAATTCAAGAAGGCAGAAAATATGTCACAGTGTAAGTTAAGTGGTACGTTCTGTATTTCTCTAATATCTGAAACTGTAACTTTTTTGTATATTTATTATATAATGAATCAAATAATAAGCCTACAGTGAAATAGTTATGATTCAAATGTAGTTTTCTTAGACATTAAACATATACAGGTTGATTGTAAATTAAGGGCCAGTCAAATTTCTGTATTGTTATGAGAGAAAACTTTTATATAGAGAAGTTATACCATTTTATGTGACAAATATAAGAGTATGAACAAAAATTGTCGACTTTCGGTTAAACCCGAAGTTTAATCATTTTTGGTTTTTCTTATCCTGTATTTTCTTAAATAATTTGATATTTTAGGAAATTATCTTTATAAAACTATTAACCAGCTGTAGGCCTAGGGTTAATAATTCAGGAACCATTAGCACTTAAAGTTATGAAGCCAATAGGACGTCGAACTGAATAGAATATGAAAAAATTACGACCACCAAATAAACATGTAAGTTATCTTATTCTTAAAATTTTACATTAGTTTGAATGAATATCTGCCTTATTGACGTATGTGGATTTTCTTTAAAATGTCCTAACACAATATTTTCATTAGGAAATTCCCTATTTCTATTTTACCTACGTTTAGGACATTTTGGAGTTGTAGAAAAAGTTTCTGTATAGTTTGATCTATTATAACCGTGAAGAGCAAAGAGCTAAGCATTAACCATTGCCGAAGCCTTATATTGTAGACCCCAAGCTTTTGCTACCTTGTCCTTGCAACAGTAAAACACTTTTACTTTAATAACAGATCTTTCCGGCACTCATTCTTCCTCAGAAGATATAATACTCTTTTTACTCCTATTTCAATATAGTTCTCTGACGGGACTATCAAACAGCGTTTGGTTGGAGACACATTTTAGATATTATGGTGTCCACAACCGGGAATTTATGTGATTTTCCAAATGTATTTTATTTTCTAGTTATACCCTTGTTATTTAATTTTTGTCAATTTACTATAATTCCTCTCATTATGTGTATTCTTTTTTTACTTTAATCTTCTACCCTGATATTGGCTAATTATTTCTTATTAATTCTTATTATTATAAATGTTCTCATTCTTAAGGTTCGTTAGTAGCACCCTTTTTTGTATCAGTTTCTTAAAGGAGTCATGGAACGGATTCTGATTGTTTTTTAATATCTAGATCTTTACTTCTACACTTCCTCCATAGCTTTCTTTTATTTAACTTTGCAAATATTTTTCTTAAAAACAACGATACTCAAACTTGCAAATCTTAGACGCCCTACAACAGATGTTCATTGTAAAAACATCCCAACCAAACGCTGCGCGTCTATAAACCACTTAAATTATCCCCCTTTACTTCCAAGACATGTCCTAGGACAAACCTATTCAGGTAAAGTTTGTCATCAACTTACCTATTAATCTGAAGGAAGTTGCAAAGCGATCGTCTGTCTTGCCGTAAACCCACGATTTATTCCACTTTCCCTAGTAATGCCTCATAATTACTCCACACCTTACAGATAACGCTATTTGTTCCAAACTTTGCATAGGCCTGTCAAGTCGCTGCTAAAGCTATTCAGAACTAGACAAATGTTCCGCAAACTTTGAATCTATTAATGCCAGAATAATATTCTTTATGCGGGCTACGTAACAAAGGAATCTGGCATTTATGATAACCGAAAGGCCGCGGATCTCATAAAATCAGTCTTAGAGATACTGTTATTTGCCTGTCATTAGCTCTCCACTATCTGAACTTCCCAATTTAGGATCAGAGCACACGTTTTATTCCCCTCTATGCTGCAGAATGCATCAAGGTAGTTGTCGATTTGCACCCCTGTAGTTTCAAAGCAGGATTTCCCCTGCAGTTGTTTCCAATTTAAAATGACTTTGATTAATCCGCAGTACGGCAGCCGTTCGACTAGTCATTTTTTCTTGCTGGAATTCAATCTTTCCTACAAATTTTCACAAATTACCCACCCGAACGGTCGCGACGCTTCCTCAGCTGAAATTAATTGCAACACAAAAGTCCGCCGTAAATGATATTATAACCGCGGCTACCTAACTCTAAGCTCCAGCAAATTATTTACCATGGGGCAACATCCTGCAAAGGGTTGAATACCTAAGTGTCGCAGTGCAGATAATTTGCGTCATGTTGGGTCAGCTATAAAATGTCTAAGTGGCTCCGGCTATTGAAAAGCCATCTGCGGCAGTCTGAAAATTTACTTTGCCTATGTAAGTCTCTCGGAAAACAAATTGACTGTGCTGGGAGAGCTTTGATATTTGCCCCGATTGATTTTTCAGAAATGTGTGATTATTGAAGGTTGCTACATTTCGCTATTTATTTATTATACTCTGACCCGGAATTAACAAGTAACATGGGGCATACTTATTCTCAATATGTACTGTTAATACAAAGACGATTTTTCATATATTCCTATAAATTCTACCGTTTCACACTAACATTGAATGTCAATACTAATCAGTTCGACTTAAGGGATCAGACGCTCCCGTATGTAGTATTCAACTGAATCTCATAAAAAGAGTAACTCTCCATATGCAATTCTTCAAGGCTTCGCCACTGATAAATGGAAATGCAAGTGCATATGATATACGAGTTCACAAACTTCTGGTGCAAACAATGTTTATTAGAATCAATATATCATTTTGTCAACTGGCAATCACAAAGGAGCATAAAATGCATACCCCGATGCTCTAGTTCAATATTTTTCTTGCTGCATTCGCCTTGAAATATGTTCCATTCTTCATTGCCCTATTTCGAAAGGCTCTGTTCATTAAATTAGTTTACAATTTTTGCACTGCGAATACTTCAAAAACAAAGTGTTTACGTCTAGAATAACTGAAACAAACTATTGCAGTAGTAAAATAAAATTAATGGTTCGCAATAAGCATTAGTAAAGTGTTGCATCGTCACTGTTCTAAACAGCATAATAGTAATAATTTGAAATTATTTTGTTTAACTTTGGTTAATGACTTTATATACTGTCCGCGTTGCTCCTTGAATTTAGGCAAGCATTCGATTTGTGTAGTTTAGGATTATTTCTTGCACTCGTTCAGGACGCACTTAGAAACATAAATTGTATAGTTACAGGACCAGGTTACTTTACTGAAGGGGTTTACACTTGGTGAAGGAATGAAGGTTTTAGAATAAGATGTAAACCCCTTAAAATATGTTTAACCTCGTTCGCAAGTTCAAAAGTATATTAAAAAGTCAAATAAAGTACAGAGCTTTCTCTACAACTTAACTGTTTCGTGTTTTGTTATACGATCTAACAACTATTTGCATAAGTGCAAAACACAACGCTTGCTAGAACTCCTTGCTTGTAAACAATAAATTTGACCTAATGATACCATATTAATGCTGAGAGCGGCACACGTCTAGCGTAATTGTTACCCATCGTGAACTAGGTTTGCAGTCTAATTTGTTTCCGCACCCATTTGTCTATTTCATGGGCAAGAAGTTTGAACATATGCTTACATACGCGGGAAAGCTTACAAGTAAGTTTTCCCAAGATAAGCGTACATTACTACCCAATGAAATAGATACTTTTTTTTAAATTAATGACCACCGATGTACTATACCTAACTGCTCCACCAGTTTAAAAAGCTTCGTAGTTCATCTATACCTCATCATCCTTGAAGACCAATAAGGACTCAATTTCTTTTTGATAATGAATAAAGAAAAATTCTGCTGCAATTGAGAAAACAACTTGTAATAGAAAACATCATCCTTTATATATATAGAACTTTATTGTACAACTGGCTAGCAATCTAGCTTGCCAAAAGACATAGCATATTACATAAAAAGCATTAACATTAATATAAATTTAAATAATGGTTTCATTAATTTAAAACTGTAATTAATAAATATTTAATTTTGATTGTCCGTATAAATGGTTTCTCAAAATGGCTACAGATCCTCTTAAAATTTTCATAGTAATATCAAGATCCAAAGATTTAGGTAGACAAATTTTTTTTCTAAATTTAACATAAAATTTAACCAATGTTCCCCGTGCACCGAAAAGAATCCCGATGATGGTTATGCTATTGACGTTAAATTTATCTTTGCAGTAATTAATTGTCGGTTCATAAATTTCGGTTTTTTCACGATATACTTCTTCGGCCTGTTTCTCGTTATTCTCAAAACGAATCGTTGGATCTATTATAGAAGCTTCTCGTGTAGTTGTATTGATAGCCATAATATCAATTCTTCTGATGCTGTCCTGATCCGAGACTCCAACTACTTCTTCATGTACTTCAAAACCTTTGGACCTCAATGCATTTGCAATAATGTGCCTGACATCAGTAAATTTATATAACTCCAAAAGTATATAGAAGAGGTAGTGTCAGAATTACAAAGTACCAACACAACGGTATCTGTAGCAATAGTACAACGCCAGTGTCATCTTTGTGGCAGAAAAAGAAATTGATTTATTAAAACTGTTGTGACAACCATAATATTGGTTATATTAACTCTCAATACGGATCAAGTGCTGTTACATACAAGACAATTGGTTGTTCTTGATGTTATTAAACGTTAAACACTCCAGGGCGCAAATGCACCCCACTTGGTAGTTATCGTAAATGGGTTGGTCAGAAAAATATACGCCTAATTCTAATTGAAAGGTGCACCAGATTGGAGCAATAAAATCAACATATTATTTAACTGAAACTCAAATGAGACATACTTATTTGAAGCGTTAACAGAAAACAGAGTTGAACCTTGAAATTTGAGAAATGCCTGAACCACAATTGGCTGATGGGGGTGAAAAACGCGGTTAAAAAAATATTTAAGAAAACACTTGCCAAAGAAATAGGTTAATAAATTATCGATTTTAACATATTTTGCTCAATTTTCAGTTGAAAAGGTATTTGCATGTTAACATGATGACATTAAACATAAGCTAAACTCGAGGATAAACTCTTAAATTTGCTTGAAAACTTCTACTTCGACAGAAGAGGCTTTTCTGCCGAAATATATCGAAAAAGGTCTATAAGATGCTGTTTCTTTTCTAGCTTCTACAGTTATTCGGACATTATTTCGTTGTCTGACCGGCCCCTTCGTTCCATGATGAAAATCATAAAATCCTCATTTCCATTTAGGGAATTTTCATAACAGAAACTTCCTATTTTTCGTATACCTCATCTATATCTCCTCCCTCCAGTTAAATGTACTTTCTATTGTATTTCGTTTTCGATTTACTAACGAAAAAGTCTGATTTGTTCAATTCGCAGACCACAAAGTTTTCATAGAGGTGCTCCATTTTCAAGTTACTAATTTTTTGTTCTTCTCAATAAAGCTATGACCTGTGTCACATTTCTTGTGTGTACAACCAGGAAATATAAATATATGATCGACAGTAGTCAAATGTTCATCATGTTCATCATCAGTACATGACAATTAGTGACCGTAATGTCGAATTTCTTTGTCAAGTAACGATAAAGGTAGGAACCTATTCATTCACACCCCTTTCCTATAAAGATTTATACCGTACATGAAAAAAAAATTCAGGTTCGTCAGAGTCATGAACTGTGAGATTATAAGTGCACAGTTGACGCTTACAAAATACTTCCCTACTGTATACAACTGGTGTTGACCGGTATTATGGCCAATCGAAGCAAATAGTTTTCTTTTGAGAATCTGACGCGCAGGCGTTTTTGTCCTCATTTTTAATGATATAACTTTCATCACATCTTTGGCCTTCTCGTCCTCTAACTTCGACATTTTAAATGTCACTTGACTCTTATCACAGATACACCATTTGTCTTTCTTGGGTTATTTGATTTTTATATTTAAGCTATATAAATTTCTTCCTAAACTCTTCTATTTATAAAGTTTGTTGGATACTTTTCTTTGTAGGCTCGATAGAACGAGGTCAAAATGTAATGTTGGGGTAAATGTTTCTTAGAATAACTACCTTCGGGTATAATGGCTTTCACATGCTGGTATGAATGAGCTATGTTCCTTTGCAGTTCTTTCCCTTTGTATGGGTCTCTTTTCCATCTAATTTCATTTGCTTAGATATAACTACCTCTTCATTTTCTGTATTATAATTTCAATAAATTTATTACTGATATCAAACGTTCTTCTGGATTTATGAATTCTAATGCTTTCTTATCTTCCAATAAAATTAAGTCACTTCTGTATTTTGTTCTTCTATTATGGTCGCCCATTAACAAAAATCATTGAACGTGTTCTAACGTTGTTTTCAAACTATATCAACTATTCGTTTCTGAAGTTTCTCAATTATTTGATTATTTTTTCTGCTAACATATTCTTTTACTGCATTTCTGTTCAATTTCCTTTCGTCTCTTATTTTCCTTGTTCCTTTGTTGGGTCTTTATCTCTTTTCGCTGCGTGTTGCATTCCATCACCCTCTGTTACTTTTATATTAACTTCAACGTATCCTCTTTTTGTTGGTGGAGATTTTTGTATTTCAATATCAAGGGAATTGATTGATAATTGTCAGTTTCAGAAAAAAATACTAGATGGAAATCCTCAGAAAACTAAAACCACTGACTCTCTTTACACAAAATAGTTCCTCCGTTCCAATGACAACACCCCTTAGTGCATTTGTACTATCTTCAGTAGTTAAACTAATGTGAGTTATCTCCTTTTGCATATACAAAGATGAACATTTTCAGGTTTCTAGTATGCTTTAACACAGTTTTCTCAAAAATATGACTTATCTCCGCTTTCACTCACGTTAGCGAGTTATGACCTCGTAGAAACAGTAAAATCCAACCAAATAATTTTTAGAAAATGTATAGGTACACAAGTAAAGATTATACTTCAAACATTTAACAATAAATTAGAACGAAGGTCCACATCTAAATAATCTGTTAAGCCTCATACATGCACAAGCTACAAATACAAATGCCATGTTCCCAAATATAGCTGAGGGGAATACCTAAATTTAAAAACTAATATCTTTATGCACAATTAACATTATCCAATAAGTGTTTAATACTAAACGACGCGGAAAATTATTCTCTTTAATTTAGTACCACTACCGTTTCTTTCCATAAAAATGGTGAGCAGGAATATGCATAACCGTGATAAGCCATGTAAATTGCCTATGTTCATAGGTATGACCAACCACCCGGTATACCTGGCATAAAACCGTGAAAATTTCAGACAAATATATACAGGGTGAGCACCTTAAAAAAGTTCAATTTTGTTTACTTTTGCGTTAATTTTGAAATAGAAGGAAGTAATAATTTTCACATAGGTCAAGCTTTACACTTGCCGAAAATAAGACTCAA
Source organism: Agriotes lineatus (assembly GCA_940337035.1). NCBI lineage: Eukaryota > Metazoa > Arthropoda > Insecta > Coleoptera > Elateridae > Agriotes > Agriotes lineatus. The sequence goes on along the minus strand of OW679197.1, from coordinate 32,116,644 downwards.
CAGATACAGGATAATGTCACCAAAGATTCGAAACGTTTCAACAATAAGACTGTTCCTTTAAATAGAGGCGCGTGCCACACTCATTTCAGTTAGGCTCGACAGCGCAGTTCTACTTATCGATGCAGTTACGATCGCTACGCCGATGCGGTTACGATCGCTATGCAGATGCGGCGGGTTCAAACCCCAGCGGGATACAGTTTTTTTTAAATTTGCAAATTGATCTAATTCGAGCGAGGGAAGTTCGGAGTAAACCCATTTACAGATTTTTATTAAGTTGCATGCATGACTTGTCAGACGGTGACATGAAACAACTATGGCATTTTTAACAACTGTATTATTGACATGGTTGCAATTATAATGTTAAGATGTCGAAAACTTTACCGGCAAAAGTGTAAGCTTTTAAAAACCATAACTACAAATTGAAAACAACATAACCTAATTTTGCCATGTCTAGTTATTTCGCATGCGTACCAACAAAAATGTCGCCCTACATAGCCTGATAAAAGGAGAAAACATCTTTTATGGACTATAAGGGTGATTCAAATTAAGTGAACACCATTGTTATCGTTGTTATTATTGATTTTACAAAGTAGGTTAAATTAGCAAACTAGTAGTGTTTTCGGTGTTGATTAATATGCGATTAATAAAAAACAATCGAATAACTCGTTGGCGATAAAATTTTAAAAAATATTTTTTTAAATGAAAGACCCTGTATATTTTTCAAAAACTTGAAATAAAAATGAATTTGTGAAATAAAAGTCTTAATACACTATTGTCTTAATTTGAAAACTAAAGAAGTTATCGCAAGTTTCAGTTTATACAGGGTGTAGAAATGCTTTACGCACCATAGGGATTTCAATGGTAATTTCTTCATATGAAAATATTTGCTTCCCTAATTATTTTAGAGCAAACTTGTATGGAAGTTTTTTGTAGAGAAAAAAATTCTGTATCCATTTATGCCAGCATTTGTCATTTTACATTTCGGAAAACCGAAAATTTAAAGAAAAAAATTACCATTTTTAGACAAATCAGTGGTGCCTTGAAATTACTAAATCATCTCAAAGCATCAACAAATTAGTTTGCTGTTTATTTGTTTGCATCTGTCAAATGTAACTGCAACCAAATAAACAGCAAACTAATTTGTTGATGCTTTGAGATGATTTAGTAATTTCAAGGCACCGATGATTTGTCTAAAAATGGTATTTTATTTCTTTAAATTTTCGGTTTTCCGAAATGTAAAATGACAAATTCTGGCTTAAATGGATATAGAATTTTTTTCTCTACAAAAAAACTTCAATACAAATTTGCTCTAAAATAATTAGGGAAGCAAATATTTTCATATGAAGAAATTACTATTGAAATCCCTATGGTGCGTAAAGCATTTCTACACCCTGTAGATAAATACATACATTATTCTACTGTAAAAAGTCATTGCAGGCTTGTTTTAAGTTTTTAATTGAAATAAATAAACAACACTAATTACTTTCGACAACCAAACGTACTACAAATTGATTTTGACAGTTCTGATGTTTACGTTATTGTTTTTGTTTTTAGTAGCAGCCTACTATGAATTTTTCGTAAGTACGGTGTATTGCAAACTAAAATTTCCCCTAACTTCTTTAATGTTCATTTTAAGACAATCGTGTATGAAGACTTTTATATCACAAATGAGTTTTTTAACTATATACATATATACAAGTTATATTACAGGCAGTTCCACGTAATAGCAGTGTTAGTGAACCTGGCGGCTTATGTGACTTTGTTGTGTCAGCGGAATCCACGCGCTCGCCTGAGTTATGACATCTTGCACTTTTTATGTTATCAGCGGCAGTCTGTAGTTAGAACTCGTAACAGTAACATGTGTTAGCGTAATATTTGTAATCTTTGTCAAAATAAAGTTGTTTTTAAAAAGGACCTTACGGCAATACGTAATTTAAGTGGCGCAGTCGGTAGGATGGTCAAACGGTGTTAATGAACATAATATCGATTCGTATCAACGATTTATTGACCATAAATTAAAAAAAATCCGGAACTTGTGATTTTTTTCGGAGTTTCCAACTTTCCGCATCCAGTTAAGTGAAAGGGAGAGTAGCTTAACGAGAAGACTTCGAAGGCACATCGAAGGAGGCTCTGTGTTCAACCAGGACGCATGGAGAGGACAGTAATTTTGCTGTAAGTACCTATGTCATATAGAGGGCCTTGTAAACAATTTAATTCAGATAGTTCTGACGAAGATACAAATTCTGATTCAGACTCGCATTCTCAAATTTTACCACCAACAATTTTTAACAGTACTCATTCAAACGCAAGTAATTTAAATACGTCAAAAATGCCGGAACCACCTGTACTAAAACAGGAATACTTGGGAATGATCCCAGAATTTCATGGAGAAACGGAACTACTCCCTAGGTTTATTGAAATATGGCAAAAATTAGTTACCAAATTTTATAATAAGGATAACGCTGAGGACTTTCAGAATGAATATCTGATGTCTAGCATCTTAGCTAAAATCAAAGGAGACGCTGCAATTAATATCTCGTCTTGTGTAATTATAAATTGGTTAGATTTAAAAACTGCATTGTTGAATACTTATGCTGATAAACGTGATATTTACACTTTAAATATTGAACTCACAAATTTAAAACAGGAAAACGAAAGCGCATTTGAGTTTTATAATAGGGTTCAACAAGTATTAAATTTAACTGTTGCTAACATAACAACTCAGATGGTAAAAGCAGAAGCCATTATATTAACACAATATTCTCGCAACTTAGCTCTAAGAGTGTTACTACTAGGTTTAAAAGATCCAATTGGTTCTTTAATGCGTACTAAAAATCCTGCAGATTTAAATGCTGCATTGCGTATGTTAACCAACGATTTTCAATTAACGACTAGCCAGCAAAGACCAGCTCAGTCGTCCAAGTTTAAATTTTCACAAAAATTAAATCCTCAGAATAAACCACCTTTTCAAAATAGACCAAGAATGACATTTCCCTTGCAATTAACGAATTATCATCATAATTCGCAACCTGCGTTTAAACAAAATTATTTTTATAGCAATGCACAGGAACATTCTTCGAATAATAATGCACGTCCACAAAGTAGTAGAAATCAAGTTGATGTTTTTAGGCCCAATCAAACTAAAAACTTTCCAAAACCAACTCCCATGAGTATTTCTACAAGGAATACCTGGAAACCTCAGAATCCACAATTTTCAGGCCAAAATTATCGCCAAAACCAGTTCAAACCCAACAATCAAAATTATATAGTTGAAGAACTGCACAATATCGACGATATTCAACCCTCAGTTGAAATGCCCGATGAACATGACGATAATGAAGCCGAAAATCAGTTTTTTCGGGAAGAAGCCTCGGAACATCTCGAATCCCAAGATTTCAATTGAATTCATACAATGACAGTGCATTACCCTATATTTTATTTCCAGAACATAAATTAAAAATTTTAATAGATACTGGAAGCACTAAATCTTTTGTTAATCCTAAAATCGCTCAAAAATATTTTAAAAATTCAATTATAAATGATCCTTTTCAAATATCAACAGCACACGGTACATCAGTAGAAAATTTTAGTACTCGTGTCCCCTGTTCAAAAATATTTAAAGCCAACGTAGCTCCATTAAAATTTTATTTATTCAATTTTCATAAGCATTTTGATTGTTTGCTTGGAATGGATAATTTAAAATTACTTAAAGCAACAGTAGATTTAGATAAAGACTTGTTAATAACACCCAATGCACAAATAAAAATAAATTATTATAACTCGCCAATGGTAGTACAACCTAATTCTGAACAAATAATTAAAATTGATGTTCAAAATATTAAAGAAGGTGACGTAATCGTACCTTATACAAAAATAGCAGGTTTAGAAATACCACAGTGCCTTACTAAAGTGCACAATTATCAAGCAATTTGTTCCATTCTGAATCAATCAGATTCTATTAAAAATGTAGGTTCCCTAAAACCATTAAAAGTAGAAAAATTCGATGAATACGAATCTCTTGGTAAAAGGAGTCCTAATTTTAATAATTTGAATTTCGAAAAATACAAATTCGACATTTCAATGGTTCGAACTGAACATATGAATTCAGAAGAACGTCAAACTATTTTAAAGCTAATTAAAGAATATTCTGATATATTTCATGTTGAAGGTAACCAGTTAACTTTTACAAGTGAAGTTAAACATTCAATAAAAACTGTAGATGAAATACCAGTCTACACTAAATCGTACAGATATCCTGAAATTCATAGGAAAGAAGTACAAAGGCAAATTGCAAGTATGTTAGAGCAAAATATAATTAGGCCTTCGCATTCCCCTTGGTCATCCCCAATATGGATAGTCCCCAAGAAACTTGATGCATCTGGCAAACAAAAATGGCGAATTGTGATAGATTATAGGAAATTAAATGAAAAAACTATAGGTGATAGGTATCCCTTGCCAAATATCAACGATTTGCTAGATAAATTAGGCCGCTGTCATTATTTTACCACCATTGACCTCGCATCAGGGTTTCACCAAATTGAAATGGCTGAAGAGGACATTCAAAAAACTGCTTTTAGCACAGAAAATGGAAAATTAGAATTTTTACGCTTACCCTTCGGGCTTAAGAATTCGCCGTCCTGCTTCCAAAGGGTTATGGACAATATATTAAGGGGTATACAAAATGAAAAATGCCTCGTGTATCTCGACGACATTATAGTTTTTAGTACTAGCTTACAAGAACATGTCGATCGCTTAAAGGAAGTATTTGATAGGCTAAGGCAATCAAATTTTAAAATTCAACTAGATAAGTCAGAATTTCTAAGGAAGGAAGTTGCTTATTTAGGTCATATTGTAACAGCAAATGGTGTAAAACCTAACCCGAAAAAAATTAAAGCAATTCCATGCTTTCCATTGCCAAAAACCACCAAACAAATAAAAGGCTTCCTTGGTCTTTTGGGTTATTATAGAAAGTTCATAAAAGATTTTGCAAAAACCACAAAACCTTTAACTAAGTGCTTAAAGAAGGATTCTGTAATAAATCCTAAAGATCCCGAATATATTAAATGTTTTGAGTTATGTAAAAATTTACTAATTAACGAACCAATCCTTCAGTATCCAAATTTTTCTGAACCATTTATTTTAACGACCGACGCAAGTAACTTTGCGCTGGGCGCCGTTCTTTCTCAAGGTAAAATCGGTTCCGATCTACCAATAGCTTATGCAAGCAGAACTCTTAATTCTTCAGAAATAAATTACTCCACAATCGAAAAAGAGCTCTTAGCTATAGTATGGGCTGTAAAATATTTTAGGCCGTATCTCTTTGGCAGAAGATTTAAAATTGTAACCGACCACAAACCCCTTCAGTGGCTATTTTCACTTAAGGAGCCAAATTCAAAGCTAGTGAGATGGCGTCTCAAACTAGAGGAATTTGACTACGAAATTATTTATAAAAAAAGGTTGTTTAAATAAAAATGCAGATGCTTTGTCTCGTGTAGAACTTAATATGAACGAAGCCGCAAAAGAACCTCTAATATTTGAATATATGGAAACATTTAACGAACAACTTAAACCAAATCCAAATCAAACTGATAATGAGTCAATTATTGTCGAAACGGGTGATGTAGATAACTTAGATAACGCCGTCGAAGACAGTAACGAAACGGTTCATTCAAATATCGAAGACCCTATAGCAGGGATTCCTATTGTTGACTGTCCCGTAAATTTTGGGAAAAATCAAATAATTATATCAGAAGTAAACTTTGCACCAGCAGAAATTTCTAAAATTAAATTATATGAAACCAAGCAAAGAACATTGGTACAATTTTCAAAAAATAATTATGAACAAGAAATAATTAGATTTATTAAAGAACATGTAGTGCCAAAAGTTAAATATTATGTTTATTTTGAAGACCCAATATACGAAAAATTTAGCTCTGTGCTTCAAAAATATTTCAAAAATTCTCAAATTAATATGATTAAATGTACTAAAAAATTAATCGACGTCATTAACGATGACGAAATTAAGCAAACTATTCAAGCTCATCATGAAAGCAAAAGTAATCATAGAGGGATCGAAGAAACAGTAAAGCGAATAACCAATACGTACTATTGGCCCAATCAACAAAAATCTATTCAAACTTTTATAAACGATTGTGAAATTTGCCAATTAACAAAATATGACAGGAGACCACTTCGATTAGAATTCAATATTACACCTACTGCTGTTAAACCATTTCAAATTGTACATGTCTTAAATAACCGAACCAAAAGAGGTTTAATCAATGGATTAGGATCACTAATTAAAGGCTTAACTGGAAATTTGGACGCTAATGACGGAGAAAAAATCTACAAAATTATTAATCATTTAGAAAATAACCAAGATTCACTAAAAACTCAACTAGAAATGCAATATTCTGTTAGCAACCAACTTGTTCGAAATTTTAATGATACAATACGAGATATTCAGCATAATGAAATAATGTTAAAATCTAAAATAATGCAGCTCAGTGATCGTGTTAAGATCGAAGCTACACGTCAAGATATTCTTTTCGCTGGAAGTTTGTTTAACCAATTACTAATTCTTTATGGCTCACTACTTAATACATTACAGGATATAGAAAATTCAATAACTTTCTGCAGAGTAGGAACCTTGCATCCTACAATAATTAAATCCAAGGAATTGTTCCTTGAACTCCAGAAAATTTCGGATCATTATAGGAATCAGTTTCCCTTCGAATTAAAGTACGAAAACATCTTAGATTTCGAATCCATTCTAAAAGTAAATTGTAAAATCGATTCAAATAAAATTACATATTTTCTGTCAATACCTATTGATTTTGAAAAGGAATATGACCTCTACTATTTAGTCCCGATTCCTTCAAAACATGAGTCAGAATTTGTGACAATTATTTCGAGTGTAAAATATTTGCTAAAGTCAAAATTTGGTAATATGATAACACCTCTAAATGACAAATGTACCCAAGGCAAACCCTACCACTGTTCATATCAACTACAATCAAATTATAAAGCATCCTGTGAAGAGGACATCCTATTGAATGGAAATTCAAGCAAGTGTCTCTTTACAAAAATTGAAATCTTAGAAAATCACATAGAAATCATCCCCGAAATTAACCAATATCTGTCAGTCTTTCCGAAAGAAGAAAAGCTCCAAATTCAATGCCAGAAGGACATCGAAACAAAATTGCTGTCAGGAATCTATTTAATAAAAGAAAATCCGCATTGCAACTTGTTTTTCCGAGGCCGAGAACTACGTTTTCAAGAAGCCACTTACGGAAGACCGTTGGTAATGGACACGCCACATTTTAAATTGGAGAATAGCATTCTACCAGAATTTAAAATTAAATTGAATAATTTACATCTCCAGGAATTACCAATAAATCCAATAATTCCGATTAGGGAAACTTATCGGGAAACATATCATATCCCCAGTGGCTGGACGATTATTCTGTACGTAATATTAATTATCGTCGTAATCCACATTTTAATCAAGAAATGGAAAAACATCCGAAGAAAAGGAATCTCATCAAAAAATCAAGAATTGGAAGCCCAACCTTCAAAAACAACAGTGAAACTTCCGGAGGAAGCTTCGTTCTAGGGATGGAGGAGTTATATTACAGGCAGTTCCACGTAATAGCAGTGTTAGTGAACCTGGCGGCTTATGTGACTTTGTTGTGTCAGCGGAATCCACGCGCTCGCCTGAGTTATGACATCTTGCACTTTTTATGTTATCAGCGGCAGTCTGTAGTTAGAACTCGTAACAGTAACATGTGTTAGCGTAATATTTGTAATCTTTGTCAAAATAAAGTTGTTTTTAAAAAGGACCTTACGGCAATACGTAATTTAAGTTACATATATACATATTCCATTAAAAAAACAAAAAGTTTTTAATTTTGTCGCAAACTCGTTATGCGATTGTTTTTTTATTAATTGCAAATTAATCAGCGCCAAAAACACTACAGGTTACAGAAAGTAGATTGGGACGCGGTGAAAATCGGAACTAATGTTAGAATCTAGTAATTTTCAAGTTTCGTATTGGTAACATTTTTACATCTATCATATTGGCATTAAATTGTTAACCTTATTTAAGCTAAATGACACAATAAATCAGAGGCGTACGCAACATTGCGGTATGGTATATTATCAGTTCTTGAATGTTAATAGGATTGCGGAAATAATGATGTACGTTGAACAACCAGGCTTTGCTAAAGCTTCTATCCCAGCAACAGCAATTTCCACACTTTAAAACACAAAGAATCTGTCATATGACGTTATTCACTGCGCAAACGAAATCCCTCTACCCACCGTTACTGTTTACTTGTCATTTAAAATATAACCTAACTTTGTATGTCTTTGACAACTTTCCACATATTGCCAATTCATCAAATATGATCACAGCGCCTTTCATGACCTACCTTGACACCCAATCTACTTTCTGTGACCTGCACTAGTTTGCTAATTTAACCTACTTTGTAAAATTAATAATAACAAAGATAGCAATGGTGCGCACTTAATTTGAATTACCCTGTATAGAATTTAAACTAATCGGGCATTGGGTAACTTTATAGGAGGAAAAATAATAGTAATCCATATTAAGTCCCAAAGTTAGGGCCTGGTTAGGACGTATCCAACGTATGAATGAACAACCGAGGACAGAAGCATTAACACAGTAGACAGGCTGGAAAACATCTTAGCGGAAAACGGAAGAAAAAATGCTATGACGGTGTCCTAGCAGATCTGAGGGAAATGAGAGTAAGGAACTGGATGAGATCCATTGGAGAAACAAAAAATGGAAAAAATAGTTGAACAAGTCAACACCCACTTAGGGTTATCATAACTAAATAAAGAAAAAATCTGTAAATGAATTTACACCGAACTTCCCTCGCGCGAATTAGATCAATTTTCAAATTTAAAAAATTAAGTATCCCGCTGGGGTTTGAACCCGCCACATCTGCATAGCGATCGTAACCGCATCGATAAGTCGAACAGCGCCATCCAGCCTTATTGATATGAGTGCGGTGCGCGCCTCTATTTAACGGAACTATCTTAGTGTTGAAACGTTTCGACTTTTTTATGACATTATCCTGTATCTGTTGAGTCCTATTTTCGGCAAGTGTAAAGCCTGATTTATGTAAAAATTACTACTTCCTTCTATTTCAAGATTAACGCAAAATTTTTATTTTTTAAGGTGCTCACCCTGTATACATTTGTCTGAAATTTTCACGGTTTCATGCCAGGTGTGTACCTATACATATAAAATGTGTACGCAAAATACCATCTTCCTCAGACTAATAGTTTTTGAGTTATACCGCCAACCGACAGACAGACAGACAGACAAACGGAATTGAGTAAACCTGTTTTTGGTAATCTAGGGACCCTGAAACGTGAAGATCTGAAGAAATATCGGTAAGTGATTTTTTCGTGATTACAATACTTCCTTCGTCTTTCAGACGAGGGAAGTAAAAAACGAACGAGAAGATTTATGTAATATAATTACTGTAACATTTCCTTACAGTGTTAAAAACTGATATTTGCCTATATTGAAGAGAGTACATATACCGCACATGCATCAACCAGATATTCACCTCAAATGTAACTCTTGGTTCCCAAAATATTCGTTGGGTCCGCCATCTATCTAAATGTATAGGAAAGCTCAGGTGCGTTCCAGTTCGCAAATAGTCGGTGGTTTTGCTGCCCCTGGGGCTAAACACAGCTGAATTTTTGCTCGACATGATTAGCCATTCACCCTGAACGATAGGTAATTATAGTTACAGATCTACACGAGCAAAACGTAGCGCAAACTACAGGCAAAACAATAAATCGGTGGAATTTAATTCGGCAAGGCGTTAAGGGGGAGCAATTGGCGCGCGTGGGCGTCAGTTTTTATTAGTAAGTTGTTAGATTTGAATTGCGACCTGGACAAAGGGTTCGATAGGTCGAAAGCGAATCGGTCTTCGGGGACGCCGATGTCTGCCTGTTGTGGGGCAAATGGACAGCGGCCGATCTAATTGTACACGTCATTCGACGCATAATTCATGCTGTACAAACTAACCGCCCTCTACTAGAGCAGTTAATAAATTCCTCTCTCGTATATTGAAATGGTTTCAATAAGCCCAACGCACGCGTGGCTTTACATATTCATATCGCGTTGCAGACAAAAATCGAGAAACGTAGCCGGTTTGATGGGAGCCGCTTATTGCAAATTCCGGTTGTCACACGTGTTTGTTTCAGCGGACGCACGACAAACGCGTAATTGCGAGACTGTCACGTCTCGGGGAGATTAGCGCGGCCCGAGCGAGAAAAACAGCCCCCAATAACACTATCGGCCGTTTAAATAGCAACGAATCACCGGAAAGCGTATATTTTAAACTCGATAACGCTAGTGCGCTTTTTGCTGCTTCCGGTCGCATCCCTGGCGATACAGCAATAATGTGCCAACGGCTCCGCGACATATGCCTCGTATTTAGATAAAAAATAATCCTCTTTTCTGACCATTACAAGCCCTTATCGGCGGCCCCGCTTCTAATCTGGTTTTTATGTTGTGTTTCGGGTTGGGGGCACGCGGCCCTAGCTCTCATAGAAATGACCGCCTCCTAAGATACCAAAGGCTTAACATAATGCAAGCGTATTACATTTTATACTGAAGTAGTCGAAGTGGTAATAATCTTTCTGAAATTGTAGAAATGAGGGTACGACCACCCCATTTAGTCAGACAAAAGAAGCGAAATTGTTGCGGTTACGGATTCATGTAGCAGCTCTGGAAGAGACTCCCGAAATTCCACAAAACCTCCTGATAAGATACCAGCTTGAATTTAAGTACAAAAATAGTCTGCTATGTATACCTCAAGATAGAAAAAACAAGATTTCGATAAACGAGACGGTAAGGTTTAAGAAGCAGATGCCTTAAAAACTGAAAAAAGCTTATATCGTCTAAGCTGTCTAACTCCCTATGCTCTATTCTCTAGCAGTGCAGTATATAGATTATTTCTACATTCTTCAAAACTATTTAAGGTAGAGTAAACTTAGTTATTAAACGTACACTTTCACAGAGAATGGGGTCGCTTTCCTGTTCTCAGGTGCCAGAACCTTTTGCTGTCGTAGTCGTTAAAGGTTGTTATTCGGCTTTCTTACCTATTTTGATAGTCTGTCATCCAACACAGGACGATATGAAGAAAGAAATCGAGTAGTTTTCATTCTCTCTTGGTTAAGAATCCTAATGATTGCTTTGTTGTAAGGTCTTCTTTTTCCACCCCTTTCGTCTGGATGCCAGTCTCTTTAGCTAAGTATAGCTGTTACAACCCGTGTTCTTTATTTCACTCAATTATTGTTTTCAGCAACCCCTCGTATCGCAAGATACTTTTACGGCTAGTTGGCTATGTGGATAATTGGATATTAGGTACTCTAGTGACATTGTGTCACATTGTGTTGGTATTAGTCTATTTTTGATTTGATCGCTTAGAGATAGAAACTATAAAAGCTGTTACAAACAATATATGGAGGTTTTTTAGAATTATAGTTATTATAGTATATTACACAAAAAGCTGCGAAAGTAGCATATACCGTGCGAGCAGATTTGAGAAACAGGGCGAAACGTAGCGATGCCGAGTGACTTAAAACACGAGCGTACGATACACTTTCAAGTGAGCTATGTACGCTATTTTTCCCACGACCACAAAAAGGACACATTTTTGCAATTAAATGAATGACAGCTTTATTGTAGCAACTGACAATGTCAGTAGGTTAAAATTACGTATTTTTAGCTATTTTTGGGTTAAAATGATATACTGACAGCAGTTTTTAGGTTAAAATGACATATTTAACCCACTGTATAACTGTGAATTGTGCTGTCTTTCATAAGTAACAAGTTCGTTATGATAACGACCGGGTAAATGATATTGTCATTTTTCGTGGCTACTTGACTATATCGAAACGGTCACTTTCGTATCTCGCCGTGGACAAATTTTTTTACGTGTTACTTAAACATTTGGTCACATTTAAAGGGCATTAAGGTGACGTGAAAAATTACTTTTTCCAATATCTACTTGTAAAGCTGTATTTTATATACAAAATCTCCATGATAAAGTAAGACTTTAACGTGGAGTGTTGATAAAACGCTACTTTATTCACTAGTGATTAAAATATTTCATAATCCATAGCAACTAACAAAATAAATACCTGCTACCGTGGTAACTAGTACAAAAACAGGTAACATTATGTTTATTTGAAATGATTTATTCAATTTCAAAACTTATTTATATAACTAAATGCAGGTATTGGATAAAAAAATATGCCACAAGTGAATAAAGAGGTTTTATTCATACGGGGAAATTATTTCACTCGGCTTTGCCTCGTTAGCTAAAGTTTTCCCCTTATGGATAAAATGCCTTTTTATTAACTTGTAGCATACATAATTATTCTTTTTCCGGAGAGTATGATCAAAAATTATTTTCATCTAGTATGGCTATGGAATAGTTCCTAATTTATGAATGCAACTATAATTCACTTAAAAATCAAATGTCAAGCTTGACAATTATGTATAAACGTAATTGCATTCATAAATTAGTAACTATTCCATAGCCATACTAGATGAAAATAATTCTTGATCATACTTTATATTTCCAACGTAGTTTTATTTTGAAATTTACTATGAGCGCTTCGTGATCAAGTAACAAATTGAATATATACTTTTAAATATCATACATTCAGAATTACTTTTTGCATATAATAATGCGGTATTTGTTGTCAATGTATATCTGCACAGGTGTGTCTGGCGTACATTAACTTCAGCGACATTTGGCGCAATGAGCTTCCTTTCTTTAATCTTGCAATAACCCTTGGTTTCTTGTTCATCGTTTAAATAATTTCTAGGCATTTCAAGTAATTTCACACTAAATTTACTAAGCTATTGAATTTTTATTAACTTACACCAGAACCGCTAAAATGTCAACCATATTGATTCCATGACTGGACATCAACAAAATCTGTTAAGAAGTCGATCTATATTCAAATGCTAAAGATGTGTTTAAAGAATTAAGAATTGCGGCAAAACAATTCCAAGCAAACCTGTGGCAATAGCAGCGAGAAGGCAGCATCGTTACTGAAATAGAAAAAATAACTAAAGTAACAAAGTAACATGTAAAAAAATTCGTATTGTGCTAACAGTTCAAGGGCACCTTGGTAGTTCGGCAGGGCTGTGTGAGCGAATGCAATTAATACCGAAGCGAACTTGAAATGTGATAGACGGGTCGTAGACGCGGAATGTCAAATGAAATAAACCGAATTAAATACGGAATTATAAATACCACGGTACTTTCCTATCTATCATTATATAGCCTCTCGTTAATTGCGTTAGTTCGAAGGATTTATTGCGTCTTGATGACCAGCTGAAACTCGCGATTTTGTAAAAGTGCTAATAGGCACTGTGCCCGGTTTCTATGCCGGAGAATTACTTTATTACCTTCTTGCTGAATCCGGACGTCTGGTCAGTGAAAGTGATACTGCCTCTTGCCACTACTGCCACTGTAGTTTCCTGGATTCTCAGTCAGCCGCTATCTATTGTTCCAAAAGGATTTCGGGGCTACCTGCAGTTTACGTTCGGCGCCCCTGCTGTTCGCAGTGTATTTTAGGTCGCCGAGATTGCGCTTGTATCTGTGTGCTGTGACATTGCATCACTTTGTAACACCTTTTATCTTGTTTATAACACTAATTATTAACTCGCGCGTAGAATTGCGTCGAAAGTGTGCCACCCGCCGGACAGCCCGTCGATCGATAATTTTCATTTTGCGATTTCTCACGCTGCTTTTGTAGTACCTTTGCCTGAGCAACTTATTGATACGATACTGCATGTGGCCGTGTGTTCGATATAGGTATCAAACCGTTAACGAATCTGTGCTATGCTTTTAATACTACAATTTTTGCAAACGATGCAGCACTACTGGAGCTTGTAAACACTATTAAACATCAAAGCAATCTAAACTTGCAATCAACAAAAAAAATTAATAATAGCAGATCACTAACATGAAGATAATCAGATATTTGCGGAAACGAGGTGCTACCTACAACCTACAACTAAACAAATAACACGTAGTGTCAATATGCAGAATAATTAGAAAATTAAATAGAATAGAGAAAGGTTATCGAATAAGTACTACAATGAATATGCGCTGGTTAATCTCTAGTTCTTTCCATTTTTCTCTGCGGATTAGAAACTTGTACCGTTAGATAAAATAATAAACGGAATATTGATATGTTAGAAATGTTAATATGGCGCAAAATGTGAATACCCAAAAAAGTTGAGGTAAAAATACAGGTGTCTACTAACATTTGTTAGAGTTTTGAAATCATTTAGATGCAGTTGAGAAAATGTTTCGAGTGTCCTGTAGTTGCTAAGTGTATGTTTGGTTGCATACTCATTTTTCATTTTGAAACCTTGACTTTTAGGGGATTATAATAATTTTTCAAAATAGATTGTGAGTAAGATTTCCGGCGGCCATTTTATGCCTCCAATTTTTGGTGTGATTGTTTCTGGGTGATGTAGCTGATTTTCCTGAATTTTGCTCCATGCAGAGCTACGATTTCAGAATTATTATGTAAATCGTCATTCACCCGCAAGAAATTCTGTGTGACATTGCTAGAATGAAACCAGTTATACTGGAATAATAATTTATATCTGCAAGATCACTTACGTATGGCCACCTGCCAGCTTTGGTATGTTTTTGTAGTTCCGTTTGAACACTGCCATATTCTGCATGTGCTTCCCCTTGGGCTGTGATGTCGCTTGCTAAAACACTTGGAGGACCAACTCCCACACCGTGCTGAGTCCCTCACTTCGTGTGGCTGCTCTTCCCAAGCTTGTCCACAACGTCTGTCCCCAGTGTGACAGCTGGAGAAAAGCCTGCTACGCATCACCAGGTACTTCTGCGTGTTCAGCTAGAGTATCTAGTCATCTGATTTATCAAAACCGAAAAATATCATTAGTGCTGTTACTATAAAAATTCTAAGCGTTTTGCCTACCGTTTTACGCTGCGAAATTCCTAACCGATTGTGCTGAGAAATCGAGAAAACCTGACGTCGCTGCGATATGTTCACCTTGTGCATTTAGTTATGCGAAATAGCTTAGTTTTTCACTTTTTATGTATTTAATATTTCTTAGATTGGCGAACCTGTTAGCGTTTTTGGCCGCTTTCAGCTCGGGAACTGAACTCAAAGTTTTAAAAATTTAATTCATTTCACGCGAGGATCTCCGGGAGCCTTAACATTAAAATAACTCCTCTTTATCGCTGAAAATACACTGTTAAGTGTGTAACACTCTAGGCGTATGGTACCATTAGCGAAGGCTTCGTGTTTAAAAATTAATTGATCGTTGAAGCGATTTGATGAAACTCCCGTTTATCGATATCGCAGTATTTGATTTTTAAGTCACTGTATACTTTGTTGAGATAAGTGTACTCGAGCGAATTACGAGTTAATATTGTAGAGTTTTGTTTTTCACTTTATATTTATTAACATTAAAACATTGTACATTTTATACTTAACACTAAATTAAATCTACAATTCCAGTTACAAACAAGTATCATATCACAGATTTGTTTTGCCTTCTTCGAGTATGGTGCAGAGCTTATATACGTGTACATACTGTAAATAAACAATTGGGTCATTTCAAGCTCTGGTATTTTCTTTCTTTTATTATTTTTATGAGACAGCTAGGTGGTTTAGGAACTTACACGGACACCTGTAGGTTTTCTGGTTTGGACCAGTGGCCTTTCCGGACAACCCCCCAATCTTGCTCAGGAACTAGCTGGCAAAAATTTGCTACACCACGAGACAATTCCTGAACCGCCGTGTTGTAAATTATATATTCTTTTCTTTTTCTTGTGTACAGAAATTCCTCGTGTAGCACATTGAAAACATAGTAGTAGAGACTCGGGGTGGATTGCGCGTAAGAGCAATGATAATTCGGGACTGGTAATACTAGGCGATGTGAATTGAAAACGCCGTAGAGAAAGAGAGAAAATAAACTGGGTAGGCCAAATGTGCCGGCAAACTAGTCTAAAACTGCGTCAAGCTATGCATGATTGTGAAGACAGGACAGAGTGGTGCAACACGTGTCAATTATGAGGCTGCGAAGATATTCACCATTCTGTTAATGTTTCTGTAGGTACTATAGCTAATAATTGTTCTCGTTATATATCTTATATTACAGCGTTTACCTCTTGTTTTTCACTTGTAGATTTTGTGGTAGATCTTTTCAAAAAATGAATATCTGTCAATAGCAGTATTTCGCCAATGGTTCATTTATTTTCCATACTTCAGATCCGTTTGTTAGTGCGCTTTTCATAGCAGTTTTCTAAATGTGAATTTTTATTGTTATTGTACCAAGACACCAGTTATTTATTGGGCATTATATACTTTGCTGTAGGTTACTTGACTTAGTATAACATCAATTTTGATTCTTAGTTTACATATGTAAATACACCAGCTATTTGTATACATTGATATGGATCCTTCCAGTCCGGCATCAACGCATGTGCTGAGTATATCGAGTCTTCATAGTACAGCTGCCTATATATGCAATAATATCATCAGTTTTGTGCAATTAGTGTTTAGTTGTCTGAAACACCTAGGGTAGACCATATTAGCAATGGAGTGTTGAAATGTGAGAATCATAGGATAAATGATAGGAATTATACTGCCAGAAATTAAAAATGGGGAAACATTAGATTTTGCACATGGTTGCAAAGAAACTCCCAATCGTTAGGAATATACTTCTTGCATTAAGTCTAAGATCTTGTTGTAGGGTAGTCTGCATAAAATGGGTTCAAGAATAGCGAAATATACTCTCATGCGTTGAGATTCTGTTGACACCATTATTGTTATGTTCCTTTCCATGATGTTATAGGTTACCTAATTCGTCAGCTGACATTGCCCCATCATCAACTTATATATTTCGTATTGTTGCTGTTCTTCTATTAGAAAATATTTCGGTTATTTCCTCTTCAAAGATAGCTTATCCATTTTAACAACAGTGGAAATTCACACAGTCTTTCTCTCAACCAGTTGCGATATCTTTAATTGGATCGGTATCCACTTTTATGCATGTTGCTTCATTGTAATGCGAATTATTAATTATTGTTGTTATATTTCCCGAATCAATTAATGTTTGTGGCAATGTCAATAAAACTAACATACGATAATTCATGCTAGACACCTTATAAATAAAATTTTTATACCAAAAGAAGTTAAGCTCGTTCTTAGTCCACTAACAGAAGCTGGATAGCATGTCGTTCATTAGAACCGTACTTCTATGCATTCCATTGCATTTATTTTCTTGGAACCAAGGTGAAAGTGGATGAGAGCTATTGGCTGGTAATAATACTTGCAGCACTAATAAAATGAAATAAGTATACAGGAATCTCAATCATTTCCTCATTGATGAGCGTCAATAATTACATCTACATGTTTGATTAGAAAGTTCTCTAATGTTTTAAAGTATTCTACGTAGAGAAGTTTCAAGGCTTGGACATTCTGCTGAAGATTTTTTTTACTTTTTATAGTCTACAGTGAGTTATCTTTGTACAATAATTTAAACGGATATTTTAATCGTATTTACTAGATTTCTGCTTGCTTAACAACTGAAACCATTCTGGTAGGAGCGAGGCGGTTGCACCCCCATTTTTTCCTGCCTCGACGGACAGCGGGAGCCGCAAGAAGTCGTCGCCTCCTGAACCCTTCAGCTGCGCCGCCAAATATTAATAATTAATCCCCCGTACAACTGCGACGCCGATAAGTGTAAATAATTATGGCGACATGAGAACCATTAGAGCACACTTGGTAGTTCGTTAAAACTACATTAGCGGCCAAATGAAATGCGATTTATTATTTATAAAAGTGTATTGAAAAACGGTGTTTGTTCACGTTAATCGCTCATTCGAAAGCCGTGGCGAGTAATGATATGTTGTATTTCCTCGGCTTTCGTTTCCTCTCTAATGGAGCATGTGTTTGGTTAGCCCTTCAACATACATATAGCTAGCGACAAAATGAGCCCTGGAATGGATAGTACAAGTTCCCAAACACAATAGGGTTGTTAGTTTTGTTTTTCAGGCCACGGTTTGTGCTATCATTACATAAAGTGGAGGGCAGATGTATAAGATAGGGGGTTTTAGTTGATAGACGGTTTTGTAGAAATTCGTTCAAAGGGATACATAGAAAATTCAAATAACCTATATCGAAGACATGATCCTCACCTGACATAGTGCGTAATTATATACTTTTTAAATGCATCCTAATAGGTTTGCTTTTCTTGGACGTTGGCAGTTTTAACTTCTCATTGTTGCTATACATAAAGTGAAAACCATGGGAAAGAGATTAATTAATGAAAGATGAATTTTTGTACATATTTTTATCAATGTCGCTGAAGTATGGGGGTTTATCTTCTTCTTGAAGCAGTCCACTCTAGCTATTGAAGCTATTAGAGTGTGGTTTACTTAAATCTGGTATCTTAGTTTTACGTATGTAAATACTTATCTGTCACGATTAAAAAAAATAAAATAATTTCATATTTAAAACTACAAACACAATACAATATAAAACGGCATTCTAATTTAAGATTGGAAAACCGGGAAACCTCGAAAGCTTGTGAGTTATACTTATTTTATGATTTTCTTATTAGTTATTAGCAATACTTTGAACGTTCCTTGTTAATAACATGCATGCCCATTTTCATAGGTTATATCGTCTTCATTTAAATCCATCCAATTTTTGCAATAACTACATTTTTCTGGGTGCACGAGGATCTGGCCTCATGCTTCAACCCCCAACTTGTAGGAACAGGTATTTTTATTTCGTTGTTTCCATTCCCAAAATAGAACTATAAAGATCTGTTTCTGGTTCTTCTGTTTCTTCCACCATTGGAATAAAATTATCTTCCCCTGTTTTATTTATTACAATTAACTTTTTTGGCCATTGCTACATTGAAAAGATACTGTTGTTAGTAGCCGCCCATTCTGTATATAATTTCCCTCCTGTCGGCTATAGTTGAAATTCATTCCCCGATCCGCCACCTGGGGACGCACCGTCTACACTTTACAGGCTTTAAACGACCTTTACAAACTTTATTATCCATCTGCTTTGTTGAAAATGTATTCAACTGATTTAAAAGCTATTTGGATGATGGATCGAACAGATCATTTCATTTACATTAAAGTTCCAAAATTACGATCGTTAGAATTGCCTTAAATTGGGGAATATACATCTTGTAATATCAGTTTCACATAATACTTACGTAAATCTTTACATTATTTCAAAGAAATTATGCGTTGCTAATATGCAGGGAATGCAGTACTTAATTAAATATGGTTTGGATATTCTGAAATATAATTAAACTTATGCACTATTGTTTTCTAGGTAAACAGCTGTTTTCTCAATTATTATTTTAAAAAATGCAATTCCAACATTGCATACTCTAAGATTTTATTATTACAGAGTATCTTTATTTTATCTCAAATGAAAAACTTTTTAAAGCTAAATTAAGCTGACAGAAATTGAGCATTAGTACCATCGACATCAATTTTGAGCCAACATGGCATTTACGATATGAATGAACTACATGAATAAACTGCATGGATTATTAAAGTGTTTCTCCAGTAACGCTACGTTAAAATTAATATTATACATTCCAGTTTCAGTTTTGAGATATAACTTTCAAACGGTTATGCTTCGCTTAGCTGATAAAATTATGGTTTGGTAAGGACATTATTAAGAACTGGTTCGGCTAGCTCAGAGTGGGGTGGATCGCAAACCAGTTGCTATGATAAAATAAAATACGACTCAGGGCACCAAAAACCTATTTAACACATGAAGCGGTATTGGTGGCAGACACTTCTGGTTCCAAGATAGCGGGGACAATTAACCAGCAAAGCAGAATAAATGTGCCGTCAGGGGTATCGTTTACAATTTTAATCTCAGGAACACAAGAAGATATCGATAGGTCGACTAACATATAAACCATAATAAAGTACCAATGCTTCAATAAAAACAATTCACTAACCGCAAATAGAGATTCGCGAAGATACTATCGGGAATTTAAACAATCATATTTGGCACCCACATTATTATTATACACAGTGGTAGATGTCCTCTGATGTATGTTCTAGAGTACCTACATTTCTAAATTTATGTGCAAGGGTATTATTATACAACCATTTTTTAATATTAAACGAAGCGGATTACTATATTCTCTTTAATTTGGTATTTGCCATTTTTGTCCATAAAAATGGCGAAGAGGAATTTGTTGCTGTCAGTTGGCAATCTTCCGAAATAAGTGCAGCAAGTCTTCAAACGATTATACCCGTATTCGCTTGATTACTAACGATAAACCTACCTCCTACTTGTAGTAGCTGAAAATGTGTTTTATATCGGAAGTAAAGTGAAGATTCAAACTACCTTAAGTGGGTGACGGCAAATTGGCTTTATCCTTTTCAAAGGGAGGGATACCAATACACAGCACCCTTTATTATTTTCTTTATTATTATAAAATCGCAATAAAGGAAATATATTAGGACCGTTACAACTTAAAATATCATTCGTGATCAATAGTGACAGAAGTATCCTAGTGTAATGTTACTTTTATTTAGCCCTTGCGTTGAGCACCGTAAACTATAATGCGGCATTTCCCGTGACCTATACTTAACTTTTCAGTGAATGCCCTTTGCTTGCTAGTTAACTCAATCGCAGAAGTACAAGACCCGCTTTTACCTCACTGAGGTAAGGGATTGTTATTGCTCTTGCCGGCCTACTCGTGATCACATATAATGTTGCAATTGTACATGCAAACCCTGCCATAAATGAAAACCAAACAGTTTACGTGAAAAGATATATACTCGGCAAAAGAAATATACATGCATGGACACACAAACACACCGAAATAATACACAATGTTGATAGATAAATGTTATATTCGCTATGAATAGTAGCACGGAGCAGTCCATGAGCTTAATGCTGAACAGGCAATGTTTACATTCCGCACTCCAATTCACTGAATACGATCCCGACTCCAGTATCATGAAATCAGCTAAAGCGACGTGTCAACAAGATGAAGCAGCGCTTTGTGCTGGCGCGCTGAATCAGCAAGTACGAGCACGTGGCCTTTGGGCGCGTCCTGACTCGTTGTAGCTATTGCACAATGCGTATGGCTATGAACTGCTGTATCTCGGAGATGCTTACCCAAGTTGGCACCTATAATACTTCGCGTAGCGTCCCTTTGGATTCGGCCGACACGCACAACTCGCTTATTGTCAAGCGACTCCTGCCTTCCGCCTTTAAGCCCGCACATAACTTGCTTTGTTCTATTAATAACCGCGCTCAACGACTAAATTAGCTGGTTTGCGCGCACAAACTCATGGGCAACACTCTTAGGTTTTCAATACATAATACGTTTCAATCTAATTACTACAATGTGAGAAATACAGTTTAGTTCTATACGTGGCAGAATAATGGTTAAATTCAAAGGTAGAACGAACCAGACGGTTACACTAGTAACAGGCCACTGGCCACATGCCGATCTATCTATGTAATGAGTATTAATTTTGCTATTGTTCAGAAAATAGAAAGATATTTATAAGTGTTAATAGAAAAGAACCGAAATTGCTTCTAGAAAGAATATAAAAATTATAGCTTGTAAAAATAGATTACTATTAGCAACAAATCTTTAAGGTACTTCAACGATGCTGTTGAAAAGTAGAATGTAAAAGTAGTCGAGGTCAGTTTGGTTATAATTCACTCTTCTCATAAACTAAAAAATCAGCCGTACAACAGTTTACGTTTTAAAAAAACTCATTAAAGTAACAAGAAACTCTAAAATCTGGTGTGATACACGCACAGAACTTACTTTTACAGTGATCTTACAATAATTAGCCAAAAATTTCATTTTTAATTTATAAGCATCTGTCAAAATTTTTCAAAAACTACAAATTCTACAGAAATTCTCCCTAAAATTTTAAGCTGAATTCAAAAATGTAATAATATACCGGGTGTTCTGTTTAAAATAGGAGTTAATAACAAAAAAAAGAAACCCATTTTAGAGGCATTCAACTGCAAGATCACCTATCTCTAATACACATTAAAAATGTAATAAAAATGTGAAGTTTGAAAAAATCGTTAGAGCCGTTTTTGGAAAAAAAATATTAAAAACTGAAAAATACAAGAGTAAACACCATACTTCCGGATATACGATTTTCTTCAAAAGCTTGATGTCGTATCTAGATAGTACAGAAAACTTATATATGAACTTAACGCCATACATCTTTTCGTTTTTGCGATATTCTGTTTACACACAGACACAGAGACACACAGACTGACAGACAGACCAATGAAGATAATCCAAATTCAGTTTGGGCGAACTTGAATGCCTAGAAATTCATTTCAGTGACCGTCAATCAGTTGATGCAATTAAATGACTTAATTTTTGTGCGATTATTATTTTTTTTTTTGGCGTATAGCTTATTAGACAAAGCTGTTCTGTTTGAAGTCTTCTAACTATCCTTCAATTTAATGACCACGCGTATGAATAACCCTGTATACATACTCGTGAGGTTTTTAAAGTGCCCTAAATCTCACCACCCAGATTACATTCCTGTCGATTCATCAGGTTGGATTCGTTCAGATTAATTTTTTTCATGTCTGTGTAAATAGTTCTATTTACTAGCAACATGATATTGTACATATTCGTCATAGAAACAAAATATGAAAAGCTACTCATAACCCCCAAGGCACTTGTCAAATTATTTCTCCCTCAAACTCATGGTAACCATGCAACTACAAATTACGTTTTAGCAACTATACAGTGAGGCAATCCCTGATGTTACTTACATATCCTAATTTTAAATGTCATGATGACATTTTGAAATTTTATACTATTCTTACTAATATGCTAGTAAATAAAATATTGTATGCACCACGGGAGATATTCATGTTTTTTACCTTCGGTTGAGAGACGGGGGCCCTGGCCCGAGGTCTGTAACACATGTCAACCTCAGGGAAAATGCATATTCATATCTTCCTTAATGCATAAATATTTATTATACTATGCTCTTTTCGGTCGTTATCTCTTTATCTGCTTCGGTTGAATTCAATTGCTTTTATTGGCAGTCTTCCTTCTGGCATTCTACGCAGATAATCACACAATTTTAGTTTCCTCTTGGAGCATGTCCCTGATCGTATCATTTAGAACGCGTTGTAAGTTAGATATTCATTCCACTTGCCGTTCGAGAGGTTGGAGGTATTTGCTATTTAATATTTCTGTCATTAAGCTTCCAAACTTTTGCTTGCCCGTCAATCTTCCTTTCTCAACAATGACCATGGATTTCGAGTTGTTCATATTTATTTCGATTTCCCATTTGAATACAGTTCTGTCTTAAATTTCTCACCATACAGTTTATATCTGGTTCATCATCTGCCAACACTATTTGGTCATGTATAAAGTAGAAGCAGTTTATAAAAGCTTCGTTTGTCCTAACTCTCGTACATGCGTATACGCTGTACCAATCCTTGACCGCATACTTAAATGCATATTAAATGCGTTAGTGGTTAGCACGTCAGCTTAGCATTTGGGAGGTCGCGGGTTCGATTCTCGTAGCCGTCTGCTCTGATTCAGGTTTAGGTAATTTTCCTGACTTAACAGAATGCCTTCTCTGAGGCGCATGCCGGGGCAGTACTTCTCTACCTTTCCTGGTCTTTCTTCTATTCTCCACCTTTCTTGAAATTCCCATTATTGGCTGAAAAGGGACGCAAGGTCTCTATAGCAACCCGCCTCCAGTTAGGGGAATTGAACTGACCTTGAACCAATACTTTTATCTTAGAAGCGATAGGTAGCTATCTTGTTTCAAGCATTTTGAATATCTTATGGGTTTTGATAACTTTTCTTGCGTACTACTACACTGACACAGTAGCTGTATCTATTCTTCATCATGTATACGTAGAATGGATTTGTTGTTTTGTCTAATACCTTCCATAATGTACTGATTGAGATGCGATCGTACGCTTTTTTTAAGTCTACAAATACTAAGTGAATTTCTATATCTCTTCCAAGTCTTTGAACGTCATTCCTCTGATACTTCAAGCTTGCTATTTATCTAGAAGAGAGCTTGTAATACTTAGACCACTGCAGATTCCTCATTTCATTCTATCTCCTTTTTATCCAAAGTAATTATAGCAGAATTTTTTCATTCCGATGTTTTCGTTTTCATGCAATAGGTCCCTGCTTTATTAGTTCATTTAATAGCAATGGCTTTGGGCCCTGGATGTTTGCGATTTTCTATTCAACAACGTTTGATAATTGGGACTAGGATTTCATACCTGTCTTCTTATTCTAATTCTTCCATTCTCGATTAGCAAATCAGAGTAATAGTTTTGCCATCCATGTATGTAAACTTATTACTTTAATTCTGTTCATTTACCTGTTGTAAGTGATTTGCGATCTAATGGTTCTCCACGCTTCTCCAGCTCGGGTGCTCATCTATTTTCTTTAGTGCACCTTTTCTGCCAGACCTCATTTTTGTATGTGCTTATTCCTAACTCATACATAGCCATTTTAGATATTCGAGTAGCTCTTCCTTTTCTTTTGCACTGGATTTTTCAATTCTTCGCTGTTGTCGTTAACTTTCTGCACTAAAACTGCCGTATTGCATATTTTGGTTAGGTTTTATAACTATAGTTCTAAATATGACATAATTTTTTTCAGACTATGTAAGTGTAAGTATCTAACTTTACCATTCAACTTGGGAGACTCATAAATACACCTATTACTGGTAATTTTTCCTGAATTTTCCATAATTTTTAAAGCCAAAAATCACGATCCAAATTTCTAAGAAGAAAATAATTGAATGTATTGATAATAGCACTATTTTTATCATACAACATGAAATTTATAGAAAATGTGCGACATTTAAATTTTTAAAACTAATTCCGGTTCCCTCAATCTCCAGTCGTTTTTTTTAATCTCTCAATAATAACAAAAATAGGTTCATACATATCCTGGCATTTCAACTCGCATTTCTATTGAATAAAAGATCAAAGCTGCTATATCAAATCAGAAATCGAAAAAATGCATACGCATTTAGCGTCCACTTTTTGGTAACAAAAAATTCCACGACCTCAACTCCAATTAAAGCGCTTGCTCCGCACAGCATCGTAATGCTGCGATTTGTTTTAAGGGAGGTTCGATTAGTTAATCTGCTAATTTTGTTAAGCTTCATTTAAATTTATACGTGAAAGTGGTGATTGAGTTCGGGATTTCGACGGTTTACTGCGTGGCGAAGTACAGCACTAAAGGGTTTATGCTGGAACGAAGTGAAAAGGTTTCAGGCAAATTAAAATGAATAAGGAGAAAAGAACGGGTTTTGATTTTTACATAATTAGCCCAATTTCTAGGAAGCCCTATTTCTGGTTATCGACATTTTGTACATCAGCGCTAATATGGCTATAAAAACTACGATCAATTTAAGCTATAACACCATTAAAGGGAGGCCTTAATTAATGCTAGAGTTCGACCAAGAATGTTATCATTACCACAGTTTGAACTTATTAATCACAACTCCGCTTCAAACTTAGGCCTTGGGGCAGTGAACGAGAGTATGTTAGATATTAGATGCGTCAGTTTGTTGTTGTTAGGATAGCTTCGACTAGAATGCACATTAGAGAACAGAGAAACTAACCTGAAAAGTTTTATTAACAACCTGATTAGTTCCGAGAAGTAATTAGACAAAGGATACAGAATACTTTATAATTGTACTTAATTAATTTAGCATCAGAACTATATGCTATTGTTTCAATTATGATTAAAATATTTTCCTTTTTGCATTAATATATTTCCAGAAACTACTAGCGCTGCACAGGAAATTGTGAAATACTGAAGCCTTTGATCGAGTCTCCTCACAATGAAGTATCAAGGAGTAGTGTAGTTTAGTTGAAACAACATTCTTATCGATCCAGATAGATGAATTTATCAAAACCGCATACCTGTACTGTGATTTTCTACTATTTCAAATTTGGATAAAGTGAAAACGATTGCTTGCGGCCACTTTAACTGGCGATGCACGATGCAACATACCATTTACAGCGTTTCACAGAATTTAGAGGTCTGTTAGAAGATTACAGCTTACACGTACACTAAGAAGTAACCCATTTCGTAGATTGACACCTAAGAGTTTAT
>OW679197.1:31547850-32090323 GCA_940337035.1 Agriotes lineatus | reverse complement strand
TTACTACTGTACTGGACTTTGTAATTAGCAATTACGTTGCCCCATGTGTTTTTTACACAGATATAAACTTCAGTTCAACTTTTACAGCTATTGTAAGTATGGCAAGGTACTGAATCTCCAACTGCAACATTCTAGACTTATGTTGGCTTTATGTTCGTTGTGTATATATATTTGTGTATAGATAGAATTAGATGAAGTTCTCGACAGTTCGACAGTTCATGTCAGTCATGAGTTAGTTATTGCTAGCCACTAGTCTTAGGTTAGTTCAAGTTAGTGCAACATACTGTGTTAGATGTGTCTCCAAATACATTAAATTAAAACCAATGAGGGCTACTACACCAAAGAACCCGAAGTGTTCTAGTTTTTTACAATCTACAAGATGTAAGAACATTATATGGCGACCCAGGCAGTCAAAATTCTGCGAGGACGAATCCAGCAAACAACAATAAAGCAAGTGCCCCACGGGAAGTTTTATGAAAGCCCTTGCCCATAAATAGCAATACAAAAATGCGAGGATTATAATGCCATTAGTTTAATGTGTTACAAATCATCATCTTCAACCCATGTCGCTCTAGCTGTGTCTAGTTTCTATGCCTCACTGTTCTTCGCTATTTTCATCCACTGCTTTTCCGCTATAACCTTAACGTATTCCACCTAGAGTAAGCGATAAAAATTGTCTTAAATGGAAAAAAGTGACCTCATTAAAAGACGAACAAAATAACGCCTTGAAATACTTGATGCGATGTGATACATAAAGAGGGTGTACCATTGAGACCAATTGTCAGCGCAATCAATTCTCTTACACATGCTTTCACAAGAAATGTAACCAGTATACTATAGTCTCTAACTGGTAAAAAAGACTCTTTTGTCAAGGATTCGGCAGATTTTGTCCAGAAACTAAACAACATAAAGTTAAATAAAAATGGTCTGTAGGCAGTTTCGACGTAGTATCACTCGTCACTAAAGTTCGGGTTGACGAGGTGCTAGTAGTGCTCAAAGATTTCTTGCTTACAGACCAAGTTGAACTGGTTGAGATATGCTTGAAAACACTTACTTATGTTGGAATAACAAAATATACGCACAAGTTGAGGGAGTGGCTATGGGTTCACAGCTATCACCTGTAATAGTAATTTTTACATGGAGGCATTTGAAGCCAAGGCTATCGAACAAGCGCAGTTAAAACTGACCTGCGGGTTTGGATATGATTCTGTTCCTGAAACTCTGTACATCATAACATACAATTCACAATGGAAGTGGGGGAAAATGGCAGTAGTCCTTTTCTAGACGTTCTGGTAAAACGTAAATCAGATGGTAGGTTAGGACATGCAGTCTATCAAAAGAAAATACACATGGACAGATATCTAAATGCTAACTCACTGCGTTACACTTGAATGACCAATCAGCGTTACGTCGTTGTGAGCTGCTGACTCAGAGGACTATAAATAGCTCCATACCGACCTTCAGTTTTTAGTGCGCCTTTCACTCTGATGAATGCAAGCTGAAATGTCTTGCAAAAAGTTAGTCAAAATGTGTGCACAAACAGCAACAAAGCCAAATCTGCCTACGTATCCCCGTTCTCAATATACTCAAACAACACGAGCCACTAAACAGCATTGCCATCGCGTGAATCCTTGCTCGGGTTCACAAACTACACGGTCTAAGCCGAAATTCCTTTCTAACAAGAATGACTGTTTTTATTATTTAAGAAAGTCTGTGGGTAAAACAAGTAAACGAGTGGTATTGACGTGTCACATTAGAAATCTGTTGTCCTAACAGCTTCTTGAAGTATTGAGACAACTTCATCTGCCGTTTTCCCTAGAAGAAAGCAAAGCTTCACGTATTCTCTTTGTTCTTTATTATCAGTCATTATTGAAATTGCTAAACTCACTCGCCGATATTTTAAAAAGTCACGGGCTTAAAACAAAGGCTGATGATTGTACATTCATTTGTTATGTTGGAATTATTATCAACGTCTGAAGTAATCACTATGAAATGCTTTGTTTCAAATGCAGGTGACTAGAATTACACTTTTTTCACTTTATTTTTTTTTCTTTCTTTTTTCCTTTCCTCTTGTACCATTCTCCTCTAGAACCGCTGTTGCATTACTTCAGGGGGTGCGGGTATCACTTACACTAAGTTTAGTTGTTTCAAAAGCAGATAACTAAAGTTACTCTATCAATTTTATTCATATTTACTATATGTACTTTAAGGCCGTTTTTATTTTCAAATTGCATCGCCTATGTTAGTCATTTTCAGATTTTTATTTAATTTTAAAAAATTATATGACGGCATCACTATTTTTATAAATGACTACCTATACATTTTTTATTATTTCCGTAGAATGTTTCAATTTGTTTTCAACGGTACAACATTTTGAATAGGTTAAATTCGAAAAAAAATGATATAGTGACTGGAAGTTCAAATAATAAACATATTTATTTGGGCTTAAAAACCCATCTGCTTGAACATTAATTTGTTATGTGGAAATTATTATCAAATTCAAAAAGTAACCACTACTAAATTTTTATTTCAAATCCAAGTAACTAGAATTACTCCGTCAATGCAACTTGAAGGTCGTTTTTTAAATTGTTTTGTAATGTAACCTGTTTAAAATGTTATACCATTGGTAACAGATTAAAACTTGCTACTGCATAAATAAAAAAATATATAAGCTCTCATTTAAAAAAATTAATATCATAACATTTAAAACAAATTATATAAAAATTTGAAAATGCTCTTTAATTTGCATCGCTACACCTCTTCGCGATTTTTTCTCCGAAAACAAAGATTAACGGAGTTACTGAATTTATGCGTTACTTCATTTCCATACTGTATAGAATAGAAGGCATCTTGGGTAACAAGTTCCTGTAATGACTGTCTACTCAAATTCGAATTTAGTCCAAACAATTGCTGGACTCTAGGTAGTTAATCGAATATTGCAGAATTGAGGTTGATGTAAAGTAGATGAATTGCCTCTTTCAAAGTTGGATCATCTTAATCAGCCGAAGGTACTGTGCATAATAGGATGTTACAACATTATAAATTATTTTAATCAATGTAGAAGAGGCCTAACTCAGAAGATATAAATATCCATACGAGGAGGTGCCGAAAAAGACCTGTATTCAAATGTGACACGTGACGGAAAGAGTGGCGCAGGTGTGCTAGAAGGTGTCCCTTGTCAATACTATTCTGTGAAGTGGCGTCGTTCTGGGTTAACTGACTTGCACTTTGTGTAACTATTCGTACTATTTACAAATTTACAAATTAAAAGTTACCATCCAAATAAATAAAAAGATATATAGGTTGTTATTTAAAAAAAATATTGATGACATCATAACATTAGCAACTAATAAATAACATAAAAATAACTTTAACACATGTGCTACAATTTTAATCGCTACACCCTTTTGATACTTTTTCCGGAAAATAAACATTAACGAAGTTATAAATTCGATAACTTAGTTTCCACACTGTATATATTTTTTGCAGAAACAAATGAGTTGTTAAAAATCCCTAACATGTTGTTTAATCAATTATTTATACAGTCAACACTTTTTCCTTTAAAAATATTGTTTTCAATATTTTTATTTCTACCAATATCGCTTTACAAATCTATTTCTAAAATAGCTATCCGCATATAATCCGACTTTTTGCCTTTTCCAATATAATTTCAAAGTACATTATTGCTGGTTTGCCCTTATTAATCTTCTTGATTTAAAAGGCTTTGTCTACATCTAATTTCTCAGCCAATTAGCATAGCAAAGTTTCTAGTCACACCAATTTGGGAAATGTTAATTGGTGAGGTTATGTGATATTAGCTGTTTAATAAAGTACGCCGATGTATACAACGATAAGATTCCTTTTTATTTATATTAGAACACAAATTACAAACGCATAGAAATACGGATAGCGGATTATATAATAGCGGACTCCGAAATCTAACACAAAAATGTAGACATGAAAACTGACCAAAAGCCTCCAGAAAACTCAAATTAAGCAGACTGGCTATCAAGACGCAATTGTTAATAGGTTTGGCAGCTGACCAGGGCCTCCGTCTTGGTTAAAGCAACACAAGCTGGAATGTGGAGACACAATTTGGAACGCCAGACTGTCTGCTCTTCTATACTGATCAAGGAGAAAGGATTTCTTAATCTCAAAATACTTTTCGAGTACAACAGGTACTGTCAGCTGGACACGTTTTGACTCGGTCTGTATTATCGCACAATGGTCGCCTTCGCCTCGTCGAGGAATTCATTTCACCTTCTCGTCTCGGGTATATGGCCCATTGTTGGTCAAGTAGGATGACCGGTCGTTTACTGCTCTTGCAATGACCCTGTCACATTACGCAGAGGGTAAACTGGCAATCCTGTAGTTTCTTTTCTGCTGGAGATCGTCAAGCTGTGATGAGATGGAATGCACACTGTTTGGAGAAACTACAGAACGGCGTTTAGAAAAGTTCGCTTATATTCTTCGCGCGACAATCAATACTAATCAAATTTGACGTTAAAGAGATTTCCTAAATGCATGCACACAATTGACTTAGGAGACCCACTTGTTTAACTCGTATCGCAGCACCTCGAACTTTGCTTTTTTATTAATGTTTTGCGTAGTTGCCGGCGGCATTTTACGATTTTAAATGGCAAGGATAATTCTTAATTTTTCAGACAATTTGGTATAGTTTCGCTACACTACGATAAAAAGACAAGTATGACTGCAAATGCAGATTGTAAAGTTGCAGATTTTTGTGATTTTTTAAACTGTAGAGCTTTCTACAATTTTTGTGAATGTTCTGCACGTTGCACCTTTAATATTTTCTCTCAAAAACTTGCATGTAAAATGGATAACCATTTTTCATGTTTAATGTAGTTGTCAACCGTTTTTATTTAGATGCAGTGCCCTCAGAACGTGGTTCTTTAGTAAGTCTCATTAATTATCTAAAAATCATAGTTAACAAAACAAAAATATATCTTTTAGAATTAACTAGCCAGTGTTACCATTCGACGCTGGCAACCCTTTCAGGCAAAAATTAGAAGAAACAAATATATAACTGACAGACACTGAAAAAATGGGAAAGGGGTGCATCTTCGCTTCTTTCATATAACAGTAAAAGCTGAACAAAAAATCAGTTGAATAGTAGAAAATACACACTGTAGGAGATTAAAAACTAATTTAATATATAAGAGAAGAATTGAATACTTTTAATCTAAGCCAAACGAAAAGTGACCTAAAAATTATTGAACAAAATAACTTTAAAGTGTACTACACATTCCACTTGATTGAAAGTAGAACTGCATATAGAAAATAAATGGACAGAGCAAAATACCTATACTATCACTACGCACTACGCCAAATCTCGACTTAATAAAGTAGAAGCGGAAGACATACCAAAGCAATGAAAAAATATATATTGAAATAACGTTGCCTTGTTATTACATCGCCATTACAGGGCCACCGGCCTCTCCTCTAGAAGCACAAGATTGCAGTTGCTGGGGTTTGACCCAGATTTTCTGGTTTGGGACCACATACTATACTACTGTACCACCTCCACTGTATTTTTTGTATTTTCGCTGGTAGTAATCTTTTAATTTTTTTTTAATCGGCAGTGAAGTACCTCAAAATCGTCATTAAAATATAAGAAATCGGCAGTGAAGTAATCCATTGCTTCACGACTTTCTGTAGGCGACGAGGGAATACGTAAACGTCAACCAACGTCAACATAACCGACAAAAGTTGGTTAAAATGTTATAATTCGCAATTTCTCGATTTCAAAAAAAAAAAACATAATATACCTCTCGGCACTGAAGTTCCTTTGTATCCCTCGTATGGTTTATTTTCATTGACCCTACGGCCTTCGGTAACTAAATCCACATTCGTGATAAAAAACTACACTTCGGTGCAACAAACTACTATTTCTGTGTTCTGATTTCTTAGTTCCATGTTGTGTTTCAGTTTTATTACTTCAATTCATCTTCTTCTCATTAGTTAGTAAAATAAATTCTATTACTAACGTATTACGTACCTTGTGTGTAGTTACTTCTTTTGAGTTTGTTACATTGGACTCGCCAGTAATCATTCAAGATTCAGGCTAAATTTCCATTTCACACTTGATTTTAGTGATCATAGGCTCTTTATAAACCCACAGTTAGTTGTTTAATTTATTTTTACAATACACCAACCGAAATAGGTATGCAGCATATTTAATAATAATATTGAAAGAATTTAAATAATTACTATAACTAGTGATCGTTCAGATTTTTTAACATTTCTCCACTCCAAATAATATTTTATTAAAGTTTTGGACGATTTTCGCTTTAGAAATAAATCTTTATCTGTTCCTTTCTAACTTACACGTTCATGTTGTAAATCTCAGCTTGTTAAAGTACTTCTCAGCAACGTTTTTATCATACAAGTTGTAGTAACCAGATTTGGTGGCTCGGGATAAGAACGGTTGTTAATTAGTTTAACAATTAAAGTTCATTCCATAAACATGATCACGCTCGAGTCTGCTAATAAACCTTAGGAGATATCTATCGATAATCACGCTGCAGCGAGCTGCAGTGTCTCATTACTATTCAAATCCGGCGATGCAAGATTTATTTACTTGACTTGCATTTAACTGTGAACTATTAGGTTACAAGCTACCTAGGATCGATGGCAGCTGAAAAGATTATATGCCAATCCGAACCATCATTACTTCTTGAAATAGAAAAAAATATTGCAACAAACTACTGTAACTCATGTTCTGTTGTCTAGGAATCATTCTATTAATTTTGAAACTTTAATTACATTAACAAGGAATAATACCTGAATATATTTAGTCTCCTTATATTTAGTATTTGCTGGCAGCCCATTTTGTGCATAAAGTTACATCATATCCACTTTCTGAGAATGGCTGAAGATGCAGAGCGAATATCTCACTAAACTCTCATTACTTCAAACGCCTAAATTGTTATATCAATTTCCGTAAACTTTTACAAAGTGTTACTAAATATTTATATAAAACGGCAAGCCGAGAGATATTCGCTGCACGGCCGTGTCGGTAAATTTTAATAAAGCGCAAATCTAGAGTTATTGTGCTGTTTTAAACTTTTGCATTAGTTTAGCAGCATTCTCTACGGGTTTCTGCTGCATAGTTACGAAGATACAAGATTTACGAAAGTGCATTCAGTCAAGTTTTCTTGGAAAGTGAGAGTGACTTCCTAGAAACAGCAATCTAGCAACAGTGAAAACTATATGAAATGTCACTAGTAACTATTAAGACGTACATGCTAGAAATTTCTAGAGCAACAGCAGTGAAAAACGCAGCTGTAATGTGGATGCAGTTAAAAGTCTACGCAAACGGTGTATTAGCTTAAGTGAGATTTAAACGAATGCATTGTCAACTACTAATTTATTAGTAGATAGAATAAATGAACACCAGTATAAAACCAGTGGTGGTATTAAAAAATCCGTATATTCTTAGTTAAAGAGATTGAGATAAAGTTATAAAAGAATAAGGGAACGAAATTACGAATTGCAAGTAAAAGGAACCGAAATATTGGAGGTACGAGAAGAGTACTACACAAACATTGTTTGAATTGGAGAGGAAGAAGAATTAGAACCAATATAAGTAAATAAAATATTACTGGAGGACGAAGCATACAAAGAACAAATAGAAAGAGAAAATGTGAAGGAGGCTATACGGAAAATAAGAGCAAGAAAGGCGAGTTGAGATGGTAACATACACCCTGAGATGATAAAATGGTTGGGAGCGAAGGATAAGGAATGACTGTAGAGAATATAATAAAAACTGCTGGGGAACGGAGAAAATATCAAAGCTCTAGGAAAATAATTAAATAATTTCGTTGTATAGAAAAGGTGGTCAGACCATTTGTAAAGATTGCAGGGCTATATGTCTGTCATCGGTGCCATATAAAGTATACAGCAAAAGAATTGACAAATTACTTAGAAAACAAACTAAAGAAAGAACAAGCTGCCTTCAGGGCGAATAGTTAGACGTTGGACAACATTTTCCTAATAAAAAATTTAATAGAGGGTAAGAAAGAAACCAGCGACCAAATAATTCTTAATAATAAGAGTTGCGCACTGTGTTTGAAATAGTACATTGAAAATATGATATGGAGTTGTCTAGGACAACTGAAAGTACAAAGAAAGTAATGCAAATGACCACGAGCCCATATGATAACGTTAAAGCGAAAGTGGACATGAATGGAAAAAGATCCGCAGAAGGCATGCTAATAAAATTAGTCAAACAACGATATGATAGCTTTGGACCACTGTTTCTCATAATAATCATCGACACCATCATCAAGAATACAAAGGAAAAAATTAAAAGTAAAAATTGAATAGTAGATAACCAAATAAAATACAAGAGCTGATGAATGACTATATGTATACGTTGAAGGAATGCAAAAATTAAAAATGGGATTTAACACTAAAAAAATTAAGAAAATGGTAATTGAACCAAAAGTACTACGTGCAAGGCAATTTTGGGGAAAAACTAAGATAATCGTGCATCACTCAATCACGATACCATATCAGAAATTATGAGTGAAGACTAAATGAGATATGGTTAGAAACGAATAAATACAAGGAATGATAGAATGGAAATCAATAATACTGAAACTGAAAAAGAAAAAGTAGAATAGTAGAGACATACACTGAGGATGGATCTAAATAGATGGGTGGCCAGAAAACATAATAAAGATAAAAAAGCAGCCCGCGGAAACATGAAAAAAATTATAAGAGAAATGTGCAGTAAGCGGAGGGTAAATGAAATCAGAGAACTAGTAAAAGATAGAAAAAAATTAAAATAGGGATTAGAAAAACATAAGACTCTCCTCCCATGACCTTAAGAGAGAAATGAAATTCGAGAAGAAGGAGAGCTCAACATTATACGAACCTTATCTTTGGCTTTATCGTTTAACTTATCCCTTAAACGCTATTTAGGATTTAGATTTATCTAACAATTTATTCGAGAGCACTTACCGATCTCGCTAACATATTTTGAGATTTTAGTTAGGATTAGGAGGTTACCTTCTGCTAACTGAAGCAAATTTATATTGAGTGGTTGTTTAGACACTGTAGAGTTGGTCATTTTTCATAGTAGGAAGAAC
This sequence comes from Agriotes lineatus, assembly GCA_940337035.1. NCBI lineage: Eukaryota > Metazoa > Arthropoda > Insecta > Coleoptera > Elateridae > Agriotes > Agriotes lineatus. The sequence goes on along the minus strand of OW679197.1, from coordinate 32,081,207 downwards.
ATCCGTTCACAGCATATTAGGGTAGATATGTTGAAAGTGATACCTTTTCCTGTGAGATGAAAGTCTATCCTTGTTTTTTCTTCCCTAGTTTTCGACCTTCCTTGTTTTCAGGGTGAGATTTTCCTCTTTTCTGATGTGTGTTTGGTTTTCACTTTGCTTCTTGTTTATGGGCTTTGAGAACGCACTAGTCTTGAGTAGCATGTTTGGATGTTTAGGCCTTGTGATTGTGGTTTGATACCCGAGTGGATGATTGCGGCTTGCATTTTCCATCTAGCCGCGATACTAGTCTTGGTGTCCAAACTCAACGCAACATCGGTGTAGTTGTTCTCTCTGGTTTCTTTCCTTTACAGCTAAAATAGAGTGGATAGTTCTTAAAGCTTGTGCCCAAGGAATGATTCTGAACTTATTTCTTTTGTTTTTACAATTATTTCGTATAATTATAAAATGCAGTTTTGATAACTTTTGACTTGCCTTGGTATCCTTCTTTTTGAAAATGTCTAGTTTATGAAATTCAGGGGAGCTATTACTTGTTCCCAATCTTTCGCACAATGTCATAACTAACTATGAGTTCCCTATAAAAAAAATACAACTTTAAGGTATAACTCGAAATTCCAACTTAAAAGAAATTACTACCCCACTGCCTTCCTCATAAAAAAAGTACCTAACAATTGCTTTTTTCCATTTTTATAAAAAGCGAGATATAGCCAATGAAAAGTAAAAAAATCGAACTTTTGTTTATAACTCACAAATAAGGGACAAAAGCCCATTTTAGTTTTGACCATTAAGCTCCTTTCTAAAAAAGAGATCGAGGATGGGGGGATTTATTATTCCATATCTCTTATAGAGAGATTCCATATGAAAACATCGAAGTTTGCCCACCCTCTACAGGCCGGAGATATACTTATCGCACCTCGTGTGTACGTGTAAGTTAAAACAGAAATCATGTACTTTGTCAAATTTTGCCTTTAATTGAGATATCTTACCTCTTTACTTCGCTTCGTTATAATGTGTAACCAGAAAGCAATCACTCGTCGTTTAAAAAACTCCTTGGTTTGTTTTAACTGACTTAGTAGGTAATAAAGCTGTCTTTGGCAGCGTTCAACTCATTTGCTTTCTGAATAGTACGTTATAAAATAATAGACAGATTTATGTAATTTACAGTAAAGTTATTTGTACGTGTAAGTTCGGATATTATTACGAAACGATTTGTCGCGTTTCTTCTTTGCATAGAAAATTGTACCACTTTTTTTACGAGTACGATTATTTGTTTAAGCATTTTGTGTAAACTAATTTGCGAGTTATTATGTGCTGTTTATATTCATTTTGATCACCTTAACTAGGCATATATACTTCGCGTAATCGTTACCAAGCGCTTTTAATTTGCGTTTATGTTTCTAGGTTTCTTGATTTTCGCTGCTTTGAAGCAATAACGCTTCCGGATACGCTCCCTCCATGAGAGTTAGCTTACACATTTGCTGCATTTTGCAACAGTATTAAATGCAGAAAGAAAAAGTTCTCTTCAAATTGAAATTTATAATTAAGGGCCACCTCATTTTCTAAAAATGTAAAACCCTCTAATACCAAGCAAAACAATACAGCTCCATATTTAATCCGCAGCGCGTAGATATGGAAGAAAAACATTAAATAAATCAACATATATATTACAATTCTGAAAGTAGAATCGCAAAAAATACTCTTATACCAAATACCGGCGAATTTTCTAGAAAACGTGGCTGTCTGATGGCATAAAAATCATAAAATGTATTTGCATTTACAAAAAACAATCTCGCTGAGATTAAAAGTCTTATGACAGCAGATTAATAAAAGATACAAGCTAGGTAAAATACGATGCGAACAAATTTATGCAAAAGTGAAGTCATGGGTTTTCCTTTATTTGGCACCAGACTGCATCAGAAAAGCCAGTTTGGAAAAACACCCAGCAGGTGTAACGTACATGCTATTCATTTCCACTCTGGATATCAACAAGTTATGTAAAAAACGCAATAAGCCTTAGTTTCAATTTCGATTTAGACCGTTGCCTTTCTAAATAACTAGCCAATTGATTAGGGCCTTGTGAGACTTATAAGTAGTGATATAAACATAATCCAAATATAGTTCTGACAAATCGAGCAATAGCAAAAGCCTTAACAGATGTAGAGAAAATAGCCTGGAGCAAGGCTGTGACTAGCAAGGAATTGGGATCTTCGTCTAGTATTTATCAAGCTTTTAAGTGTTCTGCAGCAAGTCTGTTTGTAGATGAACAGTTTTTATTAACTATTTCTGTAATTTCCTATTGCCAGCTAACTCAATAACAATAAAATCTCTCTTACCTCATTTTTCTCAATCGTGGTTAAGGGAAATCTCTGTTGAAATGAACCAGAAGTTGACCTGGACTTGTGCTAAGGTGAAAATGTTAGCTTCAAAAATCTTTGAGCAATAATCTTATATTACCTCTTTAAAAAAATGCTCAATGATACTAGCGTTAAACACTAGACAACGAAGCGGGTGGCTATTTCTAACCCACCTTTATATGCACAACAATATCAAACCACCCGCTAAAAAACCGATTCTACTACCCATTTATATAACGAAAGAAAATGTTCCTTTACTTGCAAACGTTGTTTCTACTAAGCATTTGTATGAAACATTGTTAACGCACACTTTCAAAAGCTGTTCAACCGCAGTACTCAGACAGCCATACCACTCAAGTATCTACATAGAGATGTTTTAAACGCCGTCTTTGTTGTGAACACCTACTGCACAGATGCTCAGATGCGATGCGCATCGACCACTGTGTGTCGAAAGTTACTTGCAGTGATGACCAACAAATTCCCGTCGCATAATACCTAGAATACAGGCTCCTGGAGCTCTCCATGGCGATGCTTTTACAATTGTGTCAACTAATGACGTAGATGCTTCACTACAATGTCAGCAGGACACCAAAACATCTGTGAAGCTCACCGGCCGCTATTTTAACGCTTCTCTTCGTTTGTAGCTTCTTATTAAGAACATGCGAGTGGTTACAGGTTATCATCGTGTTGCAAAAGATGTAGTTACTTTTTCATAACGAAATAGATGTAAAGCCTTTCGGTTGAAGGTTTTCCAAGCAGAATTCTGCGACACATTTAAATGCGTAGCAATCCGCTTAGTGCTAGTACCAGGAACTTCAAACACGCAATCTGCTATTTCTTCTTCTTCTGAAAGAACATAATTTTGGATTGTAAACTCTTGCAACCTTCGAACAGCATCAGAACACACTCGTTGAGATGGTTGTTGTCTGTTCAACAAATCCTAAGTTATATTTACGAAAAGTATTAGAAAATTGCATCTTTAATAAACCAACGAAATAGACTTCACTTGAAAATCTGCTAAATGTCAACTGTTTATGTCATGTCAATAACTTTTAACTTAATACCTTTTTCAACAAGAATTTGACACTATATCGGTTCATTTAGTTTTCTCTTTGAGTTGTAAGTTGCCTTTGCCCTAATGGGAACTGTAGAAATAAACGTCTTAAATGATACTGAACTGTATTCTACCAAAAATAAATAAGATTAGATTAGAAAAACTATGTAGGAAAAAGTAAACAACACGTAAAATATGTATACTTCATTCCAAACAAACTAGAACATTGAAGTATTCCGCCATACCATGCTGGAAGAGTTTGAAAGTTTATATAAAAACCACCACTACCTTTTTAATTTACATATATTCTTGTTAGGGTTGTAAACTTAAAATGTATAAATCTATTGTGATCCAAGGTTAAACACCCTCACTTTACTAAATCATTGCACAACTCAACATTCGTACAAACCGAGGTAGTCAGGCAGGTCCAAAAATTAAGATGCGGACAATTACGATTTATTTATCTTTCGCCGAGCATAAAACAGTGGCACACTAAAGTCCTTCATTATAATTCACCCCCGGGGCACGGCAATAACGAAACGAAAGCGTGTAGCAAGAAGTGCATAAAACGCATCATAAAATCTTGCAAAACTGCTCCGCGATGCACACAATTAAAACGAGATTTTGTAAAAGGTTGCTTGAACATGAAATGATGCATAATGAATGAGGTTATGAAGTACCTACCGGAACCGGAACAAGGGGTGGTCAGGTGAAACGCTAAACCGCGAGTTGCCATGGCGACGACCGTTGATTACGCCCGAATCTGCGGTCTCCACTTGCTTCATGAGTTGTTGGACCTCAAACGGCCACCAGGAGTCTATAATTTTCTGAATCCGCTGATTTGGCGCTGCGTAATTTGGCGCTCCTGCAAGTATCATTGACTTTCAAAGCGTAACGTTTATCTGCAGCATGGTGCAATTTGTTGCAATCTTGACTGGACTCGACTGACCTCCGTGAAACTCATGCCGAAGAGGAAAAGAAAAGGAGTGCAAGAAGTATAAGTATCAGCGCGTCTTTAAAATAGAATTGACATTTAGCTTTCTGGATTTCACGATGGAAGCCATAGGAATTAGTATTAGAATTTTTATGGAATTATTTAGAAAACACTCTTGATAGGAAGGCCTTTTTAACTCGGCATTTACTTCCTACGTAATTGCATTAGTTAATTACACTGTTCGTTAACTTTCCTAAAAGCACCCAATTATATTATCTTTACTAGTAAGTTACATAATAACTTGTGTTGACCTAGACGAACTTAAATACCTACTGATAGAGCAGATTTTACACATAAACCTAGGACGAGCACGTCAAATTTAGAAGGCCGATATTTGATCGATCAATGTTTAGCTTCCAATTCCAAAAACATTCAAATTATGTCAGAATTATCTAATTCTAACAGTTCAGATTTGGGTTGTTTGATTTTCATACCTTCTATTGTGGCGTTTACTATACTAAGGATCTGGTTTATTAGTTTGCCTAAGATTCTTTAAAACGAGGCTAACTGTTATTTGAACATCGTTGTAATAAGATTAAAATTTAAAAGAGATGCGATCACATACACTAGGAAAAAGTCGTTTGATGTTTAAATGAAATTGAAAATCTGTTTATGAAAGTTGGTAGTTGTATTTAAAGCAATTAAATTATGTTTGCTCTGGCTCTTTGAAAGAAATTAAAATCATAACGAGGTATTTTAATAACATACTTTTCCCACAGATTAAAAATTATATGAGCATCGTTAGTCCTCTGAGATTAGTAGTTCCTTTTGAGGAAATTACAAATTCTGCAAATCAGATTCAATCACTTATAGGATACCTATTAAATGTTGAACTAACCATATCTAATCATTGTAATGAGGTTGGAGATACTTTACATTAAACAAAATTAGTGGTCCTGTCAACTATGTAAAATCAATTTTTACTATGTAAGCAACATTTTATTCCATTGTGATTGATTATACGTAGCCTCAACAAAATATAACTCCTTAAGATAAAATAAAAGCATTTAACGAAATTAAAAATCATTCTATCTAAGTTATAAAACTTCAAAATATTACAGATTGTATTAAGAAACAATATTGACAATCGTAGAAAGGAAATTAAAAGGTCTTTTAACTGGAGTAAAACCGTTAAAAAATAATTCAAATATTTTATCTTGATCGGTGTTGTTATATACTACTTACCAAATCAATTTGAGTATTGTTAAGAGCTTTATTACCGCACTCAGTGGGTATTGTCGCACTTAATGCGGTTTTAGATGATATTACCATATCCATTGCCGCACTTTTTTTTACAGAGAAATAATAAATTAAACCAGAATTTATTGATGAAGATAAAATATTGAACGATAGACGTTTGCTTATGGCACTTAACGAGACTCGTTTGATTGGAGCAGAACTAGCCTCACCGCCTTGTTCTGCCAATCAAACTCGTTTTGTTAAGATGCTCATAATCAAACTTGTATCGTTAATATCTCTTATCTTCATTGGAGTTGTTATAAACTATTAACCAAATTAATTTTAGTATCGTTAAGGGCTTCATTACCGCATTGAGTGCGGTAATGGGTAGATATTACCTCATTCTTTTTATATAAAGAAATACATTAAACCAGAGTTTATTGATGAAGATAAAATATTGAAAAATGCACGTTAAGATGCTTATAATCAAAATTGTATCTGTAATATCTATAATAAGTCAGATATTGTCTTAATGCCGTTCAGTACATTTAACGATATGAAGTCATTTTAATAAAATTCACTATAGTAGAAACGATAAAAAAATTAACGGCGTTCTTATTATTGACGCCATTTTAATGAGGTTGCTCTCGTCTAAACAATATATATCTTATAAACAAAATTTTACTGTTAACTTTACATATAGTCTTACGAAATGAATTGGTTCGGTCGACATTTCTAAATGTGGTCTGCAAAAACATTATTAAAAGGGACGAAAGTAGTAACAGAAACGTCGGCAAAACGTAATGTTTACCTGAAAGTAAATTCTTCTCTTAGATCACACAGCCAGGAGGTGTTTTGCTTGCTTATACTCTTCTTCCTTCTGATCATCTCATTATGCCTTGTATAGTGAGCCTTAGTATTAAGTACCTATCTATCTCTCATTTCATCTTCATATAACCGCACTTCTAAAGCTTCCGTGTTATTTGTGTTGATGAACCTGCGTGTCGACAATTCTTTACCATAGACTCTATGGTATAGTATAGAGTAATGTTAAGAACACATAGTAACGCAAAATTCGAGTACTTAGCTCTAGATTGAGTTTACGGTTACATATGAACTTCTTCGTTTTATTGAAAACAGTACGTGCAATCCTAAAACGACTTTCTTTGTGTTGGTTACAATTTTTTGTAATCTAGACTCCCAGATATTTATTGATAGCTACTCTTTTTATGTCGGTATTGGAGATTTTTAAATTTGCATTTTTTATATTACCAAAAACGTTGTCTTCTTTAAGTTCCCTTTCAGTTAATATTTTTTTACAGTACCATGGTGGACAATAAATTTAAGCCAGAAAAATCGAAATTGAGGTCAGTTGGACATAAGTAGTAGTAGTAGTGGATGTCAAACGAATGACTGGCCGACCTAAATTTATTGTCCGCCATTGTACATATTAGTTCAATATTAGTAAAAATAGGAGATAGATCAGCTATAAAAAGTATTTGGTAAGTTTCTGAGTTTATTTTTTAAAATAAATAAAAAATAAATTTATGAAACGCCATTCTTAAAATATAAACTCAGTAACTTACCAAATATTTTTTATAGCTGATCTTTCTGCTATTTTTAATAATATATAATAAAACAGCTGTTGTCAAAATTAAAATATTAGTTCAATCTAAATATTTTAGATGATCAATGTTTTAGCCAACTTTTTTTTTTGTTCGAGTGAAGCTTCTTAATTAGTCTTATGTCCCTTTGCTCGATGTTTTTGCTGATCCAAATTTGCGTGACTTTTTGATGTTGAACTCGTATGCCGTATGCCTCTTTGAAATCAGGTAAAAAGGCATGTACATCCTGATTCATATCTAGGCATTGAATGAGTATATTGATTACATCTTTGTCAAGAGTCAAGTACATTCTGTTGTGGTAGATTCGAATGAAGATTTTAAAGGCATGACTGATATCATCTAGAACATTATCCTATAATCCGAACAGGTTTTTGCCTTCTTTTTCGTGGGTATCAAAATACACATTAAGATTAGCCACTTTTGTTGGAATGATTCCCAGTTTGTAAATCGTATCGAATAGTCTAAGAGATTGTCAAGTCCGATTCGATTCGATTCAACGAGAATTTGATCCGATCCAGTTACCTTTCCAACCTTTGTGGTCTTTAAGATATATTATATATACTAGTTTCTTCAAACTTCTGAGCCTCCATCTGTAGATTTATATTTTTATGGCTTGGTTGTGTAGCTATGGAAGAGTTATTTCATGTGTTGCGTCTTTCTTTGAAATTTTTGTCATTTTCTTGATTTCCCTGGACTTTGTATTTAGATTAAATTCCTTTCTCGCTTTATTTGATTACAACGATAATGATTTGTATAGATTTTTGTTCTTAGACTTACATTTTCTTTTCTCATTCATAAGCTTTGGAATTTTGCATCATCTACTGTTTGTTTTCCAGTTGAGAGCGGTTTGAAGTTCTTCCACTCTACGTTTGTGTCTGGCTTGGTTACGTTTTCTTTGGTGTCTCTGAGGCTTTTGTTGACTTTCTCGTTTATTAGGGTTTTGGTGTCTTCGTATGTCTATGCGATTCTTCTTTTTTATCCTTTGAAATTATAACAGTAGATGAAGTTTGGACCCTCATATGGATACCTTAATTTTGAACAAGACGTCTCGTATACCTTATTATTTCTATATTTATATGCCCTGTTTGCCTGGTTAGCTAGCTCAGCGAACATAAAACCCTGATAATTACTTCACTTCGTGGCTATGAAAGATCACTTTTTATCAAAATCGGAAACTGGACCACCCCTGTAGTATTCTCAGGCTGAAACTAACATCAAGCAATGCACACAAAAAACGCAAATTTGCTTACACACACATATAGGTATATTCATTTTGAAATACATTTTCAATGAAATAAAAGAAGATAGGATTAACTCTTAAAACGATTAGTCATTCTTAAATACACATGTAAACCGATAAAAAAACAATCTACGAAGAACATAGCTTGAGGCTACTCGCATATAACATGTGAGCAAATGAAAGTGAAATCAAGATTGGCTTTCAAAATTGGAACATATGTCGATTATTATTTCACATGTTAATGTTCTAGAATAAAATACAAATACATAACTTAAACCATTGCATAACTGTTACCGATAAATACCAACATTTAAACAATGTTATATCTGCTACATTAATAATTACCTATTAAGTTATAAGAACTGCTGAAAGTGTCCATTGATTAAACATGTGTAATTTAAAATTCGATAATTTAAACAACTTGACATCTACTGTTCTAATAATTGGCATATTTAAAACAAACACATCAGAAGTAATAGAGCACATGACTTAATTTTGTTACATTGTTACATTACAACGTATATAAACAATGTTAAAACAATGTTGAAAAGGACGTTGAAATAATTGTCTTTAGAAACGTAATTGTCAAAATGTATTTAAGCCTTTCCTATAACGCATTACCTTCCGATCCTTCAAGTTGCACTGGATTTTGTCATCCAAACATTGAATGGCGTGATGCGTGGAAAGTTACCACACTCGGAGGCGCTGGGAAAGTTTAGTACGCTTATCGTTTGCTTTGACGTCACAGCGACGGCTGACATTACATTTGCAATGAACATACGAATGCTCCTTTGAGCGTGGCGCAAATTTTTGTACTCAGTGGCACACCCACAAATGCGTTTGCTGGAACTGCAAACGCTGTTTGCTGCACTGAAAATTTGTGGCAGCAATTTAAACACTGCCAGGCCATCTTAAGCCGCTTATATTCACTTCACTATAGGCGATTTTCTCACAACTCACTTTGAACTCAGTACAGGGCACTTCCAGTAGAAGCTGGCTCGCGATTAATTCTTCTTCGTGAAATTCCCTCAACCCTCGAGCAGGCTTGGGTGTTGTTATATTCGCTTGGTGAATTATTTTATTCCATTTTACTTCTATTTGTACTGTTTCGTTTATAATATTTTCTTTAATGTTACACAGTTTTTCATTGAGTCGTTTTTTCCTGTTTGATGGGCTTACTAAGCAGACACCGAATTTTGCCGTTACGTGACTGAGTTGGGATCTAGTCGACACCTGTCTGATACACCGTATATTTTTTAATAATTCCTTTAGATAAGATGGTATGTAGAATCACACACCTACAGGGATGTGGCGACCTATTTTTTTTCTATTTGGAGTTCTTCCTCACAAAAATGGTGAAAATTATAACTTTCTAATACGATTTTAGTGTTTTATCAATTCATAACTGCTCAAGATATTCCGTCGTAGTTTGAATAGTATTCTTTATAAAAATCAATTGAAACCAATTTGCGGAGATGTCTAACACAAAATTTAAAGTCAAAATTCACCGCCATATACTTATCTTAAAAAAATGCTTAATATCATAATTTGATACGATGTAGACTTGTAAATCAATAACGGACGAAAGCAGACTGATTCAACATATTCACAAATGTAGTTTTTAAAGCATAAATTGCATATTTTTAACAACTAAACCTTATTAATCCACATATGCTGTACTAAAACTTCGTTCCTCAGGTATAAAATAGAATATTTAGCACTGTTACCAACAGCGTAATGGCTAAGATCTAAGTATAATTTAAATTTTACGTTAATTAAACGCGAAGTGTTTTTTTCTGCAGAAAAGCCTGTCAAGTACTTCTCAATTAATTAAGTCAGGAGTCCCGAAATATCAACTCAAAAGTTACTGGTGCCAAGTGAATTTTATAACAATCCTAATGTTTTAGAATATAAAATGAAATGTCTCTGTAAAACTTGTATACTTGCATCAGTTATTATAAAAGGTTTCTATCATATGAAAATATTAGTATTAGAATCCCAATCTTATAAAAGATGCATTAACTTCCGAACTGAAAAATATCTTACTTATCAAAAAGTGTTTACTGAAAAACCCTCAAATTATTAATACTGTTTGACGTAATACAAAATATTTGCTTTTTAGTAATTGGTTGCCTGAGGTTTACATGTAACGCGAAATTAAAGGAACCGCTTCAATGTAATTTTCTACTATTCTCTTCAAAATGAGAGGTAATAATTTTTTATTCCATAATTAGGGATTCGTTAAAAATGATGTTGAGGAAAGTCACTCTAAAAAGAACACGCTTAAGCCTAAGGCTAGCTATTGCTGCCTGGTATTATGAATTGCAGTAAATAATTGAAACTTCTCAAACGGTGTTGTAAAAAGCAAATTTCTTTGAAGGCCGACACATTAATTAGAAATGCTTAGTTTAATAATTTGTTTATTTGAATATAAACGCAAGCGCAGTGAATAATTACATACAATAAGGACAACTAACGTTTAGTTCTTGTCAATATAGAGTTACAGTTCGAGATTGCGATAATATAACTGTGTAATAGGAAAACAGTCATAATAACTCTTTAATAAGGGAAACTTCCTAAAGAGGAGGGATAAAAGAGGTTATCAGACTACTTATTAAATATAGTCGGGTATTTCTAATGTGAGCAAATAAAAATTAATATTAAACTGCAACTGTAATACGATTTTTTAGATTTGTTTTATATAAAAAACATAAAATACAAAAACAACTAGGTAGCATGCCGGAATATGCAATTTTAAGGTTCCAGACTTCTATACATTGACGTAATGTTACGTCTCTTCATATGTATATGGTTATCACTATACACCGCATGAATTTTTCAATTTGTTTATAACTACAAACCGTTTTAAAAAATAAAAAGACTAACAACTTCAAACCACATCACTACCCTATCAAAAATGAATCAGACAACATACTAACACTAAACCAAAGACAATGGAAAGATGGCGTCAGTATTGTGAAAAACTTAGGAGCACAAAAAAAATAAGCAAATGAAATATAACATGCCTGAAAATATTGAACCAGCTATACTAAGGTCAGAAGTTTAAATGCAAGTAAACATACTGAAGAACCTTACGTTGCCATGGAAAGATGGAATAGTGACTGAGATGCTAAAAGCTACTCGAGATATAGTTTTACTCGCAACCATGCCTCACAGAATCCAATATGAATATAAGGCGATTGGCCTTGAGAAAGAACAAAGATGGTTTACATTCCTATATACAAAAAAGGCTCGAGAGAACAATGTGAAAACTACAGAATCGTTGCTTTTATACAATAATACAATAGCGTTTAAAGGTACACCTTCCATAAACACCTGAAGAACAAGCTAAATTCATGCCAGGCTGTGGAACAAGAGAACAACTTATTAATATTCGACAACTAATAGAAAAACACTAGGAATATAACGCAATTGCCATTTTCTGCTTCATCGACTACAACAAAGCTTTCGATACAGTACAATGGAATCAGCTGTGGAACAATCTCTAAGGGATGAATCTTCCACAACATTTTATATAGCTACTCTATCACTAGTAGGTTGATAATATAGCTTATGTTGGAGTGAAGAACGAACCCTATGAAAGTTTTAGGACCGGCAAAGGAGTGAGATGGGGTTGCATCCTTTCTTCGTTATTATTCAATATACCGGGTGACAATCAGACCAGGGCCACGTTTCTCTCTTCGTTACTTATGAATGAATTTGGGTAAAATTTGAGGCAAGGATACTAGACATAATTTCGGATTGAGATACAAATGTAGGCAAAATGGTCGACTTCCAGATTTACCGGAAGTAACACTAACTTTGATTTGATATTTTATGTTTTTCGGAATCTACGATTAAAATTACATCTGTCTCTCCTCGTGTTTCAACCATTTCAGCTGCTACTTCATTACTACCTAATAATTTATTGCAAAATATTAAGCCAATCTGTTGTCTGCCCTGTCCCAGAGCCAAATTGCCTTCCATTTCTTTGCATAATAGCCCTTTTCTCTCTTGTGACTTTCTTCTTTTTTTTACTCTTTTATATATTTCCGTTACTTTTTCCTGTAATCTTTCTTTGCGTTTCTGCGACATCTTTGTAGCTCAGCGCTGCTTTCTGTTCTATTTATATCCATTACATCAATTCTTGCCTTTTTGGATTCATTATTGAGCCACCTACTGTTCCATTCTGCAACAAGGCCTTTTAGTTCTGCTTTGGTTCGAACCCACCTTCAAAGATCGTATTGGAATGATGCGCTTGATAACTCCGCTGCTATGTTTAATTTGTTTAATTTCCCTTTTGTTGCCAGTTGGCTGAGTTTATATCAAGAGACTTCCTATTTTTGACTCAGTTTGTAGATAGGGAAACATAATGCAACAAAGTCCCAGTAGTCGACTCAAAACCTGAAATTAAACACTTCAAGCCTCTACTTAAATAAGAGCCCATTTGTTTAGAATTGGTGTAATACAAAGCCATAAACACGTACAATTAAACAAGAAATGCAATAGAAAAACAGGTAAAATAATTGGACATTGATGACTCAAACGGTGTTATAATATAGCATGATTCTACTCGCAGCTACCAGTTAAAGTAATTAATATCTATAGTACAACTGCGGCCATCCAAAAGTGAACGATATTAATATTTTGTTAATTTATAAATATATCTATTAATTACTTCTCAGCCTCATTTTTATTAAAAATTATTTATTAGAACTTTTTATTACTAAAATAGTAACTTCTAACTAAAAATACAGAAATGTTCTCAAGGTATCGTTCACTTTTGGATGACCGCGATTGTACATCAGACATACTTTTAAACTTAACCAATATCGAAAGCGGAATTGTCTTATACGCGAATTTCACTATTTTAATGCTGGACGTGGATCCCATTATTTCCTTGCAGCTGGCGATGAAATCGGATACTTCGATTTGAAAGGATGCTTGATGTCACAAGTTGCTCAATACTCGCGACCATGTCCAAAACGTCACGTTAGATGCCGTAACGTGGTGCACTTTGACTTATTGCGGTTATTTAAAAAGTAAAAATGCTCACCTTTATTAATTACATGCTAACACTCGATATAACAATTCCTCCTTTGTGGCAAGCCTTTCGTACCTAACTTGGGGGTTGCAAACTGTTTTCTGGAAGTTTGTAGTGAGCGCTGACGATGCGGTCAACTCCTAGATACACTGCTGCTCCTTGGGCTTGCAAACTATAATGAGAACTGGTTAAAGCGCAAACTCTCGAATAACGCTTTACACTAAAATGCACTTGTAATTAGGGCTGATTCTTCAATGCTTACGCCGTTTTTCATGCGCTGGTCGTACTTAGGGCCGGTTCGACAAACCAAGGATAAATTTATTTGGGGAATAAATACTCTAGAAACGATTGCTGTAACAGAGTAAACGATGGCAATTATACCTCGAATAGCTTATTCTAGGTATATATTTGTATTGTAAAATCGGCCCTCAGTATATCTTTCTCGCTTTGTTCAGATTGTTTCCGGCGAATCTTGCCAAACTCGCACTTTTAAACCCGCGAATTGCAGCTAACAGAAATTCCCTGCACTGGAGGTTAACTTATTTCAATTTACATTTATTCCATGATACATAACAGTACAAATTTGCTGTATATTGGAATATTATTAATATTGTTGCTGAGCTGCGTCATAGCAGGGCAAAAGCCCGTTCAATTTATTTTTATTAAATTTCGATACATATGCTTGTATCCGACACCTATGTGGGTATAAGGATAAAACGAGAACAAGAAGATACCTATGCTGCTGTTTCTAATAGTGTGTTCTCTATAGCTTCCGTTTTTGTCCTACTGTTCCTTCCATTCGTGATCTTTTTTCCTATTGTAGCAAACAAGTTTAGATACTCTGGCTATATATTTACTTTATAAAGGTTTCTTATAATAGTTGTTGGTTTTGAAAAACTCTATAGAATAGTCAGTTTGACCCCCATTTAAAATTTTTAAGTTAGATCTGGTTTTATGTACTTTTGATCACCAAGATCGACGCCGATAGAGTAAGCATGTTCTTAACATGCATTGGTCATAAAAATTGTTTATGCACCTTCTAGAATAAACAGTTTTTGAGAAGAATAATTGTTGACACAGGTGGCCTACTACACCACCCTTGTTATGTTCCTTCTAAGTGAGCTAATAAAAGAACTCCAGCGTAATGAAGCCTTTTTGGCAACCGCCGTACTATACTAGGGGTCGCAAAGATTTTCCATTATCAAAGGGAGCTGGTGTACCTACTATACATATAATATTTTAGGCTTTACATTCAAGAATTGTAAAGAAAATATTACTGAAAACTTGAAAGTGGCATTATTTCTGATAGAAATTAAGTTATAATTTAATGGCTTTTAATGCCAACTGTATAATAGAAGTAGCTGCATTTTTACGAGAAAAAATTACAAAAATTATATTGCAATGGGCTGTCTAAATAGCTCGAAGTGAACGTTATGGTTTTCTAACTTATTAATGCGCATTTTACGAGCGTACATCTAACCTTTTTAGATGCTTTCGCGGCACTCTTTAAAAGACCAACCAAAATCCGATCCCTATTCATAAAAGAGTTACTTGTAATTTGCAGAAACCTATAAATTGGCGGTGAACTTCGCAGACTGCTTTTTCTGGCGCGCCCGAAGTTTGCACGTTGGCTATCTTTGATAATTCAAAATGCTAAAAAGGCCAGCTCAGCACTTGCGAGGTGTAATTACATCTCCAAGGCACACAGTCCCGAGGGAACATGTGTCAATTCCAGGTAAATTCTGCAGCCACACCGCAACTGTTTGGCCATGCCTGTCCAGTTGACAATTCCAGATCTTGAACACATATCGGCAAATGCAGCGCAATGCCATTAACGGGAAGTGCAAATGCGGAGCTGTTGCGTCACGCTGCAGATATTCATTCCACTGACACCATCGCCGGATTTGCAACATTTCAAAAACAAACGCACAAATTAGCGCTGTAGATCGTTGCCGAATAAAATAGCAGATAATCCCTTATGACTTTATATCGTCTATCGCGCGGAGCTAATGCTCCGACGGCATGGCACATTTCCAGAACTGCATTATGCAACCCGTATATCTCGGAACAAAGCCACCCCCTTACAAATTATACGCATTCAACCCGAAGTTTAAGCAATAACAATAACAATAAATGCGTTTGCCAGAACGCCTGACGCTTAATCTAATTGTATTTACACTGTTCTCCATATTCCTGCAGATTGACACGCCATAACAATGGGGCGGGGGTCGCCGCGTATATTTTAGACATATGTGGCGAGTGGAGTACTCAGTGTACATTTATTTTTCAGATTAATTGGTTTTGTGCGGATACCCGCCGGCAACACATGTTCGAACTTGTTGTACTAATCTATTAATTTCCATATATCCGGGAACCTCTTTCATTACGTTTACACCTGCACTACCGCAGATTAATAAATGGTTTGAACAGACGCTGAGTCATTTGTAAATCCCTTAAGACCACATATTCATTCAGTGCATATTTCGGTTCAAGTACTTCACAGCTTGTACTTTTGTTTGCTACTTTCCTATACTAACAGCATAAGAAGGTAATATTGCAATCCTACAAAAATTTAGATTGAGATTTTTATAGAAATACTCATCTGGGAGTACAGATAAAAAAACTCTTTTTAATGCCTGTCTGTATGTGGTACGTGAGAGGGCGCGCGGAACCTACAGCCTTAGGCACTCTAACAGCCTTAAACGGTTCCACCGTTTACACCAACTGGAAATAACTTTTTCATCGCGCTTAGAAAATCCTTCCCGTGGAATGATCCTCCAGAGAAATATATGAAATATTCAAGTGTCATAACGAAAACCATCAAGGTAGATTATTAAAATCAAAAAGTTACTTTTCGCTGCTTAAAAAATTCGAAAATACCAAAAATTGTTCTTCAAGAACTGGCCGCACATTTTTTTTGTTGTCGACCTAAATGTACATTTCACAAGGGAAAGGAAAACACCTTTTCCGGTTTGGAGAACTTCTAATAGTTGCATCCTAAAACTTTAAACAATCTTTAGTCCCTAAGTAACAAACGACTTCCGGGATTGGACCGTGTCATGATTGAGATCGAAGAACTCAACGTTTCGCCCACTTTCGCGAGGGGCTTCATCAGGAGGAAAAAAGCAAAAGAGCACGGTAACTCAACGTGTGAACCACGTCAGAGGCGAAACTCGACTAACTATCGGAAGGAGAAAGGTGAGAATTTATAGGCAAGCGCCTTCCCTTGCAAAAGAGTTTTGCGTCTGGCGTGGTTAACACGTTGAGTTACAGTGCTCTTTTGCTTTTTTCCTCCTGATGAAGCCCCTCGCGAAAGTGGGCGAAACGTTGAGTTCTTCGATCTCAATCATGACACGGTCCAATCCCGGAAGCCGTTTGTTACTTAATGACAATGGCTGTGAAAGCCTCAAAGACAATCTTTAGTCCCTCCTTATAGAAGTCGGTACCCTGACCCTCTAACCATGACGCCACCTCAGTTTTTCAGCTGCCATCGTCCTTGAAATGCGTTCCCGAATATGAACTTTCAATTTCCCGAACAGTATTAAATTGGGCGATGCCACGCATTTCTATGACGACGAAATGTTATGATGTAGGAGTACTCATTTTCGCAGTCCTCTACGGCGTTTACTCTTAATCTAGTCTTCTAAATTTGTCAAAAAGTGGCAATAATACCACCATTATCAACAAAGTAGATAAACAAGATGCCGCGAGAATATCAAAAATCCGAGAGTATCACTTTGCCCGCCGACGGTTTCTTCTGAATATGTTTAAAGGCGAAGAGTCGGAATGCAGGAATGCCATACTAGCTTGTTTGGTGACCGGATCATAGTAATGGAATCAATTTTTTTGTGGTACAGGGTCTCGAAGAAAAGAGATATGGCGTTGAAACTTCATACGTAAGTTTTGTGTACTATCTAGATGAGACATCAAGCTTTTGAAGAAAATCGCATAACCGGAAGTAGGTCTTTTCCAGTTGAATACTTCTAAAATGGGTTTATTTTGTTTTTTTTTCTCTTTTTATATTAACTCCTATTTTAAATAGAACGCCCGGCATATTATTACATTTTTTAATTCAGCTTAACAATTTGTCTCTTCAACTAACTCTATTTTGCACCGTTTTTGTAGAATTTGTTACTTTTTAAAATTTTTGACAAATGCTTAAAAATTAAAAATAAAGTTTTTGGTTAATCAGATTTTTTTGTTTCAATTCTTAAAATTATTTTTTGCGTCATAATTATTTGATCTGGAATCGCCAGCTCAGAAGCTTCGCTATGGAAAATCTTTTATCTGTGAGAATAAAGCAAAATATGCTTTTGTCCATTTAAGTGACAAAATAAGGATATTGTAAGACAAGTAACTGCTCTTGGCATAAGAGTGTGACCAAAACGCCGGCTAATCGTCGATCCATGAAGTAAGCTGATAGCCTATGGTCTGCTGTGTGTATTGTCGGAGATCAGTCGTTTAGTTGTAGTATTCGAATAGTCTTTAAATTATTATCTTTTAGTAATTGAACTTTAATTAAATGTTTATACAGAGTGACCATTTTGTGGGCAGGTATTTGATTAAGCTTTTAGTTATTTTCCGATAAAAAGTTTGATTAAGGTTTCCCTAATGGGATTGAAAGAGGCACATTTTAAAATTATGAAGGGTGTCTAAAAAAGGTTTGGCTCAAAAAAGTATTAATTTTTTTAATGGAACACACTCTTTATAGCTATTTAAGTCTTTATAAGTTTTACGTTCAATTCTAACTTTTCTTTTAAATTGCTTTTATCGTTTACAACTTATAAACGTTTTTAGTATTTTTTTGTCAACTTAAGCTTTCATTTAAAACGTCACATTTTCCCCACTTTTGAATATTTATTCTCTGCAAATTAGAGCGATTGTCATTTACAATACAGAAATTCCAATGTTTCATAAAAACGGGATATATTAATTCAGGGTGTTCAAAATACCGGTTCAAATTTCAGTATTTTCAATCTTTATTTTTTCAGTTTTATAAATAGAGTACCGTATATTGTATTGCAGGAATAAATAAAGCCTTAATTTTTTTCATTTTGACCCCCAACATGTTGCACTTTAATGTAAAAGGTGTTTGAGAAATGAAGCTTTCAATAAAAAATCACCATAAATGTGTACTGTTTGTCTCATGTTTTTTAATAGTACTGGTAAAAAACCGATTTGAGGATTAACCGTTTAACTGTTTATAAACAGGTTTTTAAACCGCTTCGTCAACCAGTTCACAAACCGTTTCTTAAACAGGTTTACAAACCGGTTCTGAAACAGGTTTACAAACTTATTAAAATCAAACACTTTAAAAAAAATTAAAATTTGAACACCGTGTATTGAAATATCCCATTTTATGAAACTTTAGTATTTTTCATCCTAGATGACGACCCCCTCAATTTTCAGGGAAGAAATATTCAAAAGTGGGGAAAATATGATGTTTTAAACTCGAGATTGATATTGATAAAAAATTTCTAAAAACGATCATAAGCAACGCAATTTCAAATGCAATAAATTTATTTGTTCTAAAAATTCCCAGAGTGGAAAACCGACGTATTTTCAGTTTCTTTTATATCGCAAAATAATATTTTTTCTGTCGTAATTTGAAATAAGTCATTTCTGTAGAGTTTTATGATTTTCAATTTGCAAAAAATGTATTGAGTTACACGTATTGTGTCCTCCAGTGTATGCATATTCTAGGGTAACAAGAAAAGACGCGTATGCTGAAGGGTTTAAACTTTTTCAATCATTGTTTTTTTTACCGCTTAAATGATATCAATTAAAAAAGAATGTACCAGGAAGAGTTCTCCAATTATAGGTTTACACATATAGAAGGCAAAGAAATAATGAAACCACAGTGTGTTGTCTGTTTGAAAGTACTGAGTGCAGAATCTTTCAAAAAGGGTCAAAGAAACACTTGAATAATTTGCACTCACATCTGACTTCCAAACCGCGGGGATACTTCTTAAATTTGAAAATGTCTATTAAAAGACAATGACAGCAACTTAAGAGGTACATTCGATTAACGTTCAGCATAAAAGGCTAGTTTTGAAGTGATCTATTTGATTTCCCGAAATAAGAAACCCTGTACTATTGGTGACAAATTGGTTAAACCAGCAGCTTTGAAGATAGTAGAGAGGATGTGTGATCAGAAAGGAGCCATGAAACTAAATTCCTTGTCTGCAAAAGTTGCGAAAGAAGCAGAAAATGTGAAGGAACAAGTTATTTCTTCAATAAAAGAGCGTAAAGGGTTTGCTATTGAGCTTGATGAGACAGCAGATGCATGGCTGCGTGACTGTGTCTGTTGATAGAGCTGCAGCTGTTTGGTCATATTAGTGGTATTTCAGCTTTAGCGAGAGAATATAATCCAAAAATTGAAGTTAACCACTGTATTACCCATCGCCAGGCACTAAAAATTTGGAAACTGCACTGGAAGCCGTCATGTATTATATTATCAAGGTTGTCAAAGATCATATACTAACACGCCACTATTTCGTGAATTATGTAAAGATGGTGAGGCTGAATATACAGACCTACTTTACCATACAGAAGTGAGGTGTCGTAACGTGGAAATATTCTGAACCGAGTATAGGCTCTCAATACGGAACTTGAAACTCCTCGTGGGTTGCACATCTTGCATATTTAACTGATATTTTTCTGATATTTTTGAGTATGTGAATGCATTGAACAAAGAATTGCAACGAAAAATCATGAATATAATTTCAGCCAGAGAAATTTTTCAGCGTTTGGATCAAGCTTTGATATTGGAGACAGAAAGCAGAACAAAACAAGATAACTGCTTTTCGAAGTTAGCATGGAAGATTATGAAAATATTACTTTTGACTACATCAAGGATACAGTTATACGGCGCCATACCAAACTCAAAAAGCGGTTCTCTAGTTACTTTCCAGATCTTGATTTAACTACTATCAGTTGGGCTGTAGATTCGTTTAAATGTGTAATTGCTGATGCATCAGAAGAGCATCAAGGGTTGGCAAAGGCACTTCTTGTACTTCGATCCAATAATAAAGCACGTATTGATTTTGAAAACAGCAGATCTGTTATATTTTTGGATATAAAGAGCTGCAAAAGCTTTCAAAATTGCACATGAGCCAGTCAAAAAGGTCTGCTGCAACAACTTACATAACAACAAATCAGATAAATCTATTGCACCCCGAAGACGGTATCCAAATTACTCTGACATCAAAATACCCCCATTCTATTGTATCAAAAATGAAACATCATTCCCCAAAACCCGAATTAAAAACGTTCTCAAAGATATCCTTTTGTTTCATAATAAGGACATTAATTTATTCTATCGCATTTATTTTATACTTTTTATTGTATTCATCAGTTGAATCTAAAGCTATGATTTCTTCCCTTTCAAATCAACCCCCAATCGACCCCTGAATTAGATGAAAGAGTTTTAAAAGTCTTAGAGCTGTTGATACTCGTTATGGAGCTTTCTGTTTCTTTTCTACTTGCTAGATCATTGCTATGATTGTTAAGAAGACAAACGAATTTAGTGTCGCAATGCATAGTGACTTTTGAACTGGCCTGTATACGTATTAGCTTAAATGATTGTGTCTGGCTGTAAGCATATTTGCTAATTACAAACATCCATAGATGCATTATTGCTTAAAGAAAAACCGTGAAGAGGGCTTACATCAAAGTAATCCTAAACGGGTGCACTTCTGGGGCAGAACTCTAAAGGGATCTTGGCCCTGGAAAATGGTTGTAGTTTTAAAGCGAATTTCCTTCTAAATCTTGAAGCTTCCAATATTCCCACCCGCGTAGTTGGCACCTTCTTAGGGTGTGTACACAAATAATAGTAAAAAATACATTTCCAACATCGCCACTCCAAGGAGCGTTTCCTTGATGGAGCCTCCCCAGGCTCCCCAGGGTTCATTCCCTAGTCTAAATTTTTCCCTCATGCAACTTTTTCTGGCCTGCAATTCCGCGGAAAATATCGTATCGGCCTATTATTTTACATTTCGCGAGTAAAAGGCACCGGGGAGTATTTGGGCGCGGGACGTATCCATGCATGGCATTTTATTCAAAATCAGTCGCTTGTGTTGCGAATCGAAGTTTTCACTTAAATTCCAGCTAACTGTGGCCGAATTTGCGGGCGTTCTGTTTTCGGGATTCATATCCTGTCGATATCCCGATGCATCGCCGATGCGCTTTGGCGATGAGCTGCATCGCGTATTTACCGCTGGGGATCACAGCTGAATGCTTGCAACTATTGCAGCATCTGCCGTCGAAATCGCATAAAAATGGATGCACCCTCGAGACGCCGATCGAGGAGTAATTGTTTGATATACGACAAATGATTTTATTGTTAGCGGCAGTTCTATGCCGTGGGCGCGAGTTTTGTCCAGCAAAACAATCGCGCCCAACTGGATTAACGCTGGTAATTTGAAATGAATATTAAAAACTAATATTTAGATTAGGATTTTATATGACGAATGCAATTGTAAATATTCAGTTTCCATTACTCACTGCCAATATTTAAACAGCACATGTAATAAACCGCTGCATCAAACGTCACAGAAACGCTGCTAAACAAAGCACGGTTTGTTTTGTACTCGTACACACGTTTTTAAAAGAGATTTAATGCGATTTTCTCCGTTTTTTTATTGCACAAATAAATTTGGCTTTATTAAAAACAGCATCCATATAGTAAAGGTAATACAATGAAGCATGCCAATTTAACGATTTTACGTATCATTTATGTAAGAGATTCGGACAGCAGTATAAGCGTATAATTTAAATCATTATTTTGATGTTTGATCTTGAGATCTGACTACACAAACATTGGTCTTAACTATTTTTTTAAGAGAGTTTGTGTCCGGATCAAGTGCACTCAGCTACGTATAGAACCGTTCACTCATCACTTTTCACTATATTGTCTTGAGGAGGTGTGCTCCGTTGGAGTTCCTCGGTCTCTGCGTTCTTCGTCAGTTGTATTTATTAAATCTCGAGTTAGTTTTCGTTTTAATCGCTGGTAGATTGCTATCTCGCCTAGTGTATATCCGATGGCACAGGGGCATTTTCTGAGGTTTCGATGAAATGTGATACATTTTCTGAAGAAAGAATGTATTGTTGGCATTGCGAGTTCGTTGTGTAGTGGAGTGCTGCGCATAAACCAGGGTGAGTTTGCTGCAATCCGTAGTATTTTATTCTGGAATGTTTGCAGTTTTCAAATGCTTGTTTTCGAGCTGCACCCCACACTTTGCATGCATATGTTAGTGATTTGTATATTAGAAGAGAGAATTCAAGTTTCAAAAGCGATTTTCAATTTAATATGGCGATAATCCGCCATGACATTCATATAATTTTTTGTTTAAGTGTAGCTTCCACGTTAGTCTGTAACGGACCAATTCGTGTCACCCTATATATTTAACTGATTCGGGTTCTTACTTTGTGTTTAATCTAAAAGACACCACTGATATTTTGGGCTATTTTGGGCCCAGGTAGAAGAGCGAGGGCACACAGGAACCGAGCCGACAAGGGTCCACACACACACATGTGCGGGCAGTTGCCAATTCACATTTGTCGTAACAAGTTGTTTTCAATATTTGGTTAAGTTTGTTGTGAATAAATAACATTAAAATCAGCGAGAGTTTTATTGGTGCTTCAATTAAATAATACGAGAAATTAAGAAGCAAAACCTACATGGTCCTTCCAGCCGGACGAATTTAATTCGTTAATTACAACAAGGGAACTTCGTATCAACGTGCCAGGACAACAATCCACCAAGGAAACTTCATATCAACGTGCCAGGACAACAATCCACTAAGGTGAGTCTCCGATCAATGATATTTTGTTAACCCCTGCTAAGCACTTCATTGAAATCCCTACATTACGCAACATTCCTTATTAATTCACCTAAACAAACCCCAACCATGAGTGAGTCAGACAATGCTTTAAAGAGTTTAAGAACAAAGCGGGGCCAAATCAAATCCGCGGTAACAAGATTCTCCACTTTTCTAAACTCTTTAAACAATATAAGCGACAACAACCTCAGCACAATCGAGTTACGGCAACGTACTACTAAATTTCAAGAACATTGGCAGCTCTTTGATGACATACAATCTCAAATTGATGAAGTAGATCTAAACGAAATTGACGGTACAGAACGCGAAGAATTCGAAAACAATTATTTTCGGTTAATTAGTAAGGCCGAAGATCTCATTGCCAGGCATAATCAATCAACGATCGTCCATACATCAAATAATCGAAATGAGCCTACAAGCAACGCCGAAAATCAATTGCAAAATCAAATTCGTCTCCCGCGAATAAATCTACCGTGTTTCTCTGGTTTATACGAGGAATGGTTTACATTCTACAACACATTTTCATCATTGATTCATGCAAATAATTCAATAACGGACATACAAAAATTTCAATATTTGAAAAGTTCCGTTTCTGGCAAGGCTTCTGATGTAATTCAATCCCTCGAAATTTCGGCGGAAAACTATCAAGAAGCCTGGGCTTTACTTAAAAACAGGTACGACAACAAGCGAATTATAGTACGAAACCACGTAAAAGCTATCTATGATTTACCCGTGTTGACGAAGGAAAGTTTACACGGTTTACGGGAAATAGTGGATGGCATTTTAAAACATCTGCGAGCACTTAAGGCCCTAAAACGTCCGACTGAAGCCTGGGACGATTTGCTTACTCACTTAATCACCGCTAAACTGGACCCCATAACTAACAAAGAATGGGAAAGCAGGCAAACTTCAAATGAGCTTCCGACAATAAATCAGCTTATTGAATTTTTAACCCACAAATGCCAAACGTTGGAAGTTATATCCAAAAGTGCAAATCAACAACCAATCGCTCCTAAGTCGAAATCGGTCTTCCATAAATCTCCATTAACACATGTTTTAACAAAGAGGCTTATTTGTCAATTATGCTCCCAAGAACATTATGTAGTTCACTGTGACAAATTCTTAGCCATGCCCATTGAACAAAGAATCGCGGAAATGAAGTCTAAAAGAATGTGCTTAAACTGCTTAAGAACCACAGCTCATCGTTGTTATGCAAGCACTTGTAGGAAATGTCACAAACGCCATAACACCCTTTTACATTTACCTGTTCAACAATCACAGGTTATGGAAAATGCAGTTCAAGCAATTGCAACGTCGCAATCGGATTCAATCAATGGAAATAATTCAACCGACCAAGCACAACATGCTACAACTAGTTACCACTCGCTGCCATCACAGGAATTATCTACAATTTTATTATCAACAGCATTAATTAATGTTTATGACAGCAGTGGAAATCAACACGTTTGCAGGGTTCTTCTAGATTCCGGTTCGCAATCAAATTTTGTAACATCTTCGTTAGTAGCGCGCCTAAATTTGCCCAAAGAATCAAAGGCCACGCCGGTAGCAGGAATTAATCAAGCTAGTGTTCAAGTTCACCATGCAGTAACGGTATGCTTTAAATCTCGTTTTAATGCATTTGGAGCAACAATAAAATGTCTTGTTTTAAACAAAATTACAGAAAATTTACCTCAAGTATCCATCTGCAAAACAAATTTTGTTATACCACCAAATATAAAACTTGCGGATTCAGAATTTTTCACCTCTAAAGAAGTGGATATGTTAATTGGAGCAGAACTATTTTGGAGATTGTTATGCATAGGTCAAATCAAGAAGACAATTAATCAACCTCTACTTCAAAAGACACATTTAGGCTGGATTGTGACAGGCAAAATCGTATTAAATAACATAACTACAAGTACAGTTTGCAATTTGTCTACATCTGCAAATTTGGATTTCGACCTTCGACGGTTCTGGGAGCTTGAAGATTGCAAACCTCACGGAAATTTGTATTCCGATGAAGAAAATGCGTGTGAAAATCATTTTCTGGCTAATATGACACGTGATATTAACGGTCGCTTTATAGTAAAACTGCCTACTAAAGCAAACATCAAACTACTCGGCGAATCATATGAAGCAGCTTTGAAACGTTTTTTAGCCCTCGAGAAAAGATTGAATAAACAACCAGCCATAAAATGTCAATATCATAACTTTATGAAAGAGTACGAACTACTTGGCCATATGAAGCTTGTAACCAACACCGCTAATACAACAACAACATATTATCTGCCTCATCACGCTGTGGTCAAAGAAGACAGTCTGACAACCAAGCTCCGAGTCGTCTATGACGGCTCGGCAAAAACATCCAGTGGTTTATCATTAAACGACATACTAATGGTAGGACCTCCAATTCAACAAGACATATTTGAAATATTGCTAAGGTTTCGAATTCACAAATATGTCTTGACAGCGGATATTGAGAAAATGTATCGCCAAGTAAGGGTCAACGAGGAAGACGTTAATCTACAAAGAATACTTTGGAGAAGATCCGAGGACGAACCGGTATCAATTTTTCAGCTAATGACGGTCACTTATGGAACAGCTTGTGCACCATTTCTAGCAATGAGATGTCTACGTCAGCTAGCCGTTGACCAACAAGAGCGTTTCCCTGAAGCAGCACGTACAATTTTGAGGGATTTTTATGTAGACGACGGATTATTTGGAGGAGATTCCATTCAAGAAGTGATCACCACTAGAAATGATCTCATTGTGCTATTACAGCAAGCTGGCTTTACATTACGAAAATGGGCTTCTAATGAAAATAAATGTTTAGAAAATCTCCCAGTTCACAATACAGAGGCAAATACATTGTTTCTTGACAAAAACAAGCAGAACAAAACGTTAGGACTATTATGGAAAGCTGCCAACGATTCACTACAATATTCTATAAAGGCAGACAAAACCAGAGACAGAGTAACCAAAAGGACAATTTTATCTGCAGTTGCCAGTATTTATGATCCCCTTGGTTTACTTGGACCTGCTACGATAACGGCAAAATTGATAATGCAGCAGTTATGGCAGTTAGGACTCGAATGGGATGAATCACTTCCAATCGAATTATATACAACCTGGAATCAATATAGAAATCAACTTTCTGTTTTAAATAACATTTCAGTAGATCGAAGAGTGGTTTGCAATTCTCCCAGGACTGTCCAACTTCATTCTTTTTGTGATGCGTCTGAAAATGCATATGGCGGCTGTGTCTACATCAGATCAGAAGATTACCATGGCAACGTCACCACACGACTCTTATGTTCCAAATCGCGAGTAGCCCCACTAAAAAAGATCACATTACCCAAACTTGAATTATGTGGAGCGCTACTTCTAGCTCAGTTATTTCAAAGAGTCAACGCAGCGCTAGGATTAAGATTCGATAATTTTTATTTTTGGACGGACTCGACAATAACACTAGCATGGCTATCAGCAGCCCCAAACACCTGGAAGACCTTCACTGCCAATCGCGTATCACAGATTCAAGAAATAACTCGGCAATATTCTTGGCGGCACGTTCGTACATTTGACAATCCTGCAGACTTAATTTCAAGAGGTATTCAGCCTATTCAACTGCAAAAATGTAATCTCTGGTGGACTGGACCAACGTGGCTCTCTCAAAATTCAAGCGAATGGCCAGTTCTACACCAGTTTAATAATAACATCCAAGATCTACCAGAAAAACGGAAAATCGTAGCGGCCGTAACCAGTGTGGCAGAAGTACCATTGTTTCAAAAGTATTCATCACTCACCAGGCTAATAAGAGTGACAGCCTACTGTTTACGCTTTATAAATAACATACGAAATCCCAAGGAACTACGATTTACCAGAAATCTAACACCAATGGAACTGGAAGGTGCACTCCAACGGTTAACCAAACTGGCTCAAAATAAAGAATTTTCTCAAGAAATTCAAGATTTGCTGAAGAATCAACCTATAAATCGCAAGAGCAAGATATTGTCGCTAAACCCCTTTATAGACGAACAAGGAGTCCTCAGGGTGGGCGACAGATTAAAACATGCAGCTGTACCATACGAGCAACGTCATCCAATTTTGTTACCTGCCTCACATGCACTTACAAACCTAATTATTAGAAATGAGCATATAAAACATTTGCATGCAGCTCCACAATTATTGATGTCATTAATTCGACTAAGATTTTGGCCTTTGCGAATACGAAATGTTGTACGAAAAATAATTCGTAACTGCGTGATATGTTTTAAATCGAACCCCACTAGAACTCATCAGTTAATGGGTAATCTACCACAACATAGGATTATACCATCTAGACCATTCAATGTATGCGGAATCGATTATGCGGGACCATTTTTAATAAAAGAAGGCACCAGACGATCAAGAAGCGTAACAAAGGCGTATCTTGCAATTTTCGTTTGTTTTACCACAAAGGCTGTTCATCTAGAGCTAGTGAGCAGCTTGACAAGCGAAAGTTTTCTGAACACACTAAAAAGATTTATTTCACGTCGAGGAAAATGCTCCCACATTTATTCTGATAATCCAACTAATTTTGTGGGAGCAAAAAATGAACTGGTTGAGCTGCAAGATTTTCTAACAAGGGCCGAAAACCAGCAAAAAATTGAAGAATTACTCTCGGAAGAGAACATCACCTGGCATTTCATTCCTGCGCGATCCTCACACTTTGGTGGAATATGGGAGGCAGCTGTCAAATCTGCCAAAAAACATTTACGAAAAATTGTCGGTGATGCCAAACTCACGTTTGAAGAAATGTACACTCTATTAGTAAAAATAGAAGCTTGTCTGAATTCACGTCCTTTAACACCATTTTCCAATAATCCTAATGACTTGACAGCCCTCGCCCCTGGGCATTTTTTGATCGGAGATTCCTTAGCGGCTCTTCCGGAAAATAATTTTCGGGAGGTTCCTACAAACCGTCTATCTCGTTGGGAGCGAGTGTGCCAGCTAAATCAACATTTCTGGAAGAGATGGAGCACGGAGTATTTAGCAACCCTTCAGCAACGGACCAAATGGAAGAACAACCCATTCAAACCAATTGGAGTCAACGACATGGTTCTACTACGGGATGATAATTCACCCTCCTACACGTGGCAATTGGGTCGTGTCCAAGAACTTCATCCAGGTGACGACGGCATAACTCGTGTAGTGACATTAAAAACTGCAAGGGGTGTAGTGAAACGGGCTGTGTCAAAGGTGTGCGTGCTACCAATCGAACAAGACGATGTTTCTAATTTAAGAGTGTAGGTTAAGAGAAACAGACATTTACTTTAGTTTAATTATTCATTAACGATTATTATCTATTCTATGTAAACATTTTCTATTATCTTGTGCAAGTCAATAATGTTACTATTGTCCAGTGAATTTTGAAACCTACATTTCAAGGTGGGCGGTATGTTTAATCTAAAAGACACCACTGATATTTTGGGCTATTTTGGGCACAGGTAGAAGAGCGAGGGCACACAGGAACCGAGCCGACAAGGGTCCACACACACACATGTGCGGGCAGTTGCCAATTCACATTTGTCGTAACAAGTTGTTTTCAATATTTGGTTAAGTTTGTTGTGAATAAATAACATTAAAATCAGCGAGAGTTTTATTGGTGCTTCAATTAAATAATACGAGAAATTGAGAAGCAAAACCTACACTTTGTGTTACCTATTAGTATATGTTTATAAATTATATTTTTATCAATTTAAATAGCCCTGTTTATATTATTTGAATATTAATGGTTATTCTTTTTGCTAGCTCCTGAAAATCAGGGGTGCATTCCTTTTATCTAGACTGCTTATTCTGAAATTTGATATTCTGATTTTAATTTTCTTACAAGTCAAAAATAACTTCTGTCCACCAAATTTGAAAATTCAATGACAAATACCAGATCATTACATTCGCCACATAATAATATCAAACAATAAGTAATTCCTTAATAATGAATTCACCTTTTTACTTCCTTTTACAATAAAGGAAGTATTGGATTCACCCCAAAAATTCAACAGATCTTCACGTTTTAGAGTCCCCTGATCCCAAAAAAACATATTTTTTTATTGGTCTGTCTGTCTGTCTGTCTGTGTGTCTGTGTGTCTGTCTGTGAACAGAATATCTCAAAAACGGAAAGACGTATGGCGTTGAAACTTCATATATAAGTTTTGTGTACTATGTAGATGCGACAGCAAGCTTTTGAAGAAAATCGCATAACCGGAAGTAGGTGTTTACTTTTGTGATTTTTCAGTTTTTTTTTTCGATTTTTTCAAAAACGGCTCTAACGATTTTTTTTAAACTTGACATTTTTATTACATTTTTAATGTGTATTGATGTGAGATAGGTGATTTTCCAGTTAAATACTTCTAAAATGGGTTTCTTTTGTTTTTTTTTTCTATTTTTTTATTAACTCTTATTTTTAATAGAACACCCGGTATATTATTACATTTTTGAATTCAGCTTAAAATTCTAGAGAAAATTTGTCTCTTGAACTAACACTCTATTTTGTACCGTTTTTTTAAATTTGTAATTTTTGGAAATTTTTGACATATGCTTAAATATTTAAAATCAAATTTTTGGCTAATTAGAAGGTCACTGTAAAAGGAAGTTGGGTGCGTGTATCACACCATATTTTTAGTCTTTATTTTCTTTCAGTGCGTACCTAATACCTACAATCACGCACATTTCACTCGATCCTATCAATATCCTTGGTGTTCACGAACTTGCTCTACTACACCAGCACCAAGAACCAACGGTCTCTCCCTCAGAACTCTCCTTTCGTACTAACAGCTCGATGCAATCCAAATCAATTGATATACAATGTCAAATGTAATTCTTCAATAAATTTTACTTAGTATTTTTCTCTATTTATTCTCCTTTATAAGGTAGATTAGCCCTGCTTTTAGTTTAGTTTTTCACTATATACTTGCTATCTTCCTCCATTTTATATCTCATCTTCTTAAATTAAATTACATTTCTATTTCACCAAGCAAATTTAGTCTTAATATCAACCCTTCTTAATTTCCAAACATTTGCCTTTTAAAATAGGGTTTATTTCATACTTTGAAATTACACCAAATTAATTACAGATTTACATTTTTCAAAATTTGTTATCTTAATAATGAAAACAAAGTCCTTAACGATATCATATTTTCTCCTTCCAACACACTATATCTTATTTTTTTTAATTTCTGCTTACTATGTGCAATAATCTATTTCGATTAAGTATTTGTCATTACCTTCAAATTTCATATTTAAATATTACTTTATATTCGAATCCATCTGTTTCGCAATTAGCAATATTTTATTGAATTATAAATTCTATTTTCTTTTCTAATTACATACCCATTATTCATATTCCGAATTCATATTCAAGTTGATCCCGTTAATATTCAACTATTGTAATCGCTTAATCCTATTTTAAAATTGATTTTTATAACCCTGTATTCATATCATTACAATATACATTTCATATTTTTATTCATATACTGCCAGGAATAAGACTAAACCGTATTCCTTATATGTACTAATTAAGTTGATGACTATTCCAAGTGTACCGAACGTGCGGGAGTGAATTTGCAAGACAACGGATTCCCAGGAGTGTGGTTAAAAATAAAACGCAACATTGCATTTATGAGTAACTGCAACGATGTCGTGAAAGCCAGGGGGGCAGTCGCAGCTAAACAAGCGACCCGTGCGTGTGTCGTCCCACATAACCCAAGGTACGAATCGTGCTAATAAAGTAACCAAAGTGCACAGAATAGTGAGGTGTGGGTCTGCATTATTCGCAGCCGACACAAAGAGGTTCCTGAGTGGGAACCCAGACTATAAAGGCATCAAACTGCCTTTGTAGCATCACCAAAGTGTTGCTGTATCTTGCATAAAAGGAAACCGTTATTTTAATGCCACAAAAGCATCCCTCTTGTCCAAGCTCGATGACACTTGAGCGAAACCGGTTAGTTTCTAGTTGAAATTGCATTACGAGGTAAGAAAGCATTGCGACATCGGGTGTAATTGTTTTCGTGCCCAAGATAACAGCGATTTACCCGCAGCCAACCCGAAATTATTGCGTCTTCTGCTAACGCAGCGTACCAGCTTGAATTGAAAGTGCCAAGTTTAAAGAATAGACAGCTTCGCTTAGTGTATTTGCGCGCGGTATTTTAAATACATTTCGCACTATCGAAGTTTGACTTTACGTTGACAGTTGAACATTAACACACTATTTAAGGTGCTTCTATACATGTAGCGTACAGTCTTGTTATATGAATATTGTGTATTCTTACATGTATTTTTATGTAATAACGCGAGTAGAAACAGCTTCTGCCCGTAGATAATTAAAGTATTGTTGATAGCTTCACTGTATGCTTGGACGTCGTTTATTCTGGGTGTTTTATGCACATATATTTTTTTGTATTTGTGTTTTACTTACAGATTTTATATCTTTTTATGTAAACTGTTGGGATTATATCGCTGGCAGTGTTCAGCATTCTAGGTGACAACGAGCAAATCCAGAGCAATATTAGCTTTCCCTTAGCCGCACCGACGATTTTCATAGAGTTTTATTTCTCTACCACTGTTTAGGTTAGGGAAATATAAATTAATAGTACAGTAGAGTATAGGGCCAAATAAACCTACTGTTACAAGTTGTTTATCCCGATAGATTAGCAGGTATTTAAAACCATCATCTGATGGATTCCATTGAAACGATTCGCCATCTATTAGGATATTTATGGGGATATCTGGGCGTCTCAGTGTGAACACCTTAACTTGACATTTAGTTGGATTAAGAGATATGTACCAACTGTTGAGCCAAACACTTAACTCGTTCATATTTGCTTGAAGTTGTTGCCTAGCAGTTTCAATACTTACGTGCTGATTGACTATTGCAGTATCATCGTCTTGGTTATTGTTGAGTTATTTATTTCTGGGATATCGTGCATGAAAACATTGTACAAAACCGGACCTAGTAGTGATCCTTGTGGAATTCCTGCCGATATTCGTTTACTGGATGACATAGTACTGTTTACTCTGACTTGAAAGGTTCGGTTTTCTACAAATGATTTTAGTATTACTAATAAATAATTCGATATGTTAGTATCCACCAGTTTGTATACAAGCTCAGCCAACCAGATGGTGTAAAAAGCCTTAGCGATATCAAGAAAGGCAATTATGGTAGGTAATTTGCTCTCGCCCCCTCTTTCGATAATTTCAGTTATTTTAAGTAGTTGGTGTAGAATGATGAACTCTAAACCAAAATTGAAAGGCAGGAGTGGCGTTGTTCGAGGTTAATTCATTATTTAAATAGGTTAGAATCACCTTTTCGAATAGTTTTGATAACATCGACTAGCAGACTAACGGCCTGTAGTTGGCGGGGTCCTTAGCGATGTTACCAAGTTTATTGATCATATGTGCAATTTTCCAATAAATTAGGAAATACCCAATTCTGAGACATGAATTATGATAGTAACATAGAGAACTGCTTTGAGGGTAAACTTTTTCATAACAATATTGGGAATGAGGTCAGGTTCTCCAGATTTATTGTTGGGTTCATGTTGAGCTCCCAGCGTTTACTTGACTGATATCAGTGGTGAAAATACTTTCAAGAAATTCAGCAAATACTTCGCTTTTTTCCTTGTTTGTGGTGTAGATGCTGTTCTCTTGCTGTAGTAGGAATTTCTTTAAAGATTCGCTTCGTTGTTCTCCATAACGGTGGATCCGCAGGTTGCAGTTCTTCGATATATGTTCTGGTGCGTAATTTGTAGCTATCAAATTCATATTTAACTTGCTGTATCAGATGATTCAATAACTGCCTTTGTTGAGAATTCCTATTCCGCTGGCGCTATCTTCTTACTCGGTTCTTTTCCTGTATTAGGTTCAGTATTTCATTGGGAGGTTGGTTCTAGTTATGTCTTCTGGGATTACGTTGTGCTGTTGTTGCTTCTTTTATGGAATCCTTTATTATTTCCAGGTCTACTCTCTTTCGTTTGAGAACTTGTGTGACACTGTATTTTATCATCTATTGTTTGTTGGAAGATTTCCCAGTTGAAGCGACCATTAACAAGTCGCGGTAATTGGTCGACTCTAGGCGGCGATTCTGTGAAGGAGATCAGAATTGGTAAGTAATCTGAGTCTAACTCAGTCAGAACCGTTTGCGATACAGGTATGCTACAGTTTTTGTGTAAAATGATACTTACCATGTCAGGTAAGTGGTCGTGTCGATAGGGATAGTAAGTGTATGAATCAGGTGCTGAAATTTGGATAGCATTTGCATTAAGATAATTATAAAGCCTTACTCCATTCTGATTATTGACGCAGCATCCCCAAATAGTATTTTTGCAATTCAAGTAACCGATGAGATTATGTAGGTGCATTATGTGCATATACATCTTGAAGGTCAGTTTGAAGTATCTTTTTGTTTGACTCCTTGTACGCAGTTACTATGCCGACGGTACATTTATTTGACAATTTTAATTTAGCCGATACTGTTTCGATACCCTCTAATGTTTGAATTGGAAGTGGGTCAGTAGCTAGGTTTTTCTTTTCTATAATAGCAACCCCCCTAGAAGCTATTGATAGCGCTTTGTCGTGCCTAAAAATTTTATATCCTGGTGTATCCTGGTGTGCTATTATTATTATTATTACCATTAGCTTTTTGTACCAATGTTTGATAATCGGAGTAACCTTTATAATTGACGAAATGTTCGCCGTCACAGTTTACACATTGTGGCGTTTCTTGAATAGTTTTCGTGCAGCTTGTATAGAGGTGGTCGGCTTTGCATTTCACGCACCTCGGGGGGAGTTTGGAGTAGTTTTTAGTATCTCTGTATAATTTACATCTTGTCCACTGTGGTATATCGATGGATTTTCGTCTAGATTCAACACTTATAATGTAGTAGTTTCGTTTATCTAATTCAAATATCCTTTTGGTTTCATAGTTTTTTTTATTAGTTCCACTATACAAATGGGGATTGGAAATTTCTTTTTTTATAATTATACAGTAAGTTAAATCGGAATACCTCGTAACACAACAGAAAGAGTTTGTTTTTCTCGGTTTTTATAGATATGATATTTGAGTTGATGTAAATCATAATATTGTGTTAGATGTGTTGCGAAAGTCTTCGTTGTTGGTTAGGTTGATACGTAAGAAATTTCCTTTGTATGCTATGCTAAATTCATCTGTGACGATCCATTGGATATCCTTCGAAACTTCCTGGTAATTTTTACTTTGGTGCAAATGTATAAGAAGGATGTTCGGTCTTGTAACTGTTGGTTGTGGATCTGCTTGTGCTCCTGTTTGTTGATTCGTTTCATCTGTTTGCATTTTTCCTGAGTATCGCAACGGCTATCTTTGTAAATTATAGTTGTAATTGATGGTAAGTAATATTTTTTTGGGTCAACGAGGTATCTCCTATTTGGATCATCAGCTGGGGGGAAAATTTGCAATGCTGTCGCGTTTATTGTTATGGTTAAGCACATTCACTGAGGAAGTTGAACCTCAGAAAAGGTCCCACTAAATATTTTAGTTTTGACACTAGAACGTCCGTTCACGGTCAGTGTTAGCACGGGGTCTTGTATCGACTTTACATTGTTAAAGTCAATATCACTCGTGAGTTCTTTTTAACGACAAACTAATTAAATAATCACCTACCCAGAAGAAGCTTGTGCAAGAAAGCAAAATGTGCAATTGTCTAATCTTATATATATTTCTAAAAGTCCTGACTGACTCACTGACTCATCACCGCCCAGCCCAAACCCTTGGACCTAGAAAGCTGAAATTTTGCACAGAGGTTCCCTTTATGATGTACACAAGGAATAAGGAAGGATATTTCGAAATTCAACCCCTAAAGGGGTAAAATGGGGGTTCCAATTTTGTATGGAGAAATAATATTAAATAGACATTTCGACTTGAAACTTCGTAGGAGTACTCCTAAAAACAAATAATCAAACACGTATTTCGTGATTTTCCGAAAATCAACCCCTTAGGGGGTGGAATGGGGTAAGTAAGCCTAAAAATCGATATGGGTGTCGTTATTGAGGTTTTTTGGGACGTTGATTGCGAAAATTACATTTATTTTTAAGTCCAAGACGGTGAACATGACATAAGGGAAGAAACGGGACGGGACGGGACTAGACTGGACGGAACGGGACGGACTGGACGGGACGGGACTGAGCGGGACGGGACTGGACGGGAAGGGAAGGGACGGAACGGGACGGGACGGGACGGGGCAAGGCGGGACGGGGCGGGGCGGGTCGGGGCAAGGCGGGACCGACGGGACGGGACGGACGGGACGGAAAGGGAAGGAAAAGGATGGGATGGAAGGGGAGGGGGTGGGATGAAAGAGGAGAGGCGGGACGGGACGGAAAGGGACGGGACTGGACGGGAGGGAAAGGGGCGGGACGGGACGGGGCGGGAAGGGTCGAGACGGGGCGGGGCGGGGCGAAACGGGATGATACGGAAAGGAAAGGGAAGGAATGGGATGGAAGGGGAAGGGACGGGACGGGACGGGAAGGGACGGGACTGGACGGGACGGCACTGAACAGGAAGGGACTGGACGGAAAAGGAAGGGACGGGACGAAAAGGAACGAGACGGGACGGGACGGAAAGGGAAGGGAAGGGAAGGAATGGGATGGAAGGGGAGAGGACGGGACGGGACGAGACGGGACGGGACGGGACGGGACGGGACGGAATGGGATGGTACGGAGACGGGGACAGAGAAAGGGACGGGGACGGGGTTAGGATGGGATGGGATGGGATGGGATGGGATGGGATGACAGAAAATAATTAGTCATTATTTAATACACAAATAACGAACCTCGCGCGAACGAAGTCGCGGGTAAAAGTTAGTTAATAATAAAGATCGACAAATAAATACTACTGAACCGAAGTAAAATAAGCTGTATACTACAATAATGTATTTTATGTTTACAGAATCATTGTGAAGTACACTGGAAAAGAGTGGAAGCAGAAAGTTACAATAATAGTTCATATTTAATAATTGATACAGAAGGAGATACCGGAAAACAGTGTAAGCCGAAAAAT
This sequence comes from Agriotes lineatus, assembly GCA_940337035.1. NCBI lineage: Eukaryota > Metazoa > Arthropoda > Insecta > Coleoptera > Elateridae > Agriotes > Agriotes lineatus. Next base: position 32,044,815 of record OW679197.1, on the reverse strand, counting down.
ATCTTTTTGGCACCCTTCCTGAAAATCATGCATTACTGTACAATTTTTAAGCCAGAATGTACTTCTTTACAGATTTTAGAAATTTTTTCTTTGCAGGACTATTTTGAAAAATCGACGTTTTAATTGGTTTACAATATTTGTTGACTGCGGTAACTAAGCTTGGCTCGCAATAGCTATTGACTGTAGTTTCTAAGAAAATGAACTACAACTATCTCTAGATTTTTACGAAGGTGTACTGCTTGTTTCCTATTGTTGTGTTTCAATATTTACGTAAAATTAAGAAGAAATACAGGTGACTAAAAATGTTGTAAGTAACTCATCCTGAAATTCCCTTTACAGGACTTGTAGGCTTTCAGGCCTCGCCTTCGGCATCGGCCTGAAAGGTGCCTACGCGTCCTGTAAAGTTACTCCTTCTGGATCTATTACGTACACTACTATTCTGATTTAGATGTCAGGATGACAGTATAGATTTAAAAGTTTCAAAACTTCGAAATTAATCATAATTCTACCATTATGCCCAAAAGTTTAATTATAACCCTTAAAATTGTAACGTTACATTCCAAATTCCTAATTTAATAAAAAAATGTCCAACTGTAATCTTTAATTCTTTTAGAATTTCTTAACTCTAAGTTCGGTATGTCCTCTTTAATTGTCTTGACTTTAAACTCGACAAACCGTCATTATTCACAAAATTTTTGAAATTAATAGTAACAACTCGAATTTACAGTCTGTACTGATGTAGATATAGGAATTTGGAGTCCAATGTTACAATTCCGAGTTAATAATTTTTAAATTATAAATAAAATACTGTAATCACAAAAAGCCACCTCTCATGGCAAAGATTCAACTTTGCAGCACTGAAGTTGTATGATTCGAATATCATAATTCTAATCCCACAAAACCTTCTAGAATTGCCATTTTTTGCGTGTTCGAGAAATCATTATTAAAATCGAAATGTTAAGTTTAATCTTGTAAAATACTCAAACACAAACCTCTAACGTACGCTTGAATTTTATAATTCTAACCACCAACTGTCTTCTTTACTTAACATGTTTTAAGTTTAAACTTGAAAAATCATAGTTAATATTGAAATTCCAATATTATCGTTATAGTGTATACTCCCAAATTAAACTTTCGACGTTAACTTTAAAATCTTGTTCTCAACACTTTAATTACGAAATGTTTACTTAACAGGGACTTTCGTTATTAATCTAGAAACTTTAGTGTTAGTATTGATAACTCCTTTTTAACTTTATATTTCCAATTACTATCGCATTAATGCAGAAGATTCGACTTAAAATCCTAGAATTCGGTTGGTAAACACAGACAACTTTAATCTTGAATTCTAAGCCTGAAACATTATATTGCATTTCTAATTTTCCAGTTTATACACTTGTCGAAATTTCAACTTTAACCTTATAATATGATCCCCCCAGCCCAAAGTTTCCACGTTCGTGCTAAATCTTATACATTTTAATAGCGAAAAGTCTTCTTCAATTGAAAACCTTGAAATTTAAACTTGAAAAACTATCGTTATGTCGAAATTTCAATTTTAAAATTGTACTGTAGCCCTTTAAGCCAAACTTACAGCGTTAGTTGTAAGATCGTGTAAACATATTAATATCAAAATTTCTTTACAGTGGAAATTTTGTTCTTAATCTCGAAATTACAACTGTAGTCTTTATAATTACAATTATGTCTTAAATTCAAACTTTCAGCTTGATTTGTGAAATTTCAAACGATTATACCACAATATATACATTAAAGCAGAAGATTCAACTTAAAATATTAAAATTTTGTTTCTAAACTCAAGATTTCCAATTTGAATCTGAAATTCTATGCGGAAAATATTATACTTCTAGCAAATTTTCCAGTTTAAACTCTAAAAATGATAATTTTTTGTAAAATTTCAACTTTCCGAAATCAAACTTTAATAATTTGTTATGACAAAATGTCTGCGTCAATTGAATAGTTTTAATTCGAACTCGAAGAATCATCGTTGATGAGGAAATTCAATTTTGTTCCTGGAATGTAGTCTCGCAAGAGATTTTTTTGATATCAACATTTTACTTGTGAAATGTGGACTTAACACACAGAATTTCGCCTTTAAACTGGACATTTCGCTATTAAACTCGAAATCTCAAATTTAGTCTTGACAATTTAAATTCTCAACGTCAACCTTGAAGTTTCAAACGTCAATCGCAAAGTGCTACAGTAATGCAGATGATTCGGCCTAAATTTGAAAATTTGGTTTAGAAGCTTAGATTTACAACTGTGATTTCAATCGGAAAATATTATCTTAATTATCAAAATTTTTCAGTGTAAACTTGAACAATCCTTATTATCTCCCAACTTCCCCAACTCAAAATATTGACGTTTTTATTAAATTTCGTAATTCTATTCACAAAATGTGATTATTTTAATTAAATAGTCTCGATATAAACTCGAAATGTTTTTATTAATGGCGAAATTTCACTTTTATTCCTGGAATGTAGTCTCCCAAGTCAGACATTGGATGTCAATTTTAAAATTTCGTTTTCATCTCAACATTTCAATTTCGAAGTGTCTACCTAACACACACTATTTCATCTTTAAATTAGAAGTTTCTCTATTAATTAAACTCGAAGTTTCAACTTTAGTCTTGACAGTTCCTCTTTAGATTCAAAATCTCAACAGCAATCTTGAAGCTTCAAACGTCATTCACAAAAAGACGAAAATGTTATCTTTAATAGCAATGTTTTCAGTTTAAACTCGGGAAATTACTGTCTTTGTCGAAATTTTCACTCCCCGGAACTGAAACTGTCGACGTTGCTATTAAATGACATAATTTTAATCACGAAATGTTTTCTTTAATAAAATATTTTCGAGTTTAAACTCAAAAACTCATCGTTAGCGACGAGAGTTTCATTTTATTCCTGGAATGTAGTTTCTCAGGTCAAACTTGAAAAATCGTTATTGCTGTCGAAATGTCAACTTTACTTAAACTTGCAACGTTCCTATTGGATGTCATAATATTATTCACGAAATGTCTTTTTTAGTAAATAGTTCCCATTTAAAGTCGAAAAAATCTTTGTTATTGAAGAATTTGTTTTATTCTAATTTAAAGATTCTATTTTGATCTCAACATTTTAATCACGAAATGTCTACTTAACGCACACAATTTCGTCCTTAAACTGCAAATTCGTAACTAATCTCGAAGCTTCTACTTTAGTATTGATAATTCTTTAAATTTAAATTTTCAACACGACCCTTGAAGTTTCACATGTCAATCAGAAAATCGCAAAATCTTGAAATTTGGTTTGTAAACTCTAAGTTCCAACTTTGGTGAAGAATTCTAAGCCGAAAACATTATTTTTAATAGCAAATATTTCAGTTTAAAGTAGAAAAATCGTTATTGCTTCGACTTTCCTATTAGAGTTAACAATTCTGATCACGCAATGTCTTCTTTAATTGAAAAGTTTCGAGTTAAAACTCAAAAACTTGTTTTGTTATGACATTTTAATTTTATTCCTGGAATGTAGTTTCCCAAGTCAAACTTTGGACGTCAGTTTTGCGATTTTGCTTTGATCTCGACATTTTAATTACAATATCAACTATCAACTTTGAACTGAAATCTCAATTTTACTCTTGTAATTTGTTCCTTCAACTCAAATCTTCGTATTTTCTTTGCAATTTTGTTTTCAACTTCATAATCTTAATTCTGAGGTGTCTTATTTTACAGCAACATTTCTATAGTATGACTAAAAAAAAGTATATCAACGATGCCAGGGAACCTTGAAGTCATGTGTATTACAATACCAAAAAATATATCTAATCCTTGTCACAGATATTTTATAGACAGTTGCTGAGAGTGTCTAATATCACAACGTGATCATAACTGTGATCAAGACCCCTTAATAGACGCAATAGAAATATTTTCAAAGCCAAAGAAGATCATAATATCACTTTATGACAAATAACAGCTTCACATTTTCTGGTGTTATAATACACGTGAGTTCAAAATTCCAAAGGCACCCTTGATGAACGTTTTGCTCATACAATACTTTAAATTCATAAGATCGTTATTAACCTCGAAACCTACTTTAATCTTGTACTGCAATTCAGATTCTCGACTTTAATTACTGAATATCTAGTTTAAAGTCACAACTTCGCCACTACTCCAAACTTTTTTTTCAAATTCAAGTTTTCGTTTTAGGCTTTAAATTTGGTCCGAATTCACACATTGTAATTAGTAAATTCCATATTAATATTGTGATGCAGCATCCTGGGTCAAACTTTCGACATTGGTTTGACAATTTTATTTTGATTTTAACAATTTAATTATTATTAAATGGATGCTTAGCTTATTGAAGCTAGAAGTTTCATTATTAATTTATAAATTTTAAATACTTTTGATAGTTTCTTTTTAAATACAAACTTTCAAAGTTAATCTTAAAATTTCAAATGGCAATCGCAAAATATTTACTTTATATCCTGAACGTTTGCTTTCAATATCATAATTATAATTACGAAATATCTGTTTTGTAATTTCGACCTAATATAGTAACATTTTGTCGTCATTTTCAACATCAAAACTATACATATATTCGCACTAGTTACAATGCCTTTCGACATTTTTATTAAAACACAATATTATTCCTACATTTCAATATGGTTTTCGTAAGAAACACTCTACGATTCACCAACTATCTCGCATCTCGGAACTTATCGAAAACAGCTTTGAAAATAAACAGCATGTCGTAGCACTCTTTCTTGATGTCGCACAAGCTCTCGATAGAGTTTGGACCGATGCTTTACTCTACAAATTGCTGAAAGTTAACACTCCACACTATCTTTTATGCATTATCAAATCTTTTCTGACAATGCGTTCATTTGCAGTAAGGATCAATTCTTTCCTTTCCTCAGTTAAACCTATTAGTGCTGGAGTCCCACACGGCTCTATATTAGGCCCTACACTGTTCATTACGTTCGTTCACGATCTACCAGAGCCAACCAACTCAACTGTAGCCATGTACGCTGACGACACAGTGCTACTGTCTCAAGACTGTGATATACTTAGGGCAACGCAACGGTTGCAACACAGTACCAACATAATAATTTCCTGGTTCAACAAATGGTGCATCAATCTCAATGCTACTAAATGCAAGGCTATGGTTTTCAACCTTCGTAGGCCAGTAACACCTCCAAACATCGTCATAGAACACCATGATATAGATTGGAATCCTACAGACGGCGCCATCAAATACTTGGAGGTTTACCTCGACAAGAAACTTACATGGGCATTCCATGTCAACAAAAAGCTTAACCAAGGTTACACAAGACTTGTGATGATGTACCCAATAATTAATCGTAAATCTTCACTTAAGCAATAATGTGGAATATTGATTTATCAATCTATTCTTAGACCAATTATTACCTACGCCTGTCAAGTATGGGGAGCAGCGTCAAACTCACAAATTAACAAACTTCAGCTGTTTCAAAAAAAAGTACTGCGCATAGCTTTTAATGCCCCCTGGTTCATACGGAATTCATAAATACATCGAGAAGCAGGTATACCAACCATTGAAACTTTCATCAAGAATACAACGAAAACGTATTTCGGTAACATAGCAGAGTGCTCAATGCAACAACTTACACTACTGGAGTTAGGCGTATTCAGGCTAGACTTACACGCAAACTTCCACAGGATATTTATTTGTCATTAAGTGAAAGTGAATAATTTAGGAAAATAGTCAGTGCAACAGGGAAATAAAATAAGTGGAAACAAAAATAAATGAAAGGTGATAGTGAGGCTTAACCATTAGTCAGCATCTGATAAACATAATACCTCACCAAATAGCCATGTATAGCTGATCTGGCTTCAACTAATTTAAAAAAAAATTAGATTTCATATTAACACTACATATGAAAATTCAGAACAACTTTGTAGATTTAAGTAAATTTATTTACTATAAAAATTAATGTGACTCAAAATGACAGAAAATCTTGTATACAACACGTTGCAAAATTAGTGTTTTTCGCATTCAACGTGTTGCTAGCGCTGGTAGAGCAAACTTCACACTTTCATTTTGCAACTTGGCATTGAAATAACTATTTTAATAGGAAAGCTTTCAAGCTAAACATTTTAAATTCAGTCTTATAATTGAGTTCTCCGGCTCACATTTTCTACTTTTAGTTGGGTATTATATTTTGAATTTTGTAATTCTAATTCTGAAAATCCCATAAACTCAAAAAATGTTATATTTTTTCAGTTTTGTGCTGAATTTTAATTGTGAATCTAAAAAGTGTATTTACTAAATGCCTAAGTCAACTCACATGTTCGTCATTAATCTCGAAATGTCAACTTTAATCATATAATCTTTATTCAAATTTGCAACGTTTTGAATTTTGCTCTGAAATGTCCATACTCTACTCACAATAATTTTAAATTAATGATGAGGACTCACTTTAAAATTTTGAAATGTTATCCATAAACTACAGTTTTAGATTGTAGCCTCAACTGTTTATTTTTAATCGCAAACATTTATTTACAAAATGCCTCGTTTAATTACCAAGTTTCCACTCTAAACTCGAAACGTTGTCATTAATCCTGAAATTTCGACCATTATCGAGTGTTTTTGCACTCAAATTGGTAACATGAAATGTCTGCTTTAGTCATAAAATTTTAACTAACTTTGCATATTATTATTAACGTTGAATATTTGTTTAAAAACTTAGATTTTCGTAACCTTTACATTGCAATGGAAATTATATTTTTTTGTACTTTATAACATAATGAAACATATCCTAGACGTGGCGCAGCCAGATGCAAAATTTAATAAAGTAGTGGAATTATAGTTTAAACTGAAAATTTTATAATTAAAAACAAAGTTTCTCGGTTAAATTCGACATTTTACTCACGAACTTTATAATTTCAATATAGACATTAAAATCAAAATTTCCCAAGCTTAAGATTAAACTGCCTTATTAAGGTTGAAATCATCATTTTCATCGTTGCACTTCCTTCTTTTTTATTAAATTTAATCGAAAAGAAATTGTTTAAAAGAGTCTAAACAAATGTATAGATCACTTATGTTTAACGAACATTAATATACATCCGCATCTAGTTTACAAAGCAAATGCACATAGTGAAATCGAAAAATTTACTACTAACTTCGACTTAATCAAAGCTAATTTCGTTTGTCAGGCTTACTCGCCCCCAGAAGTGCCCCTCGATTTTTATTTCATTATATTCTTTGCTCTCAGCATGATGTGCAGGTTTGTCTTCCCAACATAAAACTATTTCTGAGATATGAACATAAAACATCCAAAATGTTGATACCCAAACTGTTGGCTTAACGAACGGAACACAGTTTTGATCAAGGCGCCGCTGGGAACCCTTCAGCCCTTTCGACCCTTATTTACAAAAAAACTAGATGAATACATTTGGCGGATTAAAAGATTTGCACTTAGTGCAGCTGGTAAGGACCCTCTTACCTGCCTACGAAAGGGTTTACCACTGTATGGTCACTATACATAGGGCTTTGTCAATACCAATATTGTTTTTAATCTAAAATAGCAGTTAATTTATTTTGTTGAAATTGTAGTCCATACCTATAATCCGTTCACGACCTTTTTGGGACAGAGTTGGCTATGATTTTTTCTTTTCATGTTGGACTAACTGATTCGGTGATTTAGCAGATGCAACTTTTTTTTTCTGTCAGTGTCTGTTCGACATTTTCTTGCCATCGCATTGCCAGATTTATTATTTTAAAATTCGTAAAAAAATAAATGATTTATCAAGTGTCTAATAATAATTTACATTACAAGACCGGAATGTAGTGTTTTGCAGGTCGAACCAAGTAGATTCCAGGGCGAGCCGCAGGCGAGCCTTGGAAACTTGGGGTCCGGTCGTGTATCGTACAATATTTTTTACGACATCCCAGACCATACCTTCAAACTTGCGAATTCACTTTCAAACACTCAAAAGAATTATCACATTAGTATCTATTATTTGACTTATCCGAACAATAACACACACTTGATTCCATAGTAACGAAGGCATCGGGGACCGGCAGAATCCTGATGCCCGTTTTCCGATCTTGACCGGCAAAACGTTACTTTCTGACGAAAAAATTCTCCAGAAACCGCATATTTTCCGGTCGGTCGTAAAAAGCATAATTTTAATTTCCGTCAAAGGAAAAGTCAAAATGCCCACAATCATTTTGTTACTACAATAAATGTTTACTTACCTACCTACTTATTACTATTTTAGTGTTGAAATTTTATGTGGCAGATGTGAAAATCAACATGAAGTAAAATCAGCAAGCACAAAATATTTACATTTTCACATGTTAATTTCTATAAGACCAATATTGCTCAATTGTTTTACTAAATTTGTTTGGCATCAGTTTGTGACGTCTTTATCCCTCCACGCCAGCAAGCAAGCAAGCATGCGGCAAGCGTGTAAAATAAAGTGGCAAATTCATATCATGTACACAATTCTTATCCAAATTGCAATAAACATTAACATTGAATGCTTCTCTTATGCATTATTTCTCATTTTCGTTTCTCTCGTCAATTGTCAAATCACTTCAATTTTTCATCCTTAATTTAAACAGAGATCCGGCAACAATGCATCTATTCAGAAAACATAACCTTAAACTGAAAACAACCTAACCTAACACAAAGAGTGTAAATTACTGTCAATTTTAATTAGGGAGTTTAGTTGCCACAGAGGTAATTTCAACAAAATTACTAGATGGCCATAGCCTCCCCTGACCCAGAAAGATCGTAAACGGCATTATTTGTTAAACAAATTGAAATTTGTATAATCAGCAGATTGCATTTTACAACCTTAAACAAAACGACTCAGTTAACACTTAATTATTCAAGAATTAATTTTTATTCACCCTTTCACCAAAGTGAATATCGAAATATAGACAACATTGAGAATGTTATTCACAATTTAATAGGAATTATTTGAGTATACGCTAATTCTTCATGAATAATACAACTACCATTAATCATATTATTTCTAAATGGAGGCGGCTTAGAGGTAGAGCCTCCGGCTTTAGACCAAAAAATGTGGATTCAATTCTCAAGGTCTCCAATGGCAATAAAAATCTAGCGTCGAAGCCACTATGATTCCCCAATCCAGCTTTGGCAACCTTCTATTGCTCGACATGAAGAACTATTATTTTAACTCAAGAGCAAAATACCCCAACATACTAAGTTCTGAAATTTTATCATTCGGATAGATATTTGCAACTGAAGTGCCAGACGGAAGTGACGGTGCTACATCCAATACAGTCTGGTGTACCTCAAGGCAGCGTTCTTGTTCCAGTGCCATATTAAATATACACTGTTGAGATTGCAACGTCTATAATGACCACTGGCTAAAGAGACCAAAAAATAACCTAAAGCTGCTTCAGAAAGGCAGCACGAATTATCTGCGGATACATTTGGACAGACGTCGGCGTGGCCACGTTTTTATGAAGGAAAAACAACTTGGTTTGCAGTTTTACAAATTGGACTGGCCCATTAGTCGGTAATCCTCCCTTTCATTACAAAATATACGCAGCGTATGTACATAGAGTGATTCTGATAACGATGTGAACCACAAATGCGTCCAGCCTAGAAATATTACAACGCTTTCAATTGAAGATACTAAGAACTCCTTGGTTTGGAGAAAATACTCGTAATACAGTCGAGAACAATCTTTGTGTGCGGACAGTACGTGAAGAAGCATGTAACTTGGACAATCTTAGATTATAATGTTAGAATCTTAATATAGATCTAGCTCAAGTTTGTATAGTTGCCCTAATAATAATTCTTTTATTGCCTCTGGGCAGACCACGAATATAAATGTTGGAAGTCAATAATAATGATGTACCTACCAGAATGTGGACGAGATCATAATTTAGTGATTGCGTAAGTAATAAGTAATTACAGCATACCACGTACGAATAAAGCACCACTGAAAGAAAATAAAGAAAAAAACGTAAACATGTACAACCTAAAGAGCTTAATACATGAATTTGTCAAGTTTTTATATAAACTGCATTGGTAAACAAGTGAAAATCGGTTCAAACAGATGGTTTTAATGGAGAAGCTATATATAAAAATATTGGAGACTGCATTCACGAAGCAGAAAAAGAGTCTCTAGGAAAGAAGAGAAAAGTAGAGAAACGAAATTCAGAATGGTGGTCAGTGAAAAAACACAAGGAGAGAATAAGAAGAAAGCCTTTCATATCTGTCTCAGCACACAGGACGAAGATCGACAGGAATACGCACATTGAAATACAGATAAGCAGGAATAAAGCTGAAATGAGGGAAAATTAATGTGAAAAACTGGATATGTGTATGGTGGAAAAAAGTGTCAGAAGCATGAAAAACAATCAAAAACTATACACCTAATTCCTAATTAGTACAGATCAATGGAAATGCTACTATACAACATTTTTATGCAAAGGTATAAGTAAATATGAAATGATATACAGCAGAGGATAGATAAGCACAAAGAATAACGTTTGTTTACGTTGTTTCAACTCTATATCAAATATGACTTATATACGATCCGTAGTAGCTACCTACCAGTGTAGTTTTCATAAACGCTTTAAATTAACCATTTATTGACATTGTCAAAGTGACAAGTAATTAATTTTTTTTAAAAGAGGGGTAAATAAAAAAAAATTAAATTCATAGATGACACATACTAAGAAAGACAACTCCGGCTTTGTATCCTATCATTTATTTTTGGATCAGTAATGGCCGCTGACATTTGCGTTGTCTCAACTCTTATATTATATAGGATCTCTAATTTGGCCTATAGCAAATAATAGAAAAACGTAAGGCTTCAGGCTTACCTACTCACCTAATAATCGTTGATATGGAGAAACCATGTAACAGTTTCTTAAAAAAAAACGTTTTGAACCATTGACGAAAATTGACGTTAGTAAAATATATGTTCGATCAATTTTGAAGTCGGAAACTCCATCTCAGAACCGTTTCCTGTTACAAAAGGACTTTGACAGGGTTGCTGCGTGTCACAAACCTTGCTTAAAATCTATATCCAAGAAACACTGCAAGAGTGGAGAAGACGAGTACCAGAAATAAGGATAGAAATTGATGATCGTGGAGAGCTGTTGGTTTCCATGTCCTGGCAGGCTATACGTGTATGTTCGAGCAAGTCTCTGGAAATGAACTTCAAGAAAAGAGTGATTTAAACATCAATATTGGGGCACGTCCCGAATGAAAAGGTTAAACGTCGGACAAATATTATATTTGCAAAAGCAGATAAGATAGAATCTTGACAGCTTATGGTATAGTACGTTATGCGAATGGCAGAAGACCGATGGCCAAAGAGAGCCTCAAACGCTACAAAATAAAAGAAGACGAAGAGAAATACCAGCAACAACCTGATTATAAGTTAGGACAGATTATGACAGATCAATCCATAAAAGAAGAGACTGGACGAAGAGAGAAAAATGGAGGTGTAAGAACCCCGCTACAGATAATAAGGGTAAATGCTTAATTGCAGCTATAGTTAGCTCGTTTTCAGTCATTACTTTTCCACAATGTATCAGATTTATAGAGCCTGAAATATTTGGATTCTAACTGAATTTTCAGTACGTGATATTTTGTAAAATATGTTCTTGTGCCTTGTTTTGCTTAACTCGTTGCGTAGCGGTTCAATCTCTTCATTTAATTTTTGTACATTGTTATCAATAGAAGGGCTCTAAATATTCCAAAAGCTGACGATCCTGCTGTTAGAGTATTTCCATGCCCGTTTTCTGGAAACTTAATTTTGATTCCAGTTTATATTTTGTTTTCGAAATTTTTTCTACAGTTCATATAGATTTTCGTGAAATAGCGAATATTGGGGCCACTTACCGTTGTGAAGCGGTTTATGTTTTCTTTTTACTTCGCTCGTCTAAAAGACGTAGGAAGTATTGTAATCACGAAACAATCACCTTCCGAGATTTCTTCAGATCTTGAGGTTTCAGGATCCCTAGATGACGAAAAACATGTTTTCTCAATTCCTTCTGTCTGTCTATCATCTGTTGGCGGTGTAACTTAAAAGCTATTTGTTGGACGAAGACGATATTTTTTATACAAATTATATGTCTACCTGGCATGAAACCAAGAAATTGTCGGACAAATATATGCATGGTCAGCATCTTAAAAAAATTAAATTTTGTTTATTTTTGCGTCAACTGAAAAATAGATAAGTGTAATAATTTGTACATAGGTCCGGCTTTACACTTGTCGAGAATGGGGCCCAACAAATAGAGAGTGATGTCATAAAATAGTAAAAAACGTGTGAACAACAACTCTGTTCTCTTAAATGCAGTCACGCATTGTCAAGCCGGGAAAAATGCTAGATGTCCCGATGGATCAGACGCCGGATTTAAATTCTAGTTCGCAGGCGCTTTAGTTCGAATCCCATCACCAGTATTTTTTTAAAATTTGAAATTGATTTAATTTGCATTGCCAAATTTTTCCTTTTATTGTTTTAGTATTATTACTAATGTAAAGATATTTTTACCCCTATTTTACTTTGATTTTTAAAATTGCTTAGTGTCACAACGTCCACTTCCGAGGGAAGTTCTCGGTAAAGTACTTCAGAGATTTTTTAAACTTAATATAATCCCTGTCATTATAAGAGGAACACTTCTAAATTAACATTGTTTTATTATTCGTAACCAAATCTCTGATGAATTGCTGTTTGGCATGTCTAAGGCCTATTTCGAATGCTTAAATTGATATGTTCCATTAAAATAAATCATTTTCGAAGTGGTGATTGATCTAATCCTTGTTAAAGAATTTTATAGAACTCATGTACCTATTACAAGTTATTAACTGCTATCGATTTCATAACCAATAATTATATATAATCTGTTGTGTCCTATTCTGAACATTCTAAGTTGGGGTTAAAGCTTCATGGATTGGTATCAGCGTCTCACCATTCTCTACTCCCATATAAAGCATGTGTCGTCTTCCTTGTTTCCAAGAATGTATCTGCTCCTGTTTCATGTTTGCTCATTTCCGGCAAGATCTATTGTGAACATAGTCAAAGGCTGTCTTTTCTGTACAAACTCATAGGTTTTACCGTTTGGTTACTTCAATAAAGGTTTTATGGGCAATTTCTTTTATATCTCCTTTAACATTGTACAATACGGACTATCCACTTATAATACCAATTGCTTTTCACTGCGATTAGAACGAGTGCGCTAGTACGAGTATTAATGCTACCACAGCGATGTCACCGCAAAAATAATCTACGCAACTTTAAGTAAGAATGGTATTCGATGGCGTATTCAATGAGCCAAACCATTTTTTCAAATTATTTTTTAGTCAAGTCAAGCAATTTTTATAAGAACAGAAAACAACAATTTATTTTGTTCTAACAAAAGATTTGTTTAAAATATTCATATACAGCGTCATCAGAATAAAGTGTAAGAAAGGGGCAACTTTTTTATTTTCCATTTATTAGAATACTTTGTTTCTAATAGAAATATCTGCATCTACTAAAACTCAAAATGCAGTTGCCAAAATTTAAATATCTCCTTTAGTATAGAGGGGAGGTTCAGAAATATGAAAATGGCTTAAGAATAAGGTTCACGCTTATTTTTCAAAATACACAAATATTTTATTTCGAAAAGTTGCTTAGCATTGAGAGGAGGTGTAAAATACCGCCTACTCCAAAACATAATGTTCTCTGTTTTTCCTATTTAACACCCTGTACGTTACACTTCAGATGAACTTATTATCGGATACGGTAAGGATATACCGTCAAACATCAGTGTCGCTTACTTAGCAACTCATTGTTGTGATCGCACTGTATAATAGATATCGTAAGAGCTAATCATTTAAAAGTCAAGAGTGCAAACACCGACACGAAGTGGAGGTATTTGTGCGAGGAATATTCCCCGAAGCAACATATTTGAGGAGGAATCTTACAAATTTAATAGAACAAATTGATAGTTCAAATAGTATTCGGAGGATTAATACACAAAACCAAGCATCTTGATTGCTGACACTGTCAAACTAGTTTATTAATCTCAAAAACGAGATGAAAAAACGCTATCTTGATGTGTGACGTGATTTTTATTGGTCCAAATACAAATGTTCATTCCTCGTGTTGTATACTACTACTTGATTATCATCCAAGAAGATATAGTAGCTCCTATTTTTTTATTGGTCAGGAAACATCAAAATCTGGAGGTTTATTGTTAAATTTGTGACAAATTTTAGGTACTTATTAGCTAACAAATCTCGTTGTTTGATCAGATGTTTCGAACCGTTTTAGCCTTCTTGGCTCTTTGTCTTCCTGTAGAAGTGCGGTTGTTCGTTTGACTGTGCTATTTTAACCTTGAAGTTCATGCTGATTTTTTTTCATTTCTTCTCGAATTGCCAGTGTGTTTAGATAATTTGATATATTATATCATGAAACATTTTCTATTGCTCCGAGAATTTTATTTTGGAAGCACTGTAGCATTTCTATGATTGAAGTACAGGTTCAGCCCCAGAGAGGTATGCCATTTGCCCAGATAGATTTTAAATCGTTTAGTAGAGTAGTACTTTCTTCTCCGTTGACAATTCTGATTTTCTTTCGAAAATCCAATACAATTGTTCAAATTTTGCTTCTACCTATTGCCTTTAAGCAGAAATGCGAATACGCCATTTTAACCTTCTGTTAAAATAAAGATCAAGATGTTTGACTACGTTTGCTTTTGGTATTTTATTTTGCCTTATCGACTGACAATGTTTTCGCCTATTGTCAGCTTTTTCCTCTATCCTGGATATTTTTGCTACCTGTGACGTCCATGTTGTGGGTGCTCTTGCTCTTAGTCTTTCCCTCCTGTTTTTAGCCTCCCACACTTTTTTGTTCTGCCTATCGTCACTTATTCTACTGATGTGTCCGAGCCATCTTTTCTGATTTTCCTCTGCGGCCTGGAATCAACTTTTTCGCCGTTGTGTTAGAAGCCCAGTTTCGCTCCCATATGTATGCATATGCATATAAACTTTTCTGTTCATAAACGACTTCTCTAAGACGTATTTTATGTATGTTACCATCGTGTATCCCTAGATACTTGCCACTTGAAACCTTCTCTCTTATTGCCCAACTTTATGTTTACTATTTTTTTCTAATCTGGCTATCACCATTACTTTTTTTTTCCACATTTATCTCCACTTTCTTCTCTTGTATCTCCTGTTTCCATATATTCAAATTTTTCTGTAAGTTTGACTTTGAGTTTGCGCATATTACTACGTCTTTTGCAAAGGCGCATGCTCATATTCTTACATTATGTAAATTTTTATCCCACGTGCAGCTTTTTTCTCGTTACTTCGCATTCTTCATCACTTCAAACATTGCCTTACCCCGTCTGTTGTGGTGTATTCTTTTACCTGTATGATCATTGTTCTTACACAATCACGGTTGTTCCTGTATATACATACTGCCATTCCCATATTCCCATATTCACATATTCTCTGCGTATCCTGTTTAACGTCTTTGTCAGATTTGTAAAACACAGATGGTCATTGTTATTTTCTAAAGTTTTTTTTTCCAGTTATTTGTCTCAGACCGAACATGTGGTTATTCGTGCCATGGCTCTTAACCTGCCTTCCAGTATTTTCTCAAATAATTTACGCTGAGTAGCGATATTCCCCTGTAGTTCTCGCATTCCTACAATTTCCCTTTTTGAACAGCAGGTCCATCACTGCCACTTTTCAATCTTAATCCAGCTTCTCCCATATAATGTACCACTTCTGGTAATATTCCATTGTATACAGTATGTCATATTCATTTGAGCGTCCCTTGTTTCTTGTTTCTGATGCTTTTTAGTACCTTCCAGAACTGCTTTTAGTTCTGCGTTCTTTTGGCCTCCAGTTGTCTTCCGAAATCATCTCATGTGGCTTTCTGCGCCACTATAACTACGCTCTTTGTTTTTATTCTCTTAATCTTTCCACATGTTTATCTTTTTTTTGACGATCTTAATATTTTTTGTTCTTTCCAAAGATTGTTGCTTCATCCTTTCCTTTATTACCCTTGTCTCTGTTCCTCGTACTGCTTTCCTCGCTGGTGAATTCTGCTGCGCTGCTTTCCTAGTCATTATCCATCCGTTACTATTTCGCAACTACAAACTTTAAAAAATTAAAATTCGATCTTTCGAATAATAAACAACATAAATTATAAGACGCCGCCAAATGGTTTCAGGGATTATATTACGATGTGAGGCTAAGATCGTTTTATCATCGGCTTATGTTGCTGTCATCATTGACTTACTCTATGGTAGATCTACTACAATATATTGTATAGTGTGGATCGCAGGATTTCAGGAATTCGCACTGATGCTCCGGGACCTTTTAAAGTATAATGACATTGTTACTGTTCAATTTTTGTCGATGATAGATTCGTTAGGTTATAAACAAATCATAAATGTACCCACACGTATTACCAAAACTAGCTCTACTTTAATAGATTTTATAGTTGTCTCTGTCGATAAAGAAGTTATAAGTGCAGAAGTTGTCAGTGTGCATAACATGTCTGATCATCATTTAATCTATTGTGACTATCCGATTGAAATTTCAAATTTAAAAAAACCAATCTTATATTCGTTCCGTGATTTTTGTGAATTTAATTATGATAACTTTAACGCCGATTTGCAGTGAATTCCTTGGCATACAGGTTTTGAAATCGATGATGTAAACGATAAAGTCACTTTTTTGAATAACACTATAGTCAATTTGTTTGATAGACACTCAACTTGCAAAACCATAAAAATTTCAAAACCCCCAGCGCCTTGGTTGACTGCAAATATTAAACTTATGATGTCACTTAGAGATAGAGCTTTGAATAGGTTTAAAAGAAGTAAAAATCCTGCTCACTGGGAATATTATAAATCATTGAGAAATTTTACAACTTTCGCAGTTAGAAACGAGAAAAAAGCATACCTTGAATTTAAACTACGCAATGCAAACAACGATATTAATTCAATTTGGAAAGAATTAAAGAAAGCAGATATTTACAATAGGTCGCAACATACAGAAATTCCCCCCAATTTATGTGACGTTGATGAAATTAATAATGCTTTTGTTAACTTCAGCAACTCCAATATTATTGTAGATAAAGATCTGCTTGATTTTTATAACGGTGGTACATTTACGTATTTTAAATCTAAATTCAAATTTAAAACTGTTAGTGCAAACGAAATTCTGAAAATTATGCTAAATATAAAATCTAATTCTCTTGGTTCCGACGGGATTAATATTAAAATGTGGAATTTATGCTGTCCATTTGTAATTCCCTTTATTGCGCATACAATTAATGCATGTCTTTTAAACAACACTTTTCCTACTGCATGGAAAACTGCTAATGTTATACCGTTACCTAAAGTCAAGCAACCCAAGGAATTTAAGGATTTGCGTCCGATTAGTATACTGCCTACACTGTCAAAGGTCCTGGAAAAAATTATGTCATATCAAATTCGTCAACACTTGGTTGAGCATGATGTTCTTCCGGATATACAATCAGGATTTAGACCGGGCTACAGTTGCACCACGACTTTACTAAACATTACAGATAATATATTTTCTGCTATAGACAAAAATAATTTATTACTTCTTGTTTTGATCGATTATTCAAGGGCCTTTGACACAATATCGCATAATTTACTGCTGGCAATACTTAAATTTATTGGTTTTGGGTCGGACGCCATTAAAATTATTGAAAGCTATTTAACTCATCGCTCTCAGACCGTTATACTTAAGGAATCTAAATCCAACTCTTTGTCCATTACTAAAGGTGTACCACAGGGTTCAGTACTTGGTCCGCTATTGTTCATAATATACACATTTTACTTTAAAACATCTGTAAAACATTGTGAATATCATCTTTATGCCGATGATTCGCAATTATTATATGAATTTCCTGCTGACAATGTGGCTGCTGCAAATGTTATTGTCAATGATAATATTAAAAGTCTTGTTGAGCTATCAGAAAAACACTGTCTAAAAATCAATGCTAATAAAAGTTCAGTTCTGCTGTTTGGGAGACCTACACAAAAAAATATTGTAAGAGAGAATATTGCTATTAAAATTAAAGATATATTACTGCCGCTTTCTGATCATGCAAGAAATCTAGGCATTATACTTGATACTGATCTTAGATTCAAGAAGCATGTATCGACAGCATTACAAAAATCTTACGTTAAACTCAAATTAATTTTTAATAATAGATATAGTTTAAACCGCAATGTCAAAATTATGCTTTGTGAATCGCTAGTGTTGTCACAATTTAATTATTGCGATTCTGTTTATGGACCATGTTTAGATGCTGTTGATAATAGGAGAATTCAGTGTATGCAAAATTCCTGTCTTCGACTGATTTTTGGTATACGTAAATATGAACATATTTCTCATAAATTAAAGGAGGTTAAATGGCTGAACATGAATAATCGTCGATTTCTGCATTCTGCATGTTTATTTCATAAGATAATTAGTACAAAGTCACCACCATATCTATACAACAAAATTAGATTTAGAACTGATGTTCATAATCTTAATATCCGTAGAAAAGATCTCATAACACCACCTTACCATAAAACTAGCTTTTACGAACGATCTTTTTCCTACAATATTGCTAATATTTACAATTCTTTGCCTAATAAGCTAAAATCTTTGTCATCAACTTGCTTCAAAAGCCATCTCCACAACATCTTATTGGATAAGCAGCTGCAATAGTATTTTACTTGATTTAAATAATAATTCTTTATTTACTATATGATATAACAGTACTTCTTACTACTAATCATATTTGTTTAACGGGTTAAGTGGTAGAACAGATGGTATTAGTTAATACCAATCTGAACTTCGCCCTTTTGGGTTTTGATAGAATTGCTCATACCAATGATATATTTTTTTTTTTACATGTATATAGTTTCTTAAACCCAATAAAAGTCCATTATTATTATTATTAATATCTATTAGCAATTTCTTCTGGTTGAGACTTAATTGAATGTGATATAATTAAATTATCCTGGATTGCATCGGCTTAAAACTTTTCTTGAGAAACAGCTAACTTTGCTGACTGTCAGACTTGAAGCATGGAAAAAATTGCTATCTGGATATTGGCGATGTCCTTGGATTTTTTATTTTAGATAACTATGTTTATGGCGCTCATGAACATTAATATTAAAACTTATATGTTAATATGCTACCACGAATTGAGTAACAATGCACCACCTAATTGATATGGCAATATTGCATTAACATTTTCAATTTCACAAAATTAAAACTGTTTTACAAATACTTCGTAAATTTTAAAAACTCAAGCACTAACCTTAAAAACAGAAATCGTAGCTAACCCCTATCCGAAATACATGCGAATGGCTTATATTAATGGTGTTAATTTGTAAAACTATTTTCTACACATTTTTCTATGCCGTCACGCTCATAGTTGTGTGATTTAATTAATGTTGCGTTGGAGAGCATAAATGCGCACTGAATTATTTGGACTGAAATTTATGCACATTGTACATTTTGTCGATTCATATTTACTCTCAAAATTAATTAGTGGAAACTAACAAAAAGTGCACATGGAAATTTAATATCTCTCAATATAATGACAAAGTCTGCAACCGATTTGAACATGTATTACAGCGAGGCGTTGCCAGCAGCAACTGCATGCAGTTGCCTCTAAAATTTAAAGCCGGCTCACTCGTGCAAGTTGGAACTATATTAGTTAAGCTCTCATTAAAAATCCGCCCTAATCGATAAGGCTGAGCTGTTGTTAAACGGCTATCAAATAGCCCGGGGTGGCTTCAACTTGAAACAAGCTGAAATGAGCTACTAAAGTCATGAATATTCAGGCGCACGTTCTAGCCTAGTGAGCTGTGGAACACATTAGCAACGTCAGCAACGGCGGATGGGACGCGGGACGTCCTCGAAGTGCAGCTTGGATTTCGCGTGCACGACGATACGACATAATGACATGCCCTTTTAATGAAATGCTAGATTTCGTGTGTCTTCCTCCCTCGCGGACGCCCCGCGCCGCGAACTCTTTGACGTACGGCACGAAACAGCCCTGGACAGGGTTGGGGTGACTAAATTATTGTGTAAAACTGAGAAACCAGGGAGATGGGACGCTTCCCTGAAGACAATTTCTCTCCTCAGTATCGACCTACACCTCTACCCACTGGCAAATCACGTTTGCTACCACTTTGCTTTTAAAGTTCTTGTAGTTTGAGTTTGCCTACTTGTTTACAGAACTGTATTAGTAATCTTAGTGCCCTAGGCAGCATTTCGATTTACGGCTTTCCTCCCATCGAATATTTTAATCTAAACTAAAACTGCCAGATTTAAATACACCTAACCTTAGAGAGTTTTTCGTGGTGCACTCGAGGAAGCCTACAATAAATTATTATTAAAACAAATGACAACTAATGCAAAGTATGTCGTCTGCGTTGATTGTTTATAACAATCAATGCAGACGACGACGAACTGAACTACAAACAGTATATTACTGGACGAGTGGAGAAACTAAGATTTTCACTCACTCGTTTGTCGCTTTTATACACGAGGAGAAGCCGAGTGTAGAAAGACAAACAAGTGAGTGATTTAGTTCCTTACGAGTGCTGTATAGCGTTTTATTCAATCCTACAACTAAATTTTTGAATAAATATTAAAATGTTATCATTTGCGGGATTTATATCAAAAAACAAATTTTGATTCGAAATAAAATAAAGCAGGAAGCGTAAGTTCCCCAGACATTTTAATTTCGCGAAAATGCAAAATTTGTTACGAAACTCCAAGCCATGGAAGCAATACACCACCAGGGGTACGATAGATATAAAACAGTCAAAAGAGCGGCGTCGTCGCCAGGTCAGAGAAAAATGTGCCTAGCTGTCGAGAAGAAACCTGAGACATAAGATGCAACGGGAAACAGCCAGCGGCGTTGGAATGTAGCCAGCTCCTACGGCAAAATCTCGCAGTCGTGTGATATAATCTCGATCGTTGGGGGCAGAAAATAAAGACAGTACGGTAAAAAACATAGAATTCGAAAGGTTTATATGCACAGACAAACAGGCAAGTAGAGAGATTGACGCCCGGTAATGTTATGCTTGCAAATGCCACACTCACGAGAGCGCATCAGCGTTATAACCTACTGCAACATCCAGCCCGGTGAACTTCGCAATAGCGTAGCCCGAAGGCCTGCATCAGCACGTAAAACTGTCACTCACAGAGCGTCGTTACTCTGCTTTTGATGCCAAAGCTTAACTGGGGCGCGGTGAGCAGGTAAATACGGCTGTAGTGGACGAAAATGCTATTGCACACGTAAACTGATTGAGCGGACAGAATTGAGTTCACCCTAGGCAAATTTAGAGCGCAATGAAAGTTTGCCACAAAAAATTATATATACCGGGTGAATATTCCGAAACCGAACATAGGCAATTAACATGGGAAAAATGTTTTTCGCAGATTGCTGCTCCCCATTTTAACTTAGAGGGTTTATAATGACACCAATCGAAAGAATATTTTTTATCATATAATGATATGCGAATTAGTTAATTTTCAGTTGTATTTCTCATTATTTTATAAAAAATTTGCAATAAATTCAAATCGGGAAATCATGTTGAGCCATGACTCGTAAGACAATAAACAGATTCAAACGTCATTCCAGTGACAGATTCATTATGCCGTTGGAGAAGGGCGGAGCCCCAAGGGCCCCTTGGAGAGGGGCGGATCCCCGAGGGACCCCCTGGAGAAGGGCGGAGCCCCGAAGGTCTCCTTGGAGAAGAGCGAAGCCCCGAGGGCATCCTTGGAGAGGGGCGGTGCTACGAGGGCTCCCCTGGAGAGGGGTGAAGCCCCGAGGGCTCCGTTGAAGAGGGGCGAAGCCCCGAGGGCCCCCTTCTTTGGTCAGGTGGACAGCAGAAGGAGGCAGGGGCGGAGTGTGTAACAGAACGGAATGGCCCAACGTAATAGGCCTAAAAATGGTAGTAAATTGATTAGGATATAGCGCGCAAAGCCCCGTTTATTTTCGATAAAATAATAAAGAAATACAACTGAAAATTAACTAATTCGCATATCATTAGATGAGAAAAAATCTTCTTTCGATTGGTGTCATTATAAACCCTCTAAGTTAAAATGGGGAGCATCAATCTGCGAAAAACATTTTTCCCATGTTAATTACCTAATATGTTCGGTTTTGGAATATTCACCCGGTATATATAACATACATATTATTATTAGTCCTATAAACTTGCATTTTTCTGCGTTTAACCCGCGATTTCATTTTGATTCGAAGTATGTAGAATAGATGATAGCTTTCATTTCAGTCGATGTTGTGACTCTTCTCGAAAGGGTTGGATCAATTTGTTGAACTAGGTTGTGGTGAATAAGGTTAAATTCAAAATGATATTAAAATTTGAACATCATATAACTTGAAGGTTGAAGTTTTTTGAAATTACATTGCTATTAATACCTACTATTTAATGTTTTTCAATGAGCGTGCTACATTGTTTTGCGTGATTTAAAAAATATATACTTTACAACTGAATAAGTTGATTGAATTATATTCTAGTCTTTACATATATTATAACAATTGATAAACTTGGTTTATACAATTACCAAATATAGCTTTTGGTTGACATTCAGAATGTTTTTCACAAATCAAAGGACTATTTTGCTATTACGTATGTTAAATATATTTGAAAATTCGGAAAAATATACATTTTTAAAGATATATGAAAAGGGCTAATACCCCACATTGGTAGTTGGTAAAACAATTAAGTAAACCTAAGATTTCTTCCATGAAAAAACAGTGCAGCTGTACAGTCAAATTTATTACAATATTAAGTACGACTTCCGGTATTGGACCGGGCCGTTATTGAGGTCGAAAAACTGAACGTTTGACCCACTTTCGTAATGGACTTCATCAGAAGAAAAATCAAAAGAGCACTGTAAGTCAACGTATAACCCACGCCAGAGGCGAAATTCTTTTGAGAAGAGTTGAGCTCTTCGTAGTGAATAATAACACGGTCCAATCCCGGAAGTTATTTGTTACTTAATGACAATGGTCGTAAGGGCCTCCGAAATTATTACGATATTTTTGCAAAATACCATCAAGAGATGTCGTCTATGTTTTCTACGATTCTATGTAGTAATTGTTACCGCTATTATCACTAATGACAAATTTTGCCAGAAGAAACACTGTTCAAGCTCAAAAACATAGTACTCGTAATAGCGTACCTGCAATTTTTTATTAGTAACAAAAGCAGTGCGTATGTCTAGGACTGTCTTGACAGCAATGATTATCTGTTCTTTGTTGTTTGAATTACCAATTATTGTATCTGTTATAATAAATTTGTTATGAAATATATGACTAAAATTGCGTAAGCAATATTTTAATAAATAATGAAGCGTAACTTAAAAAAATACAGAATAACGTTAGGGACAATAAAAAAGTTACTAAGATCTATGATACAATAACTGAGAAAAACTTCTATAAATCTTGGAACTTCAAGAAGACAGAAAAGATGTCACAGTGTAAGTGTAAGTGGTACGTTCTGTATTTCTCTAATATCTGAAACTGTAAATTTTTTGTGTATTTATTATATAATGAATCAAATAATAAGCCTACAGTGAAATAGTTATGATTCAAATGTAGTTTTCTTAAACATATATAGGCTGAATGTAAATTAAGGGCCGGTTAAATTTCTGTATTGTTATGAGAGAAAACTTTTATATAGAGAAGTTATACCATTTTATGTAACAAATATTATAAGAGTATGAACAAAAATTATCGACTTTCGGTTAAACCCAAAATTTAATCATTTTTGGTGTTTCTTATCCTGTATTTTTTTAAATAATTTGATATTTTAGAAAATTATCTTTAAAAAACTATTAACCAGTTGTAGGCCTAGGGTTAATTATTCAGGAACCATTAGCACTTAAAGTTATGAAGCCAATGAGACGTTGAGCTGAATAGAATATGAAAAAATGACGACCACCAAATAAACATGTAAGTTATCTTATTCTTAAAATTTTACATTAGTTTGAATGAATATCTGGCTTATTGACGTATGTGGAATTTCTTTAAAATGTCCTAACACAATATTTTCATTAGGAAATTCCCTATTTCTATTTTACCTACGTTTAGGACATCTTGGAGTTGTAGAAAAAGTTTCTGTATAGTTTGATCTATTATAACCGTGAAGAGCAAAGAGCTAAGCATTAACCATTGCCGAAGCCTTATATTGTAGACCCCAAGCTTTTGCTACCTTGTCCTTGCAACAGTAAAACACTTTTACTTTAATAACAGATCTTTCCGGCACTCATTCTTCCTCAGAAGATATAATACTCTTTTTGCTCCTATTTCAATACAGTTCTCTGACGGGACTATCAAACAGCGTTTGGTTGGAGACTTAGTCTACGAATTTAACATTTTAAATATTATGGTGTCCACAACGGGAATTTATGTGATTTTACAAATGTATTTTATTTTCTAGTTATACCCTTGTTATTTTATTTTTATCAATTTACTATAATTCCTCTCATTATCTGTATTCGTTTTTTACTTTAATCTTCTACCCTGATATTGGCTAATTATTTCTTATTAATTCTTATTATTGTAAATGTTCTCATTCTTAAGGTTCGTCAGTAGCACCCTTTTTTGTATCAGTTTATCAGTTTCTTAAAGGAGTCATGGAACGAATTTTGATTGTTTTTTAATATCTAGATCTTTACTTCTACACTTCTTCCATAGCTTTCTTTTATTTAACTATGCAAATATTTTTCTTAAAAACAACGATACTGAAACTTGCAAATCTTAGACGCCCTACAACAGATGTTCATTGTAAAAACATCCCAACCAAACGCTGCGCGTCTATAAACCACTTAAATTATCCCCCTTTACTTCCAAGACATGTCCTAGGACAAACCTATTCAGGTAAAGTTTGTCATCAACTTACCTATTAATCTGAAGGAAGTTGCAAAGCGATCGTCTGTCTTGCCGTAAACCCACGATTTATTCCACTTTCCCTAGTAATGCCTCATAATTACTCCACACCTTACAGATAACGCTATTTGTTCCAAACTTTGCATAGGCCTGTCAAGTCGCTGCTAAAGCTATTCAGAACTAGACAAATGTTCCGCAAACTTTGAATCTATTAATGCCAGAATAATATTCTTTATGCGGGCGACGTAACAAAGGAATCTGCCATTTATGATAACCGAAAGGCCGCAGATCTCATAAAATCAGTCTTAGAGATACTGTTATTTGCCTGTCATTAGCTCTCCACTATCTGAACTCCCCAATTTAGGATCAGAGCACACGTTTTATTCCCCTCGATGCTGCAGAATGCATCAAGGTAGTTGTCGATTTGCACCCCTGTAGTTTCAAAGCAGGATTTCCCCTGCAGTTGTTTCCAATTTAAAATGACTTTGATTAATCCGCAGTACGGCAGCCGTTCGACTAGTCATTTTTTCTTGCTGGAATTCAATCTTTCCTACAAATTTTCACAAATTACCCACCCGAACGGTCGCGACGCTTCCTCAGCTGAAATTAATTGCAACACAAAAGTCCGCCGTAAATGATATTATAACCGCGGCTACCTAACTCTAAGCTCCAGCAAATTATTTACCATGGGGCAACATCCTGCAAAGGGTTGAATACCTAAGTGTCGCAGTGCAGATAATTTGCGTCATGTTGGGTCAGCTATAAAATGTCTAAGTGGCTCCGGCTATTGAAAAGCCATCTGCGGCAGTCTGAAAATTTACTTTGCCTATGTAAGTCTCTCGGAAAACAACTTGACTGTGCTGGGAGAGCTTTGATATTTGCCCCGATTGATTTTTCAGAAATGTGTGATTATTGAAGGTTGCTACATTTCGCTGTTTATTTATTATACTCTGACCCGGAATTAACAAGTAACATGGGGCATACTTATTCTCAATATGTACTGTTAATACAAAGACAATTTTTCATATATTCCTATAAATTCTACCGTTTCACACTAACATTGAATGTCAATACTAAACAGTTCGACTTCAGGGATCAACCGCTCCCGTATGTAGTATTCAACTTAATCTCATAAAAAGAGTAACTCTCCATATGCAATTCTTCAAGGCTTCGCCACTGATAAATGGAAATGCAAGTGCATATGATATACGAGTTCACAAACTTCTGGTGCAAACAATGTTTATTAGAATCAATATATCATTTTGTCAACTGGCAATCACAAAGGAGCATAAAATGCATACCCCGATGCTCCAGTTCAATATTTTTCTTGCTGCGTTCGCCTTGAAATATGTTCCATTCTTCATTGCCCTATTTCGAGAGGCTCTGTTCATTAAATTAGTCTACAATTTTGCACTGCGAATACTTCAAACACAAAGTGTTTACGTCTAGAATAACTGAAACAAACTATTGCAGTAGTAAAATAAAATTAATGGTTCGCAATAAGCATTAGTAAAATGTTGCATCGTCACTGTTCTAAACAGAATAATAGTAATAATTTGAAATTATTTTGTTTAACTTTGGTTAATGGCTTTATATACTGTCCGCGTTGCTCCTTGAATTTAGGCAAGCATTCGATTTGTGTAGTTTAGGATTATTTCTTGCACTCGTTCAGGACGCACTTAGAAACATAAATTGTATAGTTACAGGACCAGGTTACTTTACTGAAGGGGTTTACACTTGGTGAAGGAATGAAGGTTTTAGAATAAGATGTAAACCCCTTAAAATATTTTTAACCTCGTTCGCAAGTTCAAAAGTATATTAAAAAGTCAAATAAAGTACAGAGCTTTATCTACAACTAAACTATTTCGTGTTTTGCTATACGATCTAATAACTATTTGCATAAGTGCAAAACACAACGCTTGCTAGAACTCCTTGCTTGTAAACAATAAATTTGACCTAATGATCCCATATTAATGCTGAGAGCGGCACACGTCTAGCGTAATTGTTACCCATCGTGAACTAGTTTTGCAGTCTAATTTGTTTCCGCACCCATTTGTCTATTTCATGGGCAAGAAGTTTGAACATATGCTTACATACGCGGGAGAGCTTACAAGTAAGCTTTCCCAAGATAAGCGTACATTACTACCCAATGAAATAGATACTATTTTTTTTTAATTAATGAACACCGATGTACTATACCTAACTGCTCCACCAGTTTAAAAAGCTTCGTAGTTCATCTATACCTCATCATCCTTGAAGACCAATAAGGACTCAATTCCTTATTGATAATGAATGAAGAAAAATTCTGCTGCAATTGAGAAAACAACTTGTAATAGAAAACATCATCCTTTATTACAACAGTAAATTTATATAACTCCAAAAGTATATAGAAGAGGTAGTGTCAGAATTACAAAGCACCAACACAACGGTATCTGTAGCAAGAGTACAACGCCAGTGTCATCTTTGTGGCAGAAAAAGAAATGGATTGATTAAAACTGTTGTGACAACCATAATATTGGTTATATTAACTCTCAATACGGATCAAGTGCTGTTACATACAAGACAATTGGTTGTTCTTGATGTTATTAAACGTTAAACACTCCAGGGCGCAAATGCACCCCACTTGGTAGTTATCGTAAATGGGTTGGTCAGAAAAATATACGCCTAATTCTAATTGAAAGGTGCACCAGATTGGAGCAATAAAATCAACATATTATTTAACTGAAACTCAAATGAGACATACTTATTTGAAGCGTTAACAGAAAACAGAGTTGAACCTTGAAATTTGAGAAATGCCTGAACCACAATTGGCTGATGGGGGTGAAAAACGCGTTAAAAAAATATTTAAGAAAACACTTGCCAAAGAAATAGGTTAATAAATTATCGATTTTAACATATTTTGCTCAATTTTCAGTTGAAAAGGTATTTGCATGTTAACATGATGACATTAAACATAAGCTAAACTCGAGGATAAACTCTTAAATTTGCTTGAAAACTTCTACTTCGACAGAAGAGGCTTTTCTGCCGAAATATATCGAAGAAGGTCTATAAGATGCTGTTTCTTTTCTAGCTTCTACAGTTATTCGGACATAATAATAATAAAGGACTTTATTGCCAAATAAACAAAAATAAATAATACATTCAGATATAAGAATTTAAAAAATTATGTGGCAACGGCGGAGTTCAGATGCAATAAATTACATCTGCTCTTACACTCAACCGACAAAAAATAAGTACGAAAAAAAAAATTGTTTGTAATGGCAAAAATTCAAAATTGAAAATTAAAAACTAAAATTGAATATAATTGTCTGAAATTGAATCCGCGACGCACCCGCCAATATTATGTAATATTAAATTGATCAAACATTAAAATGATTTTTTTCAAGCACTGTCTTGTCGTTCAAAAAGATGAGATGACACGTTTCGTTTAAAGGAAGCAATAGAAAGATCTTTGCTACAGGATGGCAAGGAATTATAAATTTTAGCAGCACTATATGAAAAACAACGTTCGAAAAATACAGATCTGTGAGGTGGGATGGTTAATAGTCCTTTATTCCGGATGTTAATATTATGAGTATCAGTTCTAAATGTCAGTCTGTCAGAAAGATAACTTGGTGTTTTGTTAATTAATAATTTATGGACAAAACAGGCCGAGTGCAGAAAGCGACGATTACCCATATTTAACCATTTAGAGTCTCGCAGTTTGTGTGAAATATGATCATATTTTCTAATTCCATAAATTAACCTTAAACAAGAGTTTTGAATTCGTTGAACTCTCCTGGCATCAGAGCTTTCCAAACAAGGTCCATAAACTAAATCAGCGAAATTAAAATGAGACAAAACAAAAGCATTGCATAAGGTCTTCTTCGCATCTGGAGTTAAAAAATGTCTGTTGACGTACAAGATTTTTAAGTTGCTGAACGCTTTTTGTATGCAATTGCTAATATGAAGATCAAACCTTAAATTAGAGTCTATAGTTAAACCTAAATTACGACCGGAGTTTTGTACACCTAAAGCTGTCCCAGCAATGTTAATATTTACTAACGGTATTAAATTATCTCTGTCTTTTGGTTTGCAAAAAAGCATAATAGTAGATTTTATAGGATTGATAAGCAGGGAATGTTGTTCAGATATCGCTATTAAATTTGAGAGATCAGTATTGATTAAATTGTTAGCTTCATTGATGTTGTTGAGATTAAATGGTAAATAGATTTGCGTATCATCGGCATAAAAGTGACAGTTACAATTTTTTACATTATTAATAAAATCGGCAGTGTAAATAATATATAATAAAGGACCCAATATAGAACCTTGCGGGACACCCGACTCTACACCTTTCACGTTTGGAATTGAGTTACTTAGTTTAACTAGTTGCGTTCTTCGAGTTAAAAAACTTTTTACAAGCTCAATTGCATTATTACCAAAACCAAAATAATGTAATTTAGATAATAATAGTTCATGGTCGATCATATCGAATGCCTTGGAGTAATCTAAAAGAATCAAGATAGTAGCCAAGTTATTTTCCAAAGCATTAAATATGTCGTCCGTGATACAAGCAAGAGCAGATACACAGCTGTACCCCTTCCGGAAACCTGACTGTACAATAGGAAGAATGTTAAAATAATGGAGATGATTCCGAATTTGCTTATTCATAATTTTTTCTAATAATTTAGATATTGCGGGAAGAATGCTGATAGGGCGTAAATCCCTAAAGCTAGAAGGAGAGTTGGATTTGGGAAGAGGAATGACGTGTGCTATTTTCCAACTATCAGGGAAGTAATTAATTTCTAAGCAACAATTGATAATATGAAGTAAATATCTAATTATAAAAGGGCAGCACATTTTTATCATATTGATACTAATGTTATCGGCCCCAACAGAATTTGAGTTAATTGTGCATAAGGAATCCAACACATCATTTTCTGTAACTAGAGAGAAGCCAAACAAACGAGTAACATTATTTTTTAAATTATTTTCATAAAATATTTTTAAATTGGGATCAGGTTGTATTTTCTTTGTAGCAATTTCATCAAGAAAAAAATTATTAATAGCGTTAGCGTCACAAAGTGTAGCGGGAATAACACGATTTTTTGGTTGAACATTAAGGTCCAGTTTTTTAAGAGCCGACCATATATTATTTCTGTTTTTGGTCAAGATTGATTGTAAATAAGCGCGTTTCTCCCGTCTGATAGCACTGGTGGTGAAATTACGTAAAGTTTTGTAATAATCCCAGTTACTAGGGTTTTTAGATTTTTTAAATTTCTGAAGAGCTTTGTTACGTAACTTGATGAGTAGACGGATATTGTCTGTCAGCCAAGGAGCTTCGGGTTTCGTAAATCTAGCAGTGCGAATAGGTGCGAAAGAATTGAACAAATATAATACATTATTGCTGAAAAAAGTTACTTTCGAATCAATGTCATTAAGCCGAAACATTGCATCCCACGGTACAGCTTCCAACGCCACGGTGAATGCATCACGATTAAAATTATTAAAATCTCTGTACGTTTTGAAATTTACTGCAGTACTAACATGACCGACATTCAGATAACAGTATGTTAAAGAATGATCGGATATTCCGTGCATACTCCTCACACCCTTATCACATATAATTTCGGAATTAGATGTAATAATTAGAACGATAAGTGTGGAGGAGGACTTAGTTACTCT
The DNA here is from genome assembly GCA_940337035.1 of Agriotes lineatus. NCBI lineage: Eukaryota > Metazoa > Arthropoda > Insecta > Coleoptera > Elateridae > Agriotes > Agriotes lineatus. Next base: position 32,014,205 of record OW679197.1, on the reverse strand, counting down.
AGTTGGTTCGGTCATGATTTGTTTAAATCCATAAACTTCAAGTAATTCTAAAAATTTTAAGCAGTTTGAATTATTGGTAGACAAGTCGATATTGAAGTCACCCACACATAACAAATCATCACAAAACGGAATCACAGATGCAAAAGAGTCCTCCAATGCATTAAAGAAATCATCATATTCCTTCCAACGAGCCCTGTAAATAGCACCAAGAGATAATCGCCTTTTGTTTAAAGTAAATGTTATCCAAAATTGTTCAAAATGTATATTATTTTCTGTATTAATTACGGTAAATACGATATTGTTTTTAATATAGTATGCTAGGCCACCACCTCGCGATATGCGATCTTTCCTTATCATTTGATATCCATTTAATTTAAAAACTTTATCAGAAATGTTAGGATTTAACCACGTTTCGGACAGAGCAATAATATCATAATCAAACTGGTACACATGATCTCTGAACTCATAAAAACCCGTACCAATCGATTCAATATTGAAGTGTGCAATTTTAAAGGCCATGTACGTCTACAAACTCAATTTCAAGACAAAACAAAATACAAACAAAACAAGCAGTAAAATTAAAAAGTTAAGATGAGTACAGATAATGCGAGCAATTAGTGTAGGAGCGCTCCTAACCACAAACTGATCGTAAAATTTCTGTATTGTGGCTATAATCTAATAAAAATTAATGTAATAGGAAAATTAAATTAAAATATAGTTTAAGGAGCCAAAACTGCATTGTAAAGGCACAATTTTGTAGCCCAAGCGACATTAGAATAGTAACATATTTTTTAACTTAAAATAAATCAACTTCGTAAAGCGAGTAATTAAAGTGGCTTACAACAAAAGTAAAATAATAAAAAAGGAAAGACAATCATACGTGTCTAAACTGCAGCAGCAGATAATAGATTGTCCATCTCTTCACATGTTAGAATCTTCACAAGGCCATCTACATTCCGGAAAATCCTTCCATCGCTGCTCCAGACATTCTTCACACCGAACTTTTTTGCTGCAGCTTGGAGCACCGACAGTCTATACCCAGTTAGATCTTCTTTGATAACTAGCTTACTACCCTTTAAACGTTTTTTAAAATCGAAGACATGTTTTCTTTTTCGATACGACAAGAACTTGATTATAATAGCCCGGGGTTTATCACCAGAAGGTCGATCCACTCGATGGGAGCGTTCTATATCATCCAACGATATGCAGTTGGGACCCAAGCGTCTGATTAAATGATCAATCACAAGTACATCTGTATTTTCATTCTTGTTTTCCGGAATACCAAACAAACGCAAATTATTACTACGGGTATATTGTTCAAGACTATCAACTCGGTGATTTACTTGTTTGATGGCATTTTTGTTTATTGCAATAGTAGAATTGATAGCGTCCAAGCGCTCAATCAAGGACTCAATTTTATCATTAATCTCAGCCATGATTTTAGCAGAGACAGCTGTTGATATGCGTGTAATTAGAAATTCCATCGACTTTTCATCCATGGTAATCGCTTCTGGTTCTTTATCACTCCTATTAGACCGTAAACAAGGTTTGTCAGCCGGCATTTTGCGGAGTTAAATCGTCCGTACAGAGTACCCAAAATTGCTGCGCGCGCGTTGCAATAAGCACTTCACAAATGAAAACGAAAATTAGAGAACTTATTGTCCGTTGGCACGCTAATTGATACGCAAATAATGTTCGGCCACTGATGATTCACTTATTGCACCAAAAATTATCCAGATTAGAACTTTATTGGCCACAAAACTAGAGATTGAAATTCGGAGCGCAGTCACAACTACACACTCGGTACAGCCATCTTTAATATTTCGTTGTCTGACCGGCCCCTTCGTTCCATGATGAAAATCATAAAATCCTCATTTCCATTTAGGGAATTTTCATAACAGAAACTTCTTATTTTTCGTATACCTCATCTATATCTCCTCCCTCCAGTTAAATGTACTTTCTATTGTATCTCGTTTTCGATTTACTAACGATTTGAGAAATAATCCAGAAAAAGTCTGATTTGTTCATTTCGCAGACCACAAAGTTTTCATGGAGGTGCTCCATTTTCAAGTTACTAATTTTTTGTTCTTCTCAATAAAGCTATGACCTGTGTCACATTTCTTGTGTGTACAACCAGGACATATAAATATATGATCGACAGTAGTCAAATGGTCATCATGTTCATCATCAGTACATGACAATTAGTGACCGTAATGTCGAATTTCTTTGTTAAGTAACGATAAAGGCAGGAACCTATATCATTCACGCCCCTTTTCTGTAAAGATTCATACCGTACACGAAAAAAAGTTTCAGCATCGTCAGAATCATGAACTGTGAGATTATAAGTCTACAGTTGACGCTTACAAAATACTTCCCTACTCTATATAACTGGTGTTGACCGGTATTATGGCAAATCGAAGCAAATAGTTTTCTTTTGAGAATCTGACGCGCAGGCGTTTTTGTCCTCATTTTTAATGATATAAATTTCATCACATCTTTGGCCTTCTCGTCCTCTAACTTCGCCATTTTAAATGTCACTTGAATCTTATCACAGATACACCATTTGTCTTTCTTGGGTTATTTGATTTTTATATTTAAGCTATATAAATTTCTTCCTAAACTCTTCTATTTATAAAGTTTGTTGGATACTTTTCCTTGTAGGCTTGATAGAACGAGGTCAAAATGTAATGTTGGGGTAAATGTTTCTTAGATTACTACCTTCGGGTATAATGGCTTTCACATGCTGGTATGAATGAGCTATGTTCCTTTGCAGTTGTTTCCCTTTGTATGGGTCTCTTTTCCATCTAATTTTATTTGCTTAGATATAACTACCTCTTCCTTTTCTGTATTATAATTTCAATAAATTTATTACTGATATCAAACGTTCTTCTGGATTTACGAATTCTAATGCTTTCTTATCTTCCAATAAAATTAAGTCACTTCTGTATTTTGTTCTTCTATTATAGTCGCCCATTAACAATAAACATCATTGAACGTGTTCTAACGTTGTTTTCAAACTATATCAACTATTCGTTTCTGAAGTTTCTCAATTCTTTGATTATTTTTTCTGCTAACATATTCTTTTACTGTATTTCTGTTCCGTCTCTTATTTTCCTTGTTCCTTTGTTGGGTCTTTATCTCTTTTCGCTGCGTGTTGCATTCCATCACACTGTGTTACTTTTATATTAACTTCAACTTATCCTTTTTTTTGTTGGTGGAGATTTTTGTATTTCAATATCAAGGGAATTGATTGATAATCGTCAGTTTCAGAAAAAAATACTAGATGGAAATCCTCAGAAAACTAAAACCACTGACTCCCTTTACACAAAATAGTTCCTCCGTTCCACTGACAACACCCCTTAGTGCATTTGTACTATCTTCTGTAGTTAAACTAATGTGAGTTATCTCCTTCTGCATATACAAAACTGAACGTTTTCAGGTTTCTAGTATGCTTTAACACAGTTTTCTCAAAATTATGACTTATCTCCGCTTTCACTCACGTTAGCGAGTTATGACCTCGTAGAAACAGTAAAATCTAACTAAATAATTTTGAGAAAATGTATAGGTCCACAAGTAAAGATTATACTCCACACATTTAACAATAAATTAGAACGAAGGTCCACATCTAAATAATCTGTTAAGCCTGATACATGCACAAGCTACAAATACAAAGGCCATGTTCCCAAATATAGCTGAGGGGAATACCTAAATTTAAAAATTAATATCTTTATGCACAATTAACATTATCCAATAAGTGTTCAATACTAAACGACGCGGAAAATTATTCTCTTTAATTTAGTACCACTACCGTTTCTTTCCATAAAAATGGTGAGCAGGAATATGCATAACCGTGATAAGCCATGTAAATTGCCTATGTTCATAGGTATGACCAACCACCCGGTATACCTGGCATAAAACCGTGAAAATTTCAGACAAATATATACAGGGTGAGCACCTTAAAAAAGTTCAATTTTGTTTACTTTTGCGTTAATTTTGAAATAGAAGGAAGTAATAATTTTCACATAGGTCAAGCTTTACACTTGCCGAAAATAAGACTCAACAGATACAGGATAATGTCACCAAAGATTCGAAAAGTTTCAACAATAAGACTGTTCCTTTAAATAGAGGCGCGTGCCACACTCATTTCAGTTAGGCTCGACAGCGCAGTTCTACTTATCGATGCAGTTACGATCGCTACGCCGATGCGATGCAAATTGATCTAATTCGAGCGAGGGAAGTTCGGAGTAAACCCATTTACAGATTTTTATTAAGTTGCATGCATGACTTGTCAGACGGTGACATGAAACAACTATGGCATTTTTAACAACTGTATTATTGACATGGTTGCAATTATAATGTTAAGATGTCGAAAACTTTACCGGCAAAAGTGTAAGCTTTTAAAAACCATAACTACAAATTGAAAACAACATAACCTAATTTTGCCATGTCTAGTTATTTCGCATGCGTACCAACAAAAATGTCGCCCTACATAGCCTGATAAAAGGAGAAAACATCTTTTATGGACTATAAGGGTGATTCAAATTAAGTGAACACCATTGTTATCGTTGTTATTATTGATTTTACAAAGTAGGTTAAATTAGCAAACTAGTAGTGTTTTCGGTGTTGATTAATATGCGATTAATAAAAAACAATCGAATAACTCGTTGGCAATAAAATTTTAAAAAATATTTTTTTAAATGAAACACCCTGTATATTTTTCAAAAACTTGAAATAAAAATGAATTTGTGAAATAAAAGTCTTAATACACTATTGTCTTAATTTGAAAACTAAAGAAGTTATCGCAAGTTTCAGTTTATACAGGGTGTAGAAATGCTTTACGCACCATAGGGATTTCAATGGTAATTTCTTCATATGAAAATATTTGCTTCCCTAATTATTTTAAAGCAAACTTGTATTGAAGTTTTTTGTAGAGAAAAAAATTCTGTATCCATTTATGCCAGCATTTGTCATTTTACATTTCGGAAAACCGAAAATTTAAAGAAAAAAATTACCATTTTTATACAAATCAGTGGTGCCTTGAAATTACTAAATCATCTCAAAGCATCAACAAATTAGTTTGCTGTTTATTTGTTTGCATCTGTCAAATGTAACTGCAATCAAATAAACAGCAAACTAATTTGTTGATGCTTTGAGATGATTTAGTAATTTCAAGGCACCGCTGATTTGTCTAAAAATGGTATTTTATTTCTTTAAATTTTCGGTTTTCCGAAATGTAAAATGACAAATTCTGGCTTAAATGGATATAGAATTTTTTCTCTACAAAAAACTTCAATACAAATTTGCTCTAAAATAATTAGGGAAGCAAATATTTTCATATGAAGAAATTACCATTGAAATCCCTATGGTGCGTAAAGCATTTCTACACCCTGTATACATACATTATTCTACTGTAAAAAGTCATTGCAGGCTTGTTTTAAGTTAATTGAAATAAATAAACAACACTAATTACTTTCGACAACCAAACGTACTACAAATTGATTTTGACAGTTCTGATGTTTACGTTATTGTTTTTGTTTTTAGTAGCAGCCTACTATGAATTTTTCGTAAGTACGGTGTATTGTAAACTAAAATTTCCCCTAACTTCTTTAATGTTCATTTTAAGACAATCGTGTATGAAGACTTTTATATCACAAATGATTTTTTTTTCAAGTTTTTTAACTATATACATATATACATATTCCATTAAAAAAACTAAAAGTTTTTAATTTTGTCGCAAACTCGTTATGCGATTGTTTTTTTATTAATTGCAAATTAATCAGCGCCAAAAATACTACAGGTTACAGAAAGTAGATTGGGACGCGGTGAAAATCGGAACTAATGTTAGAATCTAGTAATTTTTAAGTTTCGTATTGGTAACATTTTTACATCTATCATATTGGCATTAAATTGTTAACATTATTTAAGCTAAATGACACAATAAATCAGAGGCGTACGCAACATTGCGGTATGGTATATTATCAGTTCTTCAATGTTAATAGGATTGCGGAAATAATGAACTTCCCTCGCGCGAATTAGATCAATTTTCAAATTAAAAAAAAGAAGTATCCCTCTGGGGTTTGAACCCGCCACATCTGCATAGCGATCGTAACCGCATCGATAAGTCGAACAGCGCCATGCAGCCTTATTGATATGAGCGCGGTGCGCGCCTCTATTTAACGGAACGATCTTAGTGTTGAAACGTTTCGACTTTTTTGTGACATTATCCTGTATTTGTTGAGTCCTATTTTCGGCAAGTGTAAAGCCTGATTTATGTAAAAATTATTACTTTCTTCCATTTCAAGATCAACGCAAAAATAAACAAAATTTAATTTTTTAAGGTGCTCGCCCTGTATACATTTGTCTGAAATTTTAACGGTGTCATGCCAGGTAAGTATATATATATACATATAAAATGTGTACGCAAAATACCATCTTCCTCAGACAAATAGTTTTTAAGTTATACCTGCCAACCGACAGACACACAGACAGACAAACGGAATTGAGTAAACCTGTTTTTCGTCATCTAGGGACCCTGAAACGTCTGAAGAAATCTCGGAAGGTGATTTTTTCGTGATTACAATACTAGCTTCGTCTTTCAGACGAGGGAAGTAAAAAACGAAAGAGAAGATTTACGTAATATAATTACTGCAACAGTTCCTTGCAGTGTTAAAAACTCGTATTTGCCTATATTGAAGAGAGTACATATACCGCACATGCATCAACCAGATATTCACCTAAAATGTAACTCTTCATTCTCAAAATATTCGTTGGTTCCGCCATCTATCTAATTGTATAGGAAAGCTCAGGTGCGTTCCAGTTCGCCAATAGTCGGTGGTTTTGCTGCCCCTGGGGCTAAACACAGCTGAATTTTTGCTCGACATGATTACCCATTCACCCTGAACGATAGGTAATTATAGTTACAGATCTACACGAGCAAAACGTAGCGCAAACTACAGGCAAAACAATAAATCGGTGGAATTTAATTCGGCAAGGCGCTAAAGGGGAGCAATTGGGGCGCGTGGGCGTCAGTTTTTATTAGTAAGTTGTTAGATTTGAATTGCGACCTGGACAAAGGGTTCGATAGGTCGAAAGCGAATCGGTCTTCGGGGACGCCGATGTCTGCCTGTTGTGGGGCAAATGGACAGCGGCCGATCTAATTGTACACGTCATTCGACGCATAATTCATGCTGTACAAACTAACCGCCCTCTACTAGAGCAGTTAATAAATTCCTCTCTCGTATATTGAAATGGTTTCAATAAGCCCAACGCACGCGTGGCTTTACATATTCATATCGCGTTGCAGACAAAAATCGAGAAACGTAGCCGGTTTGATGGGAGCCGCTTATTGCAAATTCCGGTTGTCACACGTGTTTGTTTCAGCGGACGCACGACAAACGCGTAATTGCGAGACTGTCACGTCTCGGGGAGATTAGCGCGGCCCGAGCGAGAAAAACAGCCCCCAATAACACTATCGGCCGTTTAAATAGCAACGAATCACCGGAAAGCGTATATTTTAAACTCGATAACGCTAGTGCGCTTTTTGCCGCTTCCGGTCGCATCCCTGGCGATACAGCAATAATGTGCCAACGGCTCCGCGACATATGCCTCGTATTTAGATAAAAAATAATCCTCTTTTCTGACCATTACAAGCCCTTATCGGCGGCCCCGCTTCTAATCTGGTTTTTATGTTGTGTTTCGGGTTGGGGGCACGCGGCCCTAGCTCTCATAGAAATGACCGCCTCCTAAGATACCAAAGGCTTAACATAATGCATGCGTATTACATTTTATACTGAAGTAGTCGAAGTGGTAATAATCTTTCTGAAATTGTAGAAATGAGGGTACGACCACCCCATTTAGTCAGACAAAAGAAGCGAAATTGTTGCGGTTACGGATTCATGTAGCAGCTCTGAAAGAGACTCCCGAAATTCCACAAAACCTCCTGATAAGATACCAGCTTGAATTTAAGTACAAAAATAGTCTGCAATGTATACCTCAAGATAGAAAAAACAAGATTTCGATAAACAAGGGGGTCAGGTTTAAGAAGCATATGCCTTAAAAAACTGAAAAAAGCTTATATTGTCTAAGCTGTGCTCTATTCTCTAGCAGTGCAGTATATAGTATATAGATTTTTTCTACATTCTTCAAAACTATTTAAGGTAGAGTAAAGTTAGTTATTAAACGTACACTTTCACAGAGAATGTGATCGCTTTCCTGTTCTCAGGTGCCAGAACCTTTTGCTGTCGTAGTCGTTAAAGGTTATTATTCGTCTTCCTTACCTATTTTGACAGTCTGTCATCCAACACAGGACAATATGAAGAAAGAAATCGAGTAGTTTTCATTCTCTCTTGATTAAGAATCCTAATGATTGCTTTGGTGTAAGGTCTTCTTTTTCCACCCCTTTCGTCTGGATGCCAGTCTCTTTAGCTAAGTATAGCTGTTACAACCCGTGTTCTTTATTCCACTCAATTATTGTTTTCAGCAACCCCTCGTATCGCAAGATACTTTTACGGCTATTTGGCTATGTGGATAATTGGATATTAGGTACTCTAGTGACATTGCGTCACATTGTGTTGGTAGTAGTTTATTTTTGATTTGGTCGCTTAGAGATAGAAACTATAAAAGCTGTTACAGAAGCAAACAATATATCGAGGTTTTTTAGAATTATAGTTATTATAGTATATTACACAAAAAGCTGCGAAAGTGGCATATACCGTGCGAGCAGATTTGAGAAACAGGGCGAAGCGTAGCGATGCCGAGTGACTTAAAACACGAGCGTACGATACACTTTCAAGTGAGCTATGTACGCTATTTTTCCCACGACCAGAAAAAAGACACATTTTTGCAATTAAATGAATGACAGCTTTATTTTAACAACTGACAATGTCAGTAGCTTTTTAGGTTAAAATTACGTATTTTTAGCTATTTTTGGGTTAAAATGATATACTGACAGCAGTTTTTAGGTTAAAATGACATATTTAACCCACTGTATAACTGTGAATTGTGCTTTCTTTCATAAGTAACAAGTTCGTTATGATAACGACCGGGTAAATGATATTGTCATTTTTCGTGGCTACTTGACTATATCGAAACGGTCACTTTCGTATCTCGCCGTGGACAAATTTTTTTACGTGTTACTTAAACATTTGGTTACATTTAAAGGGTATTAAGGTGACGTGAAAAATTACTTTTTCCAATATCTACTTGTAAAGCTGTATTTTATCTACAAAATCTCCATGATAAAGTAAGATTTTAACGTGGAATGTCGATAAAACGCTACTTTATTCACTAGTGATTAAAATATTTCATAATGAATAGCAACTAACAAAATAAATACGTGCTACCGTGGTAACTAGTACAGAAACAGGTAACATTATGTTTATTTGAAATGATTTATTCAATTTCAAAACTTATTTGTATAACTAAATGCAGGTATTGGATAAAAAAAATATGCCACAAGTGAATAAAGAGATTTTATTCATACGGAGAAATTATTTCACTCGGCTTTGCCTCGTTATCTAAAGTTTTCCCCCTATGGATAAAAGGCTTTTTTATTAACTTGTAGCATACATAATTATTCTTTTTCCGGATAGTACCTATGATCAAAAATTAATTTCATCTAGTATGGCTATGGAATAGTTCCTAATTTATGAATGTAACTATAAGTCACTTAAAAATCAAATGTCAAGCTTGACAATTATGTAGAAACGTAATTGCATTCATAAATTAGAAACTATTCCATAGCCATACTGGATGAAAATAATTCTTGATCTTACTTTATATTTCCAAGGTAGTTTTAATTTGAAATTTTCTATGAGTGCTTCGTGATCAAGTAGCAAATTGAATATATACTTTTAAATGTCATACATTCAGAATAACTTTTTGCATATAATAATGCGGTATTTGATGTCAATGTATATTTACACAGGTCTGTCTGGCGTACATTAACTTCAGCGACATTTGGCGCAATGAGCTTCCTTTCTTTAATCTTGCAATAACCCTCGGTTTCTTGTTCATCGTTTAAATAATTTCTAGGCATTTCAAGTAATTTTGAAATATTTAGCACATACATGTCACACTAAATTTACTAAGCTATTGTATTGAGTTTTTATGAACTTACACCGGAACCGCTAAAATGTCAACCATATTGATTCCATGACTGGACATCAACAAAATCTGTTAAGAAGTCGATCTATATTCAAATGCTAAAGATGTGTTTAAAGAATTAAGAATTGCGGCAAAACAATTCCAAGCAAACCTGTGGGCAAGAGCAGCGAGAAGGCAGCATCGTTACTGAAATAGAACAAATAACTAAAGTAACAAAGTAACGTACAAAATTCGTATTGTGCTAACAGTTCAAGGACCACTTGGTAGTTCGGCAGGGCTGTGTGAACGAATGCAATTAATACCGAAGCGAACTTGAAATGTGATAGACGGGTCTTAGACGCGGAATGTCAAATGAAGTAAACCGAATTAAATACGGAATTATAAATACCATGATGCTTCCCTATCTATCATTATATAGCCTCTCGTCAATTGCATTAGTTCGAGGGATTTATTGCGTCTTGATGACCAGCTGAAACTCGCGATTTTGTAAAAGTGCCCGGTTTCTATGCCGGAGAATTTATTTATTACCTTCTTGCTGAATCCGGGCGTCTGGTCAGTGAAAGTGCTACTGCCTCTTGCCACTACTGCCACTGCAGTTTCCTGGATTCTCAGTCAGCCGGTAGCTATTGTTCCAAAAGGATTTCGGGGCTACCTGCAGTTTATGTTTGGCGCCCCTGCTGTTCGCAGTGTATTTTAGGTCGCCGAGATTGCGCTTGTAACTGTGTGCTGTGACATTGCATCACTTTGTAACACCTTTTATCTTGTTTATAACACTAATTATTAACTCGTGCGTAGAATTGCGTCGAAAGTGTGCCACCCGCCGGACAGCCCGTCGATCGATAATTTTCATTTTGCGATTTCTTACGCTGCTTTTGTAGTACCTTTGCCTGAGCAACTTACTGATACGATACTGCATGTGGCCGTGTGTTCGATATAGGTGTCAAACCGTTAACGAATCTGTGCTATGCAGCACTACTGGAGCTTGTAAACAGTATTAAACATCAAAGCAATCTAAACTTGCAATCAACAAAAAAATTAATAATAGCAGATCACTAAAATGAAGATAATCAGATATTTGCGGAGACGAGGTGCTACCTACAACTAAAGAAATAACACGTAGTGTCAATATGCAGAATAATTAGAAAATTAAATAGAATAGGGAAAGGTTATCGAATAAATACTATAATCAATATGCGCTGGTTAATCTCTAGTTCTTTCCATTTTTCTCTGCGGATTAGAAACTTGTACCGTTAGATAAAATAATAAACGGAATATTGATATGCTAGAAATGTTAATATGGCGCAAAATGTGAATACCCAAAAAAGTTGAGGTAAAAATACAGCTGTCTACTAACATTTGTTAGAGTTTTGAAATCATTTAGATGCAGTTGAGAAAATGTTTCGAGTGTCCTGTAGTTGCTAAGTGTATGTTTAGGGGATTATAATAATTTTTCAAAATAGATTGTGAGTACGATTTCCGGCGGCCATTTTATGCATCCGATTTTTGGTGTGACTGTTTGTGGGTGATGTAGCTGATTTTCCTGAATTTTGCCCCATGCAGAGCTACGATTCCAGAATTATTATGTAAATCGTCATTCACCCGCAAGAAATCCTGTGTGACATTGCTAGAATGAAACCAGTTATACTGGAATAATAATTTATTTCTGCAAGATGACTTACGTATGGCCACCTGCCAGCTTTGGTATGTTTTTGTAGTTCCGTTTGAACACTGCCATATTCTGCATGTGCTTCCCCTTCGGCTGTGATGTCGCTTGCTAAAACACTTGGAGGACCAACTCCCACACCGTTCTGAGTCCCTCACTTCGTGTGGCTGCTCTTCCCAAGCTTGTCCACAACGTCTGTCCCCAGTGTGACAGCTGGAGAAAAGCCTGCTACGCATCACCAGGTACTTCTGCGTGTTCAGCTAGAGTATCTAGTCATCTGATTTATCAAAACCGAAAAATAGCATTAGTGCTCTTACTATAACAATTTTAAGCGCTTTGCCTACCGTTTTATGCTGCGAAATTCCTAACCGATTCTGCTGAGAAATCGAGAAAACCTGACATCGCTACGATATGTTCACCTTGTGCATTTAGTTATGCGAAATAGCTTAGTTTTTCACTTTTTATGTATTTAATATTTCCTAGATTGGCGAACCTGTTAGCGTTTTTAGCCGCTTTCAGCTCGGGAACTGAACTCAACGTTTTAAAAATTTCATGCATTTCACGCGAGGATCTCCGGGAGCCTTAACATTAAAATAACTCCTTTTTATCGCTGAAAATACACTGTTAAGTGTGTAACACCCTAGGCGTATGGTACCATTCGCGAAGGCTCGTGTTTAAAAATTAATTGATCGTTGAAGCGATTTGATGAAACTTCCGTTTATCGATATCGCAGTATTTGATTTTTAAGTCGCTGTATACTTTGTTGAGATACGTGTACTCGAGCGAATTGCGAGTTAAAATCGTAGAGTTTGGTTTTTCACTTTATATTTATTAACATTAAAACATTGTACATTTTATACTTAAAACTAAATTAAATCTACAATTCCAGTTACAAACAAGTATCATATCACAGATTAGTTTTGCCTTCTTCGAGTACGGTGCAGAGCTTATACGTGTACATACTGTAAATAAACAATTGGGTCATTTCAACCTCTGGTATTTTCTTTCTTTTATTATTTTTATGAGACAGCTAGGTGGTTTAGGAACTTACACGGACACCTGTAGGTTTTCTGGTTTGGACCAGTGGCGTTTCCGGACAACCCCCCAATCCTGCTCAGGAACTAACTGGCAAAAATTTGCTACACCACGAGACAATTCCTGAACTGCCGTGTTGTAAATTATATATTCTTTTCTTTTTTTTTGTGTACAGAAATTCCTCGTGTAGCACATTGAAAACATAGTAATAGAGACTCGGGGTGGATTGAGCGCAAGAGCAATGATAATTAGGAGGGACTGGTAATACTAGGCGATGTGAATTGAAAACGCCGTAGAGAAAGAGCGAAAATGAACTGGGTAGGCCAAATGCGCCGGCAAACTAGTCTAAAACAGCATCAAGCAATGCATGATTGTGAAGACAGGACAAAGTGGTGCAACACGTGTCAATTATGAGGCTGCGAAGATATCCACCATTATATTAATGTTTCTGTAGGTACTATAGCTAATAATTGTTCTCGTTATATATCTTATATTACAGAGTTTACCTCTTGTTATTCACTTGTAGATTTTGTGGTAGATTTTTTCAAAAAATGAATGTCTGTCAATAGCAGTATTTCGCCAATGGTTCATTTATTTTCCATACTTCAGATCCGTTTCTTGGTGCGCTTATCATAGCAGTTTTCTAAATGTGAATTTTTATTGTTATTGTACCAAGACATCAGTTATTTCTTGGGCGGCATTATATACTCTGCTGTAGGTTACTTGACTTAGTTTAACATCAATTTCGATTCTTAGTTTACATATGTAAATATAGCAGCTATTTGTATACATTGATATGGATCCTTCCAGTCCGGCATCAACGCATGTGCGGAGTATATCGAGTATTCGAAATCGAGTCTTCATAGTACAGCTGCCTATCTATGCAATAATATCATCAGTTTTGTGCAATTAGTGTTTAGTTGTCTGAAACACCTAGGGTAGACCATATTAGCAATGGAGTGTTGAAATGTGAGAATCATAGGATAAATGATAGGAATTATACTGCCAGCAATTAAAAATGAGGAAACATTAGATTTTGCACATGGTTGCAAAGAAACTCCTAATCGTTAGGAATATACTTCTTGCATTAAGTCTAAGATCTTGTTATAGGGTAGTCTGTATAAAATGGGTTCAAGAATAGCGAAATATACTCTCATGCTTTGAGATTCTGTTGACACCATTATTGTTAGGTTCATTTCCATGATGTTATAGGTTACCTAATTCGTCAGCTGACATTGCCCCATCATCAACTTATATATTTCGTATTGTTGCTGTTCTTCTATTAGAAAATATTTCGGTTATTTCTTCTTCAAAGATAGCTTCTCCATTTTAACAACAGTGGAAATTCACACAGTCTTTCTCTCAACCAATTGCGATATCTTTAATTGGATGGGTATCCACTTTTATGCATGTTGCTTCATTGTAATGCGAATTAGTAATTATTGTTGTTATATTTCCCGAATCAATTAATGTTTGTGGCAAACTTTATTGAAATATCGCACAATGTCAATAAAACTAACATACCATAATTCATGCTAGACACCTTATAAATAAAATATCTATACCAAAAGAAGTTAAGCTCGTTCTTAGTCCATTAACAGAAGCTGGATAGCGTGTGGTTCATTAGAAGCGTACTTCTATGCATTCTATTGCATTTATTTTCTTGGAACCAAAGTGAAAGTGGATGAAAGCTATTGGCTGGTAATAATACTTGCAGCACCAATAAAATTAAATAAGTATACAGGAATGTCAATCATTTCCTCGTTGATGAGCGTCAATAATTGCATCTACATGTTTGATTAGAAAGTTCTCTAATGTTTTAAAGTATTCTACGTAGAGAAGTTTCAAGGCTTGGACATTCTGCTGAAGATTTTTTTTACTTTTTATAGTCTACAGTGAGTTATCTTTGTACAATAATTTAAACGGATATTTTAATCGTATTTACTAGATTTCTGCTTGCTTAACAACAAAAACCATTCTGGTAGGAGCGAGGCGGTTGCACCCCCATTTTTTCCTGCCTCAACGGACAGCGGGAGCCGCAAGAAGTCGTCGCCTCCTCAACCCTTCAACTGCGCCGCCAAATATTAATAATTAATCCCCCGTACAACTGCGACGCCGATAAGTGTAAATAATTATGGCGACATGAGAACCATTAGAGCACACTTGGTAGTTCGTTAAAACTACATTAGCGGCCAAATGAAATGCAATTTATTATTTATAAGAGTGTATTGAAAAACGGTGTTTGTTCACGTTAATCGCTCATTCGAAAGCCGTGGCGAGTAATGATATGTTGTATTTCCTCGGCTTTCGTTTCCTCTCTAATGGAGCATGTGTTTGGTTAGCCCTTCAACATACATAGCTAGCGACAAAATGAGCCCTGGAATGGATAGTACAAGTTCCCAAACACAATAGGGTTGTTAGTTTTGTTTTTCAGGCCACGCTTTGTGCTATCATTACATAAAGTGGAGGGCAGATGTATAAGATAGGGGGTTTTAGTTGATAGACGGTTTTGTAGAAATTCGTTCAAAGGGATACATAGAAAATTCAAATAACCTATATCGAAGACATGATCCTCACCTGACATAGTGCGTAATTATATACTTTTTAAATGCATCCTAATAGGTTTGCTTTTCTTGGACGTTGGCATTTTTACCTTCTCATTGTTTCTATACATAAAGTGAAAACCATGGGAAAGAGATTAATTAATGAAAGATGAATTCTTGTACATATTTTTATCAATGTCGCTGAAGTATGGGGATTTATCTTCTTCTTGAAGCAGTCCACTCTAGCTATTGAAGCTTTTAGAGTGTGGTTTACTTAAATCTGGTATCTTAGTTTTACATAAATCCTTAGGTACGTAAATACTTATCTGTCACGATTAAAAAAAAATTAAGTAGTTTCATATTTAAAACTACAAACAGAATACAATATAAAACGGCATTCTAATTTAAGATCGGAAAACCGGGAAACCTCGAAAGCTTGTGAGTTATACTTATTATATGATTTGCTTATTAGTTATTAGCAATGCCTTGAACGTTCCTTGTTAATAAAATGCGTGCCCATTTTCATAGGTTATATCGTCTTCATTTAAATCCATCCAATTTTTGCAATTACTACATTTTTCTGGGTGCACGAGGATCTGGCCTCATGCTTCAACCCACAACTTGTAGGAACAGGTATTTTTATTTCGTTGTTTCCATTCTCAAAATAGAACTATAAAGATCTGTTTCTGGTTCTTCTGTTTCTTCCACCATTGGAATAAAATTATCTTCCCCTGTTTTATTTATTACAATTAACTTTTTTGTCCATTGCTACATTGAAAAGATACTGTTGTTAGCAGCCGCCCATTCTGTATATAATTTCCCTCCTGTCGGCTATAGTTGAAATTCATTCCCCGATCCGCCACCTGGGGACGCACCGTCTACACTTTACAGGCTTTAAACGACCTTTACAAACTTTATTATCCATCTGCTTTATTGAAAATGTATTCAACTCATTTAAAAGCTATTTGGATGATGGATCGAACAGATCATTTCATTTACATTAAAGTTCCAAAACTACGATCGTTAGAATTGCCTTAACTTGGGGAATATACATCTTGTAATATGTTTTACATAATACTTACGTAAATCTTTACATTATTTCAAAGAAATTATGCGTTGCTAATATGCAGGGAATGCAGTACTTAATTAAATATGGTTTGGATATTCTGAAATATAATTAAACGCATGTACTATTGTTTTCTAGGTAAACAGCTGTTTTCTCAATTATTATTAAAAAAAAATGCAATTCCAACATTGTATACTCTAACATTTTATTATTACAGAGTATCTTTATTTTATCACAAATGAAAAACTTTTTAAAGCTAAATTAAGCTGACAGAAATTGAACCATCGACATCAATTTTGAGCCAACATGGCATTTATGATATGAATGAACTACATGAACTACATGAATAACTTTCAAACGGTTATGCCTCGCTTAGCTGATAAAATTATGGTTTGTTAAGGACATTATTAAGAACTGATTCGGCTAGCTCAGCGTGAGGTGGATCGCAAACCAGTTGCTATGATAAAATAAAATACGACTCAGGGCACCAAAAACCTATTTAACACCTGAAGCAGTATTGGTGGCAGACACTTCTGGTTCCAAGATAGCGGGGACAATTAACCAGCAAAGCAGAATAAACGTACCGTCAGGGGTATCGTTTGCAATTTTAATCTCAGGAACACAAGAAGATATCGATAGGTCGACTAACATATTAAACCATAATGAAGTACCAATGCTTCAATAAAACAATTCACTAACCGCAAATAGAGATTCGCGAAGATACTATGGGGAATTTAAACAATCATATTTGGCACCCACATTATTAAACAGAGTGGTAGATGTCCTCTGATGTATGTTTTAGAGTACCTACATTTCTAAATTTATGTGCAAGGGTAATATTATACAATCATTTTTTAATATTAAACGAAGCGGATTACTATATTCTCTTTAATTTGGTATTTGTCATTTTTGTCCATATAAATGGCGAAGAGGAATTTGTTGCTGTCAGTTGGCAAGCTTCCGAAAAAAGTGCAGCAAATCTTCAAACGATTATACCCGTATTCGCTCGATTACTAACGATAAACCTACCTCCTACTTGTAGTAGCCGAAAATGTGTCTTATATTGGAAGTAAAGTGAAGATTCAAACTACCTTAAGTGGGTGACGGCAAATTAGCCCTATCCTTTTCAAAGGGAAGGATACCAATACACAGCACCCTTTATTATTTTCTTTATTATTATAAAATCGCAATAAAGGAAATATATTAGGACCGTTACAACTTAAAATATCATTCGTGATCAATAGTGACAGAAGTATCCTAGTGTAATGTTACTTTTATTTAGCCCTTGCGTTGGGCACCGTAAACTATAATGCGGCATTTCCCGTGACCTATACTTAACTTTTCAGTGAATGTCCTTTGCTTGCTAGTTAGCTCAATCGCAGAAGTACAAGACCCGCTCTTACCTCACTGAAGTAAGTGATTGTTATTGCTCTTGCCGGCCTACTCGTGATCACATATAATGTTGCAATTGTACATGCAAACCCTGCCATAAATGAAAACCAAACAGTTTACGTGAAAAGATATATACTCGGTAAAAGAAATATACATGCATGGACACACAAACACACCGAAATAATACACAATGTTGATAGATAAATGTTATATTCGCTATGAATAGTAGCACGGAGCAGTCCATGAGCTTAATGCTGAACAGGCAATGTTTACATTCCGCACTCCAATTCACTGAATACGATCCCGACTCCAGTATCATGAAATCAGCTAAAGCGACGTGTCAACAAGATGAAGCAGCGCTTTGTGCTGGCGCGCTGAATCAGCAGGTACGAGCACGTGGCCTTTGGGCGCGTCCTGACTCGTTGCAGCTATTGCACAATGCGTATGGCTATGAACTGCTGTATCTCGGAGATGCTTACCCAAGTTGGCACCTAGAATACTTCGCGTAGCGTCCCTTTGGATTCGGCCGACACGCACAACTCGCTTGTTGACAAGCGACTCCTGCCCCCCGCCTTTAAGCCCGCACATAACTTGCTTTGTTCTATTAATAACCGCGCTCAACGACTAATCACCTGGTTTGCGCGCACAAACTCATGGGCAACACTCTTAGGTTTTCAATACATAATACGTTTTAATCTAATTACTACAATGTAAGAAATACAGTTTAGTTCTATACGTGGCACAATAATGGTTAAATTCAAAGGTAGAACCAACCAGAGGGTTACACTAGTAACAGGCCACTGGCCACATCTATCTATGTAATGAGTATTAATTTTGCTATTGTTCAGAAAATAGAAAGATATTTATAAGTGTTAATAGAAAAGAAACGAAATTCCTTCTAGCAATAATATAAAAATTATAGCTTGTAAAAATAGATTACTATTAGCAACAAATCTTTAAGATACTTCAACGATGCTGTTGAAAAGTAGAATGTAAAGTAGTCGAGGTCAGCTTGGTTATAATTCACTCTTCTCATAAACTAAAAAATCAGCCGTACAACAGTTTACGTTTTAAAAAACTCATTAAAGTAACAAGAAACCCTAAAATCTGGTGTGATACACCCACAGAACTCACTTTTACAGTGATCTTACAATAATTAGCCAAAAATTTCATTTTTAATTTATAAGCATTTGTGAAAAATTTTCAAAAACTACAAATTCTACTGAAATTCTACCTAAAATTTTAAGCTGAATTTAAAAAATGTAATAATATACCGGGTGTTCTGTTTAAAATAGGAGTTAATAACAAAAAAAAAGAAACCCATTTTAGAGGTATTCTGCAAGATCACCTATCTCTAATACACATTAAAAATGTAATAAAAATGTGAAGTTTGAAAAAAATCGTTGGAGCCGTTTCTGAAAAAAAATTAAAACTGAAAAATCACAAGAGTCAACACCATACTTCCGGGTATGCGATTTTCTTCAAAAGCTTGCTGTCGTATCTAGATAGTACACAAAACTTATATATGAAGCTAACGCCATACATCTTTTCGTTTTTGGGATATTCTGTTCACACACAGACACAGAGACACACAGACTGATAGACAGACCAATGAACAAAAATATGTTTTTTGGGTTCAGGGGACTCTAAAAAGTGAAGATCTGTAGAAAACTCAATTTTGAATTTTTGGGGTGAATCCAATACTTCCTTAATTGTAAAGGGAAGTAAAAATTCAAACGGAATCAACATGCTCTCTTGTGTCGAATGTTAGCATTTTCATTGTACTTTATCTTTTACATAGGCATGACTTGGAAGCAGGACAACGGATCCACCTTTAGGCCTAAGTGTGAGTGAATTTAGCTCACCTTTTATTAAAAATTGCAAAATAGTTGTTCTATATAAATAAACATTTTTAAATATTGTGAATTTAACAAAGATCGTATTAGGAAGTGTGCTAACTTTTGGGAACCACTGGCTAGATCAGATAAGAGTGCATTGATCTAATGCACCTAATGTGATTAAAATACCTAAAGTCTAAACAACCGTTTTTCGCGTCTGAAGGTAATCCAAATTCAGTTTGGGCGAACTTGAATGCCTAGAAATTCATTCCAGTGACCGTAAATCAGTTAATGCAATTAAATGTCTTAATTTTTTGTGCGATTATTATTATTTTTTGGCGTATAGCTTATTAGACAAAGCTGTTCTGTTTGATGTCCTCTAACTATCCTTCAATTTAATGACCACGCGTATGAATCACCCTGTATATATACTCGTGAGATTTTTTTAAAGTGCCCTATATCTCATTACCCAGATTACATTCCCGTCGATTTATCAGGTTGGCTTCGTTCAGATTAATTTTTTCCATGTCTGTGTAAATAGTTTTATTTACTAGCAACATGATATTGTACATATTCCTCATAGAAACAAAATATGAAAAGCTACTCATAACTCCCAAGGGACTTGTCAAATTATTTCTCCCTCAAACTCATGGTAACCATGCAACTGGAAATACCGTTTTAGCAACCATACAATAAGGCAATCCCTGATGTTACTTACATATTCTAATTTTAAATGTCATGATGACATTTTGAAATTTTATACTATTCTTACTAATATGCTAGTAAATAAAATATTGTATGCGCCACGGGAGATATTCATGTTTTTTACCTTCGGTTGACTTACAGACCTCGGGCCAGAGCCCTCGGTCTGTAACACATGTCAACCTCAGGGAAAATACATATTCATATCTTCCTTAATGCATAAATATTTATTATACTATACTCGTTTCGGTCGTTATCTCTTTATCTGCTTCGATTGAATTCAATTGCTTTTATTGGCAGTCTTCCTTCTGGCATTCGACGCAGATAATCACACAATTTTAGTTTCCTCTTGGAGCATGTCTCTGATCGTATCATTTAGAACGCGTTGTAAGTTAGATATTCATTCCACTTGCCGTTCGAGAGGTTGGAGGTATTTGCTATTTAATATTTCTGTCATTAAGCTTCCAAACTTTTACTTGCCCATCAATCTTCCTTTCTCAACAATGACCATGGATTCCGAGTTGTTCATATTTATTTCGATTTCCCATTTGAATACAGTTTTGTCTTAAATTTCTCACCTTATAGTTTATATCTGGTTCATCATCTGCCAACACTATTTGATCATGTATAAAGTAGAAGGAGTTTATAAAAGCTTCGTTTGCCCTTACTCTCGTACATGCATATTCTCCGTGCCAATCCTTGACCGCATACTTAAATGCATATTCAATGCATTAGTGGTTAGCACGTCAGCTTAGCATTCGGGAGGTCGCGGGTTCGATTCTCGTAGCCGTTTGCTCTGATTCAGGTTTAGGTAATTTTCCTGACTTAACAGAGTGCCTTCTCTGAGGCGCATGCCGGGGCAGTACTTCTCTACCTTTTCTGGTCTTTCTTCTATGCTCCACCTTTCTTGAAATTCCCATTATTGGCTGAAGAGGGACTCAAGGTCTCTATAGCAGCCCGCCTCCAGTTAGGGGAATTGAACTGACCTTGAACCAATACTTTTATCTTAGAAGCGATAGGTAGCTATCTTGTTTCACGCATTTTGAATATCTTATGGGTTTTGATAACTTTTCTTGCGTACTACTACACTGACACAGTAGCTGTATCTATCCTTCATCATGTATACGTAGAATTGATTTGTTGTTTCGTCTAATACCTTCCATAATTTGCTGATTAAGATGCGATCGTACGCTTTTTTTAAGTCTACAAATACTAAGTGAATTTCTATATCTCTTCCAAGTCTTTGAACGTCATTCCTCTGATAATTCAAGCTTGCTATTTATCTAGAAGAGAGCTTGTAATACTTAGACCACTGCAGATTCCTCATTTCATTCTATCTCCTTTTTATCCAGAGTAATTATAGCAGAAGTTTTTCATTCCGATGTTTTCGTTTTCATGCAATAGGTCGCTGCTTTATTAGTTCATTTAGTAGCAATGGCTTTGGGCCCTGGATGTTTGCGATTTTCTACTCAACAACGATTGATAATTGGGACTAGGATTTCATACCTACCTTCTTATTCTAATTTTTCCATTTTGGATTAGCAAATCAGAGTAATAGTTTTGCCATTCATGTATGTAAACTTATTACTTCAATTCTGTTCATTTACCTGTTGTAAGTGAATTGCTATCTAATGGTTCTCCACGCTTCTCCAGCTCGGGTGCTCATCTATTTTCTTTAGTTCACCTTTTCTGCCAGACCTCATTTTTGCATGTGCTTATTCCTAACTCATACATAGCCATTTTAGATATTCGAGTAGCTCTTCCTTTTCTTTTGCACTGGATTTTTCAATTCTTCGCTGTCGTCGTTAACTTTCTGCACTAAAACTGCCGTATTGCATATTTTCGTTAAGTTTATAACTATCGTTCTAAATATAACATAATTTTTTCAGGGCTATGTAAGTGTTTATTTTAATGGTAAAATTAATCTTTTACCGCATATAAAAGTATCTAACTTTACCATTCAACTTGGGAGACTCATAAAGACAACTATTACTGGTAATTTTTCCTGAATTTTCCATAATTTTTAAAGCCAAAAATCACGATCCAAATTTCTAAGAAGAAAATAATTGAATGTATTGATAATGGCACTACTTTTATCATACAATATGAAATTTATTGAAAATGTGCGACACTTAAATTTTTAAAACTAATTCCTGTTCCCTCAATCCCCAGTCGTCTTTTTAAAAATCCCTCAATAATAACAAAAATAGGTTCATACATATCCTGGCATTTCAACTTGCATTTCTATTGAATAAAAGATCAAAGCTGCGATATTAAATCAGAAACTGAAAAAACGCACACGCATTTAGCGCCCACTTTTTGGTAACAAAAAATTCCACGACCTCAACTCCAATTAAAGCGCTTGCTCCGCACAGCATCGTAATGCTGCGATTTGTTTTAAGGGAGGTTCGATTAGTTAATCTGCTAATTTTGTTTAAGCTTCATTTAAATTTATACGTGAAAGTGGTGATTGAGTTCGGGATTTCGACGGTTTACTGCGTGGCGAAGTACAGGACTAAAGGGTTTATGCTGGAACGAAGTGAAAAGGTTTCAGGCAAATTAAAACGAATAAGGAGAAAAGAACGGGTTTTGATTTTTACATAATTAGCCCAATTTCTAGGAAGCCCTATTTCTGGTTATCGACATTTTGTACATCAGCGCTAATACGGCTATAAAAACTAAGATCAATTTAAGCTATAACACCATTAAAGGGAGGCCTTAATTAATGCTAGAGTTCGACCAAGAATGTTATCATTACCACAATTTGAACTTATTAATCACAACTCCGCTTCAAACTTAGGCCTTGGGGCAGTGAACGAGAGTATGCTAGATATTAGATGCGTCAGTTTGTTGTTGTTAGGGTAGCTTCGACTAGAATGCACACTGGAGAACAGAGAAACTAACCTGATTAGTTCCGAGAAGTAATTAGACAAAGGATATAGAATACTTTATAATTGTACTTAATTAATTTAGCATCAGAACTATATGCAATTGTTTCAATTATGATTAAAATATTTTCCTTTTTGCATTAATATATTTCCAGGAACTACTAGCGCCGCACAAGAAATTGTGAAATGCTGAAGCCTTTGATCGAGTCTCCTCACAATGAAGTATCAAGGAGTAGTGTAGTTTAGTTGAAACAACATTCTTATCGATCCAGATAGATGAATTTATCAAAACCGCATACCTGTACTGTGATTTTCTACTATTTCAAATTTGGATAAAGTGAAAACGATTGCTTGCGGCCACTTTAACTGGCGATGCACGATGCACCATGCCATTTACAGCGTTTCACAGAATTTAGAGGTCTGTTAGAAGATTACAGCTTAGACGTACACTAAGAAGTAACCCATTTCGTAGATTGACACCTAAGAGTTTATTCTTATACACAAGTTAATTTTTTAAAGCCGTAACAACATTAAAACTGTTACACCAGTTTTTGATACAGGGCGATATTAAAGAAAATGGTGGACATTCACATCGTAACTTTTAGTATTCCAAACAGCTATCCCACACAGAATGCAAAGAGGGGCTATAGGTATAAAGAATACACAATAGATTCACCTACTGGTTGTAAGTAATAATAACACAATAGATACGGCTGTCAGGTTAAACAACTTACAGTGCTATAATCTGTCGAACCACTCGAAGTAGATGAGTTGCGACGTAAAATATGCTAAAAGGAAGTAACAAATACACAAAGATAAGAAACAACAACGGCTAGTATAAAACATCAAAAATACGTTTAATTTACAACGACGACTATAATGCACAGAATAGAATAATCGAAAGGTCTGGCCCTAGTTGCCACGCTTTGTACTAGGAAAAATAAACACTTCAAAGTGGTAACGCACGGTTCCACACACATCAATCAGATGATGAAACCAACGTGGAGGAGAAGTGAGAAAGAAACAGGACGAAGGAGAACGAAAAAGAAAAATCCGACTGAGCATTGGCCCACGCGGAAATAGATATATAACGCATCCTACATCAGATCGTGGACGGTCAGGGGATATTTTGATTCAAGAAAAAACTACTATATTGCGACGTAATCAGGAAGCTAGGGCTATTTCCCATACAACACGTCTTCTAGTTTAGGAAGCAAAAGTAAGAATCTTTCTTATTTTCGCAAAGGACTATTCCCCACTTTGAAGCTGCGCATGGGAGATTTTGGAGGCAAAAGCACGTCGCTCAAAAACCCAGAAGGCTAGTAAAACTGTGTAACTGACCCGCAACGCATGACGGTCTTCGAAATTGTCGAAGCTGTTGCCAAATCGGGTAAAAATTTATTAAACGGCGCTTTCGGTTTGTAACAAAATAATAACCTTCGCTTTTGGCTATTGGTTAATTTTATTAATCTTCGTAAGGACATTAGTTCTCTATTGACAGACAGACCAATCAATAATGAAGTTTTTGATAATAGATCAAAAATGGAATGGCTAACGGCTTTTGATTTGTGAACTGAATTGAAATAAAAAATTTAATATGGCTGGTTTGCTTGCATTTTACAATTTACAACGTAACCCTCTTGTAGCTACAGAACAAAATATTGTAATGTTGCGCATCATGTCATCCATCCCGCTCTGTGAATTTATTGCATACTTCTATACATACTTCCAATTTCATGCAGATTAGATCTGCACTTCTACAAATATGAAGAACTCTCATACGACAAATAGAATTTCTGGCCTCTAGAAACTTTTCCTACTAGATGCATTCGCCTGCTTCTGGACTCCTCAGATAGGGAATTGCGTGATTTGGTTCCACAAATGCTTAGGATAGAAAGTTTAATTCGAATTTATTTATAAAGGTTTCTTCATCATTGCGATGTTATTCAAGTTATGCAATACACAAATAAAGAATTTTTAGCGCTCAGAAAGTCGCTACGGAGTTTCAATAATTACATTTTCAAAATTTACCAGAAGCTTAAGTTTGTAGAAAATATCTTTACTTAGATAATTAGCTACAGCCAGTATTAAATTTATTAATAAATAAAAGTAACTGTATAATTACTGCTTTGATATCTACGGTCTTCTCTTTACTAAATTTTTTAGAAGTCTAGTGCAACGTACCTTGATATTTTAACGTCAATCTATAAATTCCTAGTCGTCACCAATCTCATTTTTACTTAGAATCTTTTCCTTTCATTGGGCTGCCAGATCTAATTTTGTCGATTATTAAACTAAGAGCGTCATGTTAAAAGCTTTTCACTAAGATCAACATTCAGTTGGTCTTCGAATCCGTTCGACTTCTTTTAGTGGCATTGTAAAATTTAGCCAAAGCAAGAAGCAACCTGCAGAAAGCTATGCTTGATTTTTTGCTAACTGCCGGTCTTATAAAGGCCACTAATCTGACGTTAACTTTAATTCGCTGTTAAAATAAACAAAAGCGTATCAAAACGTCAGTGCTTGTGACATTTTATTCATTAGTAAACAAATTTTGATGCGCTTTTGTTTATTTTAACAGCGAATTAAAGTTAACGTCAGATTAGTGGCCTTTATAAGACTGGCAGTAAGAGTACTTTCCACTAAGTAGAATAATCACAAGCTTTCGTGTTCCTCCTAAAGTGCATTTCGACAATAACTTAATTAATAACTAATAACTTACTTAATCAGAGCACAGTACACACGAAATTTTAGAAAAACCGTATTTTTACGGATTTACCATTTTATCCTTATAAAATTATTTTGTTGTTTTTACCTACTAAGAATGTACGAATATAAAAAAATAAATACAAAAACCATATTCAAAACAAGATAAGATGATGCAAGCCCCTTGTTAATTCTTCGGCAGACTACGGGCGTAGGGAGGCTTTCGCCATACTCTGTTTGGAACGGTTTGCAAGAGACTCATTTCATCCCCTATAGTTCAACCACATGCGTTACTTGGGTAATTTTTGACTCTAATGGCGGTTCCTATAGTATAGACTAATTCCTATAACAAAAAGTTTCTACGTCTTTTTGAAGAGGTTGAAATGTGAAAAGCTGATTTTTCTTAAGGCCGCCATATTGAATTCGCCATATTGAATTTGAGGATTTCAGATTTATCGCATCAGCATTAGGTCCCAAGAAATTTCTGTTGCAAATTTCAGGTTTGTTGGTCATCGGGAAGTGCAAAAATAAGTCGGGTCAACTTTTTTTTGCGACAGGGGCGAGTTTATTTTATATACTCGTATATTGATCATGATTTATACACTTGATCGCTCGATGTGTGCTAAAGAGAATTCGCAAATAATACGGGAACTAATTCTTGCGAAACCTAGACGTAGGAAATGGTTTTCAAATCCAGTCGGCGATTTATTAATACCATTAGCGAAAAGCGCAGATGGAACGGAGAGCGCCGATAATTTTTAATTTCATATTAGAGGCGACGAGGATTAGAAATGTGTATCTACATATTTCGATAACCTTTAAAAAGTTTTTGCGGGGACCGAGATTCGATCTCGCTACCACTGGCTCGGCAGTCGTGCAGTGTGCTACTACGTCATCATGACGGGGTAGTTACCCGACCACTTAACGTCCGAATGCACATCCAACAGCACATACATAATGTTTTGTGTGCAGATGCTGTAATTATATTTTCATATTTCTTTCTACATGCGGGAACTTCCCGTTAAGTCTCTTCAAACTGCTTGTCTTCTTTTGAAAGTTAAGTGTTAATAAATGTCTTTTTGTGTCTCTTTGGTCTCATTTTCATATTGTGATTAAAAATCTGTTGCGTTGGTATGTTTGAACATGCAGCTTTCCCATTGTATATCAATTTCTTCGTAATGTTTTTTTCTTTTCTATTGCAGTGTGATTATGACAAGATCGTAGTCTGTTATTTTATTTAACAACGAATCTCTCATCTTAGTATTATGGACATAGTAGCTTTTATCATAACCATTCAGTTACAATTTCTCTTAAAATACAGTTAATGTTATCTTTTCATCAAACATTACAGTTGTAGCAGTGTATCTCTTTAATCTCAAAAGAAGGTTGACGAATTTCGCACTTTTAGCATCAGTAGTATCTTTTTACTTTATTGTAATCGCGAAGAAATCACCTTCCGATATTTCTTCAGATCGTCACCTTTTAGGGTTCCTAGATGACGAAAAATATGGTTTTTTTCAATTCCGTTTGTCCGCGTGCCTGTCATCGGTATAAATCAAAAACAATTTGTTGGAGGAAGACGATACTTTGCATGCAGATTATATGTCTACCTGGACTGAAACCGAGAAAATCTCTGACAAATATATACCGAGCGAGCACCTTAAAAATAACACTTTGTTTATTTCTGCGTTAACTGAGAAATAGTTAAAAATAATAATTTGCACATAGCTCAGGCTTTACACTTGACAAAAATGAGTCTCAACAGATACAGTGTAATTGTTGTGAAAAAAAAACAAAATTGGGCAAGAATACGCTGTTGAATGTAATGCAGTTGCTGTATAGGGATATGAGGCAGAGCTCCGTGGCAGGATGCGATCAACGGCTGCTCGGCCCGCGGCCTGCTTCATCCCTGTTTAAGTGCGTTTCGCTGAAATTGCGCTGAGTTCTAATCCCGACTGCAATACTTCTTTTATTTGCAAATTGATATCACTCATTACCAAGTGTTTTGCTTTATTGTTTCAGTGGTATTAGGAACGTCAAGATATTTTTACCCCTAGATCCCTGATCACCTTAAAAAGTTAAGTTTTGTTTATATCTGCGTTAACTGAGAAACAGATAAAAGTAATAATTTGCACATAGGTCAGGCTTTACACTTATCAAAGTGAAATCCAACAAAACCAGGGTAACTGTTGTAAAAAACAAAAATGGGCAAGAATACGCTGTTGCTGCACGGTGATATGAGGCACAGCTCCGAGGCAGAATACGATTCCCGTTTAAATGCGTTCCGTCGATCCAGTCTGCAATACTTTTTTTATATAATTTGCATTATGTACTGTTTGAGGCTTTCGCGGTTACTCAAATTATTCTCCTCAGCATAGAATTTCGGCTTAGACCGCGTAGTATTTGTATATGAACACCCAGCATTTTCTGGCTTAATGTGCCTTGCACCTTGTGAAGTCGAGCAAAAATCCGCGCGATCGCCATGCTCTTTGGTGGCTCGTGTTGTTTGAGTATCTTGAGAACGAGGATACTTAGGCAGATTTGGCCGTTTTGCTGTTTGTGCATCCATATTCACTAACGTTTCGCAAGACCTTGCAGCTTGCATCATCAGAGTGAAAGTCGCACTGAGTGAGCATGGCCATCGCGCGGATTTTTGCTCGACTTCACAAGGTGCAAGGCACATTAAGCCAGAAAATGCTGGGTGTTCATATACAAATACTACGCGGTCTAAGCTGAAATTCTATTCTAAGGAGAATAATAATTGGATTACCAAGTGTTTTCTATTACTGTTTCAGTAGTATCAGGAATGCTAAGATATTCTTACCTCTAGTTTCCTTTGAATTTTCAAAATATTTAGTGCCACAACTTCCACTTGCGAGGAAAGTTCTGAAGAAATTCCTTTGCAGATTTTTTGAGATTAGAATTTGCAGAATTGAATCAAGCACTTGCCTTTGCTTTTAATGAAAATGCTCAAATATTAATGTCCTCGGCGATTAATTAATAGTTTGTTGATATCATCTTCTCTCCATTTCCCTCCTCTTATACCCCTATAGCGTCGTGTCCTCCATTGACTTTTGACATTTGTCTCGGTCATCCGGTATTTTGTTGAACTTCCTTAGACCTTCTTACATCATGCAGAACTGACCTTTTTGGTATACGCTTGCTTATTATACAAATTGTATCTCCAGGATTATCCACATCCACATGGGCGTGCTCTCCAGGAGATTAAATCACCTCGGAGTTACGCAAAAATAAAAAAAACAACTACCACTTCAGCTATTACTTGACACCTTCTATACGTCAAAAGTATGTTGTTTTTGCATAATATGTCCTACGAACTCTTATTGTTTTAGCTTTAGGATTATAATATTCAAAAAAAAATCATCCATAATAAGCGTACTACTAATTATATTACTCCTGAGAATAAATTTCTTGAATTTTGAGCCAATCATACCTCTTACACTTAGAACATTGTCCAGTAGAACCTTCTACCATACTGACAATATAGCGACTCGCTATTATAGATTTGGTGCAAGCTAACTTGTTATTGTTTCACATGTCATATAAAATAATTTAGAAATGTCAGTTGATTTTTCTAGGTTATGTAGTGCGTTTTAAGCATAAAAAGAGATAAACAGTATCAAATAGTATTAGTACACTATTTCTAGTATATATTTTAAATCATTATATTCTCTTCCTAAATATAATTCGTGGTACGCCTAATAATCATGCATTAAATTTCGTTCTAATCCCATTGCAAGAATCTACAACTCCTTCTACGGGCTCTTTATATTTTCAGCTTTGACATTATAACTTATAATATTCATCAAAAAATCATCATACTACTTATTATTTATAGTACCCCTGATAATTTAATTTAATTTAATTTAAGATTCATACAGGTTTTCCCTAATTACATGAATCTAAAAAGAAATATAAATGAATTACATTTAAGAGCTTACGGTGCTAGCATATTGATGAACCAAAATGTTGTGCTCATTGCAAAGGACTCAAAGAAAACTCAACCCATCTTGAAAGTCTAATCAAATGTATAATATTTCGCAATTAATTTGAAGAAAATGTTCTGTTGCAAGCATAAGTCTATATCCGACAATAGAGTTACTTCATTTAAAAGTTTAAACATCGTTATAAATGGCTTATTAGATGTGTAGGTAACGTTAGGTATGTGAAACATGGCTACAGCGCGCGTATTTTTTCTGGGTATACGTAATTTAAACAACGATAATAAGTAATTATTACAAAGCAAGTTATTCCAAATTTTAAAACCGAGTTGTATTAGTGAAATTTTTCTACGAGTGCACAGGTTTTGAATTTCAAATTCATGACGTAGATTCACAGATCTAACAAACCGGTAGTCAGGAAATAATCTGTATTTTTTAAAATATAAGAATCGCAAAAATTTATTTTGTACTTTTTCAATCTCTTTGATGTCTGTCATAGTATGAGGATACCAAACAGTCGACGCATACTCCAATTTAGTTCGTACAAGTGTGAAATATAATATTTTTACAGTTTTTACATTTCTGAATTCGCGCGATTGTCTAATAATAAATCCCAAAATTTTATAAGAGTCCGCCACAATGCGATGAATGTGCATTCTGAAATTCAGGGTGCCGTCATAGGTCACACCTAGATCCTTGACAGTATAAGTTCGTTTTAATATAGTACCAGCAATGTTGTAATTAAATACAAGCGGATTTTTATTACGTGCAAATGACATTACAATGCATTTTTCTATATTAAGGGGTAGTTTATTTTTAATGCTCCAGTTATATAGTTTATCAATATTACCCTGTAAGCGTGAACAATCATGAATAGAATTGATTTTGACAAACATTTTTTGATCATCTGCAAATAAGAGACATTTAGCAACATCTAATACGTCGGGCAAATCATTAATGAATATTAAGCATAATAATGGTCCTAAATTAGAACCTTGTGGCACTCCTGAATTCGCAGTGTACTTGTCCGAGGTATTTCCATTAAATTTAATAATGAATTTACGCGATTTTAAATAAGATGAAAAGAACTGTAGCATGTTTTGAGAAAGCCCACAACCAGCCAATTTCTCCAATAGGATTTCATGATCCACTTTATCAAACGCTTTTCTGAAATCAGTGTAAATTACGTCTATTTGTTCCTTGCTCTCGAGTGCTTCGTAAATGTAATTAGTAAAAACTGACAAATTCGTTATAGTTGATTTCTGAGAAACAAAACCATGCTGACTGTCCGATATTGAGTATTTTACATGATGGTATAATTTATTATAAATAATATGTTCAAATATTTTGGAAGGTGCCGAGATCACAGAAATCGGCCGATAATTACCGACATCGGATTTAGGACCACTTTTATGCAATGGTGTCACCACTGACTCCTTCCAAATTTCAGGGAAAGTTGCAGAATTAAGTGCTAAATTATACAAATGAAGCAGTGGTAACTCGAACCATTCAGCACAGCCTTTTAGAATATATGGAGGTGTAGTGGAGCCATAAATCGCAATAACTCGTTGTCAACAGTTAGCGTAAGAATTCCAAAGGAAGGAAGCTCGCCTATAAAATAAACAGTGCCAGTCCGCAATAAATATTTGTGAAATGCAAGCAGTTAGCTTAAGTACCATTAGAAAACTTTCTAGCAAACGGATGCACGCAGTTAAAAAAGGTGATTTGTGCGCGGAATTCAACGGAGAGAAATTATTCAACGTCCCTCGAACTAAAAGGGTTTCTTAAAATACACTTTTCTAAATCAGAAGCGAAAGTGAAGTCACAATACAAAACTGCAGCTGTAAAAATCTAGTGAATTTCAAGTGGTGTCATAAACTCATAAAACCTCCAACCATTGCGTCCCAAGTGAAAGTGTTGTACCATTGTTGTGACTAGAATAGAAAATCCTTTTTGTATATTGTGTAAATTGTGTAACATGGGTATATAAATCAGAGCGATGGGGTTGAACGGAATCATTGCACATCAGGTCTTCGCCTGTTAAACCACTTTGGTTAAACAGACACGCAAAGAGTCAATTCCTCAATGCGTTTAAAATTAATCTCATACTTACTGAAGAGTTCACTTTCGATGTTTCAGGAGCTAAGTGTCAGATCCACAAACGCTCACATGTATGCTGATTAACAAGACCTATTCGATCCACACTTGTAATAATATAGTAGCTAAGCCGCACATTTAATTTTATGTCTGTAATCCGTTGCGTTAAATAAAGAATATTAAAAGTGGTGTAGTTATTCGTGTGTGTAATTTCTAACAAACACCTTAACCACCCACCATAGAGGTATAAGATCCATACCAGCCGATTTCTTTGGTTTCAACTTCCTTATTGCCATTTTAAAACCTTCACTTGTGATAGTTGCTATATTAAAAATTTCTAAATTACCAATTACATGCATGGAACTTATATTGTAGTCATAAGAGTTATTATCAAAAACCGATTGGAAAAATTGACCGAATGCATCAGCTGTCTCACTGTCTTCTAAGACTTCTGCCGCTAGAGACCTTTTTTCTAAAGAATTTAATTTAGAACACTATTGGTAATACTGTAAACGAGATATTTGCGAAATTGCACCACTAAACCAATATGAATCCACAACCCGACAAAAGAGGGAAATATTAGTTGGTTAATAAGACACCCAAAAGAACGTGTTTAAAAAAGCCCAGCTTCTTCGGAATTATTTCAGAATTTATGTCTTTTTTACGCCCTGGTGCTTGCCGAGTATTTGATTGAAGTTGCTAGATTCTTTCTTTTATAAAAAACAATATATTGACACTGCTGCCATATTCTATCATACATTTTAACAGTGCAAATGATTACATTAGAATTTTAAGAAGTATCTGCTATTATGTTTTCCTACTCACTAGAAACTGTAAGAATATTTTATATATAACAGATACATCTACTTCTCAAGAAAAACCCTTTTAAAGTATGATCTGTTACCTCAGCTCTTTAAACTAAGCATTATGCCCGCCCGTTCATTATCTTAGCGGATATATAGCGTGATTGAGTTTCAATAATAGCTTAGCGTTTCAGCTTGAATGTATAGTCAACAGTTACCGAAAGTTTAATTTACAAATTTCCTCCTTCATTTCCTTACTAGTGTTGACTTTCTCGATTGAATAACGACTAAAACATTGGACAGACCTTGAGATTTTGCTTCTAGATAGAAGTTCATGAGAGAAGCCGGGAAGCATAATTATGCCAGTGATTGTTTCTGGTCTTTTGACTAAACGTTTATCAACAATAGCGTAGATTTTAATCCAGTTCGTAATTTACAGCTATAACTCCTGTTCTGGCATTCAGTTTCAATTATCGCAGAGTTTTAGTTTAGTTCTTTATTAATGTTTATTACATAAATAGAATATATTTTGTGTTTTCCCACTACTGAAAAGCTAAAAGACAAATTTTGTATCTATTATGCATTGTCCCCTTCAAATGTGTATGTGTATATTTAACATACTTTATAAATTCAAAGGATCTAGAAAAGCTTCGAAAAAATACTTCGTTTTGTATGCACTCAAAACTTTTAATTTCAATTTAGAATCATTTCCCTTATTTGTAAATTGTATGTTATCAGAGGTAATGGAACCAATTTGAAGTTGATTTCTTACATTCTGACGAAAATTCCCTGATTTGGTGCTTCTTCCATTACAAACATTTCTCGTATTTTACTAAAATTTCAAATAGCCCATCTTCACTACCTACCGAGCCGACAAACTTTTTTTACCACAATGTGTCAGGAATTGAAGCAGTATTGCATCAAATAAGTACTTTAATCATTTAGTGATCTCACCCTTTTAAAAAGCAGTATGGAAGTAGTTTTAAGCCAATGATGAGGCCAGTCACAGCTCGCTATAACGAGACAAGAAGCCGTGGTTCTATCATAACAAACCAGTCATTCAAGATTTTTTTAGCCTAAAAAAATGTTTGTACTTATTTTTTATCATTATTATCATTTTAAAGCTTAAGTAGTAAAGAACGAGTAATTTTTATTTAATTAATATAAGCTTCACAACAATGCGAGCGTGTCGAGTTTCTGACTACTACAATTTGTGCGAGAACGCTGACTTCATTGCGTACAGATGAAGAAAGGCCGCGTCCAGGCCGCGTTTTGGCATTACTTACCATTCCATGGTGCAGCGTTGTTCTGAAATGCAGTAAGACATGCATTACAAGCTTCGCTAAAATTTACTGGCCTTGTTTACTAGAGCACAGATCTCGAACCTTATAGATGCGAGATTTTCCATGAGGAGTAGCGTATGGTACACAAGGATATACACTCTTGGTATGGTAATAAAAAAGGTTGCTGATCAGTCAAAAATACTAACCAATAAAAAGTACCGCCTAAAAAATGTTACTGCAATTGCTTTATTTATACTGACCAACATAGTTATTTATGTATCAAGGACTTTTTGGCCCCTGGCGTGAAAGTTATAGCATGACCTGCGGATCGCTGAGGGCTATAACACGAAAAGGGCCAAGGAGACTGGTTACGCCTGAAGTGCATACAATGCTTTATGTACGTCGAGGAGATCATGATCACATCAACAAATGGCAATGTATATTTTTATTTCAACCAATGGAAACACAGCATTAGTTTTTGTTGCTATGGCTACTACTACTGAAAAGTGAAAGGTACTAGTGCGAAAAAGTGGGTGTTTTCGGCGGCTAAACACTGCCGAAATTCACAGCTTTTCGATTTAGTAGAATAAAATATTTAAATTAATTCGGATTCTTATTCTTGTTTTTATTTAATCTTGACAGATAATCATCAGCAACAGTATTCTTCCTACCTTGCATGATTTAATTTCAAACTTATATTCTTACAAGAACATTCGATATATCGCTATAGAAATATACCGCTATTATTAAACCTTGTCTTCATGGTGCGAATAAAAGTGTATCTATTCTGTTTTGATTTAAACCATATATCTTGAGGGATCCCTACATTATTATAACAACCTCTGCTACTTTTTAAATTCTTTATTTTTTTCTAAATTTAAGATTGTGTTTTACTCTCAATATTTTGACCTTCAACACTAATTGTTTTGAGTGTATTGTCGTTCACTCTCTAATTTTTCATTTTAATCTTGCTGTCTGGTCTTCCACTAATATGATCTGCTCTAAGACATCCTTTATAAATCGTTTCGTGCAACTTTAGTTTGTTGTTCTAATTTACCATCAACCTCAGTTCATATTTCTACTTTGATTATCTAGATTCTTATTCAGTTCATGATAGTTTTAATTTGCAATCTCTACTTTGTTCTTCAAGTCTAATTTCGAATACTCTTTTTAACTCCCTACTTTCTTATATGTCCTGCTGTAATTGATCCTACTTTATATAATGTCATGTTCTATGTAGACTTTCCTCCTTTATGTACTTGTGCTTTCGATCTAGTTTGAATACCTTCCATTTTAATTAAGACGTACTGATTTTTAATAATGAAAAGTTACGGAATATCTAATTATATTATTAATATAATGTTATACACTTACAAAGCTGTTATTTATTCAATTATCACAATGGACAGCTACTAATACTCATATGATTCACTTATAATCATAAGCAATTACCCCTCTATTCTATTTAATTAATATCTGCCTCACGAATCGGAATAAATAAGTATTATGATAAGTGTTTCGTTCCACTCAATCATGATCTCTTTATTACGTCTAATGTGTTTATTGCTTATTTATCATTATTAGCCTCCAATTTGTGCATGTGTACTGCATTCCAGAGCATCATAAAATTTGTGTTCTGTGTCCTCGTAAAAAGTGTCAATGAAATGTGAGCATTCTTTGTCATTCAATTCTTACTGCGTTTCAGAACACTGCTGCACTGTGAAATGGCAAACAATACCAACACGCATCCGGGGAGCATATTCTAAAGACTATATGTGCAACTTCGACAGAAGAGACGTTGCACGTTGTGCTTTTCGCAAAAGAATTGCGGTTAAAATTTTATTATACTCATCATTTCCTGGTAAATTGTCGCACACCTTGAAATAATGTAGGCCAATCACGCATGCACCTATGCATATCAATTATACATTTACAAACAAAAAATGAAAGAGAGATATTCGATTCAGTTCATCATATTTGAATATCTTGTAAGGTTTAATCATGGTTTTCACTATTCTAACTTTCGCCAGTCCATATGCGGAATATTTACATAGTATATCGAAATCTGTCTTTGTTTGTGAGGCGGTGGAAAATGAATTTTAAGTTCGGTGGTCGGCTCTACTATCAAAATTCTCCACGAGCCGCCGCTACCTGAAGCCAACTTTCTTCCTTCCTCTATTCTTGCCTTCAATATCTTAAAAATTTGATAATTACACAATTTTCAGGCGTTCAAGCAGCATTGTCAGTAGTGTTTTACTGAAGTAAGTATTAGAGCCCTGTAGTTGTCTCGCTCTCATATAAAAGAGTATGAAGGTAGTTTCCAGCCAACTCTCCGATCAACTTACTTCCTTCTTTTACCATCCTTACATATTTTCAAAATGTATCCTTAAACACAATATTTCAGATGTTTTTAAGCAGTGTGGTTGGTATTGTATTGCTAGCGTGTCAACTGAGTGCTACTATCCTATAGTAGTTGTCCCACTTTCTTAGCAAGGAGTATGCAAATAGTTTGAAACCAATTCTCCGGTCAACTTCTTCCTTTCATCCCTTTCATATTTTAAACAATCCTATTGACCCAGTGGTTTAGGTTTGCAAACAATATTGGGACTAGTGTCTAACTAGCAGGTGAAATAAGTGCTAAAGACTGTAGTTATCTCACCTTCTCATAAAGGAATTCTGCATTTTAAAAAATCTACTCGAACTCAAGGTGTTAGGAATGCAAGCAGTATTTTCAGTAATGTCCTATTAGCGTGTGAAATAAGTGCTAAAGCCCTGTAGTTGACTCACTATTTCATAAAGGAGCATGAAAGTAATTTTAGACCAACTTCTTCCTTTCTTGCAATTCTTATTTTAAAAATTTACCCTTGAACATAATTTTTCAGTTGTTCAACCAGTATTGTCTTGCTAGCGTGTGAAGTAACTGCTATAATCCCTCTGCTATAGTCGTGTAGTTGTATCACCTTCTTGTAAAGAGGTATCAAGTCAGTTTGAACCGCATCCTACAGTCATCTTCTTTCCTTCCATATTTAAAAACTTTTCTCTTTAATACAATGTTTAAAGTGTGCAAGCAGTATTGTCAGTATTGGCTTTTGCTAGCGTGGGAAATAAGTGTTACAATCCTGTAGTGGTCTCGCTCTCTTATAAAAGAGTATGACGGTAGTTTTATTTCAATTCTCAGGTCAATATCTTCCCTTCCATATGTTTTTGCTAACTATTTTCAGTAACGTTAAAGCGGTATCTCTTAGTGACTTGACCTGTTGATTGTTCGCTTCTAATTCGTCCATTGCAAAATAATTCTTATTTGATCATGTCTAGTTCACAGTCTGCATTTACGTGTCCGATACAGATTTTCGCAGTCTGATATCGAGACATTCTAAGTCTTTGATATCAGATGCTGTTATTTCGTGTTCATCATTAATAACCTAGAACTTTTAATGTGTCGTATTTTGTTAATGGATTCCTGCTCTTACTTATGGTTGTGCTTTTCAGTTTCTTCGCATATATTGCTTATGTAATTTTTCTTTTCTCGTCTATAGTACCTCTGAATACCTTTAGTTAGTTGTTTGTAATCATCTCTTTGTTGCTCGTTGTTCAAACCCCAAGATTTTAACTATATTCATTCCACGACTAAGTTCCATATATCAGTCTTTTTCTTGTTGTTGATAGTAGTATACGCTCTAGTTGAATGTAGTGTGATTTTCACATTTTTCCATAGACTGTTAGCGCCAATGTCTTTTCCGATTCATTAATGCATTGGAACGACGTTAAACCAAACTACGCTATTAATACATAAACAATATTTTTATTTTATTTTATTCTGGTACTCAACCAACAGTCGTTAGGCCAATTATAGGCGTCGCTGTACATTTTATGGGGACTTACAACCGCACTAACGACTGTCATGATGTTATTACGACATCCGGGACCAACTATTTCCGTGACAGCCGTATCACGAGGCGCCGAGGGAAGCAGCCATAGAACTTCCATCAGTTCTGGCCAGAAAGGGCGTTGCTTAACTCTACTGATCGAACGTGGACGCTTGTTCAAACTACACCACCCGGGACCCTAATATGAGAAGGTGCAAGCTCTTTATCGGTACTTCGGCACCACCCTGTTAGAATGGAGTTGTTTTTGCCATACGCTCTTTTTTAGTCTTCGTAATAAGTTAAAACGATGCTTTCAATGTGCTATGGTCGTTATAATATTGTGACTTCCATTAAAGAGAATAAAGTGAGATAGGAATTAATTATTACGAAGCGTAGACGGAGGAAATCGGCTCAAAATCGAGTTAACTTCAAAGCAAAGTGCGAATCGGGCAGAGAGCGCCGTTAATGTTGCATTTCAGATTTAAAAGTGAGAAAGGATAGAAATTTGCTTTCGCTTCTTATTTTAAAAAAATCGGAAGCAAGGTTCGAACTTGCGACGGCTGGATCGGCAGTCGACTGTGCATTCC
This sequence comes from Agriotes lineatus, assembly GCA_940337035.1. Classification (NCBI taxonomy): domain Eukaryota; kingdom Metazoa; phylum Arthropoda; class Insecta; order Coleoptera; family Elateridae; genus Agriotes; species Agriotes lineatus. The sequence continues at coordinate 31,975,673 of OW679197.1, read as the reverse complement.
ACTAGGCCATACTGTTCTCGAGATACAATGTTTACATTCATCACTTTCGCTAAACTTAATTTTCCGACTCTTTTAACGCCAAAGCGGTCGCTGTCTTCACAAAGGTTATTCAGCTTCATGAAACACTAATTTTGTATTGGTCGGGATTGATTGAGCGGTTGCGACAAAAATTGAAAATTAGTAAAAAGGGTCAAGTCCGAAAGTGTCGAAGTAATTGGTATTTCTAAACTGTTTATTATCACTAAAAATACCTAGAAAACTGTATAAACCAACTAAGCTACGTAAGAGGTGTATGTACTTTTTGACAGGTGCTACTGTGTCGCTACCCCGTCCATAATTGGCTTTTTATGCCAAAGCCAGTTGCTAATAAATTCGCCACAAAAGCGCTTAATAGAAAATAGGCAGTTTCGGAAGAACGGCCGCTTTGTGCCATTAATTGTATTGTTACATCGCAGTATGGGCGAGTGGCAAAAACGTGTCACGTGTCGCGTTTGGTGGCATGGGAACCGCGCTGTCGATCATGACGATGCGTTTGTCCTTAGGGCTGCAGCAGAATCTGACCATTACAAGGCGTTTATTGAGCCCCCCCGTAATCCAGTTTTATATGATGTTTTCGTTTGCGAGGGCACGCGGCTCATGCGATTTGACCGACAGGGGTTGTATGAAGAAATGGAAAGGTACGTTCGAGGGCGGCAGATAGCTTTACGTGAGGACTCAACGAGGGCGCTTCACCCCTGCAACTGGGGCAATCGATAGAAACTCCCGCGGTGCAATTGAAGCGGCGCCTCGGTCGCGGGTGCGTGTCCTTCTGCCAAATGTGAGTTTCATCTCAAAACAAACAAGTGTCAGGCTAAGTCTCAACTCGTACAAACACAACATCCTCAGAGTCCCGTCGGTCATGTGCTAGCGATCCGGAAGCGATGGTAGACTGCATCGACAGGATCGGTGAGTTCTTTAGATTTATATCGATCACGTGCCTTCTTTATTTCATCCCATCATCGAGTTTTATAACTAGAATTTCCCGATTACTCGGAAATAGGAAATAATCTCGTTCGGCCGCGGCCGAGATGGGACGTAATCAGCCCACTATTTATGGTGTGCTTTGATATAAATTTAAAAGTTATAAAAGATTATATTAGATTTACAACTTTGTAGGATTTTACGAGCCTTCGAGTACGGCTTTTATTCTTAAGCCGCTATCGTGTGCTCTACGACAGGAACGTGACGCGGGAACATCATTTAAAATTTAATCAGCGAAATACATGCGCCCATTTATAACCGTATTCTAAGCAACCCAGGAAAAATGTCTGTTATAACTCTTGGTAGTGTCGAGTTGACAATTGCACTTCCCCCAGTTCATCGTGCGAGCCAAGGGAGCAATGCATCAAGCAAATATAGCTGTTTATAAACGGGACTAATATCGAATTAGGATGAGTGCAAAAATGCATTTTATAATGAATGGAAGAACGTGCCGAGGGTGCACCACGCCACTCGAATTTGCTCAGCCTTTTGAGGGGAGATTACCAAGTTATGACTTAAAACGGATCTGTATAAGGATAAGACAATAACATAATGGAAATCAACGTTACCTCCCGACGCCATATAAATCATTTCTAACCTAACTTACACAACTCACGTGTTAGTAGCCACGATATTACGAACACAACATATATTGCGATTTTCAGATCACAGTGGTAAACAAGCCAATATTGTGGAAACACCTGTGTACTTCATCAGTTTCCTATTTATTGACAATACCAGCACAGTAAAGAAGATAAACAAGATAATATCACTCTGTCAATCTCCTTCAGCATTACTACAATAGACTTCAATTCAGTTAAGGGAAACTGAAATGTTGATTAAGTTGTCATGTGTCTCTATGGGTCGACTTTAATTCACTTATGACTAATTACTTTGTTGTCGTTTTATTGTTGTTGTTCTTCTTCTAACTTTATTAGGCTATTGTTCTATTATTACATGTTCTCTCACTTGTTCGAATTTTTATGGTCTTCCAGATACTTTGATTCTCCATGGGCGTCTACAACGATAAGTAGTAAATTAATAAATGTAAAAATCAAAAAGCTTTGAAGATTTACACAACTATGGAATAAATACCAAAAAAAAAAAAAAAATCGTCGCTCACCATATGAACGTGCCGATCGTACCAAAGTATTAGTAGTACACCTACAATAGGAACTGGACTTGTAGGTAACTTACAGAGTTGCTACCACTCTATATTTGACTGCTATTTGTAAGCATACAATCGATATCCTTTTCTGTGATGGATATAGAAAGAATGTGCCAACACCACTGCCTTTAAGGTAGTATTTCTATTATTTTCCTCTAGAAGCAGTCTATATAATTACACTACACAGCATCATGTCGCAACCAAAACATCGCAGAGTAAATATTTGGCAAATCGAAGTAACGAGCCAAAAACTTGACTTACAGAATGCTTTCTGCTGATATATCTATACCCATGGTGTAAAGAATACACGGTGCAACGTTCCCGGAGATGCGCAGTCGTTCAGAAAGTAGAGGGGAGATGTCAACCAATCCCCGATGCGCCTAGTCAGGAAATCCATCATGGCCGCAATCATGGTGTAACCATGACAGCGATCGTATATTGTTGCTAGCACTGTCAGTCGATGTCAAATTCGAGGTTAACAGGTTAGGTTTTTCGTCAGTCTGACACCAACTGACGCAAAACCTAACCTCGAATTTGACATCGACAGCGTCTTCAACAATACACTTCAGTACTACCAATCGTGCCCTTTGTGGGCCCATTTCTTATTGGTTGAATTTGAGGTCCGTCCACAATGCATACATTCTGCTTAACATTACACCTTGTATTCTATGCACCATGTCTATACCTATATCGTTCTTTATCATGGCTAGCTGTTTTTCCTAAACTACCTTATTCCATATACCGTCTACCATACTGGAAGTGGCAAGAAAAGGCATTTAGGATTATTACTTCCTTTTACTATAAAGGAAGTATTGGATTCACCCCAAAAATTCGAAATTGAGTTTTCAACGGATCTTCACGTTTTAGAGTCCCCTGATCTCAAAAAACATATTTTTTTTCATTGGTCTGTCTGTGTGTGTGTCTGTGTGTGTGTGTGTGTGTGTCTGTCTGTGTGTCTGTCTGTGTGTCTGTCTGTGAACAGAATATCTCAAAAACGAAAAGAGGTATGGCGTTAAAATTTCATATATAAGTTTTGTGTACTATGTAGATGAGACAGAAAGCTTTTGAAGAAAATCGCATAACCGGAAGTAGGTGTTTACTCTTGTGATTTTTCAGTTTTTTTCGATTTTTTCAAAAACGGCTCTAACGATTTTTTTTAAACTTTACATTTCTACTAAATTTTTAATGTGTATTGATGTGAGATGGGTGATTTTCCAGTTGAATACTTCTAAAGTGGGTTTCTTTTGTTTTTTTTTTCTATTTTTTTATTAACTCCTATTTTAAATAAAACACCCGGTATATTATTACATTTTTGAATTCACCTTAAAATTCTAGAGAAAATTTGTCTCTTCAACTAACGCTCGATTTTGTACCGTTTTTGTAGAATTTGTAATTTTTGAAAATTTTTAACAAATGGTTAAAAATTAAAAATTAAATTTTTGACTAATTATAAGATCACTGTAAAAGGAAGTTGTGTGAGTGTATCACACCAGATTTTTTATACTGTCTTCGAGAACTGGTGGCCGACTGGTAAAGCCTTTACCTATTCAGTCCAAAGCTATTGAGTTCGAACCTCAAACCCAAACTGTTGTCACATAGTACACTCTCCGGCCATCATACCAACACATTTGCCGGGCGTAGTCCCTGTGAAAAGATATTCTTTCTTGATCAATAGGTTATTAGAGTAGCCACCTACTCAGTGTGGGCCCGAAAAAGACGTATAAAACCATACTTGGCGTGGTTAATAACAGGCTGTGAGTTTATATTAAGGTGAAGAAGAAGATTTATGCCTTGCATTTGCTGTATAGAGACATTCTGAGGACCTACTCTTTCTCTAAATTTTCCTATACTGTATAGTGTTCACCAGTTTCAAATCCGCTGCGCTTTAGTTTTCGAGCAAGACCAAAACAAGGCTAAAACAAGACAAAAACTATTAGTGCAAGACCAAGACGAAGGAATAGTCCAAGACCTGGACAGCAAAACTCGTGGTTTATTTGCCAACGTTGCCATTTCGTTGTCAGATGTGCAAAAAGTGTGAAATTCGCTGACTCACTGTAACGAAGAAAATCCTCAAAAAGAGCAATGCTAACCAATTCCACATTTATATAGTAACGGGACACGGTGTCATTGATAAATGTCAATCCTTAAAGGATATACAGTGAGCGCCAAAAAACATTGGTCAGTTTCAATTTGTAATAACAATTTATTTGCTTAAATTACACAGTTAATCAAAACTATTTCTTAAAGACTAAGAATGGGAGATTCACTTATGAAAAATTCTGTCGGTTAAATGACTCCCCTCTTGTTGAATGCACTCTTTTAAACGGCGCGCGGCGGCCGAAATCTCTCATCATACGTTGCCGCATATCCTGCAGTATAGATTCAATATTTTCTCGAATAAACATTATAAGCTTTTCCAGATTTCTTATCTTTCTTGTAAATACTCTGCTCTTCAAGTAATCCCAACGAAAAAAGTCAGGAGTGGTTATGTCCTGGGATCTCGAAGGCCAAGGAGGGTCACCATAGCAAGAAATCAGTTTATTTGGAAACGATTGTCGTAGGAGATTCGTATTATTTCTTGCGGTGTAATTGGTAGCACCGTTCTGTTGAAACCAATATTCATTTTCTATTTCCTCTTCTATTTGCGATAAAAATATCTTTGAAGCATGTAATGTCTTTGAGATGTAACCGTTACCGTTTCACCAATTTCCTTGAAAAAATGAGCCCCGACAACCTTTGACTATGAAACGTCACTTTCGGAGGATGTCAAACATTGAAACAAAACTCCAAGTTTTCTATTTATGAAGAAATTATCATTGATTCCGTAGGTGAAGTGTATGGGTTTTTATTAGGTATTGAAACTAACCATGTTTTTTGGCGCTCACTGTATGAAAAACGTTACCAAATGTGCCGCATCGTTAACATCCTAAACAACAAGCTGAGTGATTAAGAAGCAGCCAAAAAAATAAAATGGATGTTTTAGAAATGTTGTTTGCTGCTTGACTTACGAGGGGGTTAAGTAAATTAGAACTGCTGTGGACCACAATAAAACCTATTCTTATTTGAGAATACAAATAAAAGAAACATATACGAGTGTACATATATGTACCGATGGTATAGTTATACATAGAATACGCAAATACAACAATTAACAAGTAAATGACAACATCCAAACATGAGTAAACAGTAAGTGAACGAACCCCGGAGTCTCTGCTTTTAAAAATATTTAAGCGATTCGATGAACTGGAATCTGCTCTAGTTCCTTCAGAACCTTCAAAATAATCAAACCTAGATACACAATGAATAAATTCGCAATAACTTTGCCAACCGTTTGTTTTCAGCTAACTTTATGCAAGAGAAGGAGTTGGCTACTGAAAGAATACCTGGTACTATTCAGGCTTACAATGACCCATTGGCCACCCAGTTAGATAGATGGAGCCTCATTGCCTGCTTCCTTGGGTCTGACATTTGGCTCTGTTGTTTCGAAAAAGGCTTCTGCAGCAGTTTGCTTCTATAATCGGATTGCGTCTTGACGAAAGCAGGGTTAGGTGCCTTTGTTAGTCGGAAAATATTAAAAACAGCTGCAGCATCTCGAAATCCTCGTAGTGTGGTGTTTTGCACTGTCTTCTGAACAGCGTATTTCAAATAGCTGGATTCTTTTGCAAATTGCAGAAGCGATCTGTACGTGCGGGTACATATTTTAGCTCTTGCTGTGCATATCGCGTCGCGTTTTGAGTTGAGCACCTACTAAAAATGCGCACATCTGTAACACGAGCTTAATTTTTATTAGTGTCTTTTGTACTATTTATACGGCAAATTTATGATAACGCACTTCGCTGTGCTCTGCTACACTGTTTTAAAATTTTGTATTACACACTCACAATCGAATCATACCGCGAGTACATCATCATATGTGACAATAACATGGAAACACTTATAAACCTTAGCAAAGTTGAGGTACTCATGTCATTGAAGCGACAGAGAAACTAAATAAGAAGTAATGAAGCAATGCAATAAGTCAGTTACTCACTCCACGATAGAGTTTAGAAAGCAACCATCAGACCATTTCTGCTTTTTAACTGTCGCTTATCTAGTGGCGGATATACCCTCTCCATTAAATTTCTATTCTTGGCATTTTTCTTCTTCTGGGGATGCTGATTCTGCTTAGCTTTCTTAAGTTATCAGCTTTGGTTCACTTCCTCCGTCGCTTCTTCAGATAAAAAACTCCATTTTTGTATTCTTGTACTTCACTTTCTTCGGTATATCTCACCACGTCTTCTGCCGTTCATTATAGTGTAGCTGTGTAGTCTATAAAGTCGATTAATTTAGTTTGTCCTAACTCAGTCTTCTAATGGCTGCCAATGTATCACCAAGAATGGATTTGGTCTTGTATCGAAAATCAAAGTTTTATATAAGCTCCGTTTTGGTGCCGAATTTACGATTTTCTATTTCCTAACGTCAGTTACCTGCCACAAATTGAGTCTAATGGGGCTATATATTTAGCAATTTATATTGATTAGTGTGGTCTATATCATTACTTCTTAACCATTTTTTCGTGGTCCCTCTGAGAGTCTACCACATCTATTCCATCGGATGACCCACGCAAAGTCTGCTCATGTTGTTCCCCCACCAGTATATAAGTTGGTATTTATTTTTTAATAAAACATGAACCAAGATTGTATGATACGCCCTAGTCCTATACATATATTTCTTCTAAAAACTGGTCTTATTTTATGGAGAACTATGAACGTGATTCAAGTATTTTACGAGGGATCTGAGGAAGTTATGTGCCTACATATGTTTTATTTTACTTCGGCACACCCTCCGCAGGTATTGCGTTCGACCCTAACCATTTGTACACATTTTGTCGTAACCATTCAATCAATCGCGACCAACCAAAAATTATATGAATAGTCTCATAAAACTGTATACATAAGATTTGTGAAGACAGTAACCGCTTGGTAGCCGAAAATTAATAAACGACGAGTATGTCATTTCAGATGGTTGTAAATACGATAACTCGAGAACGACATAACTTATCAGGATGATTTTACGTAATTTTGTGTGGAATATTAATGAAAGAACTGAGAAGCCTTTGGGCGGGATTGATCGCCGTTTTCATTATCTTATTTGCTTATTTGTATTCGAGTTACAGCAATAAGCGATAGGCGGTCACCTAACTACGACATCAGATTGGAATAGCGACAACACCCGTGGAATGCGAGTTTGAATCTCGGTCCAGGTAGGATCTTTTTTAAGTTACCGAAAGATGTGGACGCGAATTTTTATCTCGTCTCATCTTTAAATCTGAAATGCCACATTATCGGAGCTGTCTGCCTCATTGGTACTCTCTGCTGACGATATTGATAATCGCCGACTAGATTTTAAACCTATTTCTTGCATTTAGGCTTTGAAATTGTTAGTTGCCGTCTTCTTTGCGATTTTATTTTAAGATAGTCGCTATATGACATGACTATATATAACGTATTATGATAACAGCCCTATCACTTTAAACGAAAATTTGGGTAGATTACGAAGACTAATGTGTCTTAAGGAGCAGGCATTCCAAGAGGCATAACAAAAACCGCTCCATTTTAACAGCGTGCCAAAGTATAGGAAGGGATTGCACCATCTCACCTTGTTATTTTCAAGCTCACCATTGCCTGCTTAAGAGCTGCTGCTAACTGAGTTTTTACATTTTTTTCTGTGGATCCTCCCAGGTCCTCCGTGGCCACCTGAAGGGCTCTATAGACGATGTTGGTGTAATAAGTTTTTTAGCATTATCTGAAATGACGCTCCTGTCAATGTTAAAGTCGCCAATGCGCTGAAACTTTCGGAAACTGGAGATGAAGAAGCGTTAACTGGTAAACGTTTACATTTCAAAAGAAATGTGCTCTGTATTTCTATATATTAAGTAACACGGTTTGATTCAACTGATGATTTAAACTGAAAATGTTTGTTCTTATCAGCCCAATCCTTCAATTCAAGGCAGTTCGTGAATTTTAAAATCCATATGAGGTAAAGGCAACTGCGGACGTACAATATTAATATTCACAATCTTGGCACGAAAGACAATGTTGTAGAATCTAGAGGATGTAAATAGATTGCATCACGTCAGAGTCTACCCCTCATAAAAAATACATAACAGCTTTCAACGATAATTGTGGTGAACAAAATTAGAGTGACCGTCACAGTGTAGATCATCGGTTCTTAATACCTGAACAGTCATATGAGTTTCTACAAGATTTTGTTCTTATAGAGATAAAAATGGAACAAAGTAAGAGCAATTTTTATATTCCAGAAGAATTGTAAGAAGATATCGCATCCTCTTGCCGAGAGATCATGATCGGTATCTGAAATCCTATCAATGCAATGAATGCAGTTTGAGAAGTCCCTACACGCAGTTCTTAAAAAAATTGGTGATGGCTAAGATTCATTTTTTGACCTGCACATGAAGTGCCTCAGGGCTAAGAAATAAGGTCACTAAATACATAAAGGTACCGCCATTCAATTCCAAGATTTTGTTCCCCCAAATTAAAAAGGACAGAGCATTGTAAGAAAGTGAGAGTGAGAGTGAGACACTAATGACAGGAAAGAGACAAAAGATATATGTTTGCAAAGTTAGCGGTACCTTTATGATTTAGTAACCTTACTAAGAAAAACGTAACTGGTGTACCTGATCTTCTTGTTGAGACCGAAAACCAAAACTAAAGTGTCTAAGCTTGCAAATCTCATCTCTTGTCTTTTTTCTTCCAATCTATCATGATTGTTATCCTCACTTTTACCCACCAGGACGAAGCAATCATTATACTCCAGATAACGCATCCGATGAACATGGCGAGGGTGATCCAGATGATAATATCTATTAAATGGGCGGATTGAAATAAAATTGTATGATTCGAGTGAAAACGTTTGTTCTTTGCTTCGCTTGTTTCCCCTTTCATTAGTTTTCGGAAGCCAACGGATATAAATGCAAATTTGATCTAAAAACTAGTCATACAATTTATAATGTTCTTTTCAATTATCAAATATTCTCTCCAGCAGATTAAGAGAAATACTATAAGAATCGCTTTACAACGATCAGAAATGTTATAATTGTTTTCTGTCGGTTGCAGTTGACGCTTAACTTTGAACTTATTAATATTCTATTTTGAATAACTAAATAGGCAAACACGAAGTACAGTAAAATCTAGGGGTTGTCACATACGTATGTGTAATAAACTGTTTGTTTTGTTTTCCTAAACTGAATATTTGTAACGACTAGGTTCAAGAGCAACCCGAACTTTTAAAACTCCTCTCTTGCGGATCTGTTTATTCTACATTACCTGAAAATGAATTTCAAATCAGCCTTTTATGTTTATAGATTCGAAGCAAACGGCTGCAACAAGACAAACATACACGGTAAAATTGATGCTCTGGTGCACAAGCTGAGCAAAATTTGAATACTGAATTTGCCATTTGCAACGGTAATGTCAAATAAACGATACATTTTTTATCTTGAAGTGAACATTTTTAGGCACCAATTTGGACAATTTTTGAAATTGTAGTGAGTTTGTTACCTTTTGAAAATAAAAATATTGTTGTTGCTTACTAAAAATCTACCGAGACGTTTTGTTTGTATTTATTTAGAAATTTTAGGGACGAATTTTAAACGTGTTTATTGTATTACCATACCAACTATGTTTTCAGTAGTCAAGTTAAGTAGCACATACAGTAGATTAATCAAAATTCGATATATAAAGAGACTACAGGCGCAAGTCATACTGAAGCTTCTCACGCGAAAACTGAAAAATGTTTTTTTCTCACTAAATAATTAATGTCATCAAGATATCTCCAGATTCTGAATATTTATATTTCTTATATTTTTTACATACAACAAAATTTCATTTTAATATTTGCACTTTTCAGCTAGTATGCTTATTTTGATGTGAGATCACTTATTAAAAACTGTATAAATATTATAAAAAAGTTACGGTGAATATTTATAATTTCGTCCATGTTGTACCTATACGAAATTCGAGAGCGAAACCCTTTAATAATTGAAGGTATTTCAGAAGTATACAAAACATACGGTGCGGATCTATTTAATTTATTACCTCATTTAATTTCCGAATTAAAAATATTTATCGGCAAAATTTCGGTCTAAATTTTAACCCCTTGGTATAGCGGTTGTCAGCGTTTTTCTTCTCCCTAAATTACCGGAATTATCCGAACTCGTTACAATCGCCCTTGCTGAAATCTCCTCTAAAACCAATGCTAATGAAGTATTCTAATAATGACGAAATCAAACGATAAAAACCCCTCCGTATTATCGCCTCTTGAAGCTCGCTCGAAGTGAATGTTATTAGTGCAAGTTATAATTTCAGAGGGTGGCATCCTCTCGCGTGGGGAGACGATGTACAAATACATGTAGAAGTGAAGTAATTGCTAATTTGAACTTGTTGCCAGGCGACTACGATTTAACTGCTGCCACTTCAGTAATCTTCCTCGAATTCGCTCGGCGGAAAAATATCGCTCGCAATAGCAGATAGAGGCATTAGTAGAAAAAATTGTACCGTCATTAACACCTGAGTGGCTCCATAAATTGCTGAGCGAGATATAAAGTGCTGGAGTATTAAAATTGGATGGCTTCCTTAACTGTAAGCTTTATTAGTTGCACTCGCTTTAAACTTTCGTTCGACTTCGCCAATCGCAGCTAAGAGTCTAAAACTTTAATATATGAAAGATCGAAAGACATTCACCTTGTAGGGTAATAAGGAGATATTTGACACTGCAATTGGGTTTATCGTCACCTCCAACTTAATTTAATGTCTTATCGTTAGATTTGGCAAACCCTAGCTTGTTTCCACAAATGTAATACATCACAGTGAGTATTTTATTTGCAGGTAACAACAACTGTTGTTACAATTAAAACTCTGTATAATAATTGTAACAACGTTAATAAAAAAAGTTGTTTGGTGCTATACATTTAAATTAGTAAGCAAAAGGTAAATGAAACAGTGTTTCTAAGTAAACTGGAACTACTTCAAAATAATTTAACTTACTGCTTCACGCATACGGAAATAAATAGAGAAACCGAGTAAATTAGCATAATAATTAAACAAATAAACGTATACAAGTATAAACTTGCTGAAATGATAACAGTAAACGCTAACGCGACTGCCGATGTAGTGACAGGCCCAACTACTTAAACCCTTTTATACAGTGCTGCGCTGCTGCCCATTGTCTGTCCCCTTGGAATTTCGCAAGGTTTTACCTGCTTGGTTTCCCACGCAATTAGGTCCAAATGTTGACATTCTTCGAGGGATTACGATCTCATTGAGCTAGTTTCCAAGGCCCTTGATACTTGTTGCTTGTAATTTTCTTCTGATTTCATTGCAGCGTGAGTTGCCTTATTTTGTCTTCTGTAAACGTTCTTCCTTCTTGGTAAAATTGTCATCTATAGTTTTTCCTTACCTTCCTGTTTCGATTAGTATCTTATTTACCACTCTTTACACATGTGTCAGAAATTTTAGTTGAATGTTTTCTACTTTATATGTTAAAGTGACTCTGGTTGTTCTCTAAGTCATTATTCTGCTTCTCTTTTTTGTGTGCATAAAAGTGTTGTGATATAGTTTTATGAAGATAAAACTACGCAACGAACTTCTCTTTCTTCTACTATTTTTTATTTGCTTACGAACATGCCACCTTTATTTCATTCTAATGAAATCTTCCGCTACCACGTTAAGTGGCTGGTCCCATCTTGATGAGTCCCACTGATTAAACCGATTGGACCTTCTTTGGTATATGGTTCGTCCAGTACACATTTTCTGGAAATGTATTCCCTTATAGAAGTAACTACTTTCGTTTATCGTCATATGCCTCTCTTAACGGGGTTGGAACGTCTTGCAAGTGAAAGTGTTAACTGCCATTGTTACAGCATTTTGCGTCAGCAAGAGAATTTTATGATATTTCTGCTTATCTGCTCCGGTGGCGACGCAGTTTTCTGGACCCTCGACTGGCCGACGGCTAATGTATCCAAAAGGATTGCGGAAATTTCCGCCGTTTTTTTGCTCGGTTCTACTGCTGTCTGCAGTTCGCATTAAGTCGCGGTAGTTGCGTTTCTAATTGCGGGTGCTGACATTTCATCCGCGGATGCTGTCTATCATTCGCGACTCTGCACTTGTCATTAGCACGCGCCTGCCGTGCCTTTCAAAGCAGCCCACGTGCCGAACAACACATTGATCGAAAGTTTCCTCTGCTATGATTCAGTGCGCTGCACCTGTGAGCATTTGGCGAGGTTATTTATGGTTGTTGTGCATGGAAATGTGTCCACAACGATAGCAACATATTTTCAGCCTATATTTGAAGGAAGAAGGAGATATAAAAAAATGTATTTATAAATTGTGAAAGAATATATCTAGAGTATTCACTAACGATCGCAAAAAGGTGTCGACGCCATAAAATAACTCGAGATGTGGATTCTGTCTAAGACTATTACTAGTTTTAAAATTATATTTAAGTGACAAATAGAATACGTAGTAGAGTACCCAAACGATCAAAATCATCAAACTGTATAGTTAATTCAGATCTACCACAGCATGCCAATCTGGCATCATTATTGTTCATAATTTTCATTCATGATCTACCTGAATGTTTCTATCATGCTAAATGTCTTTTATGTTTTCAGATGAAGTCAAGATTTTTTCGATAGTAGACAATAATAAAGATGGAGAAAGACTTCAGTCTGATCTTTTTCGATGGAGTAAGGATACTTGTTTATAATTTAACATAAATAAATGCTTTGCTTCACAACCCATTTCGTTACTCATACCGCATAGATAATGTTGATTTAGCTGTAAGAAACAATGCCAAGGATTTAGGTACAATTTTCGATTTAAAAGAGCCTTTCTTCTTCAGTCACTGGGCAAACTTAACGATGTTTTTAAATGTAATCAATGAAATGAAAATCGCACAACGCACGAAGAAAATATCCATGTTTGGAATACTCTTCAGGAATAAAAAAATGTAATACCTCTATAAGTGTCCAAGCCAAGGTCATTAATGTTAATCATCGCATAATTATACTGAAATAGTAACGGGCAGGCCACGTTGCGCATGTCGGGGATGATATGAACAAAGAGGTTCAGAAAGTTGTAGGTATAGTTGGGTAGTTTGAGAAAGACCTGCATCTAAAGCCATTTTCATTAAAATATGAGTCTGAAGTTATATTCAGAGAATTTATAAATGATGAAACTGGTGGAATTAAAATGAACGGAAATGTATAATCAAAAACTGTTTTCATCTAGTATGGCTTTAGAATACTTTCTAATTTGTGAATGCAACTACGTCTATATTTAAATTTCAAACTTGACATTTGATATTAAGTGAAATATAATTGAAACTGGATAAAAATAGCTTTTTATCCTACTATATCATAAACAATAACAGATGCGTAGACGACATAGTTGCACTGGCAGCTACTACAACTGATATGCAAGCTATGACAATCATGCAGTAGAACGGTTTGGTTTATTTATGAATGTCTCGGAACAAAGCCAAGGATATTTTCAAAAACTGCCAACATTAAGAATCAACGAAAACATAATTGAGCAAGTGTCTTTCCTTAGATAATACTATCAACCAGGATTGTGAATGAAACGAAATCAATAAACGATTCATAAGTCTGAAAAATTGCTTTACAGAATCAGAGCTCGGTTTAGAGCGTCGAACACTGGTAATCCATTGCTCTGTTCTCTATACTCATGTATGATGTAAAACCTGGATCCTTGACCGAAGTATAGAAAGAGAAATTGAAGCCTTCAAAATGTAGCTCTACAGACCCGTGGTATGAGTATCATGGATGGAGAAGGTTACAATAGAATATAATAAAAAAGTGCTTCTTCATCTTCATCAGCCGTTCTCTATCCTATTTTGCATATAAGCCTTTCCCATAGTTTTCCATTTTTTTCCTGTTTTGCGCCTCTCTGTACCAGCACAGTCCAGCCACCTCATCATGGGTCTACCTCTGCTTCGGCTCTCTGTCCATGGTCTCCATCTTATGATCTTATTACACCATCCCTCTTGCTTTCTCACTGCGTGGCCCGCCCAGTTTCACTTCAAGCGTGCTACTCGTTCGACTATATCGGCTACTTTCGTATTCTCTCGGATCCATTCATCGGTTTTGTGGTCTTTCAGGCTTATGTTCAGCATCCTTCTTTCTATTGCTCTTTGATTGACACGAAAATTGTTTATGATGTTTTTGGTGAAGGTCCACGTTTCAGACCCGTACGTTACCACCGGTAATATACACTGGTTGTAAAGTTTTGTTTTTAGGTGCATTGGAATCCTCATTTGCATTACGCCTTTCAATTTTCCGTATGCCGCCCAACCAAGTCTTGTTCTTCTTTCAATCTCTGCTGTTTGATTTTCTTTACCAGTGGTCACCAACTGCCCCAAATATATATAATTCCCTACTTTTTCAATAGTTTTTTATTCTATTCTCACCTCTGCGTTCGTTTCTTCATTTGTCATTACTTTTGTCTTGGCTAAGTTAATTTCAAGTCCCACATTTTCCGCAGCTCCATTCAGGTAATTTATCATTGTTTGTAGTTCCTCTCTACTCTGTGCTATCACAATGATGGGTCCCGAGTGGTGTAGCTTGAACAAGCGTCCACGTTCGATCAGCAGAGTTAAGCAACGCTGTCTCTGGTCAGAACTTGGATGGGAGTTCCACGGCTGCATCTCTCGGCGCCTCGTGGTACGGATATCACGGAAAGAAGTTGGTCCCGGCGGTCATACAACATCATGACAGTCGTTAGTGGGGTTGGAAGTCCTCATAACTGCACAGCGACGCCTATAATTGGCCTAACGGCTGTTGGCTGAGTGCGAATTAAATAAATAAAATAAATGATGTCGTCTGCGAATCGTAGGTTGTTAAGTCGCTACCCTTCTACCTTATGTTCCCATTTCAATGTCTTAAACACCTCCTCCAGAGCCAGTGTGAACAGTTTTGGGGACATCATATCTCCTTGTCTTACTCCTCTTTTTATATGTAGTTTTTCAGTATTTGCGTGCATTTTAATCTAGATGTTGCTCTTTTATAAATTTGCTCAATAATATTAATATATCTGTAGCCAATTCTTGCCTTTTTTTAGTGATTTTATTACTGCCCACATTTCAATGCTGCCAAAGGCTTTCTTGAAATCAATAAAACATCGCCATAGATTGATGTTATATTCAGTCACTTTTTCAATAATTAGTGTCCTTATTGTCTGTAAATGGTCAATGATGCTAAAGCCTGCCTGCTCTATTGGCTGGTAGAAGTCTATTCATTATTATTTTTGAGAATAGTTTATAAATTTGTGGTAACAAACTAATTGGTCGGTAGTTTTATACATTTTCAGTGTCGCATTTTTTATGCAGTTTTCCCACCCGTTGGGAATTTCTCCTTTTTCTATGAATTTGGTGAACAATCTTTCTAGCTCTCTACTTAGTCTCTCCAGCTTCTTTCAGTATTTGTGGACATATACCATCCTCTCCTGCTGCTTTTCCATTTTTTTTTTGCTTTAGTGCATTTTGGACTTCTTCCAGGTCTATTGGCTCTAGATGTTCTGATCTCACGTTTATGATCTTACTTTGTAGTTCTGTATTGTTTTGTTCATCATTTATTTGCGATGTGTATAATTTTTGATAGAATTCCGTTGTTCTAACCAGCAGTTTACCTCTATCTGTTATAGATGTTCCGTCCTCTCGTTTCAGCTTTATTATTTCTTTTTTCATTGCTGTTTTTCTGCGGAAAATTTTCATTCCTTCACCTTCCTCTAATAGCCTTTCAACTATTTCCTCTTTATATCTTCTGATATCTTCTTTTGCTATTCTCCTTGCTGTTTTATTAACTTCTGTATACTCCACTGTGTGTCTTTTATCTTCTGCTATGAGTTGTCTTCTTTTCCACAGCATTTTCTTTATGGCTTCTCTTAGTTTATCTTTTTTTTTGTTTTACTACCGGCTGTCTTTTTAGATGATTCTCCTATTACCTTTATTATTTTTTGATATGAGTCATTTATTTCTTCATCTTCATTTAGTTCTACTCTATTCAACTTCTGTTTTATGGTTTTCCTGTATATTTTGGCGTTTTCCATCAATTTGGTCACATTTGGTTTCTGTTTTATTTTTATTTCCATTATTCTTATCCTTTCGAGTTTCCGCTTTATATAGATCTTAGCTCTAACCAGTCTATGGTCACTTCCGGTATGAAAACTATTCACAGTATCTACATCTGTTACTACATTTTTATTATTTGTTAATATGTAATCTATTTCATTTCTAGTGTGTCCATCTGGGCGTACCCATGTCCATTTTCGTTTCCGTTTCTTTATGCAGAATGTATTCATGCAATATAACCGTTTTCTTTCCAGAAACTCTACTAGTCGTTTTCCTTCTCTATTTCTTTCCCCTAACCCGTAATTCCCTAAAAACTCCTCAGAGTCATCAGACTTTCTAGCTATCTTAGCATTGAAGTCGCCTAGTATGAATGTGTATTGCGTTCTGTTTTCCTCTACAGCCTTTTTTAGGTCCTCATAGAACCCTTCAATATCTTCTTCTTCGTAGCTACTAGTAGGAGCATAGCACTGTATTAACTTTATGGAGGTGGTCTTATTTATTTTCATGATAGCATACAAGACTCTATCTGTAATGGATTTCACCTCGGTAATAAGTGGCATTATATCTTTATGTATTATTAGTCCTACTCCCCCGTTACTTTTATTTTGTTTTCCTCTATAAAAGAGTGTATGTCCTGTCTGTGTCTTGCATAGATTTTCTCCTCTTCGCCTGGTTTCTGAGATACCAATTACATCCCATATGATTCGTGTCAACTCATACTTATTCCAATTCCTCTAATCTTTCTTATGTAGCTATTGAACGCACGTTGTACGTTCCTATTCTTAGACTTAGTGAATTGTTTTTCGTTTTCTTGTTGACTGAGATCACAAAAAGTGCTATTACTTACAAAAAAGAAGAACCCTTTATCGAGGACACATAATGATAAAAGAAAAATACGGGGTTCTGAGGATAGTATCAAGAACTCATCGCTAAAAGACATACACAGATGATTTGGTTGTATCAGCATCTTTCGACTAGTAGTTTTCAATACCATATTAATCATCAGTTTAAATACAAACTTTTATTGATCGTTCAACTTTGAAACCTTTTGTTGGTTGTAAAGAGGTGGACAGAAAGTGTATGAACTTTTCTGTTCCGAAAACGATTATTGCATCGCACTTCCTAAAAATAATCTTCTGTCAGTTAAATGTAATGCATGAAACGTTTGAACCTTCCCTCAAAAATGAACTAAACATTAGGAAATGAAAAATTTAAAAAGCTGATTTAAAATTGCTGCATTAGCGCGAGCAGGCACCATCAAAGCCCACGCCTCAGCCTTCAAAATTAAATTTCACTATTTTATCCTGAAATTCCGCATTTAGTGTAGCACAGTATATTACTTTTTGTAGTGAGGCGCATTTCTGTTTATGACATGTGCACGGGCTCAAAGAGCACCCTTGATTAGTGCTTCTCGCCAAATAACTCCGCTGCGAGGGTAAGCTACGGCTCTGCCCTACAACAATGCTCCAGCGTGAAAGCAAAGCTCGGATAAAGAGCGCATTCGTAAATTATAAACAGCCCACATGCACGGACCGCACCGCAAAGCCAAGGTAAAATCTTGGCTATTTGTATTTTGTAAATTATGAATATCGGGCGGTTGTGCGATTACGGCTCGAAACGTTTTGTTCGACACAAAGGACAGCTGAAGTCATGCGCGCGTAATATGCAGAACGCGAAATTAAAGCTGCCCTACCTGCCGGCACGTGGGAGATAAAGCTACATTAAGGGAAAATTCGGAATCAGAATATTATGGTGTTCGCTAGTGAAAGGGGGTGTGCATATAACTCACATGTTTAAATTACAAAACTAGCGGCTTATCAAAATCACGAATAGCAAATTACTACAACGATCAAACAATATGATAAATAGCAAGTTGACCTTAACAGGCATGGCATGATATAAATGCCTTGAAGCTTATGCTGTCACTTACGCTAAATACCTCCAAAAGTTGCAACGCATCAGAGATATTAATTCTTTAAAGCAGTAAGTCGTGCTATAATTATTTAGAAAAGGAAGTGTAGTGCTGATTCACTCACTCTTTTTCAGGCAAACACACACACACACACACATCTCTTGATTTAATGCTAATACACAGAGAGAGCATCAACGTCAAATCATCTGAGAAGCTTTTTCTTCAAACTGTTTGTGGAAAGACAACTCTTTGGTCAACTGCTCTTATTTTTACTTTCTTTCTCTTCTACCGGGAAGGTGTGAATGTGAAGGTCTGCTTATATTCACGCCACCTAATTTAGTTTCTCTCTATTCATTATGAGCCATTTTGTTTAGTTCCAGATTCGGTTGTTTCTGCTAATATTACAGCCACTTCCTTGTAAATTTTTAAGAGTCTTCGTTGTGGTGTTCTTCCGTTTGGTTTAGCGTTCCAAATTCTTGTTACTTTCCTTGCGTTGTTTGTTTCTCCCATATGGCTAAACCATTTTCTCTTATGGTGACCTGACTTTCAACCATTCCAAGTTTTGGTATTTCCTAGCTCTCCTTTATTTTCTCCTGAACTTGTAATAAGAATGTCATTGCACCAACTTAGAGCCATACTATTCTGATTTAGATCAATATTTGTAAACTACATATTAGCGTTGGTAGATAAATTGAATTATACACTCTTTTTTGTACATTTCTTGGTTTAAAATCTACTGTTAATTTAATTTTTAAACTCGCCCATCACTACTCAATGTATATCTAAGTAATTAAAAGTGTTCACGTCCGCAAGCTTCTCAGTTCATACAGTTTTATACTGCGTCAAGAATGGTTGTACTTACTCTGAAAAGTATGCAATACTTTCTGGTGTACCCCAAGGCTCAGTACTCGAACCTACTCTCTTACATGTTCTAGACCTCTTATTACAATAATTCAAGGCTCTTTTTATGCCGATGACTGCAAACATCACAACAACCTTCCATTCAATTATACTGTTCTACTGGGAGATTTAAGAAAAGTGAAGAATTGGTCTGATTTATGGTTAATTTCTTCTTAACCTTAAAAATGCTTTTTAACCGGCAGTGAAGAATGTCGAAATTGTCATTAAAATACAAGAAATCGGCAGTGAAGTAATCCATTGTTTCACGATTTTTTTAGGTAGTGGGACGACAGATAAACGTCAACCGACATAAACATAACCTATAAAAGTTGGTTAAAATGTTGTGATTCCACGATTTATCGATTTAAAAAAACATAATGTAACCCTCGGTACTGAATTTCCTTTTTATCCCTCATGTGATTTATTTGCTAAATCCACATTCGTGATAAAAGTTAAACTTCAATGCCTTGGTATAGTGAAACTATTACCCTAGCGGAAAAGCAACTGCCTATCTCTAACTTTAGTTACTAAATATATGTGTATTATTCATTCATCAAATATCACAGTTTTAATATTAAATTATATACCGATATTTGTTTAACCACAAACTTCTCCTTGTTATGAAAAATACAATAAGGTTGCAACTTGACAAAATATACAAATTCACAATGAATGCGTTCTACTTTATTTTTAACTATGATACTAAATAAAATCAAAATGCATACGTCGCACAGAGAAACCATTAAAAATTCTTCTTTAGGAGAAAAAATTGAATCACCTAGTAAAAAAGTACTTAAATACGTATAAAATGAATGGTTTACATGGAAAGGCTACTTTTGAAATCATAATCAATAACGATTATACAAAATTATTTTCCATATTATCTTCCTCTTCAAATTCCGAAGTTGTTATTACTAATGGTTCAATATCCATAATATTTAGTGCATATTCGGTTTGGAAAACATCTTCAATTACTTTTTCGATATGCGTTACTTAGTTTTTCCATTGTTCAACTGGATAACTTTTTTTTCAAAGGTGAACCATTTATTAGTTTCATTTCCTCGTCATATTTGCTTCCAACCATGCCATTTCGTTTGCATTTAAATGGTAAGGTGATATTCGTAAAACTTGGTGTCCCTAACTCTAGATGTAATCATCTAAATATTACGATTTTCCGTTAGTTTTTCTTTGCACACGATTTACCAAACCTTGTTTTCATTAATTTTTGATCGACTTCCTTGCTTTTTTTCAATTGCCACTCCACGAGATGATTCTTAGTTCATGTTTTTCTAGGACTGTCTTCTTTCAGACGGCTATGATAGCTGGCATTGTTCATAATTATTAGCGACAGTTTGTTGTTCTAAATTTTGGATAAATTTTGTTTTAAAACAATTTTTAAAATGTTGGGTGGTTATGTTATCATAACCGTCCCCAGTCTTTCTATTGCATTTAAATGTTAATGATACATGGTTGAAGCTTTTTCGATTGCTGGATGATGACAACTTTCTTCATTTTCGAAGTATTCTACAACATTTAAACTAAATGTTCTCAATTGATTAGAAATTACACTGGTCGGCAAAAAATTTTTTTTCGAGCCCTGGCGCCATTCCTGCAAATTCCTATGTAAAATGACTTCCTGAATCCGAATATAACCCCCGTTTTCCCCCATCACCCGCCGTTTTCGAGGGAAGCCCTCCCCACCTATTTTTATCACTTTTCGATAAGTTGCAGGGATGGAAAGGATTATTTTAGCCTTTACATTTCTTCTGAGGGGCTAGAGAGGTGAAAAGTTCTAGAACATGAACATTTGTACCAAGGAGGTAGATTTGGGGGGGGGGGGGATTTGCCCCCTTAAATTGTAAAAAAAAATCATTAAAAGTGATAATTTTTTCGGTTTTTTACAATTTTGTTCACTTATTTTCTACATATTCGAGGTTTACACAATTTGAACTACTTGGAAACACAGAATCCCCGCCTAGAACACCAACAAGTTGACTCTACGATCGCTACAGATGTACTGAGGGAGAATTTCTGTGCGAAACTGCGCGCGAGCGAGGTATTGAGAGCGCCAGCGTGGTACAGTGAATCTACATATTCCAGCTTTCAGCTCCTTTCATCCTCCCCCAAACATCCCCAAATAATAAAAATATATAGCAACAATATATAGCAACAATAATAAAAAATATATATCAACAGTTCGGAAGATTCACTGTACCACGTTGGCGCTCTCAATACCTCGCGCGCGCGCAGGTTCGCACAGGAATTTTCCCTCAGTAGATCTGCAATGATCGTAGAGTAATTTTGTCGGTGTTCTGGGTGGGGATTCTGTGTTTCCAAGTTGTTTAAATTGTGTAAAGCTGGAATATGTAGAAAATAAGTCAACAAAATTGCGGAAAAAACCGAAAAAATCCATCACTTTTAATGATTTTTTTCAATTTAAGGGGGCAATTCCCCCCCAAATCTACCTCCTTGCTACAAATGTTCATGTTCTAGAACTTTTCACCTCTCTAGCTCCTCAGAAGAAATGTAAAGGCTAAAAGAATCCTTTTCATCCCTCAAAACTATCGAAAAGTGATAAAAATAGGTGGGGGGGGGGGGGCTTACTCCAAAAAATGGCGGGTGATGGGGGAAAACGGAAGTCATATTCGGATTCAGGTCATTTTACATAAAAATCAGCAGGAATGGTGCCAGGGCCGATTTTCATGCCGACCAGTGTTATCTTACTTTAGAATTGAAAATGAACAAATTTACAGTTTAAATTGATAACAACTTCATTAAATATTATTTTAAATTACGATGGACTGTTGTTTTGGTGATTTTTTGTTTTACTCAATTCGGCTGAGATGAAAAGAGATAAAACTTTCTGCTGGAGTAAAAACTTCACTATATACAAATTACTATTGTTTTGCAGTTCAGCTCGAACAATCCTTCTTTAAACTATCTATTTAATCTATTGATAGATATTCTTAGTGTTGACTCCCAGCTTGATTTAGATCTTACAATATGTAAAGATTTGAGTTGGTCTTCGCATGTAGCTTCAGTTGTCAAAGAAGCTAATTTTCATACATACTCGTATGCTATATAAAACTTTTCAGAATCCTGACAAAATTGTTTTCACTAAGCTCTAGAAGTCAATATATTTGACTTTTACTAGAATATGCAAATGTATTTTGGTCTTCGTAGTTGGTAATAGTTATTTGTACAACTAGTTTTGAAAGTCATACTTTTTTAACGAATTTGCACTTTGATAAACGCATAAATTTGCAGTTTGATGAAGCCCGAGTTAATCAACCAATGAATGAAAAACAGAACTTTCAAAACGTGTTGTACATGTAGTTTTTTTTGCATAGTAATCTCTTGTAACTCGAAATTTAGTCGAAAATGACTTCCGAATTGTGAAAAGATACTTTCTTCACGATTTTTCGTTTAAAAAACGAATTTTGTGATCACTATGCATAAAAATATATCATTTGATTGGAAAATGTTCAGAGACGCGCGACTCGTCTTCTACCTAATTTACGTACTAGTGAATATTCAGATCACCTACAACTGTTCTCTATCATAAGTAAGAACCTTTTATATTATCTGCTTGGGTCTATATATAGCATATTCACATATTGTATGCTTCTAGCCAGCCTAAAATAGCTTCCTACCTACTTTTGCAAGATTATTTCATTCTCGTTCTTTTAAAGCCTTCTTTAGTTTCCAAGTTTCATATAATAGTTGTAATCATGCTTGTTCCACGAATTACTCTATTACTAATTCTACAGGGTTATGTTCCGCAGCCCAATTCACTTGTAAATTATTTACAGTTTCCAAACGAAACTTTATCTACTTTGATGTCACAACATGGTTATTATACCACCGAAAACAGTGCTACGAGAGAGTCCATTAGAACAATGTTTTTGCATTGTTATTTTCATATGAACAACGTTGAAACAGCATACTGCAACTGACACTGACACTGATTTTCGCATTTATAGAATGTCAAAATTCAAAGTTTTTGATCCTTTTTATGCGAAGTAGATAATAGCTATTTATATATCAAAGGAGCAAAGATATTTATTTACTTCCGCGTGTGAACACACAAGGGAGGAAATGAACCTTTGCTCCAGTAATATATATATATATATGATTTTTTCTTCGAAGGCAGATTCTATCGAAGTTTCAAAAATTTTGCTTTAGGAAATCACTATAGTGACTCCAGATTTCTGTAGTAACATTTTATCTAATTTCCAAATCAGCATAACGTTGTAAAGCTTTGGTGTGATATCCATGGTGACATAAACACAAATGCGGGAGCAAAAAATATTGGCTCCCGCCGGGAGTTAATAAAAATTGGCTCCCGCTGGTTGGAAATTGACAGTTTTGTTTCCTAAACTAGGACGCAAAAGCCAACTTTCTATACAGTGAGTAGAAAAAATAGTATATTATATTCGTTTAATAAGAGGCGTTTCAGTACTCATTTCCATGAAGCACTCCTCGCTGGAACTAGTATAATAATATATTCAAATATCATCGTTTGTAGAGGTAATGTTTGCTTTACACAGACATCTTCAATATAAAAAACCGTGTCCAAACAATGCTTATAGGTAATACTCATATTCGTTCAGTTTGGTTTCTGTAAGTCAACTACTAACATATTCTGTATGAATAGTTTTTGCATTAAATAGCTCTACATGGTGTGATATTATTAGATGCTGAAAATTTGCAAAACTAAATTACTGTTAACTCGATTGTTGTTGCGTAGAATGTAGCAATATTCTTGGAATTTGGGTAATTTGGCAAGTGTGCAATGCCTTTTATTCTATGAAAATTGTTGTGAAAATACAGAATAAATCACAACTAGAAAGTGTACTATGATTATTTTTTAATAGTGTTAGACGAGTACGTGTAAAGCACTAATCTGCTGAAAAGTTAGATTGTTCTATTGTTACAAAGGGAGCTTTATATATATATGGTTATCTACTCCAGTGGGATAAGTAACTCATTACGTCACTCATTTGGCACTATTTCCATTAGGTAATGAAGTTCATTACACATGGCTTCATTACCTAACTCAGATAGTGTCAAATGAATGACATAATGACATTTGCCTACTAAAATATTTTTGAAAATGACAGATCTGACATTTCTCTTAATGCACTTTTCACAATTTTATGCAGTTGTAGATACAATTTTGTGCAATATATATGTAATAATGCATCATTAATATATACGTATATTAATGATGTTTTTATCCCACTTGTTCAGTAAATAGCTATTATAGTTTTTTGAATGGTAATTATTGAACAACTTGTGTTCCTTTGAGACATTTTAGCTTATTGCTCACCCCCACGTAACTGAGTAAATTACTAAACAAATTTATTATTCCAAACGAGTGCGTTCTAACCTCGCAAGCTCTTTTTATACGGTGGTGACCGTTATTTCTTCTTTAGAAATCTGGAAACTTATATCTGCTTGGTTTTGCAAACTTGACAATGAACAGTCAAATTGAGAGGGGGGGGGGGGGGTATTAAATTAGAAGAAGTGCTCTTGACTCCGTTAACCGATTTAAATCTTGAATAATCGAAAATAACTCAATAAAACCCAAAAGTTAACTCACAACTAAATATTACCGATGACATCTAGATGAAATGTCAAATTTATGCATTTCAATGTTTTATTTTCCATAGCTAACTTGATGCATTACAGGAAAACAATCATCTTTTACTTTACAATAATTATTCATTGTAGTCATGAATGCTGAGTATTTTCAAATATAGTACATTACTCTTCAAAGATTACAAAACATTGCATTTTTCAGTATTTAGTGCATAACATCCGTTAGAAAAAAGGTAGCGCCTTCAGGTTTAAACCAATTTGTCCATAATTCTGGTTCCAATAAAACAGCCTTTTAAAAGTTGTAGCGGTACATTTAGCTATTTTTTCATAAACAGAGTAAAGCGGAAAAGGTCATCCAGAGGAAAGCGTTTTAATTAAAATGGAACATTGATCAGATACTATAATTATGCTATCAAAGATCAGTAACGTTCAGATCGGTTAATGCAGTTAAGAGCTATATCACTTTTCCTAATTCAATATTCCCCTCCACCCTCTCCACCTACTTTGAGAGATAGGACAAAATGTCAAATATAAAAGTTACAGAGCATCTGTTGGACGTTCTGAATAAGTTGAATGATACCAACCCTAACTCGAGTGTTTTTTCGAGAAATAGTTAATTTCCTACTTTGTGTTGAAAGTACGCCCTCTAGAGGACGGAATTAAGAGCCAAAACTATTTTTAGTGCACTTCCCGTGGTCACGCTGTGAGATAAACCGTTTCCGAGATACAGCCGGTGGCCGACTTACTGGGACACCTAGTATATACGATTGTTCACAGAGTACAGCTAGCAGACATATGCCAATCTTGTCGAAATTACTTAACTTGGAGTTGTAATCTGGTTACAGAACATGTACTTGTAGGAATTGATCTTCAACTAGTTGACTGCTGGTATCACTTGAGTAGATTATAGTTACAAGTCCTGAAAATCTATGAATAGTGATAGTAACGGTTCAACAGTGAAAATAAAGTAATTTTATTTGAAATCGGCATTAAAGTACCTCGAAATCGTCATTAAAATACGACCTATCGGCAGTAAACTAATCCATTGTTTTACGACTTTTTTGTAGGTGGCGAGGCGACAGATAAACGTCAACCGACGTTAACATAACCTATAAATGTTGGTTAAAATGTTGTAATTTCACGATTTCTCGATTTCAAATAGAACATAGTGTACACCTCGGCACTGAAGTTCCTTTTTATCCCTCATGTGACTTATTAATGCCTTGGCCCTACGGGCCTCGGCAACTAAATCCACATTCGTGATAAAAAACTAAACTTCAGTGCGTTGGTGTACAAACTAGTATTATTTAATTGCAAAAATAACTAGGTACGAAGCAATAAAACCTTTCAGTTTTCTCTACGAGTTTATTACAGTTTAGTGAGCGACTTGTTCCGAAACCAGACTGGTTTCATCATGAGGCCCAAACATTAATATAATTTATCACAAGATAAATAGCACATGGTAAAAGTGAGGTTAAAATTTAAAAGTTAAACGTCTACAAGTCAACAAGGTTGGTAAAACACTATGAAAGTGGAGAAATTAAATCATTAAGCAATAAACTACATTATAAAAATCGTAATACCGGTTAATATACAAGTTACTGAAGGAGCAAGTTAAAAACGATTGAAAAAGAAGATTATGGACCATCGTATGATCAATGTCAATCGTTTTTTAACTTGCTCCTTCATTATTTATGTTGACCTGTATATGTTTAACTTTTAAATTTTAACCTCACTTTTACTATGTGCTATTTATCCTGTGATAAATCATATTCATGTTTTGGCTTGATGATGAAACCAATCTGGTTTTGAAACATGTCGCCTACTAAACTGTAATAAACTCTTGGAGAAAACTAAACGGTTTTATTGTTTCATATCAAGGCATGACGGATCTTCCTCCATTTAGAAAAGTACCTAGGTATTTAGAGATTCGAAAAATCCATCATCAAGAGTTTCCATCCTGTCAGTACAATGGGATGAAAATGAAATCATAATAAATCCATAGTCACATGCTAATTCTAATGTAGTTCCTGGAGGTGCTCCATATGTTGAACTATCCTTCATATGCTTCCTAGAGTAAATATGTATAGGAGGAATTTGCACTCATTGTATACATTCCAGTAACGTTTTTTCCTCTTTCGCATAATGTTGTGGCACTTCTGGTGGTTTCTGAAAAACATTGTGATATGTATCATCGACATTAAAAACACAATCTGCATTAATATCGTTCTCCTTCAACATATTTTCTCACCACTTCAAAAAATTTGTGAATTACTGTTTCGATGAATCATGCAGCCCGCTTTAGTGGCGTTGCTCCAGACTGACGCAGACTGAAGTTTGCATGGCGTATAAAAATCCTGCATACACTTATTTACCAGGAATATTTTTTAACAAGAAATCTCTTCTGTAAAATATTTCTGTCACCTATTTCATAAGCTAATTTCACTATCCTTTGACGTGCCAAGTCATTATAACAATATAACATTTTTTTCCAATTAGTTGTAAGAGGTGACTCACAAAATAATTTTCCATTTTCATCTAGTTGCTGCAAAGTGAAATTAATATTTTCACTCGCACATTCTTTTAAGTTGCATTTATCTTAACAAATCTTATTCGATTATTTCTACACTGAAGTCCACACATCCATAAAACCATATATTTAGCAAACACTACAATAAAAATTCGTAAATAGATAAAGACATCTAAGTAGCTGACAAGGAAATAGTCACTGCTCAATTATGGCCGTAATTATTGATTAGGACAAAAACACCTAATTCATCACAATTATTCAAAGTTATTAAATCGCCATTTATTCAAATTAATTACAGTTTGGCACAGCAACCAAATATTAAAGGCCCACCAGCATGGGGGAATATATTAGCATGCGTTTACTATTTATTCAATCTGATTACACGTGTGATTTAATTTTTATTTCTTAATGGACTAGAAGCAGAAACAAATTACGTCGGCGCATATCGTTCAGCGTTCGTGTAGCCCAAATTCATGTTAATTAGGGGGTCGCCACACCAGTGATACCCAGCCCTTTCAACCAAATGCTTTTATGCATGTAAGAGCTTAATTGTTTAAGTGTGGTATTTTTACAACTGGCAGTTGTTTAAATCTGAATCGAAGTTTTTTCTAACAGGGACAAACAACTATACTAACATGTGTATGTAAACACTAACATGCTGAACAAAGCGACTTTCCCACATGTTCTATCGTCAATTTGCAGAAATTCACACGGGACGCAACGAAATTCGTTTTTGCTGTATCAATCTCATAGTTGCAACCGCTGCGTTTAAGTTTGATTTTTTATTCTCCAGGCAAATCTGGAAGGTAGTTACAACTTTTGAGGTTATAGCATCACATGCGTTACGTAATTGTTGACTTCCTGAGAATTTCGTTAGTATTTGTTATACTTATCCTCCAACTATAGATGTCTTTAAGTTTACTAAACGGAATCAGTCTGTTATTACATGGATACTTTGTTAAATATTTTCAAGCGCTTGTAGCACAATGGATTATTTGGGCCTGGGTTTGTATTTAATGATAAACTAACATCTTCTCTTATATTCACAAACGCCTTGATTTTATAAAATATATCGATAACATATTCCCAATTATTTTATATACGTACATAGTAAAACAAACTATTATGCAATAGTACGTTACGTAACAAGTATGGCTAGTTTGAGTACGAGCGTCAGCGGGTACTTAAATAGCCATTCCAGTTCAGTAAAATCGCTTTTCTAACGCGTTTCGTAACCTATTTTTATCGCATTTCATGTAGAAATATGAAATATTAAATTTTTATATTTGGCAGTACGGAAGTGTATTGTTGGTAAGTTGTAAGTGTATGTCAAATTCGATGTTAGCAAGTTAGGTTGTGCGTCAGTTTGTGTAAAAACTGAGGCAAAACCTAATCTGCTCAACTCGACATAGACTTACAGTGTTACCAACAATACATTTCAGTATTGCCAAACGTAAAACGAATATTCGTTGCATGGTTGCTATGGTGCAAAGTACCACATTACTAAACAATTTTGCATGTAGAAATGTATTACATTGCCGTATGAAAATGCGATAAAATTATTTTATCTACTCCAGTGGGATAAGTAACGCATTACGTCACTCATTTGACACTATTTCAGTTAGGTAATGAAGCTTATTACACCACTCAGTTATGTAATGGTTTCATTACGCAACTGAGTTGGGTAATGACTTGATTACGGAACTGAAATAGTGTCAAACGAATGACATAATGACATTTGCCTACTAAAATATTTTTGAAAATGACAGATCTGACATTTCTCTTAATGCACTTTTCTCAATTTTAGGCAGTCGTAGATAAAATTTTGTACAATACATGTGTGATAATGCATCATTAATAAACTTGTGTGCTTACATAACTCGTGCTACGCACTCGTTTGTAACTTACACACACGTATATTAATGATGCTGTTATCCCACTTGTATAGTAAATAACTATTATTAAACTAGTTGACATTGTAAACAATCTAAATCCAGAGTATACAGGCGTACGCTTTCTACATTTAAGTGCAATTCAAATAAAAGTAGAATAATGAAAGCAATGAAGTAATTGCTTTATATTCCAGCATAAAATTTTCATCTATACATTGAATATATCTCTTAAACGTCAAATTTCTCATCCATAATTTTATTAATACAATTTGTCGATATCTACACCTTTTACTTGTGCGCTTTCACTTCTGGTCAGCACAACGCTCTATGTCACCGATGTAGTTACACAACACTATTCAGCAAAATCGATCAAAAATACGGGTGAACGAACTGCAACTTTTCGTTAAATATTCACTTATCTCTGAGGCTCGTTACTTATTACTAACATTTACTACAAAAAGTCACTGACACCTGCAATCCAAATGGAATAGAACCGACTAGTGAAATAGATGAAAACCGAAAACCCTAATGATTCTAAAAAACCAGTAGAACGACCACCAACGAGGTGGAAATAGTCATACACATCTACATCCCATGAGAATGGGTAACTGAACTTGTGAATCATTGGAAAAAATCAGGACGAAGTCTTAAAATGAAAAAGAAAACATGAAGGGATTGGCAATATAAAGGCATAATTATCATGGTTGAATGTTCAAATCTTAAAGCGTTCAGTCCCCGGTAGATCTTATCTGCTCAAAAGTTGGTAATACTCTTTGGGTAGAACAAAAAAACTGACAAATATTGTATGGAATGAAGATTTTGATTATTAATAAATTGTAATTATTTGAACCTACAGAGAAATTTTTAAGATTTCTTAGACTTAGAATAGATAACCCTACGTATTAGAGCATTAAGGTATAGAGAAAAGTAAAGTAAAGATAACATGGAAAGTACCTATAATAAGAGTTGGAAAAGGGAAAGTAAAATTGCTGAACACTAAACGAAGAAAATTGCAGTATTTGACACACGTTTCGAAAGATGAGAAACATCAATGTCAACATATTTATAACACAGGAAAAGATCTATAGCAAAAGAAGGGTCCCTAGAAGAGACTGACAACTCAATTTAAATATTCTGAGCGGCTGCATTAAAAGTTGAAAGAATCATAATGACTGCCAACTTTCAAGGAAGATGTTTTTTGCGTTGACAGAAGCAGACCTTTTCCTAAGGATTCATTTATTATCCCAATCAAAGCATCTGCTATGGAGTCGGCGTAATCGAATACCAAAGACATAATAAAAACAGGCTTTGCCCAGTTAATCCTCGTGGGTCTCAATGAACTGAACATTGAATTTACTTAAAATTTTCTGCTGTCCCATAGAACTTGCTTGGACAGATTTCGGCAATTCGTTAGGATCATCGTACAGGCAAGGCGAATTTGGATTTTTATTAAGATTAAGACTTTCTTGTTCACTAACAACTACCAAATGAACTATTAAAGTATTGAAATACATAGAGCCGTTTCTTGTAACAGATATAAAAAAGAAGCTGTCTTGGATGAAGTAAGAAACATGAAGGAAATTATGATTGTAGCTTCCCTCAATGCCAACCCAATAATTACTATCGGAACAATTGCGAAAGATGTTAGAAATCACACAAGAGAAAGGGATATTTGACGACGACAGTATCAGACGCATAGTCATCAATCCAATAAATTTGTCGAAACATATTTTACCATTTTCATCTGTTGGCGGTTTTTTAATGCTTTGGCACCCTATATATTTCATAATTTGTGCTTTAAATTATTATTTTTAGTGGTACTTCTTTTCCCAATGTGTGTCCTTTTCTTTCTATTATATTTTTTCAGAACGTCATATCATATTGTTTTATGTGCAATCCCTTTTTATTACCAATTATGTCCACCCAACTTACTATTAGCATTCTTCTATAGCTACAACTCGAACGTATATAATATCTTAGGATTACGTCCAAATTTTGTATCCGTATGGTGCTATGCTTTAAATATGCGATCTTAGAAAACGTTTTATATTCTACAGAGCTATCTTATCTGATATTAATACGTTCATTTTCTTATGAAATAAAATGTTGACATTCTAAATTCTTCCTTTATATCTGTTTTACTTCTTCCATTTTTACTTCCTTTTACGATAAAGGAAGTATTGGATTCACCCCAAAAATTCGAAATTGAGTTTTCAACAGATCTTCACGTTTTAGAGTCCCCTGAACCCAAAAAACATATTTTTTTTCATTGGTCTGTCTGTCTGTCTGTCTGTCTGTGTGTCTGTGTGTGTGTCTGTCTGTCTGTGAACAGAATATCTCAAAAACGAAAAGAGGTATGGCGTTGAAACTTCATATATACGTTTTGTGTACTATGTAGATGAGACAGCAAGCTTTTGAAGAAAATCGCATAACCGGAAGTAGGTGTTTACTCTTGTGATTTTTCAGTTTTTTTCGATTTTTTCAAAAACGGCTCTAACGATTTTTTTTAAACTTTACATTTTTATTACATTTTTAATGTGTATGATGTGACATAGGTAATTTTCCAGTTGAATACTTCTAAAGTGGGTTTCTTTTGTTTTTTTTTTCTATTTTTTTTTATTAACTCCTATTTTAAATAAAACACCCGGTATATTATTACATTTTCGAATTCACCTTAAAATTCTAAAGAAAATTTGTCTCTTCAACTAACGCTCTATTTTGTACCGTTTTTGTAGAATTTGTAATTTTTGAAAATGTTTGACAAATTTTTAAAAATTAAAAATGAAATTTTTGACTAATTATAAGATCACTGTAAAAGGAAGTTGTGTGAGTGTATCACACCAGATTTTTTAATTGTCCTTCCCAGACAACAGAGGGATGATATCCCATCTAATTCTCCATTTTATTAGAAATTGTGCCAATTCAACAATACACATTGCTATACAAGGAATTGCCAATAATATGAACGGTAATTATCATCACTTGTAAATATTTATTTATTAATTAGGTTCACAGTGGTACCACTAGATTTGAATTTTATCTTAGTCATCTCCATCGCCCTCGTCACTTATATGTCTTCGTGTAGGTTGCGTGTTAAACATGCGTGAATTATTCTTTAACCGAGTTCATAAAAGGCAGTACCACTGCAGTTTATGACATTTTCAAAGAATTTCATGGCCAATTTTGCGATATGTTATTGGACTGTCGACATGCCCAATTTGTGGTGGATTTGCTGATTGGTTATGTACCAGGAAGCATTAACTGAGATACTAAGAATTTTATTTTGGGGAGTAACTGAGCATGGATCCGTTTTCATTCGCCGGATTCTTTTCGCCGGAATTCGATTCGCCGGAATCCGTCACGTGGGAATTCCATTCGCCGGAAGTCTTTTGACCGGAATGCATTTCGCCGGATATCAAAATCGGAGACACTATGCTGATCGTGGGGACAACACCGGCCGTGGTAGTGAAAAAAATTATCAACGACTGCAACTAACCTAAACGGGTTAGAACGAGACATAGTACTTTGCCGAATTTCGTTTTAGGACACGCACCCTACTATCCGGCGAAACGGAATCCGGCGAATAGCTTTCCGGTAAAATAATTATCCGGCGAAACGAATTCCGGCGTTTCGATGATATATCCATGCAAGCTAAGAGTCCAGGTAAATACCTAAGTATTCTACTGGTTTGTCGTTTGTGTTCTACTGTATAAGACGGCCATTTATTGTAGTAAGAGTTGGTTTTTTGATTCGTCTAAGCGAGAAGATCTTTGTGGCACACTTGGAATAATTAATTGATAAGTTCTACTGCTTGAACTATCTGATTGGGATATTAGCGGCGACTTGGAGCTTAGATATTGTTTGTTTCAAAATGAGTTCTTCGTTAGTATTACTGTGTCATCTTCCAACATCGCAGAGTCCGCATTCATATTAAGAATGTCACACATCAAGGTGCTGAATAGGATAGGTTCCAGTATGCTCCACTAAGGGACTTATATTACTCTTTATGATAATGACCATGTCTCCTGATGCGAATCTAGCCTCTTTATCTATGCGGTAAGTCTGATATCCTGCTATATTAATTTTGTCGGAATGAGTTTTAGTTGAATTGGGGTGTTATTTCTGTTCACCATTAAAAAGGGAAAGTAAAAGATCCAATAAAATAGACTGATGGACGATAGGATAGTGTTGAGTATGGACGAGGTTTCGGGAGATGCTGTTTTTGTTTTTTTGTTAAGTTTTTCAGGTTGTTTTCAGGTGTTTGTTTATTATTTGTAGTTGCTGATTTGTGAATTTCATTTTAGGTTGGTTTGTCTTAAGAGAAGCTCTATTCTATGAGCTATTTGTATCATCTAAAGTTAGCACGGCGATTTTCTCCGCAATTAGTGCATACATGGGCTTCCTTTCGAGATTTATTGCAGTTGGTATATAAGTGCTTACCTTGACATTTCACATATCTAGGCTCCAACTGCAGTATTTTTTCGAGTGCTCGAAGCGTTGGCATCTGTGGCACTAGGTGTTTTACAATTTATTGTTCATGGTACGACGACTACCGAAAATTGTGTTAAAATTAAAAATGTTGTTTACCTTTTCATTTGCTCTGTTCTCTTTATATATATTTGATGTTAGAGACGGGATTCCTATAATTCGTTTCTCTGTAGGCGTAAACAGCCACATCCTAGTCATCTGAAGAAATCTGTTTATGTTTCTATCCTGTTTTCGTAATTGCTACTCAATTTCCAATTTTTTAATTTTAGTTTCATGTGTTTATTATTAAACTGCAACTTGCTGTTTAATCTGCTTCTCCGTAAGAGAACCGCGTCATCTAGGATCTCTAGGATTTTATCAACAATAGTTTTAGATTGGCATCCGTTCGAGGGTCTTCAGCTGCTACTGCGACTAAAACTAAATTTAAAAATGTGCGAGAAATGCATAGCATGGGGCAATTTGAAGCGGCAGCAACTTTTTTCTGTCTCTTTAGTTTCGCTCATCTAATTTAGCAATCAGCGGAGGAGCGGGTGCTCGTCGACATTTTTCAGCTATTTAACTCCAGGCGTTTTTACCTTGAGTTGTTAGCGTAACTTCTTCCTTCCGGGGGCCCATAATCATAACCGTTCGAGCGACTCCAGCATTCGCTCTTTATCGGTAATTGTTGAAATTTGCAATATTTCTCCGAAAAAAGACATTTAACTTAACTCGCGGCCGTTCCGTACGCAACCCTCGCGGCATCGATAATTTATTAGCGCTCAACAACTCGGCTCCCTCCAGATTTTATCCAGACAAGACGCGGTGTTTTGCATTCGGGAAGAATTCCCCGTGGCGATTATTCTGGCAATTGAGTGACGTTGATAGAGCCGGCCGTCGGTCCAACAGATGGCGGAGGACGCCGCCGAAGACGATCCTCGTAATGGTATCGATCCTGCAGGATATGCCGCAGACGCGCACTGATTCAGACCGATAAACATTCATTACCTGCTTTGCCCCGCCACTCAATTTAACCCGGCTCAATTTAGATTACTGACCGAGACCATCGCTTTCGTTTCCGTGTTTCTTCGGCATCTCAACACTTTTTAAATTAAGTCGGGAGCTCCATCAATGTTCGTTAACGCCTCCTGGACAGCGGAGGAAATGGAGAGAAACAGTTTTGATTAAGACACTTCTGCTCCTTTTATTCATTCCAAATTTACGGGCGTTGTTATTTCTTGTGTTGATTGAATTATACACGGCGAGTGAGAACTTGGAAATGTAAACATCTTCCTTTAAAGATGTACCTAATGCATATCATAGTGATTGGATGGAATGATCAGAGCTTACTTAACGTTTTCATTTTCGGCAATCGGCGCCCCCTAGCAGTGTCATATTACAAGCCTGCTCTTGCATGCGACTTAGTATTTAGTAGACATAAAGACGAAACACCTAATTAGTCTTAAGCACTTAATTAATTAAACATAAATTAATTTCAAGAATAATTGAAATAATGTTCTTGCTTCGAAGAAACTAAAATATTGGTATACTGCAAGATTAGAGGAAGATGAAGAAGTGCTCATTACACCACTCAGAAACAGTTTTGCCCTCAGTTTCAGCTCTACTTTAAAAGTTGGTTGTACACTAAAAACCCAGATTAAAACTGTAGTCCAAGATGTAAATATGAAGATTTTCTGAATCGACGTGGTATAGATTTGAAGATTCCAAATATAATTTCGTTTAATTCAAATCAAAAGCAGAACTCTTCCATCCCTCGAATCCCATTGTAACATCAAAAATATTATTCATAGTTGTTTTTGCACCTTCTCGTTAGTAGGACTAATAAATCGATAGCTAGGGTTATTTTGCTAGTATCACAAACTGTGACGCTATCCACAAACGCTAGTATAGGTACTTCTTCGTAGAAAACCAATGCTAAGTTGTTGTTGATAAACATTTGTAAACGAAATGGCACAGAAAATGGTCTAAGCAAACTTGCTGTAATTCGAAGTAATTTACCTTTTTAGAGTCTATACAAATTGGTAACAAAGCGCAATTGGATTGCTGTCTTAAAGTCCATCGTCACATCCTAAAATTAAATATTTAATAGTTACAATTACACTTATAAGCTCGAACAATAACTAAGGGGTAAATCAATTTTATGGCATAACTTCAAAGTACGTAACAAGTATTTCTGTACAGATTTATAACTTGAATTTATCAATTGGCTTTATCGGTTTGACTTATCAACATTGTCTAACCTTTTTTGACGTTCTTATGTGCTCTCATATGTTTTCGTCTGCTCTGGATGTTTTTACTGAGATTGGGCTTGCCAGAGGTTCTGGTTTTGTCATAATAGTGGATTCATTATGAATGCCTGGTCTGCGGCGTGTTGAGTATTGTTGAGGTTTTTAGCTGTTCTTCTACATTCAACATGGAGTGCTGCGTTTTGAAGAAGAGTTCAGATTCAAGGTTATATGCTTATTTGTGATGTAAAGTTATTAATTAATGCCTAACGTTTTATAATATTTAATTGTGGTAATGTCTCAACTGAGCTCAATTCGCAGATGCAGCTTATCTTACCTCTTTAACTTTCTCTGAAAATGCTATGTCACTACAATAAAAACGCCTTCTGCATTTTGCTTGACAAGAAATCAAACAGTATGAAATCCAATGGCGCTATATTGAACAACACCAAAATCAATTCCGTTCTCTTCTGGCATCGCTGCAAATACTGAGATTCGCAATAAAATACTCATAAAACTCTATCCACACGCATAACGTCACACGGGATACACACTACAGAAGTCAGTTTTGATGGTCTGATGACCCGCAGTCACCGATTGCAAATATCGTTGCGCACACTCAAAATATTCGTCCGTTAAGCCGTCACTTTGTAACACATGTTAACACAAGCTAGCTTAATTACTATTATATTCAAAATGGGCAGGAAACATTAAAACAGTAACGTAGATTTACTTAATTCAACGCATCAATTCTAAGGGGCAAAAAGCGGTATGCAAGGCAATCTGAATTCCGGACAGAGCGATGAAGCCAGGCTATCAGTGTTGGCGCAGGTTCTGGGCGAGTCCGGACTCGAGAACTTTGGACCGGATAAAATGGACATTGTGGTTTGGCTTACGTACACGGAAACATAGCTGAAGATCGCTGTAGCTCGAAGCGGCAGACAGTGTAGATATGCGACGACGGGCTCAAGATGATGTAATAATGGACAGAGCCAGGGAGGTGCTAACGATAGCCGATACAAATTTGAAAATGAAGTTCTCCGATATACGAACGGGACGTGAACAGAACTCCAAAACGAATCTCTGTCTGGGGCACTGCAGATACGGCCACAAGCGCTATAAAAACGTTCCAGCACCGTAATACACATCGCACTAAACAAAGAACTCAAAACTACAAGCTATTAACTCCAATGTATATACCTATCTTCTGCCATGTACGGACTAGCTTAGCGGGAAGAGCTTCAACGCAAATCCTTCTTCGATAACATAAAACCAGGCGGTGACTGACAGTCCTGCAAACTGATATAACAAAAGTACGACAAACATTGAAGTAATGATTACTAAACATACAGAAAAGATACAGCTACGATGGTACGTTAATGTTATAAACAAGATTTGAAATCCCCTATGTCAAAAATACTTTGAAAGTCACAATAAGTAAAAATAGTAAAGTAAGGAATTAAACTAATACTGAGCAAACAATTGACCATTCCTAAAATAAATATAGAAAGCGGGCAGCTACAACGGCGAAGAGAAGCTGTCTAAGTCTAAATAACCAGATGTTTGCCAAATGAATTGTATCCAATAGAACAGAACTTTGAAAATCTCAAGAACTTTGAGAGGTAAGATAGTTAGCAATAGGAAAATAAGATAAGTAAAAACCAATATTACAAAAAGTGGAAATGATATAAAAATGGATTCAATCAAACAAGCGAACCTTAAAAATAAACATAATTAAAAACGAGAATATAAAATAGACAAAAATTCTGAGACAAACAACACACCATTCCAGAACAAATAGAGAACAGAATGTATGTAGACGGTTAAAATATAGAAAATAACTATTTGAATTAGAGAAATGGACATGGACATAGAGGAGTGGTTATTTCGAGAATGACCAACAAACTGTGGGCGACTGCAAGTCATTTATACTTGAAACATCGCAAATAACATGCGAATTTACAGAAATGAATTTTAAAAATTCTTGTAACATCAGAGATGTTAGCCTACATATAGCATAGAGGAACGAGAATATAATTGTTCTAGCAATCATCGCCATACCATATAGAATTTTCTCCGAAAAAACCTCCTCGGCGATAACTTTACAAGTTCAAATTAAACACTAATTGGAAGAACTTTATTAAGATAACATCCATAAACATACATTTAAGTGGACAAGCCTAACAGCTATGACTATAACGCCAAGTCTGCATTACAAGACCCAGAAGGAAAAGCCAAATGGCTAAACTGACACAGAAAGCGTCACTGTACGTCTAACGAGAATATGCCCCTTAGCTGGGTGTAGTAATTTAATAGTCGGTAAGATGCAAAAATGAAGATAAGTCATTGCTCGAAAACGGAACCAAAACAAACATTTTCAAGGATGTCAATTTTACAAGAGATGTAGGGCAAGTTCTTCTAGAGCTTCGTTAGCAGGATGGACAATGGCAGTTCGAAGAATAGCTACGAGCAATCAGCGTCAATCTACACACTGACAACTAGATGTTCCTCTAGGACTTCATCGAAATGAAAGATGATTGCGAAACGATAGATTGATAGCGGGAAGGTACGAGGGTGTATTCGACCGGCAGCAGATATGAAATTTGGCGAAACTCAAACGAGATGTTAATAGAAATTTCGTAATTTACCTAAAATTGAGCAGGGAAGGCCCACACCCTCTCTACTTGAAGTCGATTTTCTCGGTAGTCGTTATTCTTCATAGCTGAAAGATGTGACCACTGCGATAGGTTAATTGGTTGCATGTATCATTTCTTTCCATTTTTCTCAGTATTTTGCGGTGCTATTGTGATTTTAGAGCACTAATGATCTGGTTAGTTCTTGAACTTGATCTAACCAACGTTTGCGTGATCTTCCTCTTGCACGTCTCCTTTCTATCTTACCTTGAACCGTAAATTTACCAAGGTTATCTTCATTTCTTCGCGTCAGGTGACCAAAATATTGCAGTATTCTTTTCTGGTCTGGCTCGTATTTTAGTTTTAGTAAGCATAGACAAGTTCATGCGATGTGCCGACCATGGAATTCGTAACATCCTTTTCCAACACCAGAATTCGAAAGCATCTATCTTCTGTTTATCAACAGCTTTTAATGTCCAGAATTCTGAGGGGATTGGAAAAAAACTAGTATTTGTACTAATTTTGTTTTAGTAACGATTGTGATGCTTCCATCCTTCCATATTTTGTTGAGCTCAGTCGTTCCTGCCTTCCAAACCACAGACTTTCTTAACATTTAGGACGACCTGCGCTCTGTTTGTGATTATTATTTTTGTTTTGCTTTTGCTTAGTTCGAGTCTTACATTTTTACTTTCGTCTTCGATTCTCTCTAACATTTCGGTTTCGTTTAAGGCAATTAGCATAGTGTCATCGGCATATCTTAGGTTTGATATTCTCTTGCCACCAATAGTGTTTCCCCCTTTCCATTTCCCCAAGGCTTCTCTGATAATATGTTCCCCGTATATGTTAAAGAATAGCAGGGATAAAATACAACCTTGTCTTACACCTTTTTGGGTTTTGAAGGAATTGGATAGCGTATCATATATATTGATTTTCGTTGTTCCTGTAATAATAATTGCTTTATTAAAAAAGACTAGATGTTCTGGTACGCCCATTTCTAATAAGATATTCCATAGTTTTATCCATTGAAGAAGCTCTAGGAGACAAATCATTTTTCCTAATATTTATAGAACTGTGCTTTTGAAAAACCACTTAATAACAAGGAATGAATACTTTTCTTGTGATGAGAACTCTAGTAATACGTAACGGTAAAATGTTCATAAAACTGATTCAGATGACAATATCCAACATTTCTACATTTCTAGTTCTTAGAATGTAATATATTCTAATTGCTAATAAAACTATTAATAAACAGTATATATATTTGACAACTAAATTGCAAAAAGGATTTAAAATGTTTATGCAAAAAAAAATTATGTCATTGCGTTTACATGAGATGTCGGTATGTATAATCTTTGTTATATTGTTTTGACCAATCATAATTATTTGATGACTGAAATTTTATAGTTAAAAATTCGGAATACAAAGCTAATGCGAGTTACTATATTTAGTCAGAACAAACAACAAAAATTCCTCACACATTCTAAAGTAAACGATTGTTGTGAACAACAATACATCCAATTAGACCTTCTATAGTATCATCTCTTAATATTGACTGTAAACATATGAAA
Source organism: Agriotes lineatus (assembly GCA_940337035.1). Lineage (NCBI taxonomy): Eukaryota > Metazoa > Arthropoda > Insecta > Coleoptera > Elateridae > Agriotes > Agriotes lineatus. Next base: position 31,935,591 of record OW679197.1, on the reverse strand, counting down.
CCAAAACTCAGGTAAAATCATAATCACTAATGCAATCCTTATATCTTATTGATTCTACCTTTTCTTATTTACCTTATTCCTAGGAAATTTATAATAACCAACAGATTATTGTTTGATGCCTCATTAATTTTCGTATCGTCCCAAAACTTTGAAAAACAAATTTTAGTTTTTGCCACTTCTGTAAGACAATGTTTAATGGGTTTTTACAGAATATATTCCCTTGCATTATCACAGCAAATAATCAACATGCAATACAAATGAAAAATTTCTAAAATTTTATCTACTTACATAGAACAAACTCTCACGACATACAGTAACTTTTCTGCACAGAATTCATTTACCATTAATCATGGTGATCAGAAATTTTACGCTACATATTAAGCTCTTAAAAACAAAATTTAGAAATATTTCTCCAAGAAGAGTTGTAAAAATACAAATAAGCCGTTTTTCTTCTTTTAAAATAAAAACCCTTCTGTACGTATCGCCAATCCCCAGTTTATAAAACTGTGGCCCTCCAGTTCAGTCAACTCGAATTACTTCTTGTAAGCTTGGGGCTTAAGGGTGTCGTTGTTTTAACCTACTGCAGGACACGCGAAGGAGCACTTCTATTATTGTGGTTTCAGGGTGACATCTAAAAGTAGCTTCAAAGGTCAACTTCAGCCACGGATAATTTATTTTCCTCTCCCCTTTGCGCTCCAACTCGAAACAGTTTTCAAATGACTTCCAGGTTTTCGTTTAATTTTCAAATTCGCTAAAAGATTGTTTCGAAAAATTTCCATCTAGAAAATTTACTACGGCTATTGTTGATATTTAACTTGATTATGATATGCTTATAGGGCATTCAAGTGAATTTCAGATTGAAACATAATAGATTTTAAGTAAAACTCGATAAATCAAAGAACCAAAATAAACGAGTGGACCTAGCTTGCATTCAAGACAGAAATCTCGTACTGACCTTAATCTTGGGGCTATTAGATGAAAAGTTCGCTTTGATTCGTAAAGCAAATCGCTCACAGCAGTTAAGCTTTCTGACAAACAGACAATTGTACCCTTTGTAGGAAAACGTTCTAGTCAAAGCTTTTGATTACCTTCCCTATAACATCAAATTTCAGGAAATAAAGAGAAAATTAACTTCTTTCAGGTGCTCGTGACATTGAAGCGACATGATAAGACACAACTAGCACCATTGCTGGGCGCATTATCATTAGGTAATTTTTCGGTGCAGGTTTAATTTTGCATTAATTGCCGCTTTAATGTACTTTTTAAATTATACAATTTAATCTGAAGTCTTCCTTATTTACATTATAGCATCTACATGTACTACTGATGGATTTCTAGCGGTTATTAATTATTTACTATGGCTTTAGTAAAACCTCTAATTAATTGCTTTTGCCGGAAGGGCGAGAAAGTAAAGTACAAAACTTCTTTTATAAGACGCCTTTTTTCACGTAAAAAGATCGGCATAGCCGTTAGCACAAAAAACAATAGAACAAGACTAAATGATCAGACAAATAACATACGCAATATTGAATCAAATTAATGGTAAAGTCAAAATACACATATAAACACAGACACTTGAACCTTAGTATTGGGGAGGGATTCTGTCACAAAAAGCTTGCTGACCGTTTTAACGTAAGAGGCTTTAAGCTAGTGCCGATGAAAGCTTACAAGCTAGCTGTTCGCGTGGCATTTTGCTTTTAAATGATGGTGCTGTCGTTGGATGTTAAAAATGTCATGGACAGCCGACCCTACAAACCAATTATAAAAAATCCTCAATCGTAAGATTCTGAAATACTTTGCACATATAATGAAAAGAAAAGAGAATAACCTAGAAAAAATAGAACACAAAGCAAGGCTGAAGAAAAAATGACCCAGAAGGAGGTCACCCAAGAAATGGATAGAAGAGGTACCTCAACTTACTCAAAGGCCTTTACTTCAGTGTACTAGATTGTTGAGCAACGGTAATAAATGTAAAAAAATAATAAAATAATATGAGCAATGACAAATCATGTCTATCGAAATTCCCCACGTGAAGATTGCCCTCCAGAGAGAAAGTTTTAAGTGGAAACACAATTTAATATATTTATATTTAGAAGAAATGTGTATTTAACTTTTACCATCAAAGTGAAATCAATTAGCCTTTAATGTACTCCTCCAGAAGTCACACCACAGATGCTGCTTCCTTCACTTTTGTCCCTTGGTTGTTTAATCATTTTTCAGTACGCTAGACTTACAAAGGCCAATATAATTTCCAATCCAGTATGAATCAGTCGCCTATAGTCCACTTAACATATTATTCTTTTGCCCATAGCAGTCTATGTACCCAATCAATTAGAAGTTGTTCTTTCTGTAGCCCTACATCTCTTCTTCCATATTCTGAGAGTCTTCTATGCACTACTGGATCTCCAGTCTTAGCTAAATCTTGTTGCAGGTTGCAAAACTATTCCAAATAATGAGTAATCTTGAAGGTTAGGTAGTCTTTCTTCGCCTTTCACATTTTCTTCGTCCTATTACTTCAACTGATTCAGTTCTCTTTTTTGTGTAGCCATTTCAATTTACCGCCACATTCCTGACCAATACTTCCTGTATTTTCGAAATGAGTCTATCTAACATCACAATCCTTTCTGGCTCTCTTGTTGTGATATTCAGGATGAAAGCCAATTTATTTGAGACACTAAAATATATCTGTCAATGATATTTTTATATTCAAACCTAAATAAGTATTATGAGTAGGTATAAAAACAGATTGAGTCAGTGCTTATAACTTAACATGGTTTATGGCACATTGCAACGTGTAAGAATATAAAATAGTAGCTGTGTTTACTTTAATTCGCCCAATGCTACACAGGGTGATTCACGAATAGTGTCTAATTTAGCGACTTTATTCCTGCAACAAAAATTACTCTTTCATAAAATACTTCGCTGTTTTTCAATTTGAATACAATTTTGTGATCACGATTTTAGGAAAATGAAACAAAAGTATCAATAAAATTGTGTTGCAGAAGAAACGGTGCTAAATCAGACACTATTCGTGAATCACCCTGTATATAAGTGCAGCTTCAATGTGGTATTGCACTATTTGTAAAATAGGACTTTGCTGCAACTGTTCTTCTATTTATCCTTAAATAATCACAAGGTTCGTCCCAATACTTGCATTAGATGCTACCCTGTTGTTACTTTAATGTTACACCTTGCCATTCGTTATACTACGCTGTCGCTCTCTCTCTCTCTCTCTCTCTCTCTCTCTCTCTCTCTCTCTCTTCAGTGCAGTCTCAAACGAGGGTCGTTTGTAGCATGGAACAGAGTGGTATATTGGTCTATTCATTCTTTTGTTTTTAAATCATTTTTTTCTTCTTCCTTGTCCACTTTTACCATTTATTTTCCCTTCTAATATAATTTGTAATAGGTTGTATTCTCTGTCTCATTGTGTGTTCCAAGTTGTAGTTCTGATCCTATTCTATTTATCACTTCTTCGTTTGTTACTCTTGCAGCCCAAGAAACAAGCATTCTTCTAGAAATCCACACTTTCGAAACGTGTTGGAGCATCTTTTTCCATCATCCACGTTTCACACCCATAAAGTACCGCTGACGAGATATTTATAGTTTGTCACATTTCTTATATCTATGTCATTTATACGTACCAATGGATGGAAGTCAAGTGATCTAGAAAACGCCATGGAGCTTGTTCTTGTGATATTTATGTTACGACCCATCTTTCTTTACTTTCTATGTATACACGATCCATTATAGATGGTAGTGATCAGTGCGATAATTATGGCAACATTTGCGTATCTAATAAGTATTATTTATAATCTTGCCGTTAATTTTTCCTTCGCGTTTGCCATTAATGTTCCTTGAAATATCCATTCCAAATATAATACTGCATAGTAAGGGTGACAACCATAGGCGGGACTAAGGGGGGTGCTTGGGGTTGCTTAGCACTCCCTGAGCCTCAGCTTAACATACAGTACGTCAAATGTGGTGTGGAACAGTGTTGCCAGCGGTAGCGAAATTCCGCTACTGGTAGCGACTTTCACATTTTCAGGTAAACTACTCTTTCTGTTCATGATACGGCAAAATTTTACAAGGAAAGTTGTTCAGAATGATAAATTATGGTCCTATACAAAATTTCAGGAAGATATACATACTTAAATTAAACCGTTAAAATTGTATTGATTAAAAATGACGATTTGATTTAAGTCGGTAGAACTTCCTGAAATTTTGTATGGAGCCATAATTTCCCATTCTGAATAACTCTTTTTAGTAAAATTTCGCCGTATTATAAAGAAAAAAGGTAGTTTACCTGAAAAGAGAATACATTTTTTTTGTTTAATATAAAAATAACGGTTTAATCTAAGGAAGTAGATCTTACTAATATTTTGTATAGGGCCATAATTTATCATTCTAAACAACTTTTCTTGTAAAACTTTGCTGTATCATGAATAAAAAGGGTAGTTTACCTAAATAGAAACTATTTTTTTCACATTTTTCATGGCCGACTTAATTTCTAAAAATTTATTTTTATCGATTATACCTATAGTGAACACAATCCGGGGACACACTGTATAATTATAGCTCCATCGGCATAGATAAATATTGATATTGCTTCCATATCAATATGTCGATATATGGGATATCGATAAATCCAATATTGATATTTATTGATATCTCCATAATTATCGATAAACACTATACAGGGTGCGGCAACGATACGGTGGTAGGAGATATTTCTAAAACTGTAGGTTCCATAAAATTTGCTAATATAGGTACATAGGTAGTAGGTGGTATACATTTATAAAATATTTTTGATTTTACGTGTTGATCCAAAAAGTGTGGCGAACCAAAGTTTTTTTTACATAGAACGCCTTATATTTAGGTAGCTCAAAGATTTTGAGTCGAAACGCTAATGCTAATGCCCTTTTTTCTTTTGTCGCTCTATTGTATGTGTGTATGATGTGTATAATGCAGTATGCACTGTATACACTTATGAGTATGAAAGGCTACATACCACACTTTCATCAGCATTCAATAATTTAGGGTTATAAAAGTGACATAATCGATAAGCAATTATACATTTGCGTTTTGCAGTTTAATAACAATAACATTATAGAATGTTAGAATACCTGACAGTAGTTTATAATACTAAAATAATTACAATGAAACTGTAAAAGATGTATTTTACAAGGCAGTTTGGAGCACCAATCATTTAAAATCACTCTATGTACAGTTGTATGGGCGCAACATTAACCGTTCTGTAGTTATTGACAATTTTATTTTAAAAACTCTGGTATGATACTCGCGCACAACTTTCTTTTTCAGTGATCTTATAATTAGCCAAAAATTTGAATTTTAATTTTTAAGCATTTGTCAAAATTTTTCAAAAATTACAAATTCTACAAAAACGATACAAAATAGAGCGTTAGTTGAAGAGACAATTTTTCTCTGAAATTTTAAGCTGAATTAAAAAATGTAATAATATACCGGGTGTTTTACTTAAAATAGAAGTTAATGAAATAAAACAAAAGAAACCCATTTTAGAAGTATTCCCTGGAAAATCACCTATCTCAAATCAATATACATTAACAATGTAATTTGAAACGCCGTACCTCTTTTCGTTTTTGAGATTTTCTGTTCACACACACACACGCGCGCGCGCGCGCGCGCACACACACACACAGACAGACAGACCAATGAACAAAAACATGTTTTTTTCGAAAACTGATAATGAATGTTGACATTTACATGACCTAAATCGGATGACTGTTTTTTGTTCACTGGATGTAAAAGACGTTTACAATCTAGAACAAAAAAGACTTTTACTTTCAGCAATTTTTGATTAAAGAAGCCGTCACAATGTAGACAAAATTTTCTTTGAGTTTCCGCTAATGTGGAGCTGTACAGTTTTCGAAAAAACGTTGTTTGATACTCGATTGCGAAATTCTTTTGCATTCTCGAATATTTTTTTGTCGCGATGCTCGCAAAAAAAACTCATTCTCGACTGCAAAAGTAGCATTTCGCAATCTAGAATCAAAAATAACTATTTTGGGTTCAGGGGACTCGACACCGTGAAGATTTGTTGAAAACATAATTTCGAATTTTTGGTGTGAAACCAATACTTCCTTTATTGTAAAAAGAAGTAAGAATTCTGAATTTCGGGTGGCTGCTCTGAGCTACCTTTCGAGTGTAAAATAGTGGGTGGTTAGGAATGCTATACAGGGTGCTCAAAATTTTAAAATGTAATAATATCGGATTTTTTCTAAATAGAACATGACCATATATAGGCATATTCGTTTAATGAAATTTTGAAATTTCTGGGATCTGAAACAGAGAAGTCGCTACTTGTTCGTGCAGAACGAAATATTGATAACTGCCATGACGTTTTAGCAACCCCAAATTTTACACTTTTACACCGTTGACGCACTCCTACTTTTATATTCACATTTTTGGTTTTTTCATTCTGTACTTCAACTGTCGCTATTTGTTGCCAATATAAATTTCTGATAATGTTTTCATTTGTTCCATTGAAACCTATTAGATTGTTCTGCGATAAGATTCTGTCGAAGGCTTTTTCGTAGTCAACGAAGCAAATGCGCAGGTTTTTTTCCACGTTTAAGGATCTCTGCCATAACAACAGGACTTAGTTTGGCTTCTCTGGTTTCTAACCCTCTCCTGAATCCAAACTTGCTGTTACTGAGATTAAACCACTCCCTCTAACATCAACCAATGAAAAACGGCACAATGCATAGTTGCGCATGTACTAACTTTTGATAATGTACATAGCAACTGTGATAATCACATACCTTCCTGACTAATAAGTGATAGTCACATGTTTACACAAACATCGCGTTATCTGCTGTGAGTACAATTGTCATAACAACCACATTAACTGTACCTTTAATATTTATAAATAAACTGTCCAAACGTTGTTTATTGACTCATGATATAGTCTAGCCGAATGCAACTCGTGTCTTCTTGATTATCAAATAATTTCTGTTTCCACTCGATATATTGTTTTAAGCAATCACGCTCGTCCTTCGGACTCACGTGATTGTCAAACAATATATCTCGTGTAAACAGAAATGATTATTTGATAATCAAGAACTCACTAGTTGCATTATATATACAGTGTATCTGCGGATTGAGTTCACATAAGGTGTAAATAATAAAACATATTCGACTTAGAAGCTGATACTAGGAATCGCTCCTGCTTGTTCTCAAACCAAGATTTTGAGAAAATCAATCAAATTAATTAATATACAGGGTGTTTTTCGAATCGATTTTTAAAAAATGGATAAAAGTAAACTACCTTTATTAGAAGAGATAACAAAAAAAAAGGATTAAGAAAAGTTCAGAATTAAGCGTGATGGTAGACTCTCAATTTTCAGAAAAATCGGACTACTTTGATTTTTGAATTTTTTTAGGATTTTTTATACCAACATATCTTTTATCGTAGCTGGAGGAGGCACACATTATTTTTTTAACATATTAGTTCATAAACCAGTTAGAGTGCCTCCTACTCCTACAGCCACGATAAAAAGTATGTTGGTAGAAAAAATTTAAAAAAAGTTAAAATCAAAGTAGGCTGATTTATCTGAAAATTGAAAACCTACAATGACTCGTAATTCTAAACAACTGTTCTTAATACTTTTTTTGTTATCTCTTCTAATAAATGTAGTTTACTCTTGGCTACTTTTTAAAAATCGATTCGATAAACACCCTGTGTATTAATTAATTGGATTGATTTTCTCAAAATCTTGGTTTGAGAACAGGCTTCTAAGTCGAATATTTTTTATTATTTACACCTTATGTGAACGCAATCCGCGGACACACTGTATATAAGTTAGAACACTTTTAATATATGGCTCATTAAACTGATTGTTCTAGAATCGTTGCATTTTCGGGCCTTGGAACTGAAGGCGAGGGTTGTCAAACCTTACGTAATAAATAAAAGCCTTACGCTCTGTGTAATGCGTTAATTTTTCTCCTAGACTGTTACCTTATTGACCCAGATGCGAAAGTAGCACTTACGCGCTTAGCAACGTTTAGACTTTTAGCAATGAGTGATCTCGCACGTTGATTTTGCTCATGGTGCATAGAATACGAGGTGTAACGTTCCGCAGAATGGAGGCATTGTGGGCGGAGCCTCAAATTCAACCAATAAAGAATGGGCCCGCAAAGGACACGAATGGTAGTACTGAAATGTATTGTTGAAAACGCTGTCTCTGTCAAATTCGAGTTTAGGTTTTGCGAATTTGACATCGACTGACAGTGTCAGCAAAAATATACGATCGCGGCAATGGTTACACCATGATCGCTGCCATGATGGATTTCCTAGGCCCATGGAGGATTGGTTGACATCTCCCCTCTACTTTCTGAACGACTGCGCATCTCCGGGAAAGTTTCACCTAGTATTTTTTACACAATGGCATTTGCCCATATATGTGAATGTGCGTTACTAAGGTAATTATTCTCACTTACGAAAAGGTGCAATAGAAAAATGTATGCCCAAAGATTTCAATTTGGGGATGTAAAGATAAATTAGCTCAGTACATTTACTTCTGTCCGCTTTGAACGATTTAAACATGTCTCGTTGTACAAAAAGAGTAGTTTACCACTGTCACTGTCCCTCCATAGAAACTCTCCCTGTCCTTGCATACAAGAGCTTTGATTCTTGTTAAGGGTTGTTCAGCTGCAACTCTGGGTTTCCGTCCAAGCAAAAGACAAAGTACTCGAGGCAGCCGGATCATGAAATATACACAGCGAGAATGCATGGCTGCAGTAAACAATGCACAAAGCAATGACTGTAATTTAGCAACAAGTCGGAGTGTTAAATGATGCAGCAGAAGCAGTCTATTACACACGTCACTTCTGTGTGCCGTTGTTTATAATGCAGGCAGCTATATGATTAGAGCAGTGGCGTGACCGCTACCTGCCACTTTACCCCCTTATCGGCCGTGTCATTAGGACAAGTTCGAGTGAATAAAAAACACGTTTTAATTGTTTTAGCCCCAATGCACAATAAATTACACCCTAAATGACACGTCCGTCGCGCTAACCGCGCTAACCGCGCTTCGGCACGAGATGCCCGCCGTAAATCTGCGTTATGTTTGTCTTCAGTTGTGATTATCTTTGACGAACTGTATTGTGTATGGAGCGTGTTGTTTCAGAATACGTGCTCAGCGGGAGTCCAAGGGCTTCGGGTTATCCTGCGAGGTCTCCCATGGCTGCCAACACAAACTCCCAGCATAGGTAAGTTAACTCGCTTCCTGAGAACTAGATCGGGACTGTTTGCTCGGGAAGAAGCTGCCGGCATATAAAACATCTCGAACTTCATTAATCATTACTCCATCACATCTGGAAGCAATTAAATCCGGAATTGTTTTGTTTGGCGCGTAAAAAGCCCGATTCCGCTCGGAATGCTGGTTCTTGCCATTTTTGCTGGAATTACAGAGACAGAGTTAGTACTTTAATTACGCCAGCGCCTTCGGGCCCGGTTTTGGTTTTGGCAAAAAGTTGGTAGGTGCGGGTTGGCTAGTAATGGATGGGTTATTACAGAAATTTTATAGAGGAAATACTGCTAAATGCACGAAAGATATGACAGACACCAGAACAGTGTTGCTAATTTGAAGGTTTTAACCCTTTTTAGTACATTCTCGGCTCGAAAATCTCGATTTGCCGAATTTACCAGAACATGAAATACGAATTTTAAAACTGCCTGCCAACAATATTAATTTTTGGTTGTATATTAGCGAGGTAACTGATTTTAATAATAAATATAAATTTAAAAGTTTTAAAAATTGTGTGTACTCTCAAATTCAATTATTTTTTCTGAAATGTATTTCAAACCTAGCAAAGAAAAAGTTGCTATCAAAAGTTATAGATTATGACAACCCACTTGTCAAAAATATTATAAAAACATATTTACATTAAAAAGCTAAGTAGTATTTTACTATATCGTCTTTTGCCCTTCCTAGTAGAGAAACTCCCTTTCAGGGCCGGACTGGCCAAAAAAATTAGGCCGGGAAAAAATGACGAGGCACAACACATGTATTTAAAAACGACAATAAGTGAATGACTCATTATAAAAAAATATTTGCTCAATCGCAATCGCAATACAGTAGAATAGATAATATTAGTATGTACTTAAAAGTGTAACAGTTTTTTAGAAGCTCGCTCTTCTGAGCAATTAAATTTATTATTTTTGCACTGTCCAAATCACTTAAAATATCTTTTTCACACGTTATCAACATGAAAGCGTCTAGATGATCCTGACACAAACAAAGAAGAGTTTTTAACATATTTCAAAATCGAAAGCTTCGTTCACATGCAACTTCAGTGGTTGACAAAGGCCCGGGTCTGCCCACCGGGAAATTTCCCGGTGTCCCGGTGGGCCAGTCCGGCCCTGCTCCCTTTGTAATATTATCAACGATGCTCATATTTGCTTAAAACTTGAAAAATAATTTGTAACTGAATACGTCGCTTTGACTATTTACTTCAAATTTTCAATATTGAAGTTTTTAAGTGTTGCCAAATTAAAAACTGAAAGTTACCAAAAACAAAGCGCTACCCAATGTTAGTAGTAGCATTTTCATATTTGATGGCGAGACTAAAACAGTGTTGATTGTCACAAAATCAACTTATCAGTGTCAACAAGTGTCTAGTTTCTCACAAACGTTGTAAATGGGAGTAATGATTGTAACATGCAATGTTAGGCTTTAATTGACACTGACAAGTTGGTTTTGTGTGTTTTATTTTCGCCATCAAATATGAAAATGCCTCTAAATCCGACCATTCGTATATGGTTGTTAAAAAAATATTAAAAGTTCTGTAAGGGGGAAAAAGTAACTCGTGACGTCATAAAACCCGTGAAATTTGTGCAGTTGTAAACATTTCTGATAAAGTATGAGAACATTTGCAACCAGTTTTTTATTATGTTCTAGTCATCATTCATCAATCATTAGCCATTTTCAGTCCAATTACGGATGTAGGCCTCCCCTAGTTCCCTCCACCTTGTTCTGTCTTGGGCAATTCGTTTGCATGCTAGGCCGGCGTGTCGCTTCAGGTCGTCTACCCATCGTATCTGTGGTCTTCCACGTGTTCTCTTTCCCAACCATGGCTGCCAGTCTAAGACACTTCTGTCCCACCTATCATCTGTTTGACGAGCATTGTGTCCTGCAAAATGCCATTTGAGTCGAGCTGTTATTTCTCTTGAATCTGTAAGTTTTGTCGTTTGCCGTATCCACGAATTTCGTTTTTTTTATCTTTAAGTGTTATGTTTCACATTTGGCGTTCCATGGCTCGTTGGGTCTTTATTAATTTATCTATATTTCTCCTTGTGATGGTCCAGGTCTGTGCTCCATAAGTTAAAACGGGTAGTATGCAGCTATTGAAAGCTTTTGATCTAAGATGTTGGGGTATCTTACTATTTCTCAATATATATTTGAGCCTACCGAAGGCGGCCTGATTTTGTTCTTCTTTTAATTTCTATTTCTTGACTGTCTTTTCTGACAGTGATCTTTTGTCCGAGATATACATATTTTTCTACTTGTTCTAAAGTATTATTTTCTAGTTCTATATCTACGTGTTCTTCAATGTTTGTCATTATTTTGGTTTTAGTTTTGTTTATCCGTAATACTACTCTCTTGGAGGCTTCAGTTAGTTCGTTCAGCATGGATTCTAATTGATCTTTATCTGTGGCGAATAATATGATGTCGTTCGCGTACTTTAAGTGAGTTAAGTGTTTACCATTTATGTTTATACCCTTTTCTTCCCAATTCAATCCTTTGAAAATGTCCTCGAGAGCCATTATAAATAATTTGGGCGATATTGGGTCTCCCTGCCGAACCCCTCTTTGGATTGGAATTGGTTCGGTTTCCTCTGATAGGTTGATCGTTATTATTGTTTTTTCGTATATATCTCGAATGAGTTTCATGTATCTATGATCTATCCTGGAGTTCCATAGGCTTTGTTGTATTGCCCACGTTTCGAAACTATCGAAAGCCTTTTCAAAGTCTATTAGTGCCACGTAGGGGGAAGATGGTATTCGTTTACTTTTTCTATTATTAGTTTAAGTGTTAATAAGTGGTGAACTGTACTGAACCCCTTTCTGAATCCAGCCTGATCGTCGGATAGGTACGTTTCTATTTTATTATTTAGTCTGTTCATTGGTATTCTGGACAAAAGTTTATAAACTTGTCACAAGAGTGTTATAGGCCTATAATTCGCTAGGTCTGTTTTGTCGCCCTACTTGTATAGTAGTATAGTTATAGCTTCTTTCCACTCCTGTACTATCTTTCCCGTCTCCAACCATTTGTTAAATAGTATCTTCTATTAGCAATTTTTAATCCATTACTGAGCTTTCTCATCTTTCCTACAGGGTGTTTCGTCAAATTTTGACAGCTTCTAGCGACTTTGTATTCCAGATAGAAAAAAATTGTTCAGATAAAAATTGTAGGGTATCATCCAAACCGTCCGAATTTGCTACTTGAAGAAACAATTGAGCATCACGAGTGAACTTTTTGACTTATTGTATACTTTTATTAACGGAACACCCTATATATTATGTATTTATTGGCTATAATTACTTTATCCATTGTTGAAATATCCGCTATTATAGACTCAAAATATTACTAATTTACTATATGAAATAAATCACAGTAACCATTGAAATATAATCAACGATTTTAATACCAAAAACAATTTGATAACTTTGTTTTTCAATGGTTACTGTGATTTAGTTCATATAGTAAATTAGTAATATTTTGATTCTTTAATAGCGGATAGTTCAACAGTAGATGAAGTAATTATAGGCAACTTATATATTTTTGCAAAGAGAATTTTAAGCGCTATCCAATAAACACATAATAGATTGGGTGTTTTATTAAAAAAAGTATACAATAAGTCCAAAAGTTCACCCGTGATGCTCAATTGTTTCTGTAAGTAGCAAATTCGGACGGTTTGGATGATACCCTACAATTTTTATCTGAACAATTTTTTCTATCTGGATTAACAAAGTTGCTAGAAGCTGTCAAAATTTGAGGAAACACCCTGTACATACTTCTTAGAAAGATTATTTTTTCAATTTTTAATGGTATTTTGGCAGCTTGTAATAAAATTTTTTTACTTATTACAAAATCCATTGGCTCCGCTGGGTGTGAATTTCGCGAGAAATTGCTAATTGTTCCCAAGTCTTTTCTTGGCCAGGAAGAGAAACTGATCCCTTGTTTTAGTTTTTTACCTTCCGTTAATAATTTAATAATTCCGTCTGAAAGTTCCTTTCATAATCTTCCCTCATCGAGTGTGACGAACATATACGGTAAGTGTTTTCTTTGAATGGAAGATTACGACCGCAGAACTCAATTCATGTTTGACGAATATTTTCATTTCGAGGGAATAAATAAAAACGTATTTTACTTCCGCTTATATTACAACGATGATAAGCATTTTTACAATCGGCCACCATACAAATTAGAGGGGATTTTAAACGGTTTTGCAAATTCTTTACTTTTTCAGCTTCAATTTTTAAATTTGACGCGCATCGTATGACGTCACGAGTAACTTTTGCGGGGTAAAAATTTGAAACTATGTATTTAAATGCGAACAAGGCAACCTTCTCTACAAAATCAGTGACATTTTTACCAACCTTGAGCAGTATCAACTTTAGGGCTGTGTGACAGTTGCATTAGTTTAGTGAGCAGATTCTTCTATAAATTCCAAAACCGTGGTCTCAAGTCACGGGACTATCTAAAATTAATACTCACCAAAGCATTTCCTTGAACGCAAAATTTTAAAAATTAAGTGGAAGTACTTGCACAGCGTTGGTGATTAACATTTATGGACGAGGAATATATGTGATCAAAAATTATTTTCATCTAGTAGCTATGGCTATAGAATAGTTCCTAATTTATGAATGCAACTACGTTTATAAATACTTAAATGTCAAACTTGACATTAGATCTTTAAGTGAGTTATAGTTGCATTTAAAAATTAGGAACTATCCCATAGCCATACTAGATGAAAAGAATTTTTGATCATACTATATATAGTAGTTCTAGAAAGTATCCGGAATTTTATAGTTTTAAGAAATGTCAAAAAACTTCCTTTTAGAAAGTCCTGGATCGATCACTTTTTTGTGTGTATTGTCAGAGTAGTAGATCATGAATAAAACAAAAGACAGGTATTTTAATAAGTATGTGTTATTTTTAAAAAGCTAAAAAAGAATTACTTTTTCCGGATACTTTCTAGACGTACTATATATAAAGATTATTTCTACCATACGAATTGACAAAATAAAATGTGCAAACCTTATCGAAACGAGTATTTTCTTGATTTTCATTTCCCCTTTTTTAAATTTGTAGGTGGCCAAACTCAGTAGCTCAGTGGTAAAGTAGGTGAGGTTTTTAAAAATTCAAAAATGCGGATAAAAGCCTCTAAAGACTGCCATCATTCGTAAGTGATGTAAAGCCAAGGGTCCCGTGTTACTACGATTTAGAGCATGTAAAAGATCCCTTGCTAGGGTTGGAACTCCTTAGTCTCAGAAAATTTCTAGGTAGGATTTTGACCGTACGGTCACAGCAATCGGTGTCTAAGGTACCTGGTATTTCACATGTCTAGACCTTGTCCATTACAAACAAACAAATAATAAACAAATGTGTAGGTACATTAATTTTAAATATTTGACACTGACAATTGACTGTTAGGATTGTTGAGTCAGTAATTTTAGCATAGCAATGACAGACCAAACCTTGCTATTTTACCCTAAACAAGGAAGTTACTTAGCGAGCCAAATTATTGCTTTGATAAACTTCCGAGGCAAATTATATGATCAACATCTAGAGCGACAGCGAGGGAGTTTGCCGATAGGGGGGTACACCTATAAGCAAAAAATTTTGAGTTCAAATTTTACCTCCAAACAATCATCATTTTTTCCAATTGTAACTAAAGAAATGGGTTCGTGCTAGTGTCATTAAAATAATCCCAAATAACATTTTCTCCTTTCTGCGGCTATAAATTTTAACGTGATTGGTAGAAATTTGAAAATTCAAATCAACTGATTTGATATTAGAGAAATCATCAACACAAAACAGTTTTATCAGTTTTTTTTTGCGATGGGTATGTAGGTACATTCTACGGAGAACCGAATATAATAATCAAATATAAACGTCAAACAACGAGGGCAAATATAAATACCCATGATCTTTGCTTACAAAAATTGACATATAGCTACAGTAAAGGCTAAAATGACTGCCTATTTCCCAGATGTCAACATCCTGCAAGGGATTAAAATGTCCGTGAGCTGTTTTGCAAGGCCCTTGCTACAATTCCGAGGCACCACTAACTTACTTAACTGTTTCAATTCATTCGCTTTATTCACTCTCCGAAAATAAACATTTTAAACAATGCCATACGTGAATGCAGTATTCTTTCTTCTACTTAAAAGAAAATGTATATAATTTTGCTATAATTAGGGGATCAATAATTTAACATTCAAGGTTTAACACTGGAATCCCTGTGTTCCCTTTGAATTTAGCACTATAGTTACGAGTATTGTCAAATATCAACCCGCTTAGTCAAGCAATCCATACTTAAAAACTAGTATAACGAAAACGTACAATGAGCATCTCCCGCGATGCCACAATGTGGTTTTCGAGTTATAGGTCGCCAAAGTTTTTCAAGCCCTTATAACTTGGAAGCCGCTTATGCTACAAAAAAGTACCGCCAGCAAATATATTCAATCTTCAAGGCCTTTCTATTCAGGTAGTAAATACATTTTCAAGGAAGTTACATTTTCAATTTATTGCAATTACCTAATGCGAAATGATTTAACAAAGTTTATATAGGGTTCTCCTACAAAATTTAATATACTTCAGATCAATTGAATTCAAAGAAAGGACTCATGCCACAATTATTCGTAAATTCTGGTGTATTGTCATCACTAGTTAAGTCAGTTGCCATTTTTAAATTGTAAGTGTATCATGTAAAAATCCTTAATCACGCCTTATAATTTTGTCGAAGAGGCCACAAACTGTAATTACTAATAATATTTGGCATTTTCCATTTCCTTAGCTTTTTTCCATGAAACTTGGAACTAAATTTTGCAAAAAAAGTAGGTACATAAATAATGTATTTAGATTGTTCTTACTTTTTGCAGTTCTTTTTGTGCAGGCTAAAGTAAAATTTGTTATCCATTCGCTAAACATAGGTTCAATAAGGGTAAAATAAGTCGAAATCATACAGTTACAAAATTTCCTTCGTAGTATATAATCGAAACGGTAGGTTTTTCTCGATCTAAAGTCTGCTTCCAAGCTCTGCGAGTGTACGTATAAAATTATCTGAAACTTTGCACTTTTCTAATTTAACTAGTACAATTATTAAATGAAATTAAAGACGACGAAGGGATTCAGATATTCTCAAAAAAATATTTGTTTCTGGACTTGCGAAAACAAGCAAAGCGTTACGTGTATTTCAGAAAACTGTCTCTCCTACCTGCTGTAACTCCTTAGATTTCTAAAGAGAAAAAATCACCCTGTGCACCACGTATATGCATTTATTATAAACCACGTAACACATTTATATTGACATCTGCGTCGTGTCGTATTCTATCATTTATTTAAAACTATCAATTAAAGAAAGCTTACATTTGAATTAGTCCAAAAATTCGTTTAATTAGTAATTTTCAACGTTCAAAATATAAAATATAGGTATGTTTCACTTATTATCGTTATTTTATAAGTTTGAAATCTTTTCTCGATTGCAGGTGGCAACTTGCCAGTAATAAAAAAGATGTCCCAACCTTCTCAAAAAGCCCTAATATGATCTACTGTTAAAAATGTACAAAAATACGGTTACAAACGTCTAGGGAGGATTTAGCTCTGCATTTTAAAAATATTTTGAACCACTTGGTTGACACGTGTAAGAGGAGCAACACAAACTGACATGTTTTTAAAGGGTTCATCTTGTACATTTTATGATGTTATCGGCGATAACCTTACCTATACGTGCACATCTTACATTTAAAATTCTGAGCAGTAGTTTCGAAGTTATTATTTTTTTGTGGGAAAGGTGCACTTACAAGCTTAACTTCAAAAAATCATAGCAGCTTTGTTTTTATAATTCTCTAATTTGTGTTGACTATTTCGATTTCCATTTTATTAGTGAGATGGTTTAAATCTCACAATTTAGCTCTGTATGCATAAAGAAATATTGAACAAAGTCAATTAAAGCACAGAGTTGAAATACTTTATTTAATTGCAATTTAAACAGTAGTTGAAGTTATTAAATGCATTGGTAGTGAGATGAAAGAAGCATAATTAGAGATATAAAGGCAAGTATAAGCAAAGTAGATTTCAGAAGAATGGAATTTGAAGTTTGAGTAAAAGAAAGATTTAAGATGGCTAATATAATATAAGTAATATGATAGGTTTGAGCATATTTGAAGCCGGACCAAATGAAAGTAAATCATACAAAACGTTGGTTATGTGCATAATGAATATGAGCGTAGAGTTATTAATAAACGTACAGGCCAGTGAAAAGCAAGCAAGCTGAAAGGTAGATGAAAATCGAAGCAAGATAAGACAAAAATTACAAAGAGCAATACAGAACGAGAGCAACTGAAAGGAAGAAAAATTAGCGACGTGTTTAAAAATTAACTGAAGTGCCAGTGCATTCTAAAACTAAGTGTATAGCAGAACATTGAAGAAAAACGTTGTGTGACGGGAAAGAACAATTTTTATGTATAAGAAATAATAACAATTTTAGATTTAAGCAACAAACATGTTATAAATTTTACTCCTTTTTGTAAAATTGTAACTAATACTTGTTTCCTTTAAACAACTTCAGATCGCGGTTACTAAGCAACGCGAAGCTGTTTCGTTAACAAGGAAAAAATTATTCCTGTAAATTGACAAGTTGTGAGCAAATTGTGCTATTGAATTTTTACCGTTTTCATGTAATAAAAGTATTTTGCCAAGTATAAAAGTTTACCATTATATTCTACAAGTTATCAGGCACATGTGGAGATGTTAGCAGAAGTTTCTACGATATAAAATTTATAAACTTGTACAAACCAACTTCGGCTGTGGAACGGCACCGAGCACCTGGAGATTCCGAACATCGACACCGTCCATTTGAGCTGCAAAAGCCAGGGGTCTCCAGTCCAACAGGCCAGGAAGAGGTGCAAGGGCATCCCAGAACAGGATTTTCTGCTTGGGAAGCGACTTCAAGTAATAAGGACATCGGTGTCACCTACAACCAGCTCCGAGCCCACATAGGCCAAAATTTCTAAGGTATGATTTGGCATGTTTTTATGAGCGATTGGAGTCCGCAAAGCAAGTGGACGTCAAGAATACACCTCGCGAAATAGAGTCATCGTGTTTACGAGCATCCAGATCTGTCTCAGTTTAAGAAAATTGCGTGGCGTCGGTAGAAAATACAGTTTCACAGCAAGTGGAACAATAGAGTAGCTACCGTCCTTTTACGTCATATCTAAAACAAAATCGAATTAGTTGTTGCTAAGCGGGAGTTTTTCTACAATTTACCTGATGGTTCCTTGCACAATTTTCACTGTTGAATATTAAATAAACGGTGTATGCTCTAACAACCTTCTGTGGTAAATGTCAAGTTTGTGAGGTTATGAGTAATCGAAGCCAGTAGCGCAGTTCAAATTCACCGTGTACAATGAAATCGAGTTTAGCGAGCACCATCTCACACTAGAGTCCATTAGCTATGATTTTTTAGTAGAGCTGTAAGTGCATATTTTCACAAAAAATGTCCAAAGAAAGATGTGCACATGCAGGTAAGTATTCCATTCAAAAATAAAATTGTGTATGCACAGGAATCGATCATCGTAGTTCACAATAGTTTTAAAATTGAGAGCTCAATACTCTCTATAAGTTCACCACCATATATTGTGTACATCTTTAGTAGGTATTAAAGACATAATAGAGCTTTTCCAAAATGTTGGGACACCCTGTATATATCAAACTTTGCTCTTCAAAATGGAATGTAGGCATGTGTTACAATAATACTCAAGTTTGTACATTGCAAATTTGAAAACAGCAGTATGGCAAAAATGAAATGAATTAGATCATTGTCTTTGGCTCAAAATGTAATACAAGCTGGTAATATTAACTACAACTCTTTCTTGGCTAATAACTATAGATCCATTATTCGCTTTGAGCGTTAATTGAGGTAGAACGTTTTATTTATTTGCTTATATAATAACACGCTTATAATGACGCGAAACAATTTTATTCTCTAACATATTGTATCCGAGGCACATAGCAAATGTCCGAAATACTAAATAAATGGAAGCTATTTTTATACCGTTTTTCTGAAAGTGGATATGTAAATGGCGTTGTTTTGCATTCTCTTCAAATTGTTTTCGCATATATTTGTTTTCGAGGTAATGTTCCTGTACTAATTAAATCTGATTTCCATTGTTTTTTATTTTATATAAATGAAAGTGCAGAACAAAATTTGAGGTAAAGGTTATGTTGTTACCGTATGTAAATGCAAGGTCGGAAATTTCTGCAAATCAAAATACATATAAATAGATAAAATTCAATCATATAACTCAACGCTACAGAACGTGTTTCTATGATGATGAAAGGATGCAAAAAAATTCAAAGACGTGATACTATTCAACCAAAAATGTAAATATGGTGGAAGTTGACATATCTACATTTTTTATGCTGAAGTAGGTAACCTTAGAAAAAGTTTGGTATAAATTAAGAATGGGTAGTTGCGGCGTTGGTTGGGACTGTTTTCATCACAACTTTTTTGAGTTAAAATATTCCTCAACTATAGTTGCATATTATAATATCTAAGACATAAAGACCTACTCTTGGTTGGAATTAATGAGAGCAGTTCTTTTAAAGAAAATTGAACCTCAAGACTGTGGTGCGCATAGGCAAAAAAATGCAACGGTGGCCACTAATTGATAAATATCCAACGTCGTCTAAAAATGTGGTTTAAATAATCTCCTGACGTCTAAGGCAAAATGTAATAGAGCACCGTCGTGCATAAATACATAAAAGGTAAATACAAATCATTTGCAGTATATTAAATTGTTATCCAATAACACCCAATTCAGCATACAAAAATTATATGTATACCTCAAATTCCATCAAATGCACTTTTGCTGTATTATTTTAGTTAAATAGAAACCTTGTTCATTGGCTACCCTCTTCAATGCTGTAGCTCCCTTAAGACGTAATATCTCTTTTAATTTTAAGTATTTTGGAATAAACTAACGAACTACAAATATTTAAGTTTCACACCAAACTTTGTATTTAGAATCTTAAAAAATCTTCCTTAGGGCAATTTTCCATCTCTTGATAAATTAAAGCATTCAATGCCAATTTAACATTGCAAATGACAAATTCGTGATTTAGTGAATGTAAAATGGCATTTTTGAAAATTTTAAAGTTATTTATTACGCTCAAGCGAATGCCAAAACCTATTAAAAATTTGTAATAACATTTCTCATATAGTGTAGGCTTTTTGGCGATAAACAAACAATTGTGTGGATCGCATGCAAAAGAACACTTACCAGACAAAATTTCAAAATCCCAGAACAGAAATAATCAACTGCACTTGCATTGGGTTTTTCTCCTTGTTGCAAATTAGAAGCCACTACCAGAACGTCGCGTAATGCAAAAATGGTAAATTGTAGGGGAGGACTTGCTGGTAACGACACAGAGGAACAAAATAATTTTCCAGCAGATAGAAATGGACCATCTGTACCTACATAACACTCTATCTGAATTTGACTTATAATATTACTGTGGCCATGAATATAAAAACATTTGTACTGTTGCTTTTACGTTATATCAAGATGATTATTTATTAATCTATTTAACATACTGACAAAACGGGCTAACGCCCGAGAATATTGCCAGCATTCCCATATTTACAAAAAAAATGACACAAGGTTATTATATTCTACTTCCAAATATTTCTCAGGAATTCTCAATTTGTATTTATGTACAGTCGTGTGCAAATAAATCTGGGACAGTGTTTTTTTCACATGCAGATTCAGTTAAGAATTGAAGAATATGTCCATGGATTTCCTGCTATCAGAAAGAGTTACATTAAACTTTAACAGGTACTGAAACCCGTAACTCTCTCTGATAAGAGGAAAAGCATGGAAATATTCTTCAAATTCTTAACTGAATCTGCATGTGAAAAAAACACTGTCCCAGATTTATTTGCACACGACTGTACATTAGATATAACACGGATCGCTGAATAAAGAAAACCAGAACAAGAAAATATTTATTAAATCAACTAAGCTTGTTTTGCATTTTTATTTATTCAAAAAAATAAAACACTGAAAACCAATTTTAATCAAAGCAGACGCATTTTTCTACAAAAAAATAAAAAGAATACCTGAAAATTCTGCCAGAAAATAACCCGATTTATGTATTTACAGGCAGAACAACGCAATAAACATAACGTTTCATACTCAATTTTTAGAATATAAAATTACTTCATCGCATATTTACTTTTCTGTGCCATAGTACTTAAAATAATAAAAAATTAGAACATTATCTATACAGTATGTACAATATAAAAGTTCACAGTATGAGAGTCACGTAAATGATAAAAACAGAGATTGGATTAATGAGCCTTCGGCTTCGTTTCATAATTTTCATGTCTCGTGCATAAACGTCGACTTTTAGCACTTGTTGCATAAATAGCTATTATCTACAACAGTGTATAAAATTGACTTTTAGTTGGAATTTTTAAGTTTGTAAAACGACTATTTAATAACATGTTTTCATTAGTTTACGTCGTCAGTATTAACGTGTTCAAAATGATTTCATTAGGCACGTCGTCAGTAGCAACGTGTTTTAAAGTATTTTTTATATTTGCCGTGTGTTCTAGATTCTACCGTAGATAAAATATTGTACGATACACATGCGTAAAGCATCTTTAGTCACTCGCGGGCTTAAAACGTTCGCCCACTCGCATTTTAACTCTGCCCCACTCGTGACTATCTTTACGCACTTGTATCGTAAATTATTATTAGTTGGTTAGGAATGTATAGTTTTAAATAAATAAATTAATATTTATATTATACATTACTTCAGTTTACTATGGTAAATATTTAAACAAATTAAGTAAGACACAAGTACACCTCATACTATGGTTACTGTTAAACAGACATGGGAATTCAAGCATTTTTATGTTTTCTCGCTAAGAAGCATTACTAGATACTATCACTATATTTTTTTGACTATATTTTGCAAACTTACAACAGTAGGTCTAGTAAAGAGAGCGACAACATTTATGACGGTATCAGATCCATATTCGACGTGTATCTGTAGTCGATCTTCTGTCATCTGTTATCTAGTTAGGTTCCTCATCGTTGTCGATGTCGATACTTATAGATCTTTTCTGGTAACAAAACTGTTTGCAATCCTTCCGAGGTATATCCCTCAACATTGTCTTTATTCTTTTATTCTTGTGTAGCTTTTGGCAGCTTTTTAGAACTTTCACCCACGCCTCACAGCCGTAAATCAGGGTGGCTCTATCTATCGATCCCCTCACGTCCATTTTTTATATGGGTCTTTCCTAATTCATAGGTAGTCCTGATCTGGCTTTTTTATGCTTGTAGGGTCTCCATTCAATTATTTTGCGATTCCATCATGACGTGTCGCTGTTCGCTAGATGCCCAGCGTATCTCCATAATTAAAATTATGTTATTTGTGAGTTTGACATTTCTTGTTATGTTCAACATAGATCTTTCCATTTCTCTCTGAACAACTTGCAATTCGTCGATATTACTGTTTTGCTGTTGTCCAGTCCTCTGATTCGTTATACACTACTCGAATACTCTTGATGTATTCTTTTTGGTTTCTTCTTTCTAATTCTAGTTATTCTTTGTCCCAAGTACACGAATTCCTCTACTGTTTAAATTTTCATATGTGCTACCATTAGTCGTGTTGCTTATCTAGCGCAGATGATCTGTTTTAGCCCAAATTCATAAATAAACCAACCTTCGGTAATTCGTGAGGAGGGTCCTTGTTTTATGGTATCGTCAGTATATCTCAGATTGGTCAGTCACTCTCTATTTACATTTATTACCGTTTTCTTCCAATTAAGACTTAGAATGCCTCCAAGCGCTAACGCGAAAAGTTTCCGTGAAAGTCACCTTTAGTAGTACTCTCTTGAATGGCGACGAGTTTTGCTTTAACTTGTGGTACAAATAGTATAAGTAGAGGTAATTCGTTAGATCTAGGAACCTTTTTTTTCATGTTTTTATATTTGGTTCTAGTGCAATTTGAATAGGGTTGGTAACATGCCACATCCTTGTCGTAAATTCTAGTACGGCCATCTATAGGACTGTCATCTGTAATTATATTTTTATATAATGTTTATTGCATTCATGAAATGAACGGAAACCACTTTTGTTTTTAATATGTCCCATTACCTGTTGCAGTCTATGCTGATATATAAACGTTTGCGGCAGTTGGCACACGGACGGGTGTCCGACCTAAAGTAGTAGTAAAATCGCAGCCAGCCATGCCTCGGAGAGAACGTTAAGCCGTCGGTCCTGGTTGTCATTTCGGTGACATTAGGTTACGTCAGAGGCGTTCGCGCAACCTGAAAACTCTGACACCAGGCATCCTACCACAAGCCATATGATACAACGACTAAATGGGTTCTCACATTGAATTCCCAACACTTTTCTATGAGTATTCTCAAGATTTCTGCTCTGCTGTGAAAAAACGGCCTTTTGGGAATCCAGTTTGTTCTTTGTTGATAATTATATCTGAGATTGACTGTTGGCCGTGATTTTTAAATATAATTTGTATGCCCAATTTCCATTTCTTCTTAGTAGATCATCGAAGTAGGTTCATTATATCCGTCTATTTTATTCAATTTCCTTTCCTTTAGGGCTTTTACTCTACTAGCACCCACTTTACCCTATATGCCCTTCTCCCTATCATACTTTTTCCCCGCTATTTTTCAGGTACATCATTTCAATCGCGTTTCTTTGTAGTTCGTGTCACTTCAGTGGTTCCTATAATTCCCTTACGTATATGATGTCGATGGTACCACAATTAATTACATTATACGTATATCGCGTTTTTATAATAATGTCTATTTCGCTTTTTCCTGATATATTATTCACAGCGTGGCACATACTCTTTGCATTTTGACCTCGCTTCCTCTTTCCAGATTTAGCTTTCCGTTCTTTCCCAATTACTAATAGACTGTTCATTCTGCGAAGCTTTATTGCATAATATTCTGCTCTCTCTTCTGTTTCTTGTACTACTTCCATCGTAAGTATACTATGCCATTCATTTTTCTTTGTGTCTTGGCTATTAGCATAGTATTGTTCGCATAAAGAATCATATATAGTTTTGTGGATAAGAGGTTTCTACATCCGATAATTGTTCGTTCTATTTTATTGTTTTCGATTCATCTATCCATAGCTATAAAAAAGTAGTCTGGGATTAGGCTGTCATCATGTTTCACATTTTTTTTATTTCGTCTTTATTTATATGTACTCTCACTGTTTTCTTTTTTCCTAGACCGTCCGTGCCGGGAGTCGAACTCTCAACCGCTCCGACTGGAGCGCTCCACGATTTTCACTGTGACCTCGGCTGTAGCGGCAATTGCCACTTGTCTACCGCGATTCGATAAGCACTCTTGCTGTTTTATTTTAATATACGCTTTGTATTACTTTTATTTACTTTAATATCTATTAGGATTTCCGATATTACTCTCCTTTGTATAATATTTCGTGCTCTTAGATTAATAAATATGAAGCATAGTTGTTACCCTCTATTTATAGCTTTTTTGTAGATTTATCACTATACTTATATTGTCATTTGTCTGTTCATTAGTTTCAAACGGGGCTTTTTCATTCTCCAATTTCTTTCCAGGTATTTATTTTCTTTGTCTTCTCTCTACATTTCTTGACTCCCACTGAAAATAACCAGATTGCTCTATAATTAACATACCAGGGAATCGCTCTTGTTATGGATTCGTGATATAACATTCTTCTCCCAGCCCTTAGGAATTGTTTAATTTTCCCATACTTTATTACGCCTCGCCCATCCACTTTATCATCTCGCGTTCAATAAGATTGCTTGTCGTGGTTTTCCTATTTTAATATTTCTAAGCGCTTCTTTCACGTCTTCCATAATTATGTCCTCGATTTGTTCATTTCTTTTCTGCAACCTGGTTTCATTCTGCTTTGACTCTTTAAATATAGGAGTTTTCCATAATGTTGGAACAGGTAAGTTCGTGTCACCTTGGTATCTAATACTCAGCTTGCCAGATTTAAGCCAAACTGTATTTTTTACATTGTAAAAAGGTTAAACTGGATGCATTTCAAACATGCCACGAGTGTTTCGCAAGCCAGGTTGTGCGGAGCAAACCAGGTGATGCAGTCGTTGCGGCTATAATAAAATCAAAGCAAGTTGTGCGCGAAAGGGACGCAACGCGAAGTATTACAAAGTGCAATTGAGAGTTTGTGTGTTGACATGCTTTAAGAACAATCGACGCCTCGTTATTCTTCAGCCGAAATACAGCCTCGAAAGCAGATAACTACCTAGGGGAAGCATCTCCAGATACAGCACTTCATAATCAGAAGCTGCTATTCCAACTGCCATTCGAGCTTCGAGGAAGCCAGTCAACTTTGCCAATGCACGAAGTCTTTGTGAGTAGCTACCGAAACCTCGGAGCTGACCTCTTTGTTATCTTGCAACGTAGTAAAGGAAAGTTTAGTGATTATAGATAAAACCAACGCTTGAATGCCGGATCCAGGAAACTGGGAAAACTAGAAGCGTAATTAGTAAATTACACCAAGTTATATCATCCTTGGTGCGCGGCAGTACAAAGCGCTTGCATCATCCTGTTGGCACATCGTGTCAGCTGCCGAAGGCAGAGCCGCACTGAGTGAATTTGTAGGCGAGAGTAGGCGTGTTCGCAAGATTTGTTTTTTGACTTAGCGTTGGGCGTTGACAATTACACTCCTATTTAAGGAGTATCTAAGGATGTAGATTCAACATTATGCTCGTGCAAATTTATTAGCTATTGTTGATAGTGTATTTAACATATCTATATTACCATTGTGTATTTTTGTGTGTATGTTCATGTATGCATGTTATTTTCCAGAGTATATGAGTTTTCATGTAAACTGTTTGGTTTTTATTTTTGCCAGGATTTGCATGTATGCTTACGGCATTATAGGTGATAGCAAGCAGGCGGGAACACGCTATATTGAGATAATTCTTAGCCGCACTGAGGTAAGAACGGATCTTGTGCTTCTACGACTGGGTTAACTAGCAAAGAAAGGCAATCTAAATTCATAGTAAAGTAGAGTGTAGGGCACGGGAAAAGGCTGCACTAAGCCTTGCCTTTTAATCGTTGTTTTGATATATTTATTCTTTCTTCCTCTTATTAGTTCTGCTTTCTTTCTATCATATTCCTTATTCGATGTTCTTCTATTTTAAAGTCGTCGATTAACTATGTCTCGAGCATCTCTCATATTCTTCTTTTGAATCTCCCCTGCTATCTGCATCGCATTTCTTAATTTTATATATTCAAATTTACCTGGTCTCTTTTGACTTAATATATTCTTCCATATTTGTTGTTTCTTTAGCTGTAGTATTCGTTTTCCATTGGAGTTTAGTTTCCATTTTCCACATCTCAGTGGTAAGAATTCTGGCTACTGATCTAAGAGTCGAGAGTTCGATCCCGATCGCGGTGAGGTTTTTAAAAATAAAAATGCGGATGAAACCTCTACAGAATGCCATCATTCGGAAATAATGTAAAGCCGTGGGTCTCATGTTACTACGATGTGTAGCATGTAAAAGATCCCTTGCTAGGGTTGGAACTCCTTAGTCTCGGACAAATTCTAAGTAGGACTAAGCTACCTGGTACTCTGCATGCCTAGATCTTGTCCACAGGGTTGAAAAAAAGGGCCTATGAAGGCCTACTTGCTAGAGATGAGTCTGCCCACAAGTAATACTACTACTACTACTTCCATTTTCCACATGTTATCGCTTCTTGTTGCTACAAAGTTGGTTTCCAACTTTACAGTGTTCATGTATATACTGTAATGATATACACAGGGGTGTTAGAATCAATTTTAGAAAGAATTAAGGGAGTGCAATGGTTGAAAATAAACTAGATCTATTTAAATATAAATTGGGAATGTGAATAATTATTATGCAATTACAAAGTAAAAGAGAATTCATAATTAGGTGGAAACTGGCTATTTGAAAAACAAATGGGTTCGAAAATAATAAAATATTTTAAAAATTAAGGTTTGAAGGGAATGGCAAATACTAGATTGTAATAACATTATAAAATTAGTAGGTACAATTCAAATATTATGAGATAGAGTATAAAAGTAGAAAAATTGAGATCGTTAAGGACTTTATTTCGATTATTAAGAAATAACAAATTTTGCAAAATGTAGCAGAAATAATTTGGTGTGATTAAAATATTAAAAATAAACCCTGTTTTGTTGAGAAACTGTTTGGATAATAAAAAGGGTAATA
This sequence comes from Agriotes lineatus, assembly GCA_940337035.1. Classification (NCBI taxonomy): domain Eukaryota; kingdom Metazoa; phylum Arthropoda; class Insecta; order Coleoptera; family Elateridae; genus Agriotes; species Agriotes lineatus. The sequence continues at coordinate 31,908,064 of OW679197.1, read as the reverse complement.
ATAAAATTTGCGCGATGAAATTAAAAGGAAATATAAACCAAGAAGAATAATTAAATACATAAAGCTAAGGAAGATTACAAGTATGTGGTAAAACTAATGGCAAGTAGAATTAATCTACAAATGTGAATAACTGGGGAAGAATAATAAGTCAAGTTTATTGGAAAAGTACATTTGACATTAGCTATTTAAGTAACAAGGAATGTAAGGACTTATTAACATTTGAGGTAGGTAAGTACAAGCCAAGGCAAAGCCGCGGCTTGTTGCCTGCCGAAAATGTTAACAGGCGATACATTTCGAGTTATCTTATTATATTTTTCCCGCTGCTTATCGAAAGTTTCCTAGATTTTTTAAAAATTGTTGGGTTTGTCACCTGTCACTAGGATTAATTTTCGTGAGTCATGTTACCTGTGAGTATCATATGTCACATAAACACTAGCAACTATAAACAAAACGTTAAGTCTGCATCTTGCGTTGTTAATTATTGTCCTAGGAACTTAATAATAACATTAAGTTCCGTCGTCAAGGGAAAGCAGCAAACAAATATAATCGCCGACTTACACGTTTGGTTACTAAGGCTATATCACTGACTTACATAATCGACAGCGGGAAAAATACATTAATCGAATTGGATTACGTCAAGCTGTTTAGTGATAAGGGAGAGTTCCAGATGAGGACCATAAGTTAAGAAGGCACGTTCCAGGAAGTTGACAAAGGCAGTATTGGAAGTAGGTGTCTGCAGATTTGGTCTGTTGGCTGCATGCTGTAGGGAAGGTTTGAGTTGCTGATTCTGGACAGTTAGGACGTTTTGTCTGATAGTGGGGCCTTTCATTGCAGGAAGGTGTGTGAAATGTTGGATCAGTACGCGGATAGGAGCAGGTTAGTTGACATCCTGAACATTGTTGAGACCAATTGAAAGGTGGGTGATTTGAATAGCAAGGTAATTATTAGAAAAGGAAATTAAGATTATAAAAGTAAATTAGTTATTAAAGAAGTACTTACTGTTTTTAATATTGTTGTATACTAGAGAAACAATCAGTAATAACCAACAATGGAGACTCTGAAACTGAAGTGAGAAGACGTATCGCAATAGCACGAACAGCAATGACGAATTTAAGTAAAATACGGGTAGACAAACAAATAACAAAAAACACAAAAGTGGGTCTAGATCTGATCCTTGGTCTTTTACATATTTTCATATGGTTCCGAGTGGTGGACCTTAAAAGCCTCCGATAGACGCTGAATAGGTGCATTCGAGATGTGGTGTTGGCGACGAATGTTGCGCATCCCCTGGACTGCAAGAAGAACAAACGTGTCAATCCTTAACAAGCTAAATATCCAAGATCGACTGTCCACCATCAGTCGCAGGCGAATTCTTCAATATTTCGGACACATCACTCGACGGGATAAAGACAATCTCGAAAAACTAATTGTACAAGGAAAGGTCCAGGGTAGAAGACCTATGGGCAGATCGCCATCGAGATGGCTAGACCAAGTAAAAGAGATCACCAAACATCCACTGCAATCGAATCTTCGCGTTCCGGAAGATCGACAACAATGGAAAAATACAATCAACAAATGTACATAGCCATAATGTCACGATTCTTCAGACATGAAGATACGACGCAGGAGGAGGAGAGAAGCAATCTGATATTTGTCATTTGAATTTCAAATCTGTTTGACATATAGTTGACGGAAGTTATTTTGACTTGAGAATGATATTTAAACATTTAGAGCATCAACTTTCAGAAATAAGCAATCTAGATAAAGAAATCCACCCCTGATTTTTCAGGAGCTAGCACAAATAACAATTATTGATATTCTGAATATAAATAGGGCAAGTTTAATTTGACAAACTAAAAATATAATTAAAAGACATATTAATATTACTATACCTGAAGGTACATAGCATATACAGTGTGTCCAAGATAAGGAGGGCCAGTATGGGGATCTCGGTAATGGTAAGAGATACAAATTTGGTTAAATGGGAAGAAAGTTGCGCAATTAAAGGACCAAAAAAATAACGTCTAGAAATCCTTGATATGATTTTTCGTTTTTGAATTATCTCAAAAAACCGAATTTTTGGATTTTCTTTTTTATTTTTTTCTGGCGTTAATATTAAAGTTACAGCGAAACTGATTAAACTTCTTCATAGCAACTTTTAGTGGACTTAATGACCACGTTATCATTTTTTTATCCGACGTTTCGTCTTCGAGAAACCATCATCAACTTCATTTTTTTAAATACGGTCCTGGTTTTTTGATGCCAAATTTGCAAAGCCCTTGTTACTCTGAATTCAACAATGTGCCACATATTATGGTTTAATTACGTTTCGAGCTTTTTTCTGATCATTATCAGAAATTTTTTTAGATACGGACCTGCATTTCTCATAATTTTGTAAAAATAAGTTCATACAGTAAGTTAGGCCTGTTTACATGCCGTAAAATATTAAAATGCTCATCAGAATGTCATAATTCTGATACATTAATTTAATAACCAACCAACAACCATTAACAATAAACAAAAATGAAATGAACAAAAGATAGACAGAAAGAATAACAAAACGAACATCGAAACCATTTAATAGGTATTAAATTTACAGAAGGTATTCAAAAAGGTTGCCATCATTCTCTATGCATAAATAACATCCAACTGTAGAATCTAAAACATTATTCAGTAACACTGGCGTTCTACTTTGAAAGGCTTCAAGAACCAATCTTCTAAGTTCTTCTTCTATTTCAAAACGTTAAATACCTATTACATTGTTTCAAGGCTCGTTTTCTCATTCTTTCTGCCTATCTTTTGTTCATTTATTTGTTGTTGATTGTTAATAGTTCTTGGTTGCTTATTAAATTAATGTATCAGAATTATGACATTATAATATGCATTTTAATATTTTAACGGCATGTAAAAACGCGTAACTTACTGTATGAACTTATTTTTACAAAATTATGGGAAATGCAGGTCCGTATCTAAAAAATTTTCTGATAATAATCAGAAAAAAGCGCGAAACGTAATTAAACCATAATATATGGCATATTGTTGAATTCAGAGTAAGAAGGGCTTTGCAAATTTGGCATCAAGAAACCAGGACCGTATTTAAAAAAATGAAGTTGATGATGGTTTCTCGAAGACGAAACGTCGGATAAAAAAATTGATAACGTAATCATTAAGTACCCTAAAAGTTGCTATGAAGAAGTTTAATCAGTTTCGCTCTAACTTTAATATTAACGCCAGAAAAAATAAAAAGTGGACGTGACTACCTCCCTGGACTTTCCCATACTGGAAACTGTTCATATCGTCTTTATTCAACAGTCTTTACAACATATCAAAATTTCAACTCGATGACTCACGTCTTCACCGTGATAAGCGTTTACACTTTCACGTAAATTGCGGGTAAATATAAAAGAATGTGTAGTTCAAAACGCGACCACCGAGCTTCTGTAGATGGCGCCAAGTGGACAAGCCGCCACTGTGCTAGTTTATGTATTATTTTCCTCAAAACGGCTGTAGCACCGAGGTGAAATTTTCTAAGTACCTGGAAATTATATTTTCTAGGGCATACAAAATCGATTTTTTTATTTTCGCGGAAAAAGATTCTTTGACGCAAAAATATAACAACCGTTAAAATAAAAAAATTATTTTTCAAAAATAGAGGGGGGAGGGGGCCGGTGCGATTACATATATCCACGAGTGTAATATTTTTTTTGCATATTCATATGCTCCATTATGCACTGAGCAATTCAGTGAAAACCCCAGCTACCTATCTTGTTTTGTTTATTAATTAAAGGGGTTTAAATTTTCAAACTTCAAAGCTTCGTAGAGGGCGCCACAGATAATTCATGAGATTCTTTAAAAAATAGATCGATAGCCCTTTTCGGCGTCTATCAGTGTATGAAGTTTAAACAAATTCCTGTGGGCAGTTTTTGAGAAATGATTTTTAGAAAATTTCCAAAATTTTGAAAATTTGTAATTTAGGCCCCTTAATATTTTTCAAAACACTTTTTATATCACCTCATGTTAGCCTTCATATACTATTCAGAAAAAAAAATCAATTGAATCGATTCATCCGTTTATAAGTAATAGAGCGTTAAACTCAAAATTTTCCAAAAATCATAGCGCCCTTCATTTTAAACCTATCGAGTTCGGCAAAAAACTAACAGATTTGTCTTATGACCCTCTATCGTTATCCGCGATAAAATTTTCAAAATTTTAATCAAGAAAACAGTGATACCAAAAAAACATGCGTAACTTCCGCTTCCGGTTTCGGATTTTTTTGAAAAGCTTATTTTGTCGATGAATTTTCGATACACCCCCGCATTCCAAAGCGCATCAAAATCGGAGCAATACTTTCGGCTGTAGGAGCGTCACCCACCCACACACCCACACACCCACACACCCACACACAGACAGACATTTTTTAAAACCACTTTTTTGGGTTCCTAGAAGCCCAAAACGGATATTTCTGTGAAAATCTCGATTTCCAAAATTTTCATGATTCCAAGACTTCCCTATACCTATGGGTATGGGAAAGTAAAAAAGGGAATCCAAAAATTCGGTTTTTTGAGATAATTCAAAAACGAAAAATCATATCAAGGATTTCTAGACGTCATTTTTTTAGTCCTTTAATTGCGCAACTTTCTTTCCATTTAACCAAATTTGAATCTCTTACCATTACCGAGATCCCCACACTGGCCCTCCTTATCTTGGACACACTGTATAAGGCGCCACAACGTGGACATTAGCAATACTTACATCTTCCAATAGTCTCTATGTGCTCTTGTTACTACTTAGTTTGCTCTTATGCAGTTTCATTTATATTATATGAGTAATTAGGCTTACAATGTCTTTTTTTGTAAAATAAATCTATAGCAACATTTTTCCCTTATTTGCAAGCCTCTCTTCTTGCGGTTTATACTTTTAGTGTCTAATGTGATTGGTAACCACTTCATGTTTTGCATTTTTAATATTTGGTATTCTGCTTCAATATTTTCCAATTTCTCAAACTGGTTGAGATACTCTGATAATCGTTTTTAAAAGAAAGATGCATTATCTTGATACTGCAATTCATGTATTTTATATGTCTACAATCCTATTTACTTTTTTCTTTTCATACAGCTAAAAAGAATTTGCATCTTACTAATTAATAAATAGTTGAAGTTTCACCTACTATTTATTTACTTCAAAGTACTTTGTGCAGTTGTATCAAGATCGCATACAAGCAGCAAGTTCAGTGGAGGATGATTGACACTTTATTCCAGCTAAACCGTTTTAGAGCGATGATTGCTATCAGGCGTTCGAAAATCCCGGCAATTACAGTTAATTTCCGAGTTGTTGGGCCCGGTAATTAACTGGGCCCTAATTCAGGCCCCGCATTTGCAAGATGCAAGCTCGGTCCCGAATCGCCCCCTCAGGAGTTTTTGAGCTCTGCCCCGCGAAAAACCGTCTCTAGCGCACGCAAAGGGCGCCTGTTTTTCTCTCGCTCGGCACGCATGCAATTTTAATCAACAAACACCGTAACCTGTAAATAAACCCATGTCGTTCATAAAACATTAATACCGCGTCCGGAATAATGATGATTAATCATTTACACTTTACCGTATGTGAATATTCATGAGGAGCTAAGTTCCGCTCGGCTAAAGCGGGATCCGGCGCCCTAACGTTATAATATCGTCCTGCGCTTCCGCCAGGACCAAGGCTCCAGGACGTCCTTTCGTTTTGCGTTTTGCCGGTCGCAAGCTCAGCAGCTGGACGTCCGCTGCGCGTTCTCAGCAAAAACAATAGGACTCCCTTTGTGGAGTGATGGCACGTCTGCTTTTCAAAGAATGCCGTAAATTCGCCGGCCTCCAACTATCTGACAAACGGAAAACGTTTGGGTTATTTCCTTTATCAATTTTATCGACGGACTCGTCTGCTGCGGTCGAACCGCCGGCCGCGTTTATACCTTTGATGCTGCGACGCCGGACGTCGCCCGGAATGTTAAAGACCGAATTTTCATTTTTGGACGGACGCCTTTTGTTGTAGCCGCTGTCGGTGCTTGCTTAATTTTTCTGCTGTCGTAGTGACGGCAGGCCGCGGAAAATTCTGACAAGCTTTAGTATGCGAGGTGGCTTGCAGTGGAAAAGCCAACGATTCGTTAATGTAATTTTTTATTTGTTCATCTTAATTTACTTTTATATTCACGACGGCCCTGAAATTTACAAGACATTCACATTTCGTGTATTTTTCTGGCATCTTTTTTTCTCTTCTTAAAAAAATAGTTACATCTATAGATTCTTAATAATAACTTTTTTGATTTGGCCTATTGGCCATAATCCTAGTTATATAATTTCTAACTGAATTTGTTTTACTTTATACAAAATTGTATACAACAAAAAGTGTTCAGGCTCAAGTTAGCTACTCTAAAAGATCAAGGGGCAAATAGATGTGTTCCTCAATTTAATTTTCGCGAAACTGATGAAAGTATTTATGGAAATAATTGTCGTATTACGTGGAGGTGCTTCATCTTGTCAAATTAACTTCAAACGTTGGCACTCAAAACTGGGCCAACCATGGCGCATTAGTTATATTTCTTTGTTTTGTGTAATTTACATGTATATTTGTTATAAATTAACAATATTAAATCGTTAAACTGTTAACAAATCTTCTAAATCGTAATATATTGCTGTATATTATTCTGCATTTTTTAAAAATAGTATTTTTATTATTTTAGAAAACAAACCAAATTATTTGTGGTCACCACACGACTTTCTTTTTATGCCTGTAAAAATTTACTTTGCATTTTATCTAAAACTATATTTCTTAAAAAACGTTTTTTGCAAAAGTTATAGACCATTACATAATATACATATAACACTGTTTTTTGAAAAATTATTCTTGTTATAAAATTTTGGACCTAGGAGGATTTTATAAAATTTTATTTTTCGATTTTAGCAAAACTAAATTTTTTACAAAAAACTTTTTAAACAAAATCTAATTTCTTAATAACGGGTGTTGATTAGTATTTGTAGTCTAGTCGGCTTTGGAACTGATGAAGTCATGTCGTGCATTAAATCATATCCCTGATAACTGACACTGGTGACACTGTCAGTCAATGTCAAATTCGATGTTAGCAGGTTAGGTTTTGCGTCAGTTTTGACACACATTTTTGTGATCATGGCTACTTGATAATTGCAAGCCTTAATAACAACCAAAAACCTTAAACGGTTGCATTTAGGCTTAAGAACTAAGAGTACATTATTTTTGTGCTTTTCAATTCTCTTTTAGATAGTAACCTAAAAAAAGTTTTGAAAGATAGGTAAAGTGCCTATTACAGTCAAGTATAATTTATAAAAAAAAATTGTTAGTGTAGTACATAATAGTAAACATGTATACCCAAATTCAAATTGATATCTCTACATTTGTGGAAATTAACAAAAAAAATAGAAAATTGAACTTCAAAGCCCTATAACTTCTTACTGAAGGGACTTTGTGCTAAGGTACATTACGTTTAATCGATTTATGATGACGTAAGGAATCTATGACTAATCGATGTCCCATTCTTTTTGGGACACCCTGTATAATCTAAACAATAACTTTATTTATTGAAAAGTCAATTTTTAAAACTAAACTTCTAGAAAATTTGATTTTTATTAAATAGTAATAAACATTTCTCAGAACACAGAAGAAACATAAAAGTAAAGTATTACTTCCGGTTGGCCGATTTTGACCAAAAGTCACTGGAATCTCCGAATTTATATTAAAAACGTACATATGCATTTTCAGGTCGATAATTACACCGTCTGGCCTGTAGAGAGGACACAGCCAGACTCAGACTGGCAGACAGACATCACCGCGAAAACCACTTTTTCTGAATCAGAAGACACGAAAACGGATATTTTCGCAAAAATCTAATATTAGAAAAAAATCATGATTACTATACTGTATTTTACAAGATAAAAAACTAGAAACGTTATTACAGAAATTATTTAATAAAATGTTGATCTTTTATCAGCGTAGGCCCCGTTTTGGCCAAACGAAGATTAAATACTGAAATTATAATTTATTAAAAATGAGTCTGTATTTTGTTATCTTCTTTCGGTAGTAATATGACGATTTTCCGGAAGCAAAAGAAATATTTACAGTAATTCAAAAAGTACATCTATTTACTAAATTATGTAAGAAATGCACTTTTTTGTATGTTTTAAGAATATGTTATATTGTGTTTAAAATCGAACAAGTTAAGTTTACTGACGCTTGCAGCTATACATTTGTTTGAAGAATATATTGTGATATTAAACCTTTTTTATAACTCGTTAGCCTACTACGAACAAAATTAAAAGCAAACATTCGAAAAAAATCTTGCCGGTCTTGTTTTATTTAGACACGTTGTTAAGAAAAGGATATATAACCTTGTATCAGAATATTTCAATATTGTGTTTGCATAAATGGAGAGAAACCATTTCCAACTTTAACAAATTGTGAACTGTCCTTTCGGCACCTTCAACAAAATAAATTGACTAACCGAATTTAATACCACTTAAATTTGATAAGTAACGAACTTTTATTCTATGGCACTCTTACAAAACTAAATAAATTGGGTCTCAGTCCAACAACGCAGACATATAATGAAATCGATATTAAAATTTTCCTATGAAAAGTTGTACAAAATTTTGATCACGTTTTCTTAATGACAACTGTTTGATAAAACAATACCAATTATTTTTTATTTCTTTACCATTAAAGAAAAAGTAAACTTGACAATTCAAACATCCGAAGCGTTCTGGATATAACTAGACTACATCAAGACTAGATTTTAAAAATTCCTACTAAAAAGTAAGCCACAAAAAAGAAATCATATTTTAATACTTTTCGCAATAAATCAAAACCAATTCGGGTACTCTGGATTTCATTTTTTATTTTTAGTAAACATCTCATTCCGCAATGCTGCCCCGATTTGACTACACTTACCGTTTCTAAGATAATATGGTGAGCCTTGAGATACCATGGTGAGCCTAAAAAGTGACGTCCACGGAAAACCGCTATTCCTAACTAGTACCAAAGCAACTATTACGGAACCGCCACTAAAACTATGACTTTGATGTATAAATGAATTCTTTTGACAACTTGGCAGGTGCTGCCACGTTGCTTTTACCGCTACGGTTACTTTGTAGTTGTGTATGACTTGTGCGCAGCAGCGCAGCTTTCCTGATATTATAAATGTCGTAGTTACTTTAAAGTTTTAAGAATTTGCAACTGGCTAATGATGGTTGTGGCGACTAATGAAATGCGGCTTCAAAGTTGCAACTAGTTTCAAGTAGTTTTGATAGCAGCCTCGGCGTTCTGGAGACCTCTTAAATTCACTATGAAGTAAACTTCACCATCTAGTGCCCAATATTGATAAAATGTCATGCTGTATAGTGTGTACTAATCTAGATCTAATTAATTCACAATGTTTCCTTCTCCGAGCAGGCTAGGTTAGACTGACATTTTTATTGGTACGCATGCGAAATTATACCAAAAAGGACAATTTAGTTACGTTGGTTGTAATTTGTGGTTATTATTATTGATGACTTGCGCCATTGCCAATTTTGTTCTCCTTTCGTAAAATTTTCGGCATTTTGACATTGAAATTGCATCGTATAAGTAATCGGCAGCATAGCTCTTACTGACGTCTATTTACAAAAAGAAGGCTGGTTAAAGAAAAACAATACCAATATACTACGACCTTTTATAGAAAATTTTGGTTGTCTTCTATATCTCTTTAATAATAAATACGTAAACACTATGCGTGACGGCGGTCACTTAAGAAAATGTGACATTAAGAACTAGACAGAGGTTTCATGCAATGATAACTAAAACTTTGAAAAGGCAGTTTGGTGTAACTATAACTTTAAAGTTTCATATTTGCAGTTGCCGTCCCATTATCGTTGAGAGAAAATTATCTTCAAGTTATATTTATTAGTTAAAATTACTACCATCTTTATGGGTAAAACGCAATTATTAAAAAACGTGAACCTTCACTTCACAATGGTTTGGAAAAATAATTTATCGTCATTTCTGCACCAAATATAATAAATTAATACATAATAATTAGGTTCAAGTTTCAAACAACAACAAAAAAAGTGTTCAGCATTTAGAGTTTCGTATTTTCGTATGATCTTTAAAGCTGACTGGTGATGTGACTTGGACGTATCATAATCATGATTGAAGTAAATTCGTTGTAATTTTGTTACTCAGCCCGTCAGGAAAGAGCACAAGCTTTGCTCTCTAGTATTATTTTTACAGTATTCGATTTAGTTTCTGGGTTAGCAAAATTGACAAAGTCTCATGATTACAAATATAACAAAAGCAGTTGCAAGACAAAGGAAGCACCACTAATCTGAAAGAATAGTAGAGTTCAGTGAAACTCGCGGCTACCAAGCCTCGACGTCGCTCCTATGTAGCCATAACGTCATCGGAACGTAGTTGAACAAGTTCCAGAAACGTCGCCTAAACGTTGCAGCCACCAAAGATTACTCTCCATAAGTTTTGTGACATTTGTCTTCTTGCTGCAACAGTTGTGGGACACACTATATGTATATCTATCATAACTTTTAATATTTAAATAAACTAATTTAGGTTTCTATTTAAAGTTTGATTACTTTCGCAATATATTTAATTTTACTTTTTTACTTAAATACCTGACGTAGCTATATACTATTCTCTTTAAATAGTATCAACAGTTTTTGCAAATCATGTATCATTCGAGTTTGCTTATCAGCCATTTGCAATGCCACAATTACAGTGGTTTTTGGCAGTATGAGGGTATTAAATATATTTGATGAGTTTTATACATTTCCGATATAGTAATGCTTCTGAATTTCTGTGCTATGATTGTTCAGTACGATAATTTTCGAATTGTCAATAGACTTAGCCAAGTAACTTTAATGTATAGGCTATGTAAAGACGCTTGTGGTCGACATATTTATTTAGGCGGAGAACCCTTATGGACTCTCTGCATTGATTCGTACTTAGTCTCAGAATTCTAATAAAGCCCGCAGGTTTCATCTCTTGTCACTAGTTTGGACAACATGTCTGGATTTTTTTTCAATAAATTCAAATTGGTTGACTAAATCTCTCTACGACAATCTCTCTGTTCTGAAGTAAAAAGTCTTGCAACCTACCTGGCTGAAACCTTGCCATTTGGTTCAGATATCTTCAACGCAGCAGCAATCTCTGCTACCATCAAACGTGGATCATCACGAACCATCGAGTCTCCCTTTCTTCACATTTCAGGATTCGTTACAGTTTTCGGTTGTCCTGGTTTTGGATCGTCTTCTACAGATTTGCTACATTAACGAAACAGCGATGTTCTAAGGCTTCGATCCCATGACAAAAGGTGCTTTACTCAAGAGCTGCAAAATAGGTGCCACCAGTGGCCTTGGCCTTTTCAACAGATGAAAATTTTCATCCACCGGGGAAAATTTTAGGCGTAGGGAATAAGCGGAAGTCCGAGGGAGCCAAATAGAGTGAATAAGGTGGATGCAGAAGCAAATCGTGCTTAAATTCGATGACTTTACCATTGCAGTAACTCCAGTGTGAGAACGTGCATTTTCCTGGTAAAAATGATTTTTTATGCGCTACACCTGGCCGCTTTTTGTTGAATATTTTGAAGCAATTGGTCCAAAACGTTAACCGATCATTCACTACTTATCGTTTATTCCTGTGGAAAGAAATCGGTCATCAAAATCCCTTTTGCATCGCAAATAAATCGATGCCATCACCATGCCAGCTGATTTTACGGTAATTGCTTTCTCTGTGGCCGAATAACCAGGTTCTGCTTATTGCTTTAATTTAAATTTGGTTTGCCTGATATACATTTGATCAGTAGTAGCAAATCATGCATAAAATCAGTTGCATTCTTTTTAAAACAGTCCAGACACTCTTGTCAAAGTTGACTTCGAACACGTTTTTGATCAAATGTAAGCAAACGCGCCACCCATCATGCGGACAGCTTTTTCGTGCCCAATTCTTGGGTTAAAATATCGCACACCAGCTCTTTTGAGATGTTCACTACATTAGCTATTTTACTCAATTTCAGTCATTTGACTTTCAACACCATATCGTGGATTTTAGTAACCATTTTTGTTGTAGTGACACTTCTTTGGCGTTCAGAGCGGTGCTCGCCTTGTATGAAGATGCAACCCTATTAAATTTAACCATCTATTTGTTTTCGGTCGTATATGATGGAGCACATTCAGGCAGCACAGTTTTCGTCGATTCAAAAATGTTTGCACCTTTTAAGACTTTTATATGCAACAATTAAAAAACCGCACAATGATCAGTATTTTCCATTGTTAAACAAATACAACACACGTTTTATTTAAACAGCTGCTAACAACAAACTATTTCACAGATGGACTTTATATTTTCAGTATTGCTAATACATAGATGGAAATTGATATTTTTGAATATACATTTATATTTATGTATTTAAAATATATGTAGGGTAACTAATTATCATCCCGCTCTATATTACGAGGTATATGTAGAGCTCCTGTTCTTTCTCTTCTTCGAAGCTACGGTAAATATTTAAATGACTTTAACATTACGTTAGAAAGAACCGATTTTATTAGAATTTAATACCTTAAATCAGCACATAAATTATCAGCTATAGATGTTAGCAATTTTTGCCATTCCTAGCAAATGGCCGATCAAAGACGCTAGTTCGCTCACACTCTTACTATTATTAACTTTTTACACTTTTTCAATCTTCCAGATTAGCGTTCACAAAACTGAAAAACTGCATTCTAAAAGTAAACCTAAATCATACTTTCTGTTATTCTTTCAAATCCAAATCAAGTTTTTTCGTTGATAAGATAGTAGTGCAGAAGTAATACCGCCACAAAATGCAGCTTTGCATAATTTAGGACGAAATTATCGCGTTTCCTCATTTAGAATCTCATTATTGAAAAATAATTAAATTGAAAGTTGGGCTGTTTACTAATTTCCGATTTATTCTCGAAATTGCGAAATTTAATATCCGCAGTTTATTCTGCTTTACGAGCAGCATTTTTTGTTAATCGAAACAAAACAACGTTGGTGGACTAATAAAAATATTGAGAAGTGCTTTTAATTATCCAACGAGTTTATATTGCGACATCCCTGCTCTGATTAAGCGATTCGAAGAGCTTTATGATTCCAAGAATCTATAAAGATAGCTACCGTCATTATACAGTGTGTAGGATTACCGCCCAATGCAAGAGGATTTCGAAATAGATAGATAGTTAAATTAGAAGAAATGTTGAACTTCCCACGTTCAAGCACTAGCACTTCTACTTCATTTTCGCTATATTCATTCAGTCGTTCGTTCGTTGTCGAGACTCATTCATGCTATACGAAAGTAGAGGTAATAGTCGTAGGTCTTACATGTGTATATATTGTAATGATTCTGCACTTATATATAATGATGTTAAAGTAGTAATGATAAATACCTTATTTAGAATGAATAAATAAACAAGTTCAGTTACATGATATTATTTGAATTCAATTGATGGGTCAGCATGGGTGAAACTTACAACATAAATTATAATTAATATGGGACTAAAATAATAGTTTATTTTATGTACTTCCTTGCAGGGGCAGAATATTAAAAAACAATAAAGGCATGCACAAATAAATGGATAAAAGATAACTTTAATACTATAAGAAGTAGTATTTGCATGTAAAATTATAATTGTTGGAGTTTATAATAATGTAAAAATTGTATTAAGAATTGTAACCATGTAGTTTTTGAAACAAAGCTGGGTGCTAGGAAATGAGAGAAACAGAAAAATAACTAGCTTAAAAATTTATTAATTGCCTTTTCCTAAAAGGAAATGTACGGTTTATAAATATATTAAGAGATTGTAAGTTATAAAATCAGAATGGATATAATATTTTACAAATTTGAAGCAACGTCGAAGTAGACGAGGATGTTATTATTGACGTACACCAAGGAATGGAATACTGACATAGAGGATTTAAGGTGTATGGAGGATGCTGCTGGTTGGTTGGAGTTGGTAAATTGGTTGTATCGGAGATCTGCATGATTGCTGTTGTATGGTGCTAGAATGTGCAGCATTTGCAGTTCCGGATATATTGTTATTAAGTATATAAAGGTCGTTGCTGTTTATCGTATGATACTGAAAAGTATAGAGTTTAGAGAAAAAATATCTAAAAGATCTAGTATAAATAAAACATTTAATAACTGATTAATAATTGCCTGAAGAGAGCTAAAGATTGATATTTGTAAGAGTAGTTGAGTCAAGCTTGGGATGGACTGTCAGCGTACGTTTTAGATGAAAGGAATGTATCTACAGATTGCGGCAGGCCACTAGGACTCTAGGACCATAGCAAAAGCAAGCGGACTTTACATATATCCGTAATTGTATTTAAAAAATTAAATACCGACTATATACCTTGTATTTATAATGATCCTAAGGACCTACCGCTATCGTACATTATCCTTGCTTTTGCAATGGTCCTAGTAGCTTGCCGCATTCTGTATATGACCGATAAGTTTGAACATAAAAAGTTATTTTAAAAATCAAAATCATAATGAATGCATGTCTCAACTTATGTAAGGAATTTTAAGCTTGAATAATTTATTAACTGGGATAGTTTTGAAAGAATAAAGTTTTAATTTTAATATTACAATTAAATTTCAGCTTAGACTGCGTCGTCTTTGTAGATAAACACCCAGAATTTGTTGGATTAATGTGCCTAACACCTTGTGAACTCAAGCAAGGATTTGTGTAACGGTTATGTTCTTTGGTGGCTCATGAACAAGCCACCAATGATTTGGTTAAAAACAGCTGGCGTATATAACATTCCTTGTTCTTGCGGCTCGAGTTACATTGGACAGACTGGTCGTTCCATTGATCTAAGACTTCAAGAACATAGAGGGGATTGCAAATACAAACGCATTACAAAATCAGTCGTAGCTGAGCACACTTTTACAAATGGGCACATCTTAGAATTCGAACAGGCCAGAATACTTTCCATGGTACCTCATTATTTCCCTAGAATAATACGTGAAGCCATAGAAATAGAAAAACATCCAAATAATATAAACAGGGAAGATGGTTTTAGACTTAATAAAACTTGGGCTCCTGTCATTTACAGTCTAAAGCATTACAACCGCCGGTCACTCGCACCGCTGCCGCAAAATGCATTGGACTTGAACGACCAATCAACGTTACGCCGTTCTGCACGGTTGGCACTATAAATACATCCATGCCGTCTTCCAGCTCGTAGAACGACTTTGACTCTGATGTTGCAAGCTGCAATGTCTTGCGAAACGTTAGTCTACATGTAAAAAGGTCAACTATGCCTAAGTATTCTTGTTCACAAGGTACTCTAATAACATGGACCAAATCATGGGTGGCTTGTAAGGGTTCACGAGCCACCAAAGAACATAACCGTTACACAAACCCTTGCGTGAGTTCACAAGGTGTTGAGCATATTAAGCCAACAAATGCTGGGTGTTTATCTACCAAGACGACGCGGTCTAAGCTGAAATTTAATTCTAATATTGAAAATTTGAATAACCGCGAAAGCCTCAAACATTAAATAAAGTTGTATGCAAGTTTAGGTGCAAGAAATATTGATAAAGAACAACTGTTATAAAAAATATTTATTTCAAATACTCACAAATAAGTATAACATTGCAATATGTTTGTATGTAGTCTTGCTATTCTATTTCATAGATAGTCTTTAAAGGAGAGCGACGTTAATTGCTTGACTTAGTGCCGACTCAGTGGATTGCTATATTATACTGACCGAACCTTTCAATTTTGGTTTATTCCTTACTTAGCTTCCTCATGAAAGATTTCCCAAATATCACTATCCCATGCTAAGCTGCGGTTGTTCACGCATATGCTCATCAAGTATTTTTCCACTGCATTCGCCCACCGCAGCTTGGGTACTCCGACATTTCGCTTTCCAACTGATTTACTCGTTAGCTGGTTAGATCACCTAGTAAGTCTTTTTCTAGTTAAAAGCCTATACAATATTTTCTTAATCCATGGCAGAATTTACTTATCAGAATTCTGCTTCTGTTCACCTCGTGCTCACCAGTGCTCGTATATGTCATCCTTGCCTATGTGCACTCTCTTACTGCTGCTATGTTGTAATTGTTGATAGTATCTCGGTATTGTCATACATTTTGTTTTGGTTCCTTTGCCCTCGAGCATTATTATTATTTGCCCCTTTTTGAAACAACTAAATCTTTGTTGTCGGTGATGCTTCTAATTAGTGTTACGTTAAAGAATAGGTATTTCAAATAATCGTCTCGTTTTAGCCTATTAACCAGTTGGGAAGATCGGTGAGCATTTGTTTAGATTTCAACCACGCGTTGCACTTTATCAAGTGTTGATAAAGACAGAAAGAGAACTGACCTCGGGGTACTCACAATGCTATGATCAGATGACATTACCAAAGTAGCGAAGGTAGTGAAATAAGCTATTGGAAAAAATTGAGGGCGGTGTATGTAGAAGCTATTCTAGTATAGCTCCAGAGAAAGGTCTCAAGGTAGCATTCTTCTATAGAGTACGTTCAAAATAGTTTGTATGTAGCATTTAGCAGAATAATTTCCACTGTTATGTAGTAATCGTCCAATCAAATCTTGTCCCTTTTGATATTCTGTTAGCCTACTGACTCAGTTTCTTATACCTTATTGAGCTTCTTCCAAAGTAGGTGGAGGTTGGCTTTCATCTGTGGCATTGGCGAGGGTGTATTGTTTTCCATATCATTGTTGTTGTTTCCATTCAGAGGTTGGTTAAAATGTTCCTACCACACAGCTTCCGTCTACTACATTTCCTTTATAGTAAAACTTTTGTTTTCATTTTTCGTTATTAGTATCAAACTTTTTTTCTGTGTTGTTCAGTCAATTCACGTCTTTTTTCCAGTCTCTCTGCAGCGGCCTTCTATAGGTTAGCTCTTATTTTCCGTTTTATATTAATTTATACTATAACGTACACAGATACAGAATTGTCCAAACAAGTACAGTTAACGTCACGCGACTACGGATGTAGTAAGAGCGGCCTAACTTCGCAAACCCTTTTATACAGTGCTACCCACGATCGGTTCCTTCGGAATTTGGTAAGATATTACCCGTTTGGGGTTTATCAGACAATGGGTAGTTCTGGATGTCGACATTCCTCACGGGATCACTATGTTCGTAAGCTATACTATCCACTAGCGTTAGTGTCAGATCTTGCAGTTGGCTGCTTGTTTCTAAGTACCCTGCTTTTTACTTCCTCTAATCTGAATATGGTAATGGTTGCTCCTTTAAGGTATGACCAAATTGTTTCGCCGATTATGGTTATTAGATTCTGCACTATTTCTATATCTGTTTATAGGCGATTTTGACATTATCAAACTGGTTTTTAGGTATATTTTGACTATAAAGTCAGTAAAATATGATCTTACTTAGGTTTTAAAACTAAGAAAAAGTACTTGACTGGGCACCGCTAAGGATTTAGGTTTAATTCAATTATTTAGAGCCGAAATAAACCAACTAAGGGATTCCCTAAACAAGAGTAAATATAATTTTCAGCCATGGTATTTGTAAATTTGCTTCTGTTCGCTTTTATTTCAGGCATTGTTTTTGTAGCCGCATTAATTTGGGAACAGACGGCGCTGTATAAAACTGTGCCGTTACGTTCTCCTTCGCGGAATTGGCATTAAACCACCTCAAGACATAACTTGATGAAAAAGCATTTAAGGAAACATAATTTAAAATCAGATTGCTTATAAAAGGTTTCGCGGACAAACGTCGTTTTAAAAACGTGCCCTCAAACGACGTCCCGCGTAGCAGTCCTTTATTTGTTTAGCGGAGCAGCGCTTTGTAAAAAGTGCTCCGTGAAATACTTACTCTAATTACTGCAAAATAAACCCTAAACATCCTTAGAACTGTCTCTCCCCGTTTATGGCGCAGTTTAAATTAGCAGTCGGCAGACATTTAGCTGTAACTTTGTAAACTGCTCAGGAAAATCACATCTGTTTGAAACGCGATCTGAAGATTATACGGCGTGAAATTATCGTGTTTTTGTTTAAGCAAAAAGCGCCGTATACCATTAGTACATGGCCTGTAATTAGAGTGCATGGCCTGTAGTTTGCCGGAGATAACTACAAGGGCGACTGTTAACAAGGGAGGACTATCTGCAGATGTGTTCCCGACTTAATTTGACTGTTTCATCCGCATGACGCGCCATTTCCAGAGCCTACTTTAATGACACGCGAGCCGGAGAGCTCGCACTCTATTTTCCTTCTTCATTTCTATGCGCGCACGTCTTGCTAGACTTAATAGGATTTATATATTCTAAACACTAATTTCCTCGGAAGATTTCCATTGTAGTTTAAATGTGCGCGAGCTAACTGCTTCCGAAAGTAGCTTCCTAACGAACTCGGAGAATTTGGGACTTACGAGGGAATATCAGTATTTGCGGTTCCTGGTACAATAAAACGAATTTAACTATTTTTTTCTACATAATTGTCCTGGACTGTTCATCATCTCCTAGCAAGAACTTTTGCAATTAGTCTTCAAACCACTAATTTTGTGACATCTATGACCAGATCTTCACCGCAATATTTATTCCTCTTTAATACTCAAATACCGTATGATCGAAAACTTTCAACGTCTAGAAGGCTGTGGATTTTTTTAAATTAAATTTATGTTCGCAGTGATGAGTAAAGCTACTTAATAATATAACCTATACAATTTAGACAGATAAACGTAACTTTTACAGGATGTTTAATGCCGAGCACTAGGTGGTTCTGTGTATGGAAAATGAACAGCTGTAGTTGTTTTTGTTACTAACATTTTTATGTATTCAACAAGAATATTTGTATTTGTTGAAATGACAATCCTGACATAACCTTAAACTGACAGATATAAAATTCCAATGTGACTTTTACTACCACGACTGCCAACAACATTTTTTGACAAAATAATTCCACAGCCCTCTAGACGTTGAAAGTTTTCGATCGTACTGTACTCTTTGAATTTTGTAAACAAGTAAGTAACTTAGTACCAGCTCTGTAATAACTAAAGTGAGGATTTCAAAGCGTTGGATATGCATTGCAGCTAATGCAGTGCCACTTTTGTCAGCTATGCCATATATCTATCTTGCTCTCTTATTTATCCTGTTCACAACTCTCTATCTAGTCGTGGATCAGCAACACTGCTCTTTGCTGTGTCCATATTGTAAGTTTTTTCACATCTTTAACACTCTTTATGTAACATTCTGTAGCTTGGTTATATTCTTATCCACTCATCAATTGTATGATCTGTGAAGTATATATGTACCTAACATGGCTCTTTCCATTCTTCGTCGACTAACTTCTAACTTTCTCACCGTAACTTTTGTGAAGGATCATGTTTTATGTATAAATTACAATTGGAAGAATACGTAAATTGTAGATTTTGGGCTTTATATATTGTGAAATATTTGATTTAAATAATGCACGATATGAATACTTCATCTGCAAAATGCAAACGTTGGGATATTTTCCTTCTTTATCTTTTTTTTAATACATGTCATTGATCTGCTATTAACCAATATTCTTCCATTAATGTTAACTCCTTTAAGAGATCATTTTAGGCTTTTAAATGCATCTCCTAGGCAATTGTTTGGGAGATATTATGATTTGTTTAATTTTCCACCTCTCAGAAAGCAGTAGAATTGTTCATATATCAATACACAATCGAAAGTGTTATAAGTTCCTAGATGAAGAGTATATAACTGTTCAGTTTTAACATCTTATACTACTTAAATAACTGTCTCTACTCTACAAAATATTTCATTTTTGTTGGTTAGGTATTTTGTTGCATTTATCAACACATCAACAATATTGCATGTGACATTGTGTCGGTACAAAATAATTTTGTTTCGCAACTGTCTATGACTTTTCGAGAATAACTGCATAGTAGGAAAGTCTCTCATTCTCTGGCCATGCTCTAAGTAATTAGTCAGCCACAGATAGTAAAATGGTGGACCTAATTCTCGCCGACAGCTACATATTTCCCCTTAATATTACGTAGGTGTCTAACTATGCAAGCTATTCTTTCTTCTGTCATCGTATTTTTATGCAGCGTTTGTGACGTGGCATACTAATTCTTGAGTACCAATTAGCCGAATTTGTTTTCTTCTCCTTCTTGTAGTGCACTATCCGTTTCGGATGTTGGCGACCAGTATTGCTAGTTTGACTTTGTTGACAACTATGCCAAAGAGTTCGGTAGATGTCTTCCCGGCCAATTTTCTGAGGTTGTGTAACCAGGATATTCTTCGCCTTCCTAGGCCTCTTCTGCCGTCAATTTTCCCCTGTATGATGAGCTGCTTCAGGGAATACTTGGACTCATTCCTCATGATATGACCCAAGTATTGTAGTTTTCGGACCTTATTTTTCTTCATTCGTTTTAGAACTTCTTCGTTAGTTGTGTGTTCCGTCCATGATATTCCGAGCTACATCTCACAAGCTTCAATCTTTTTAGTTAACTTTTCGTCAAGTATCCATTTCTCGGCACCATACAAAAGTATGGAGAAGATGTAACATTTTAAAAGTTTCACTTTTGTTTCAATTGTTAGATCATGGCTTTTGAAAATTTTATTCATTTTATTGAAGGCGGCTTTTGCTCTGGCGATACGGCATCTAATCTCTTGAATGGTGTCCCAGTTTTCATTTATAATTGTTCCCAAATATACTGTCTGTTGTACTCTTTCAATCGGCTGGTTGTTAATGGATATGTGGATATTAGGTATATTATTCTTACTCATTATTATGAACTTCGATTTCTTACTGTTTATATCTAGACCATATTTATTACTTGCAGCTACGATTTTGTTGACTAAGCATTGGAGACCTTGTTGACTGTCTGCAAACACCATGGTGTCATCGGCGTATCTTATATTGTTTAGTCTTTCACCATTTATTGGTATACCTTCCTCTACGTCTTTAATGCTTCCTTAAAGATTTGTTCTGAATAAATATTCAACAGCAATGGTGGGAGCACACACCCCTATCTAACCCCACTTTCTATTTTGACAGCTTCTGTTTTCTCCCCATCTACTCTCATTGTTGCAACTTGGTTCCAGTACAATTTTATAATAATCTGTAGATCTTTTTCGTCGATTCCTGTTTTTCTCAGTATATCTATTATTTTTTCGTGCTGAACTCGATCAAATGCCTTTTGTTTTAACATGTGGTAAATTCGTATAGCTAATATCCGGCTGGGTATAAAATATAAACAAGTTTCTATGTTCTACACTCTGGAAATGACCGTACCTTTGAACTTAATAATATAAACAGTTTCAAAAAAATGCTGAACCAGTGTTTGTACAAAAAATGCTTCTATTCCTTTAATTTTTTATCTTGAAATGTAGTTTTATCAGTTTTGTAATTACTAGTTTTATAATTGTTATTATTGTAGTGTAAAATTATTATTGTTTATAGTTATACTATTAGGAAGCCATCTGTCTGTTCCATCTGTTTGTGACGTTGCTTGGTTGTGTTTACCCATATTGTTGATAATAAAGGATATTATTATTATTATTATTATTACAGATTTTACCAGTTTTCAGTTTGGCCTAGTTAAAGCATGGGATACGATTCTCAAAGAAAGCTACAAGTTAGGTGGATTCTGCTAAAAGGTCACTTTATAATAAAATCAGGCAAAGTCTAAGTATAAGATACTAATACTGATCTTTCTAGTCGAAAACTATCAAACTGTTAGTATACTGATAGATTTAAGTAGTTTATGCTTTAGTATATTTAAATAATGCGACACGATTCGTAACGAAAGTTATAGGTTAGAGTGATCCTGCTCAAACGACAGATTGAAATAAAATCAGTCAGTCTACTAAGTATCAGATAATTAAAATATTGATCTTCCCAAGATAGGCTGAAACTGCTCAAAGGTCACTTTAAAATAAAATCAGGGAAAGCCTACTAAGTATCAGACACTCACTTTGATACAGTTAAAACTTAGAACACGAGTCGTGATGAAAGTGATAAGATAGATTGATACTACTCAAAGGTCACTTTAAAATAAAATGCGTGAAAGGGTAAACAGTATCGGATACTTAAAATACTAACCTTTCCTTGTTTCTAGTCGAAAGGTATCAAACTGTTAGTACACTAAGGAATTTAACCAGCTTTCGCTTTGGTATACTTCAAGCTTAGAACACGACTCATGATGAAAGTTATAAGATAAGGTTGATACTGCTTCAAAGTCACTTTAAAATAAAATCAGAGATAGCCTACTTAGTATTAAAATACTAATCTTTCTTGGTTTCTACTCAAAAGGTATGAAACTGTTAGTACACTAATGGATTTAACCAGCTTTCGCTTTGGTATAGTTAAAGCGCGGAAGACGATTCGTAATGAAAGTTATAGGTTAGGTTGATACTGTTCAAAAACCGCTCTAAATTAAAGTCACGCAAAGCCTACTAGGTATGAGATACTTAAAATATTGATCTTCCCTTGTTTCTAGTCGAAAACTATCAAACTGTTAGTACACTGATGAATATCACAAGCTTTCACTTTGGTATAGTTAAAGCGCGGAAAACGATTCGTAATGAAAGTTATAGGTTAGGTTGATACTGCTCAAAAGCCGCTCTAAATTAAAGTCACGCAAAGCCTACTAGGTATGAGATTTGTTAGTACATGATGGATTTAACCAGCTATTATTTTAGTATACTATATCACAAAGTTATAAGAGATGAGTAGGTTGGCATTGCTCAAATAACAGTTTAAAATAAAAGCAGCCCGATCCTAATACATAGTGGAGACTGCAAATAGTGATCTTCCCTCATATATAGTTGAAAACTCCCAAACGTTTAGTACAATTATGGATTTAAATTTAAGGAGCTGTCGCTTTGGTTAGTTAAAGCATAGAATACAATTCTTCATGAAAGTTTAGGTTAACTTAAATGCCAAGTGCTTAAAAATATCATCAAATTATATTTTAAGGTAATCGTAAATGCTGATCTACTCTTGCAAGGAAAGGAAATGGCGGAGCCACCATCGATGGTTCTCGAAACAGCGCCGGAAGAAGCTTTGGGAGTCAGCGAGAGCAGTTAATTTATGCTAACAGAATTTGCCCTTCGGTATAATAGCCCGAAAATGTATATATTCAGGTTAGAATGTCAGCAGGAGCATTTTGTATCAAGTGTGTTTTGAATTAATTAATTCATCTGCGTTGTGTTCCTTGTCCCTGCTGGTCCAACTCGAGGACTCGAGGTCCTCGCTCGTGTCTACAATGCGGAACTTTATCAAAGTCCGCGCCTCTGAATTACAAAGCAGCCCGGAACTACAAATTATATATACAACAAATCAAAGCTCTGATGCTATGCCATTAGCTAGTGCAAATCCGACTCGGCGCTATTGCAGTACCCCAATTTGGACCCAGCGCTGCGGATTATAACGACATAAGTCATGTGACAGCTCGGACAAGCCCCAAACCTGGCACACCTTGCTGCTGTCATTGTCACAAACTTCATCGAAGCTCTTTGCTCCCTTGCTAATTAACTGCATTTTAGTCGAACATATGCAAAAGTTTTGTAGCACCTGAAGCTTAGAAGTGCTAACTGGTATAAGAAATGCTTCAACCTTATTTTTACTATAAAGAGATTTAACCTTGATACTAGTTTTTTAGACTTCTACATTCTACAACTATGTACGTAATATAAATATTCGTATAATCTGCAAAAGCCATAAGGACTACATGTTATTTAAATATAAGCGAGTTGCACCCTTAACGTAGTAGAGCTTTAAGTTTTTATAAAATAAAGGAGTAAATCAAAAATAAACTGAATATTCAGTCATTTTTAAGCAAAGTTTTAAGCATATATACAGTGTGGTCCATTAAGTGTGCAACAAATGGGACATTTTTTTATTAGTTGTAAAACCGAAATTTAAATACCGCCAAAAGTTAGTGCATGTTCGATAACCATATCAGATGCCCTTAGAATGGCTTCAAGTCAAACAATATACAGGGTAGGACAAAAAATATGTAATTCGTTCAAGAATAAAGTTACCTCATTTAAAAAAATATAGCAACATTTTATTGAGAAAAGTTGTTTAGAATCAAAAGTTATGCTCAAATACAAAGTCACGGCCTCCTATTCGAATTTTGATTCTTTTTTTGTAAAATTTTGTATTATCCCCGTATGATACATATTTTTATTATTTTGATTTTATTAAGAGTTTTTCATATGTAAATTATTATTAGTAAAGCATTTGCCTTGTTAAAAAGAATATTTGCGAAATTCTAAAGTTCTGTTAAATATCGTTGCAACAAACATGAAGTGGACGCTTACCTAAAAAAATATAAATCCAAGTAACTTTTACAAATACTCTTCAAGTTGCTAAAAGTTATTTAAAAGGGATGTGGTTGTGGCTACTTTAAATACATATAAAATCAAAATAATAAAAATATGTATCATACGGGGGTAATACAAAATTTTCCAAAAAAGAATCAAAATTCGAATAGGAGGCCGTGACTTTGTATTTGAGCATAACTTTTAATTCTAAACAACTTTTCTCAATCAAATTTTGCTATATTTTTTGAAATAAGGTAACTTTGTTCTTGAACGAATTTCATATTTTTTGTCCTGCCCTGTATATTGTTTGACTTGAAGCCATTCTAACGGCATCTGATATGGTTATCGCACATGCACTAATTTTTGGCAATATTTAAATTTCGATTGTACAACTAATAAAAAAATTTCCCATTTGTTGCACACTTAATGGACCACACTGTATACTTACTTACTTTTAATTATATTATCAATACCCTTCTTGCTACTGTTTTCCTTACTTGCTTGAAATAATTATCATATTCTAGCCTGACCCACGATAATGGTGTAGTCCCTCGAAGATCAATAATTAATTTAAATTGAACCCACTAACAATTAAAATACTCAAAGAAAAAATATTTCTTACAAGCAAATGTTACTGTTTTAAAGTGTATAAATTATTGTGTTCAAATTTTTCATCGATAATCCATGTTTTTGGCTGTCAGAAAAAAACATAAGTTTTACGAAGCTTTAAACTCAAGGGATAGTCCAGATGTGCTTCTGTTCTTTAACAAAGTTCACGGTCTACTAAATATCTCCAGACGCAGTAATATTCCTGGAGTTTCGTTGCTGCTGTGAACAGAAATAATTTAAACACAAATTACGACAAACCATACATTTATGCAAATAAAGACTGCAGCTTATGCAGCGTTTTCCATTTTGGAACTTTGAAATGAAGATGTATTGTTTTTAATAAATAGTTGACCGCCATGTTTTGAACAGTAAAATGTTTACATAAATAAGAGAGGACGACATTTTTCATTCTAATCAATAGTAGTAGTCACTATCTTCGTTGGTTACTATACATAGTTCTTCTGAATGTGAATATAGGTCGAAACTAAAAATACCATATGATAATGACTTATTTATTAATGACAGCTAACTATGACCAATAATTGCGTATTGTTTTCCTTGACCAGTTTTTTTGCTAACTAGTTCGAATTACTAGCATTGCTTATTGAAAAGAAACATTAATGTAATCTTCAAAAGATTTTTTTTATATAAACATTTTAATCTTTATTAAGGAAGTATTATTTAGAATTTTGAAGTAAAGCACTTCAAATGAAAATCATAGCTGACAGTGGCACTTTTGAACAAATAAAATGTTTTAACTTATAACGACTGCCTTCTCATTCTTTAAAAATACGGGCAGAAGAAAGCTTTTCATTTGAATTATCAAGAGTTGACGGTAGCGGTCATCCGCACCTACAAAATAATAAAAAACTTTTGTACATATAATTATAGCCAGGCATATAAAAAACTTAATTTGGAATTAACTTTAGTTCGTTGTTAAAATTAACAAAAGCTAATCAAAATGTGT
This sequence comes from Agriotes lineatus, assembly GCA_940337035.1. Taxonomy (NCBI): domain Eukaryota; kingdom Metazoa; phylum Arthropoda; class Insecta; order Coleoptera; family Elateridae; genus Agriotes; species Agriotes lineatus. The sequence continues at coordinate 31,882,165 of OW679197.1, read as the reverse complement.
TTGCTAATAAATAAAACGTCATAAGCACTAACATTTTGATGTGATCTTGTTTACTTTCACAAAGAATTAAAGTTAATCCCAAATTGAGTATTTATAAGACCGGATGTTAGAGTTTTAAAATTCCTGAAATATATTTTGCTAATAATTTGGAATTAGAAATATACTTAATTGAATTTAACTTGGTACTCTAAGTGATACTTTAGTCATAACACATGCAGTTAGTTGCATGCACGACTCAAATTGCCACGGGAAAGATCTTCTGTTAACATCTATGGCAGCCGACGATGTAAAAAACCAAATTTTTCTTCTAGCTTCTAGCTATAAATATACCCTTTCCGGTAAATCACCGTTTCTAACAATCTAAAAAACTGTCAAGTAGCTCAATGGCCTGGAAATAGGTTGTAGGCTTAAATTAAAGGAATCTCAATCGCATTTGTCAAAATAATTGTAAGTCGGTAGAGATATTTTAGAGCGGTCACGAAACTGCACTTCACTTTACAAATAAAAATCGTACAGTAAATGTAGACGCTCTACTAAAATATCATTCACAACTTTAGATTTAATCGGGCCAGCCTTGCAGTTATGCCCCCAAAAAAGGGTATATGCTACATGTTTGTCGTGATAAGTCACCTATGGAGGAATTCCAGGGGGAAAACAATACTATATACTTAAGTTACTGCTAAAACACATACAAAATTTGTAATAATTTACGCCTCGGATATCATAAATCCCAGGCGTCCTGAATCGCCAAATTTAAGCGAGATGTACGGTCGTACGGTCTCAAAAGCGAAAGCAAACTTAAAAGCTCTCCAGGATTCTAATGGACGAAATTTGCAATGTGATAGCTGCTTTTTCAGAGCTGTGTCGAAAGACGATAAAGAATGGACAACGGTAGTTCAAAGATAAAGGTTCTTCCAGGGCTTTGTCGAAAAGCCGAAAGGTTGCGGAACGATAGATTGGTGTAGAGGGTGTCAATGGCACGGCTGATACACAAGACATAGCGGAATATTACAAAGCGTTCCTGTCCGACTGCTGGACGATATATGAAATTTTACGGGAAATCGTATTCTGAAATCTTGTAGCGAAAAGATGTTCGACGAGACGAACTACGCTATTCTCCTCTGGCCCTAGCAATATACACAACAAACCATGCGTTATATTCTACGAAAACGTTAGTATTACACCAACTATTATTGCTGCTTAAAATGTGCACGTTTATTTCAGAATTAAACTACTGAAGAAAAAATTAAAGGGTTGATATGCATTAGCTTAAAACCATCCAACCATGAAAGGAAATCTTAAAACTCACAGGCTCGACCGTTTATTTATAAATAGAAGAAAAACAGTAACTATATGATAGAATAATAAAATTAAAAAGAAACAAATCATAAAAATAAATAAGCTGATGATGCCGTTGGTTCCTTAAACTTTCATGTGAAAAAACATACGCAAAAGTATAAGCAAAAGCGCATACCTACCAACTGATGATTGAAATATAGTTTTATACAAATTGATAATCTGAGAAGTACAAGCGAAGTGGATGGTATGAGACAATTTGCCAGAATATTGGAAATAGCGAGAATGACGATGGAACAAATACTAATAAGTAAAATATAACGGAAGAAAATTGAGTCTTAATGCATTAAATAGAAAGAAACCATCCAATATAAGCATGTACTCAGACTGATGGGGGATACAGCACCCAGAAAACCACCATAGTTAATGCGAATAAAGACGAACGAGAGATACCTTCACTGACGCACAGCCGTCTTAAACACCGCATTTAAGACGGCTGGGACTGAAGAGAAACATAAAGAAAGAAAAATAAATACCCGCAAACACTCCTACAAATACAAAACAGGATAAGGGTTCTTAAGAATATGATGAAGATAAGAGCACAACTGAAAACTTATGAAAAGTTGTCTATAAGTAATTTTTGTGTCCTAGTACGAATAGCTGAATCTTCAAACACTTGACGGTAACAGAAAAAGGTGAAAGAAACGCATGGTCGTAATGATGAAGTAATGGAGCTAATAGAAGAAAGGCAAAACTGGAAAAACAAAGTCCCCGTTGAATATAAGCCAATTTCCAAGTTCGTACAAAAGGAAATTAAAACTACAAAAGAAAATTGATGAAAGAATTAAACCTGCTTAATTATGACAATTTAAATGTAATAAAAAGTTTATTTACATTTGGCTAAAGTTAACATGTGCGACGCTACCGAAAAAGACAAACGCTAAATTATTAAAATTTGGGTTTAGAAATTATCTAGATACTAACGACGCCTTATTCTGTACGCATATTCTCGTAGAAACATCTATGGATATTACAACTATGTCTACGAAGCATATATTGATTATGAGAATGCGTTTGAGTAAACTACCGAGTAAAATAACAAAAACATGACAAAAACGTCCAGATCATCACAAGCCTATACTGGTATCAAGCAGCACACAGATGACATAGAGATTAAATGGGGTGTAAGACAAGGTAGTATGCTCTCACCATTACTCTTCGACCGATATTCAGCCAGGAGGACATAATAATCAATGGAGAAGTAATTAACAACATACAATATTCCGATGATACAGCCTAGCTGAATCAATAGAAAGCCTACAAAAAATGGTGACCCAGGTTTACAACGCCAGCAAAGCCATGGATGTTAAGCTGAATATTTTTAAAACCAAGCAGATGATAATATCCAAAACACCACTAACCAACAACCCACAAGCTCGACTTGATTGTCGGATAAATGAGAAATGGCACATCACTCAGGAGATAAAATAAGGTTAAATATCGCTAGGAATGCATTATGGAAATAGAGACCAGCACTGAACAACCAAACCTTAAACTTTAAAGTAAAACTTCAAATGGCGAAATGCTATTTTCCATGCTCCTATACGGCCCAGAAGGACAGGCGCTGACGAAAACATTTTCAAAATGTGGGTATATAAATAAGTCTTAAAATATTTTGTACGGAATAGGGTAAAAAATACCGAATTATTTCTAAATCACAAAATTAGAATACTTTATCCACGTGATAAGAAATGAAAAGTATAAAATCATCCACTGTAATGAAAATTTTAAGGTAGAAGACATCAAGACTGGTACGGAAACAGCACGAGGGTCCTATTCAAAGCTGCGGCCCCAAAAATATAGATAGCAATCATGATTGCTTCTCTTTGTTAGAGAGCTAGAAGAATTCACCTAGGAGAAAAAGATGACGAAGTCCAAGTACTGTACACTGTTAATAAGCACCACAACAAAGAAATGCTCTGAAAAACAATATTTGTAGAACATGAAACCCAAATATTTGAAGGCTTTTCTTAATTGACAAAATTAAATCTAATTATATCTAATCTGTAGTTTATTTAGAGGAACCAAAACAAGTTGAAATCATTCTTTTATAATTCTTATAAAATAATGTTCTCATTATTTAAAATACGCCCACTTTGAACATATCTAAGTGCTCTAATCATCTACAACGGTTAAAAATGGAATTCTGTCCCGCGATAACGTAAAAACAACAATAATTTAACGATAAACACTTCTTGCATATGTACATTTTACGCGAGCGTACAAATAGACTGCTGTAAATCGTCGAAAACGATGCTGTTCTACGATTACGCCAGTCGCTAAGATTTTATCAACAAAATATGCATAGCTTATTTGCCACTGACAAATAGCAATACTTAGTTCGTCTAGTTATCAGACAAAACAATTAATGAACAGATTTTTTTTTAAATAAAGTAAATCCGGATCTTGGTTTAATTCCTTTCGACGACTTTGCTGAAACAATTATCGAGAGATCCAAAAAAAAAACTGTTCCTCAGCAGACTGTGGAATGAAAAGTCACGTCTTTACTTGTGTCAGATACTAATTAGTTGTCAATTTCTCTATGAATCTGGCAGATTGTTAAAAGATTTCTACTCCTAAAAATGACGTTTTATTATTATTTAACTAGTGAATCACCCGAGTTACGCTTCGGTTCGCAAATTTAGGAGAGATTCATGAATATAAATTTTAAAAAAAATATGCACGGGCCGGGAATCGTACTCGGGCCATCCGCGTGGCAGACGAGCATTCTACCACCGAGCCACAGAACTTTGTTGAATGAAGCGTTGCTGTAGTGGTATATAATAAATCGCTAGAACTACGCTTATTTTATCTAATTAAACAAGCTAATTAAAACCTTTTTTGAAAATAAAAACCGGCCTATGATCTAAGTCTAACAATTAGCGACATTTTAAGCCATCATACAACTTAATCGGTCCAGTATCGTCGGAGGAGCTAGTGAACAAAGATACAAAGAGATCAACGATTTTATGTAGTGGATTCCAGCTGACGCAAATGAAGACGTGACTTTCCATTCCACAGCCTGCTGCTCGATACATTTAGTAAAATTCATATAAGACGGAACGTACATCTTTGCGTACTATGAAAAGCTCGCATGAAACGGAAACTTATTTGTAAAGAACTAAACAAAACTAAAACAAATAAATAAGTACTTGAACTTGCAGCACATTGTAGTTGTGGTTGAAGGACAGTCTTAAACAGAAAACGAGGTTAAATGCACCTTTGAAGCTACGGGGTATGTATATAAATGTTTGTGTTATTGTTTTGAATACCTGTGATGGAGTGGAGTTCCCGCTACAGAATACTTCCTGCCTGTAATAAATGTTCTGAACCATTGAAAATGCTTACGATGCGGTCTTCAGTTCCATAGTTTGAACCTTTCCTCATTTTTGTACCTTTGGAAATACTTATTAAGATGCAAAACACGCAGAACTGCAATACGCTTTACAAATGAAAGTAATGCAGCAAGTTTCAAGAACTATATTAATATAATGCTCATAATATTACATACTTCAGCCTTGCAGCTATAACCGCGACAAGGATTTCCCAAAGCAATTCATACGGATTATACCTCCAGGTTATCAGTAAAGACCAACGGCTCAACCAAAATAAAATACTAATCCCCTTCCCTTTTCTCTCTTTGCGCGCCAAAAATTTGATATTCAGGTTTTAAACGATCATAATAAACTTGTCTAGCGCTTATAAGTACTATTAGCCTTTTTGGACTGCTATCGAAATGATGGTTCTGGAGGATTACAATCAAATTTTACATCATACATTATGTATGTGTTACAGGTAATTTGTATAATTTCAGTCATTATATATAATCGCTAGGCATTATATAAAATGCCTAGTCATTATACTGATGGGGCCAAAACTGATAATCAGATAACATGAACAAGAAAATAACACGTATTGCTTGAGTAAGAAAGAAATACCCATAGTAGCAAATATTCGAGTAGGCTTGACGCTCACTTTTTTCGTATAGTTATCTCTTTCTTACTCGAGCATTCTATTTTGTTATTCATGTAATCTCATTGCTGTGATATTTAATTTTGGCACCACGGTTGCAGGCAATACTTATAATTGAGGTTATGTTAAATAAACCGGAATCGCTGATTTTCATTCCTAGGCTGTGTGGATCTTCTTTAAGTTAGTTTCAGCCTTTGATTGTGTGTGTTATATGCATTCTTACATAAGTTGACCTGGCTGTGGTGACGTTCACCGATCGTTGCCTCATGCTGGTGATCAACTCGCCTGTCATAAATGTCTACAAAATTTGCTAGGGCATTAAACCCATTAGCTAATGAGTGCTAACTTTACTTTAAAACATACATTTCATAGAATGCCTACAGCTCATTAGAGATTATATTGCAATGATTTAATGATCACAGCAATTCTGGTTGCATAACTAACATATGAAAATGAAAGAAAAATTCAAATAAGCCCAGAATTGATATTTTATCTATTGCAACAGTAAAGTAATTATCATACACTAATAAATGCACAAAATATGAATAGCAGTAATTATAATTTGATTGACAGAGGTTGGCATTAGAAAATGCAATATCGAAGGGGTTACGTTTAACTTAAATTTCACAACATGTGCTCGTTATGGCAAACGTACTCAAATTATGTGGACTGACAGAGTTAACATTGTAAAATCAAGACAATATTGTGAATTTGCATTGATACAGAGATGTTTGAAACGTTACGAAAGTTATTTGAAGCGTTATGAAAGTTATTTGAAGCGTTAAGTGTTAAAATTACGTGTCCAACAAATGGCAACGCAGCTGAAAGGTAACGAAACCGGTGTAATATAGCATAGAATGCAAAGAGCATGAAAATATAATCTACGTTAGAACAACAACCATAGTGCAGTGCTAGTAAAACGGTAAAACAGTGCTATTTGAAACAGAAATGATAAAAAACGAAGATTTAAGGTTATAAACGATTGACAATTATTGAAAACAGTATAGTTTCTAAATAACATTGTATCAAAACTCACTTCCAAAACAGTTGCAATTAGTTGCTAAAATACCTGATGTTCGTTTGTTGTTGCTGTTAACCCAGCCATAATAAAAGATAGCTGTGTGCAAATAGAGCTCCTAGAAAATTGTATTTTTTTTAGTGTGAGTCCGAAAGCTGTTTTTATTTATTCACCAGTATGCAGAGTGTCTTTGTGTGACATTTTAATCGTGTTTGAAAGTCTCAGTGAGGAGGGAACTGCTCTGCAAATTTTGGCCAAATACCATGACAAAATAGATACTCAATATTTATCTAAAAGACCTATTGATCACAGTTGAAGTTACTGAAACTGTTCAATTAATTATTTTAATCAAGCTGACGCAACGTGTTTTCAGATGCTCTATACCACGAATAATATTGGTTTTTCTGTTCTTCTTCACAGCACTTAAATGTTATTATTTCAGTCATATTACTGGTCTTGAAAACTACATCTTTCAGAATCAACTGGCAATTGTAATGTCATACAGACGTAGCAACTCTGAGTTAGATAAATATCTTTGTTACCATTAAATGTGTAGGTTGGGTTGCAGTCTCAAATAGTGAGAGGCTCTAAGTTGCATGGCCCACTCTGTATAATAATTTGAAAGTTGACAACTAAATGTGCAACTGATTGAAGTTCAGAAGTTTTAGTTTTGTACTTAGTAATTGCGAGGAAGCGTCTGACACATTTTCACCGAAATATACAATTTAAATTACTATATAAACAACAACCTTCAAATATTGTCTTTTTTCAACTGCATAGAAAACAACTGCACCATTTTTAGTTTCTATGCGATTCTTAAGGTGATAATATATTTCCTTGAACTATACCCACCACGTCACTGTTAACATGTAAACACTTCCTACAATTACACCGCTTGTAATTCCTAGAAGTAGCAGATGTAAACAAGCTCTGAAGATAGCAGATAGAAAAGTCAATGCAGATATGAGCCTGTACATAACATCTCAATGCCTTTTTTACTTCAAAGCCCAACCGAGCTAACTTAAAAGGAAATATAAGTAGAATCGACGTCGCTTCGAACGCTGTAAATTTCTTAAACGTGCGCAGTTAGAGCTACTGGAGAAAACTTTCAAATGTTAGTAAAGCTAGTTTTTCCGCTCCCTACGAACATCTCTATAAAGCTCCAGTTAATTTTGTTCTTCCTCGAGGTGGCGGAAGAGCTTAAACTGCCATAACAATTAGTTGCCAGTTCTGTTCTACCTGCATATTACTGGCCTACTTAGACTACAGCAGAATGTGCTTTGTGCAAATGACATGGCGATATTGGTCTGCCGAATAACGGCAGCACACTTCTACTGCTGCAGAATTAGATCTTCTGTTAGGGAAATGATATTGTACGTCTCTATCTGCTATCTAAGCGTAACTGCTCAAAAGCTGCAGATATCGACTGGTTCTTCCGTACAACAGTTTGGTTCATACGTGAGCTTAAATCGATTCAATTCAATGGAGAGCTTTTAAAGTGGAGGTTGCGTGTCTTCTAAAATATGGAATTTCTTTAATTGTTGTGCGTTTGAAAACGATTTTGATCAAACCTGGTTGGTGTAAGTAACGTTACTGAAGATTTTAACGTTAAGGAATAATCAAATGAAAATGCATTTTTTCCAATATTCGAGAGAATAAACTATGAAACCTGGTGTAAAACAATCAACAGGGGGCGGAATGCTCTTTACGTAGGCAAATCGGCGTTCGCTAATCCAGGGTGGAAATGGAAAATGCCAAGTAACTATCATTCGTTAGGCATGTAAAATTTAACAAATGCAGAGCATTTGGGAGATCGCAAGTTAGCAAAGTCTCGAAGAAATCGTTTCTGACATTTTTTTGTCACTTACGTTACTAATCGATCGTTAAAATGAGCTCTGAAAATGTTTTGAAATCATTCAAATTATACATTTGGACTTACAGATTCCACTAAAAATGTAACCTTCAAACAGTCATAACATTTAATTCGGATTTGTTTCACTTGTGCTCCTATTAGAACCGGCTTTGGAAAGCACCAACTAATTCTGTGTATGTGACGCTAACCCAACGGCCATCCACGTTTCAGACAAAACCAGAGTTGATATTCTAAGTGTCTATAGAATTATAGTAATGCCCAGTGTTGATCGGTTTATCTGCTTCATTTATTGCCAAGTTCTCGCCCAAAGCTTCTGTAGTAGTTCGAGCCACTTCGTCGTCTTATTCTAATTGGTGATATAAATTTAACAGTAGCACCAATAACAAATATAATTTATTATTGTGCACAGTGCACCAAATCGATAGATTTCCCAGAATTAAATTCACATTTTTCTAACATATATTCGAACAGCTTCTACGAGAGGGCTATATTTAAATATACCACGCTTGCTAACGTTTATATTTCTGCAATTAATAGCTTCAATCATATACATCCTTGATAATATTATTTAAATTCGCAATAGAGCTTGATAGGCAGCTCAGTGTCCTAAAGGCAAAATCGGTGTTGCCTTTTACTCGGGATTGTCATGATGCGTTAAAGAAACTTCGTGAAAAGGAGCACCCATGACAGACAGGAGAAATTTCCGGTTCAAAATATCCGCGCAAGGTTTAGATAACCCAACTACGAATGCGCTATTCACAAAAAAACTTTAAATAAGTAAATGGATAAAATCAATTTACTTTTAGTAGGCTCGGTTTATTTTTTTATCAACTTGTTTTATCTTCATTAACAACCTGCTATCATTTTAGTTACTACTATAAAAAAATCCAATGTTGGAACTATATTTGATTTTATTGAAAATTAATATTCTCAATGAAATATCAAGTTACAGTTATGAGTATATTTCATGGTTGAATTATATAATCAAGATAAAGGATGTAAAATACGGATTCTAACAAAATGTTTATAGCTATGAAAATGTTCTCAAATAAATACATTTTGGCCTGCTCTTAGTTTAAATTCAAAAATATTAAAAATTGTTTTTAATACATGTAGCAAAGTGATAACTTATGGGTACCAAATCTTTGATTTACGATAAAAAAAACTGCTGAGCTCCACCTGCTGATATAAAACCTGTAGGTGGAGTAGAACGTCTTTAAATAGAACAAAAAACTTTGGAACAAAGACAGTGCAGATGCATTTGTAAGTGCTAGAATTTAAACTGCCTGGTGACGTCACGCTGGCGTACAAGACAAAGAAATTTAACTTGCGTGCGATAACGTAGTTCCCAACTTCCAATTTCTTTAATGGCCAATGACAGCCCTACGGCTTCCCAGAATGCGAAGTGAATAAAACAAAGCAAAAGAAAGCCTAAACTATTCGCTGAAAGGAAGCACGATAGGTGCAGTTTAAAGTATGATTTTTGACCTTTAATTTAGGAAGTCTACGGCCACAAGCAATATGTCAGTTATTACATGACGTGTTACAAAGTCGTTTGAACTAATATGCTAAAAGTATTAGAGATTTCTGTTTCGAAACTGAGCGATTGACATGTTAAACGTCTAGAAATTAATATTTTCTATATTTCAGTTTTAGTTGTATTAAATAAATTTGAATGCGTTTCTTGCTTAATCCTCTGGTGTTTTCAGAAATTGAGGTTAGATCAGTACATGAGGGCCCAATGTGTAAATTAAAAACGCACTTCATTTTGTGCACTACTTACTTCGAAATAAATGTTCAAATGCAAAGCTTTTACCTTTCAGTTATTTTTGTGATACCTTTCTTACCTCCCGATGGCATCAGCAGTCTCTAAATGTATAAACGAACAGTCGACACATGAGGATAAGAGGGATGCAGAGGCTTAACCCAGTTTTTAGACTGAATTGTACGTAGCCGTGCTCTCCTCCTAGATTTAATTTTTAATGCATGAAGTACATCGAGTGACGTATCGACCCAGCCCTTGTAATATGATACTTTTTCAAGTCAAGAGCTCCAGAGCTGCCCGAAGAGAGACACTCGGGAAAGATCAATCGGATCAGTAGTTCGCAGTGTTATCTGCGGATGTGTTACGGTCTGAACACCCTGCTAGGCTTCAGCCTTTTAAAGGCGTGCAATGTCTTACAAAAATTTTCCTTTTACGCTCAATTTTCAGTAGCAAAGAATACGTTTCCACAATGGCTGTTTTCAGAAAAGTTGTATGAATTCCTAGAATGATTTCATTAAATACCTTGGGTATTGTGAAAGTGGGTAAATTTGTTCTAATCAAGATTTCAATAAAAAGAATTAAACTTGAAAAATAAAATCTAACAAGGCCGCCACTATCAAATTAATTTTCCGATTTAGTCAAGCCCGATTGCACTTGGTGGGGATGGTAAATATTCTCGAGGGCTCAGTACAACTGAAGTGAGCACGAGCGTCCCTTGAGCGAACGCACATTTGATTGATTTTATGTGAACAGCACGCCCTTATTACCTGAACCGTGTATCCGTTCCCTTTTGCATTATGCTTAATTGACTTAATGGCTTTGATCCTGTGTTTGTGTCTTAAGATAGAGCCGCGCCACTTACGGAATCAGTCGAGTTCCAACCGCGCCTTGCTTTGAAACTGTTAATAATACAGGAGGGTAATCGAACAAGTTAATTACGGAAACCGATCGCCGGCTAGCACGCACCGGCTGGACAATAACGCTGATGAATCCGTTGTTGTGACCACCAGACCGGTAATGTGTTACAAGCTTGTCGATTTTGGCATTTATTGAAATCCAAGTACGCGTGATTTTCCTAAATTGCCTCAATTAAAACTTGGCCCGCCGAGCCGCTCTTCTGATAATTAAATCATGCTCGAACTCATGGACCAGTTTTTGGGACTCTATTAATGCGTCCTTAATGAGATGCCATCGAACGATGGGTACTTTGTTTATCTCAACACGCCAGTCCAAAATAATTGATAAGATTATTACAATATCCTTCTAACAGTAAATTAAATACTAACCACATTATAATACGTAAATACATGCCGCAAATAACAAATCAGAACATCATAGTCAAGATAAAAGTAGAAGCATGACGGCAGGAAAAAAACCAACAAACCAAATCAATCTACTACCAGTATCACCAAAAATGAAGCAGATACTAATTTAATATTACACGCAGTCCAAAGTTGTAACTACGCCGTTTCTTGTATGGTGTCTTTTGTCAACCAGAAGAGTTAAACACGAGCCCGCTGTTACGTCTCGGATTCCCTGTAGTTAGGTGTTGCTGCAGTTTCGACGGCAAGCTTAGTTTGAATAGCTTGTCATTTTCTGAAATTGCAGAAGTAATCTGTCAATCTGTGATGCACGTGCGTAGCACATACCTCAGTTTCTGGCGTTAGACATTATGCTGCGTATCGCGTCACGTTTTAATTTGGACACGCACTGATTAATCTGCCAGCTGTAACATAAAGTTTCAGTTTTTAATGGTGTCGAAAATAGCCATTAAAGAAGTAAAAAACTGTAAGAAGAAGAAGGTGACGAAAAATGTGATTATTCTGACAATAGTATTGCGAGATATGTATGAACAGTTTGAAGAAAGGGAAATATTCAAATAGAAATACCCCTAGACCAATGGCTCTAAAAGGGGGCCACGAAGGATTTCCTAGGAGCCACAGGAAAAAATTCTAACTTCAAAATAAAATTAAAAAGGTGACAGGGAGAGCTATGGTAAAGTATAAAGCGTTAATGTACTACTTAAACTTGAAGAAAATGCCACAGATGTAGAACATGTAAGAGCCTACTACGACTTACAATAATATACACAGCAGCAGCAGGCCACAGAAACTGATGAGGTAGAAATTATATAAATGAAGATTTCGCGGAAAATAATTAAGGATAGTTGAAGAGATTCGAGAAGAACCAACAAAACTAGGATATGAGATTAGATGATCCACAGAAGAAAATAATGATTTAAACACATTTCTGAAACGTAACGATTAAAGTTAAACAATGGAACAAAAGTTCACAAGGTAGAAGAAGTATGGACATATTCTCCTGAAGATGGACCTGCAGCATAAAATCCTGAGAAATCAATAACTTCATTTCTAAGAGACTGCGAAAAGAAGTCAAATTCGCATAAGCAGCTGTAAAAAATACACCAAACATACAAAATAATTGAAAGTTTCGTAGAAAAATTGAATGGTTTTGAGACAAAAATACTTTTATGGTTCAAGTTTTCAAATTGGAAATAGTGAAGTCACGTGATTGCGAGGTGACACAGAAAAATAATAAAATAGAGAAATGAGATTTTAAAATAGGTACATTGAAAATGTTTATGAAGTCTTCTACTCATATGGAATACAACAAACACCCATTAATCCCAGAGATAGGGAAGCAGCTCTCACTAGACATTATACTGGAGACATTCCACCTACTCGTATATGTAAATATGAAATTAGAACAAAAGCTGTACAACAAAGCTGCAGGACCAGATGACATTGTTATAGAATTAATAGCATTTGGAGGAAAGACAATAAATTTTACATTATCCTGAAAAGCGATTTAATCAATGCTTAGATGATGGAATAATACTTGAATTATGAAAGAACGCTAACGACATAAAAACTACCACCCTACCTCATTACTATGTTTTACTATCGCATGTATATAAGCTGCTGTCCAGAATTATAACAAATAGAACTGGCAATGAATTAGGCTCTTTTCAACCACCATAGCAGGCGGTCTTCAGACTATGATATAGTACCATAGATTGTATCCATACAATACAACAATACGGTGACGAATAAATTAGTGGTATTTGAGCTTTGGTGTTACCGATTTATGTTAAACGTATCGTGGACATTATATACGTCGATTTAAGAAGTACTTAGATTAATGATGCATGATGATGATGACGAAATGATATACGTTGTAGTTTTTCGAATTTCGATAGGTGGGAAAGGGAGCTGGTAATTATTTAATCCTGACTCAATCGTAATGATACAAGAAAAATCAGTTGGTAGGCCTAATATATTTGCATAAGAGGAGAAGGGACCAAGGGGAAACTTCTAGAATTGTAAAGAAAATAAATTTTATTGAGAATGGATCCTTCTAAATCACTATTTTTTCTATACCTTATAAACTCGTGAAATGTATTGAATCATCTAACTGGCAGCGCGAGCTAGCAAGTGAGGCTAATAAAAAGGGCTAGTCAATAAAGTCGAATTATGTAAAAGTTGCATACAAAGTAAGTAAGTTTATGTACGACTGCTAAAATTACCCCGTTATCGAAAAAATAAAATTCATAGATAATAGCATACATAATCCTTAGCCTTTCTACCTTGAAGGTGTAAGGCTTAGTATCGGCTGGCTGTCATATTTCCTCGTTTTCGGTTTTCCGGCACCTCTTCTTCCACTCCTTCCTATCTTGTGCTGTTTGTCTCGCGATGTTCCATTTTATTCCTCTTTCTTCCGCTGCTATTCTTACACCTCCAATCCATGTCTTTCTTGGTTTTCCTACCCGTTTTTTCCTTCTGGACTTGCTTCTAGTATTTGTTTTACTATTATGTTCTCACACATTCTCTACGTGAGCCAAGATAGTTTCCTGTCTTTCTGCTACCCCTTCTTCTACCGCTTTCACCTTCAGTTATTCTCTGTAAGTTGTATTCCTAATTCTATCCAGTTTAATGTTTCCTTATATTTTCCTCCAAAATCTCATTTCCGTGCTTGTAATTCTCTTCTGCTGTTTGTCTGTAATTAGCCAAGATTCGCTTCCATACATTAACGCCGGGTATACTACTTCCTTCACCATTTCTACTTTTGTGTCTGTTGGTATTTCTGCTTTACCCAGAAAACTAATTTTAATTGCGTTAAAGATTTTCCTGCTTGGAGCTGTACGTTCATTTACTTCATCATCAATTTTCCCATTACTGCTGATGCATGAACCTAAATATTTAAACTTAGTGACTTGTTCTAATGTCCTTCCTCCTACCCTACGGTCCCATAATCATTGTTTTTGTCTTCTCTCTATTAATTCTCGTGTTTACTTTCTGCATTTCCCTGATGTATTTGTCCATATTATATTAAAGCTCTCTTGCTGATCCTGCTAAAATTACCAAGTCATTTGCACATAGTAATTTTCATATTTTTACTATTTCCATTCTTCGTCTTCCTATTTTATATTTATTCGTTTTCTTTTACATTTTTTGACTACATCGTCCATAATTAGTGCGAATAATAACGGTCTCAGCACACATTTGGGTGTTAAACAGCTTGTTGTTACAATTTCCGTTGATTCCTTATTCCTCCTTACCATGTCCATTTCGGTTGTATTTATGCCTCTATTCTCTAACGTCCTCCATATGTCTTTTCTTCTAATTCTGTCGAAGATCTTTCATAAGTCTATAAAGCACAAATGGAACTATCTTCCCTTGTTTATTGCGCTCTCTGCAATTTATCTCAGAATAAATACGTTGTCCTGTATCCCTCTTCCTTTTCTAAATCCACACTGACTATCGTCTATCGTATCTTCTAGTTTATTTTTGATTCCTATTCCCCAGATTCTGGCTCTTACTTTACTTACTATGATTAATTATAATTGTTACATTCCCCGCTATCGCTATTTTTGTGTAACGGTACTATTACCCACGTTTCCCATTCTTTTGGTGCTTTTCGTGTTTCGACTATGTAATTCATTAAAGTTAAAATTTTTCTTTTCCTACTTCTTCTATATGCTTTATCATTTCCTATCAAATCTTATCTTTTCCGGCTGCTTTCCCTAATTTTCTATTTCTTATTGACTCTTCTAATTCCATCTCTGATATCATCTCGATGTCTATACTTTCATTTGCCTCCAATCCGTTTTCTTCAGTTTAGTTGTTACTTTCTCCTTTTTCTTGGTCATTGTCCTCCAATACCTCAAAATGTCTCCTCTATCATTTTGTTATATCTACTTTTTTGTCAATATTCCCCTTGTTAAATTCTTTTGTTTTCAAAGAATTGGTTGTTTTTACCTCAATTGCTTTAAAGTGTTATAGAACAGTTTTTGGTTTTCTTTAATGTTGTCCTTCATTTGTTCTCCAAATTTTACAGATTATTCTTGTTTTGATTTCTTTACTTCATTTTTAACTTCCTTCTTGTTGTCCTTGTATTTAAAATAGAATTTTTCAACTTCTTTTGTAGGAAGTTTCTCCAGTTTTCTTTCTTTTGTTTCACTTTTTCTTTTATTTCCTCTGTCCACCATGCTATTTTCTTGATATCCTGATGACTTACATTTGTTATCCTACAGTTTTCTTCTGCTGCCTCTAATATGCTTTGCTCATTTCCTTCTAGTCGTTTACATAGCTTCCGTTTTATTATGTCCTGGTGCTTCTTCCTCATTCAGTCTATATGCTCTAATACTTTTCTTTATTACCTGTCTTCTTTTCTCTTTGGGCTTCTCTTTCTCTTTCTTCGTAACCATTTTTAGCAAGTAGTGGTCGCTTGATATCTCCGACCCTCTTCTCACAGCCATATCATTCATTTGTCTCATATCCTCTTGTCGTACTAGAAAATAGTCGATAATAGATGTCTCTTGTGCTAGAATTGGCCACCCCTAAATCATTTTACCGTTAATGTTGCAATAGCATTTACCTTGGACTAGTGCTTTTCGAATGTGAATTAGCAAAAATTTGCATTCATAGGTCTTCCCTGTAGGCGAGTTAACATTGTTAAATAAAGACTACTCCATAGAAAAATAAAAAAATCATATTACCATGTTAATTTCATTACTGTAGTATCAATTAAATAGAAGATAATTTTGCTATGAATACCTAAACAGGTAAAAAGTAAATTTATACATATTTTTCCTTAAATACGATGTGGATTTTCTATTTTGTTCACATCCAACCAATCTTAGTCAATCGAGTTTTTTGATATTTCATCATTTTTCACTCCTTTAGAGATAGAGCGACACCTGCAAAAATCCGAGAATCTCCAACGCACTCTGGACCTACAATCATTTACAGTGACTCGATAGTATATGAAACGATTTTATAGTTTCTAATACTGCCTACACATTCGTCATATTTCTTTGTTAACAAAATTGTATATATTGCCTATGTAATAATAGTCACTTTAGGGTCAAGCGACAAATGAATCAGTCGGGTAGATTCTAGTCTCATGGACGCAGACACTCATATTGCATTTTCACAAAAACACTAATTTCGCACTCCACCTCTTGACACTAAACCTACGTCCCTACGGGCATGTTCGAACTCATGAGAAATAATGGAATATTTAGAATTTCATCTGTGGAATGCATGTATGCATAAGGAATTGGTTGTTGGTACTCAGACTGGAATTTAATGCAGGTAGCGGAGTAATCTACTGCATGCACGCAAGTACCCACCTGGATTGGAAATCTGTTTCCCCTTGTCGACAAATGAAAAGTAAAATAAACTGTAGTCTCATTTGTGTCTTCTATTTCGCCTTTCGGTGAATATTTTGCTTTAAAAATATTAAAAATGTGGGAACTTTTTAACCCATCATGAAAAAATTCACTTTTTCACTTTTTGTTAGAAAATATAATGGAAACTATATGCATACTATAAACCCACCAAATAACTTTGAGATGAGCAATTTTATCAGACCAGGCAGTTAAGACTGTGTTAATGAAATACTGATCTCATTCAAATTATGTTTTCTAAATCTCTTTAAATCGTGGTTTATAGTTGCTATACTGAGAGCAACCTGTCTCTTGTAAATATTCCATTAATAGAGAAAAATATATTCTAGAAAGTTACATACGTTCTATCTATTTGGAATTAAATGAGTGAAATGGTATAAAAAATTAATTACTAGTTTTGATAACCATAATCCGTAGCTGAGTCTGTTTTACCTAGAAATTCGAACGATTTATGATACACTATTTAGACCATTAAACACCTGGAGAAATTATGAAATATATTTTGCATTTAAGACAAGAAATGAAAGCGTTTAGCATCATTCTTTCTATTTATTTCATAAACTATTATAAGAAATTTGATAAAATCATATTATAAAGGACATTACAAGTCCACAACCACGACACTCTTGGGACCAGCTGTATTTCGGATTTTTAAATAGTGATAGGGCTCCAGTGGGGCTTATAGCAGCACCCCATAATCAAACATTAATATTGCAGAAGAAACTTATAAATACTGACGGTGAAATGGGTACAACTGACCCTCGCCACTCTGGTTGTGGCGGGTGTGGAGTTGGGTAAGCTGTTCGCGCGCCAAACAAGCCGTGTTATGCAGAGATGACTGTCGCTCCACAATGAACAAAAAGTTTTCATAATTTGAGATATGGGATTGTGGACCTGTCTACGAAGACAGGTGAAGGTTTTCCAACGCCTAGTTCCCTCATGACTATACATTGAAGCACTATGAATTGAATACGAATCAACGCCATATAATCTGATATTTTCTTGAGTATGTAGTACGATAGGGTTGTATTCTGCCTTCCAAGCGCTCTAACATATATGGTGCATACATTATGAGACAAAACGTGGAAAATTGGGTAGAAGGTATTTCAATCAAGCTGAGAATAAATAATTTCATACATGCCGAGGATACCGATCTGCTAATGAACAGTGGAGAACAACTTTAGTGTACTAAAAAACGATTAAACAGAAATATTGCACCACTGGGTCTGGAACTAAGCGCGACTTAACAGCGAACAGTGTTTATAAGGCGAATTATAACAAAACATTGAGATATTTCGAACAAATTATCACAAATAGACTGAGTAATGTGGAATCTAGTGCTATAAGCTACAGGGGAAGTAAACAGCACCACATCTATGTGCCTATCCCCAAATTAATGGATCGACGAAGTAATTAAGCTGGAAATATCATGCATCTCCTTAGTTACAGCACAAGACCATGGAAAAATTTAAAGATAAAGTACAGAACGCCGCATTGAGGACTGAGAGATTGGGGAAGAAGGGGTGGAGGAGAAGCTATTTCGATCATTAATTCAAAAAGGTGACTTGTAAAAATAAGAACAGATTTAGTGTCGAGACCCGACTATATTCGCTTTTAATCGTTTCTTACCGTGTGTGCCGATCACAGCAGCGGAATTTTCCTATCGTAGAATTTGCAGTTCGCTGACCACCCTGGACAAAAGGTTGCGACTAGCGGAAAAATTCCTAACGGTAATGTTTAACTGTACTAGAGCCCTAACGGTATTTTTACGGCTCTAACGCCCTACCGTAATTGGACTGCAGTTCTGGAAAGGGACGTTTGCCCCTTTGGCTATCAGTAACGGTGCTATCAATAAGCTCCATCAGTTAGAGCCCAATCTTCGGTGAGTACGATCAGCACTAATCATCTCGCATTACAATAAACTATTCTACCGTCTTACAAGTGTTTCATTCCGGACTCAAGCCTTTCGCGCACGCACGCACTCATACAGTAGTATCAGACTTAGTTAGAAAAGACCTATTATAGGTATTCCTTGGGATTACATTTTCTGTATTATTTAGATTATACATTTGGGACGAAAAGCTGGTCTTCAAGTTCCATATTTTTCTTCTACCTACTTTGATTGGGCCCCGCTCTATAAGACGTTTCAATAATAGTTTAATGTAGGATGATCCAACACTTGTGTAAGGCGGAAAGGATATTAACGGCCGCCAGTAATAGTTCCTTTTTAAAACGATCTCAGGTAGAAGGGGCGGGAGCCATTGCCTTAAAAGCACACATAAAAGGGTCATTTATGCAACAGGGGCGAGCTATATGGCTAACGAATGTTTAATCGGAACTATCAATTAGCTCCTAAAAAATTAAACTTACAAATGAGGGCAGCGGGCAGTTCCCTCAATTTCCTTGTAAAAATTACCCCGTTAATTTTTATGTTGAAAATAATTAACATCAAATAAGGACCGGGAAGCACGCGAGGGCCGTCGATCCCTCACCGGCTCCTCGATAAATCCGCCTCGTATATCCATTTGTGATCAACATGAAAAGCGGTGCCACAACGACTGGGCCTTTGTTTTTAATCATGGAGGTAGGATCTAATGAACATCGACATAAATAGAGCGCGTGCAGCGAGGAATGCGGCGGATTTGTTTATGACTAATGGAAGGATTGTCTAGCTTGCTGCACCGGGTTGCTCTCACGGATACTGCCGCCCGACACGCACAAAGTCCATTTTAGTATGAGCCCATTATAAATACCTAACCTCACACATGAATTACGCTAAACATGTGCCCCCGCGGGCTTTAAATGGATATTGATTGTCCCCGACGTCTGATATGACACCCTGTAAATATTTTAGCGACTCCCGCCTTTTGACGGTAATCAATTAGCACCATAGTGGCCATTGCGATCAATTAAGGGTAACATAGAATTGGAAGTGGCCTCCGACCCGAATCTAATTTATTGTCGAATCAAAAGAAGTGATTTACTCCGATGATTCAAAACAATGATAGGTACATAAATACTTTGGTTGGATGATGATTGTTATAATTGGAGGAGCAAGTGCCTTGTTTATCTAGATGAAGACCCTCAAAAATTAACTATTTTTTATAGAAGTCCGTCTATCATAATTTTTTTACGCGAATGCTGGAGGAACATGATTCTACTGTAATATAGAATAATAAAAAGCAACATTTTCTTTTTCTTACAGAACGATGGTTGATGTATAATTGGGGTAAGGGCATACATTTTCTTCGTGTATCAAGACGATTTTTAAAATGTTGACATAAATGCTGTAGAAGCTTAAAATGTTGCTACAAATGCCGGAGGCACTGATTCATTGTGTTATAATAAACTTACAAACTTTTTTTTTATTTTACTGTGATACACAACTTAAAACAATTATATTTTCTTCTTCTAAGATATCTTCCCTTACTTAAAAAATCACAAAAGCAACTATTTTTTATAAAATAGTCTATCACAATGTTCTTTAAAATGTTTACTCAGATGATGAAGCAACTTGTTGAATCTGCTGTAATGTGGAACAATACAAAACAGAATTTTCATCTTCTTATCTAATATAACACAAGCTTTCAAAGCAATTCTAATTGGTCTATTAAGATAATACTTGGTGCAATTGCAAGGAATCATTATTATTTTCTTCTTCCATATCTTAATAAAAACCTTCAAATGGAAAGTTTCTATGCTGCCCTGTTCAGGCTAGCTTTAAGAAATAGTGGATAAGCTTACTTGTTTTAGTCCAGAAAATTGCAAAGAAGCAAAGTTTCTCTTTTGCTACATATCTAGATAAAAATATTCAAAAGAAATCGCTTTCTTCAACTGGTATGTCAAGACGAACCTCATCTATTACATCCACGTTGGTTGTTCCGATCGAAGCATACGGCTTCTACTATTTTCTCCTATTTTCCTCTATTCTTTTCTCCACTTTGTATTTATATTTCAACTTATTTTCCTCTAACTATCTCCGTACACTTCTTCTCAAAGGCTCTGTCGGTTTTCTAATTTTTCTGTTTCCCTTCGGTTTACAAGTGAGTGTAGGGCAACATCGTCTTTCCTTCTTAGTGTATATATTTTCATTTTCTTCACTTGATACTTTAACTTATGGATTCTTGGTTTGTTTCTGATATAATACTACTTTTGTTATGCAATTTGGCCAGTAAATTATAATATTATTCTAAGACGGTTGTTAATGAAAACTTGCATTTTATTTATACTTTTTATAATTCCTTTCCAAGTTTCCCACCCAAACAGCAATATACTCTTAACGTTTGTATCCAGTGTCCTAACTTTTGTCATCATTGTTAACTCTGTCGAATTTCCAAATATTTTCCAACATGTGGTCCGCAATTCGTGCTTTATTTGTTCCATTTTCAACAAATCTTCTATTTTACCTTTATTATCTAATATACTTTTGTCCACGTTCTCTATCTCTTCTTCATTTACGTAAATTCCCATTTCTCTTAGAGTAGTGCTTTTCCTTAATTTTAATTTTCTTAGATTTATGTTGATATCTATTTTAATGTTTTTATCTATAGCTAGATGCATTTCAATGGTATTCCGCATTTTTATATTATAAACATTATATGTAAGTCTACTTGGTCGAAAGCTTTTTCGAAATCTGGGACATTTAGATAGAGTTTATTTTTCTAATCGAGTGTTTGTTATGTTATAAATATGAAGGTTGGTATATTATCTGTACAGGCTCGTTTCGTTCGAAGTCCCGCTTAACTTTGTTTTAATCTTTCGTCGATTTTTGTTTTAATTCGTTTTAATATTAATCCTGTCATTATCTTACTTATCATGTTATTGCACGCTAATTTTCACACTTGGTCTTTTAATCTTTTTTGCTGTATTTATTAATATTCACTCTTCTGACATCCTTTCTTCGTTTCCAATTTTATTCAGTAATACAATTAATATTTCTGTTGATAAATCGGTAAGATTAATATCTATCATCAGCTGATTTTCTTCCGCCTCTATTTCTTCATCTTATATTAAATTTTGTTTCTATTTATACTGGAAATCACATCGCAATATTCTATCCATCTGTTTATTGCCGGTTCTTACTTCAAGATATTGCCTTCTTTATCTTGTACTAGTTTCATATTATTATTTCTCTTGTCATTTAATTTCTTTGTTTTGAGGTCGTGATTTTTTTGCTGCTTCTTTCCCTTCTATAAAAATATCCTCCGGGTGTTATTTGTCTTTACTTCTCTATGTACTTTTTTACTTCTTTATGTTTCTCTTTATATCTAGTTTCCGCCTCAACTTTTTTACAGTCTCTTTCCGAAAATATTTTTGTCTCATCTGATTTATTTCTCCTATTTCATCCCAAGCATTCTTCGACATTTATAGCTTCTATTTGGTCTTTTGAATTTCTATGGTTTTCTTAATAGTTTGTTTAGATATTCTTTTACATCTCTTTCATGTTTCCTTTGTTCTTGCCACTTCTGTAATTTTTCGGTAGTTTTGCTTTTTAAGCTTCGGTGAGTACACTATCTTTTTATACCCATTGTACATTGCATCTATCTCTGCGCTTATGGAATTGTTTTATATTTTTTTATCTTATCTGAAATTTTGCTCTAATCAATCACATCCACCGCCCGGATAGCTCGTACAACAATATGATTATATGGTACCGTTAGTGGTAGGTAATATTCACGTTATTATGTTGGACTCCACTGCTTCCTATTACCAATTTATTGTGTGCTCAAAATTCTCCGTTTTCATTCATTTCCTTTATATCGTCCTCTCTCATAACTGTTTCGCTGTTTGTATTATCTATGCCAATTTTACTATTCACGTCCTTCATAAATATCATCATATCTCACCTATGTACTATGCAAGACAAAAAAACTGGGACAACCCTTGACAGACATTTTAGCATAATTTGATTAGCTAAAACGAGGCTTTGAACAATTACATTTATTATATTCATAGCAACGTCTAAACAAATTGACGGTTAAGTTAGAAATACCTAGCAACTATACATATTAAGGCAGTCACATTCACAACAGAGCATACTTACTGTCAAAGTTTTTTTGTCTTGCATAGTACATTTTGTACTCGCTCAAATTGTACTTGTAGTAATTGTTCGTAATGCTGTTGTTTCTGCTTTGGTTTACTTGTGTTTTTAGATACAGTTACATTAATTATTATGATGTTACGGAATATAGCTTGGAATCTAGAACCTTTCCATTAAATCAATGATTGCAGAATTTACCTGATTCACATAACGGTAACTGCGTATTCATATTACTCTACATTTTTTGCTTCAGTATATAATTGCTGTACCGTCCGTTAAAGTAGTCTTTCTATATCCACTCCATTTACGTTCGCTTAATCCTAATATACTTATTCTATATACTTCCACATCCTTCTCTGTCTGCTTATTTCGCCAAATTCAAACATTGTCCCCACGTTCCAAAACCTTAGACATGTAACTTTTCTCGTATTTATTTTCATAGCCTGGTTCCTATCAGTTCTATCAGTTCTGGTTCCAAGGCTCGTAGAGGTTCCTATAGCAATTTCTCTTTTTCGTGATGGGTCGTTCTCTCAATGCACAACCCTCCTCCTTTTTGGCCCAGATAATGGAGGAGTTACAACGAATATTAAAATGTACAAATGGTGGAGGAGCTTTTTTATTCTACTGTAATACAAAATCTCACCCAATCAGTTTAAATTCTCAAAACGAACTCTTTAGAAACTTATCTATCAAGATGGCCTTTAAAATATTTCGAAAAGTTATTTGTTCTACATGTTATGTAGAACACATACGTACAAACGTACAGCGAAAGAAGATTATCTTATTGTTATATATCTAAATGAAGACTTTCAAGTGGAACTCTTGGTTTTATTTCATCTTTAGATATTTTCTTTAGTTATAAATCCAAATATCGATATATTGAAAACTTGTAGCTCAAAACTTGAAAGCATTTGCAGCAATGGTTAAGGATATTATTGATTGTATTATAATACAAGTCGCAATGCCTTGCAAAAATCTACATAACAAGTTTGAGAACCAAGCGCTGCTTTATAGATTGATACGTTGAAACAATTATTATAATTTTTCCAACGATGGTGTAGTAGCATAGTTATTATTCTGCAATATATAGTTCAAATAATATAAGCTTACTTGTGTTTACAAATCTTACTTGTACTAAATGAAAAACCTTAAAAAAGAACTCTTTTAAGAGAAATAGGTCTGTCGGACGGCCTTTGGAAATCTGAGTTGGGTTCTAAAGAACTAGAAGGTGTCGATTAGTTTAAGATAGAAGGTATGGAACAGTTGCATTTTGCCCGTGATGACTTATGGCACCGAGACGATGGCACTTACGCTAAGGAGCGCTACAAAATTGGAAACAACACAACATGCCATGGAAAGAGCTAAAAGACCGGATCAAAAATACGGAAATTAGACGACGCACAAATGTTACAGATGTCGTACAAAGGATCGCCAGGTTGAAATTGAACTGGGTTGGACATGTCGCTCGCAAAATATCAAGTGAATGGATGAATCGCATTACGAGATGGCGACCAGCAACAACAAAAAGAAACGTCGGGCGACCACAGAAGAGATGGCTTGACGACATCAAAAAATCGCTGGAAAAACATGGCACCAAACATCACAAAATACGACCATTTGGAAAAATCTAGGGGAGGCCTATATTCAACGGTGGATGAAGGAAGGCTGAGAAGAAGAAGAAGAAGGCCTGTTGAAACAATACTTTTTATTATTGTTGTACAGCGATTTGCTTTTTTTGGTGTGATACACAAGAGATGACATTTTATTCTTATTAAATATTGTTTTGCAGAAAAAACTACCTTTTATCTCAGTAATCAACGCTACCCATAAAATGTTTGCGAAAATGGTGGAGGAGCTAAATTTTGTATTACCAAACACAATTACAAGGAAACATTCTTATCGAAAGAAATCTGTGGAAATGTATCTTTTTATACAAATAATTGTACAAATTTCAAACAGTCTAAACTAAATGTTTTTACTCTAACAATTGATCAGCCTGTTTTTCTGTAGTGCAAAATGATAAACACCCAATATTCTCTGCTTCGAATGTTCAAGAGATTCCCTCTGTATTTAACTAAACTGACATGAGCTCTTAATGAGTCCCATTGTTGCGGTCATCGAAAGTTAATGGAATTAATAATTGCACCGACCTTAATAAATTCCCTGAAAATGAGCGAAGGTATGGTATTATTGTGCTTTGTTTTCATATTCTCTGCGTCTTTTAGAAAACACATCATATCGAACCTTTCTACAAAAAGCTTTTTGTAAATACAAATTTCAAAGATTTAAAATGAATGCTAGCATATGTAATTTTTTAATGCAAAATGGAAATATTTTAAAACTAGCGTAGCTAAATTGCCTATTTAGAAACGTCATTTCTACAATTGTGTATGTTAAGATTTTTAACAAGTTAGATACAACAAATAGACAAACAGTTGTAATTGTAGTTTGAAGGGAGTAAGGGCTTTTAAATATCCAAAATGTCTTTTCTCAAGATCTAAATAGTATAATTTAAAAACCTGTTGGTTTACCTCTAAACACCGTAAATTGAAATTTTATTAGAACCATGCACATATAATTGTTCGTTTACTTTTTGTATACAAGCAATTTGCCTTTTCGCCTATATTCCCTTTATTGCTGGCCCTCTAGTTTCCCAAAGACTACGTATTTCAGGTGCAATTATTGTCAGGAAGCGTGCTTAGCTCTAGTTTCGTGATCAGATTGCTTTTACCTATAGAATGTGTTTACAGAATTATCCTTCTTTTAACTTTTCAATACAAGATCCCTTTCCTCCTTATTATACGAGTATAATAGAATGCATATAAAACCTTTACAGTTCAGTAAATAGTTATAATAAAATATTAGCCATTATAAAGTTTGGTTTCTAGTATCGCCAATTCATTACCGCCATCATCATGACTCAGCCTCTTGGTATCCACTGCTGAACATAGCCTTCGAGATACTTCCAGTTATTTCTATCTTGAACCGTTGCAATTCATTGTTTGGAGATTCTGTTGACATCGTCTGTCCATCTAGTCCATCTTGTCTTTTAATGTTGCTACGTGACCCGCCCAGTTCCACTTAGCCAATTACTAAAAACTAAAAACAGACATTGTTTAGAAGATCTACTGTTAAAGCTTATAAATCCTCATAATTATAAAATACAATTCATTAAAGACCTCATATCATTATTATATTATATCACATTTTTTATAATACATGTTAACTGAAGTATTACCATTATTCATTTTTCCATCTTTTAATGTAGTTAAACATCAAACAAAATGCACCGTCCTAGGTAAATAACAGAAAATATTTTGTCTGTGAATATTGTGTTATTAAATTACAGAAATAAATTTAAAATACAAAATATAATCACTTTCTTTCATACCATTAACCCATATTTGCAAATCTGTTTAGGTTGGATATTGTAATTGTACTGATTTTTTTTTATATAAAATAATATCTTAAGTACATTGATTACGTCAAACCGGGTGGTTTCAGTTTATGTGTTTGTGAAGCTTAAGAACTAAATTTAGATAATGAAATTATTCATACTTTGGAACAAGGAAATACCCTCCTCGCACGACAATATGTGATGTGAATATAAAATAGATATCAAGAAATGCTGTAGGTCCTTGCCCAAACCAACAATAATACTGTAATGGACCAATTAAATAAATACTTGTTTAATTAACACATTTTTAGTAGAAATTACCCCCTTTGAACAAAAGATGCCTTTGCAAACCTCTTTTCAGCCTTTACGCGTCCTTGGCATCACTCTATTACGCAGAGATTTAAAAAGTAACATGTAATTAATTATAAAACTGTAGTGTAAAGGTTTAGCTCTCTAAATGAAACGCTCATCGTTGTTTAATAGCCTCATGTCATTTTCCAGGGTTGGCATTTAGGTTAATTTTTACTCCGAGTTGTAAAAAACCCCTGCCGGAGATAATTGGCTTCATTTCTGTTATGTTTATAAAGTAAGTTCTGTGTTTTTCATGTAAACAGGGCAGCGCTCATCAAACAAAGCCATTTAAAGTTATATACACCATCGTTTAATGACGTTTGCGTCTGGGTAATAAAATTAAGTCTGCAGCTAAGACGCTGCGTTTCGGCCCGGTGGGCGGATAAAAAATTCATTTGAGCAAAAAACTTTCCCGAGTCGGCGAAGATTTGCATATGAGCAGCACACGGTTTAATTCTGCCTTACTAGCAGAATGTGATGAAAGTGTGAAAAGCGATACTAAAATATTCATAAACAACATCAACCTGCTCGCGCTCATGCACAGCTTTTATAATCCGCGCAGACAACAAGATTAGGTTCTACTGTAGACTACTAGACTCACCCTTATTAACTTATTCATGGCGAAAGCTGTAATTTGGAACCAATTTTAAGGCACAGCTCACCGTCAACCTGTTCAAGCTGTACGCCAAGAACAAAACGCTTCCACTCCATGAAAACGTTGCACATTTCCGGACATTAGATTATTTTTTATGTACGAACTAGAACTTGACCTCCGACCGAACATCCATTTGAAACCCGGGTTGCTGCAGGCATGGACGTGTATTAATGGCTTCCCTCGGATATTTTTGTAGCCACTTTATTAATCTGTCGTCGCCGTAGATAATGTTAATTTATAAATTTGAATTAATTGTGGGCGATAAGTGATTGCTGTTAAAGACAGTAACATATGTGAAGACCATTAAACCCGATAAACTTTGAAGAGTCGGAACAGGAAGGGCGAGTTATGATCTATGGAGGAACAAACGCAGTCGTCCACGTAATCTGTCGTATTCGATGGCTATCTCGACAAAATTATTTTAACTGGAACATATTTTCCAACCGGTATGTTTGAAGTTCGTGCAAATCCGACAAGACGTTTATTTATGCAGGCACGAACTTCATGAAAGCCAATAAGGCAGTTTTCAACGTATTATATTATTTGTAGTAAAGCTAATGGCTCCCGTGTTTTTCTTTTACTGCTCCTTGGTTTATAGTTTTTAAGTTTTAAGACTTGGAAATCTCTGTAGTTTTATAGCAGGCGAAGTAAAAAAAAATTAAATACTTTCAGATTAGCAAATCAAAATGTGCCATAAAATTAAATATTATAGAACAATGTTACATAACAATAACAGACAGGTAGGACACAATACAATAATAATTTACCTCAATAAAAGTTGCATTGTAGATTATTACAGAATTTAAAGTGAGCGTATGCGTTGAATCTGACAACTAATAAAGGTTCTTCGCAATGTTTAATTTCAATATACCTGTCCAGAAGCACAGCTATGACTCTGGTGGTTGACCAAGCGACGTGGCTGTTGTTTTGTATTCTTTGCTCAGATAATTCTAAGCTGATTATTGAAAGTATCCGACTTATAGGCATAGTGATTTATGTAATTTTACTAATTAATCGAGCTATAAGTTGCTAATGGAAAACCTTCTATGAAACCTTATAAAGGTCGCTAGCCAGTAGAAAAGATCACTTTACACCAACAGTTCATGTTTATACCTTCTTTTCATCCTTTGCAAAGAGAGACAATTACAGTCAAAGCTGCCTAAATATTTGTCAGACACATTTTGGAAAGTTACAGTGCTTTCACACATGCACTCAGTCATTTGTAACTTGATATTAATAGAAAGGGCGATACCAGGCTTCAAGCTAACAATCTTTTTAAAAAACAGAATAACTCGAATGTGTGTGTCTATGGTGAATTTTTGGACCGCCATCTTCATAAGGTCAACAAAGCCATTCAAAACCAGAGCTGTTATTAGTAGTTAGGCATGTTTGTACAGTTCACTTCAGGGATTTTAAAGCAAAATAAAAGCCACCTTGAAAATTTTTAGGGTGATGAAACAACAGGAAAATAACAAAAGTGCACGTAGTCCTGATGCCTTAGATGAACTTTCCCCATACATTTATCTTTGTTTCTATACCATATTCACTTATAGCCAATATAAGAAGGGCTAATGTATACAGTAATGTTGCACAAATATCTTCTCTTCTTGCTAATCTGACAGCAACTCTCGATGGAAGCATACCTAGAAGATACTGACCTGAAACTTACCAATTAACTTTAACACTTTCACGTGTACATGAGACAAAGCAAAATCAAAGCAGTCACTGTCTTATAGACCATGCAGATAGAAAAATGCAGATAGCCATAGCGTGGAAGCAATCTTGCTGCTATTTTTCAGCTTAATGTTGGCAAACAATCTTACCTCTTTTAGAGGAGCAATTGTGAATTGAAGAACTTTAAACACCTGCCACCATCCTCAGCTTTACTAATTTTTTAGCCACTCTCCTGTCCTCCTCTAGCTCTGAGGGTAGAGATTGAAATGAACTTCACGCATGGAATAATCTAGTACATCTATTGATCTACGTTCAATACTGCGTGAGCTGTCAAATTTCACAACAGACACAAATGCCAAAACGACTATTTCAGATTAAACAAGCCCATAACGAGAACCTAGAATACGGACATCGTAACTTCATAGTTATTAAATTATAATCTAGTTATAATTTTATGTTAGATTATTTATTTATTTATTTATTTTATTTCGCACTCAGCCAACCGCCGTTAGGCCAATTATAGGCGTCGCTGTGCATTTATGGGGACTTCCAACCCCACTAACGACTGTCATGATGTTATTATGACATCCGGGACCAACTATTTCTGTGACAGCCGTACCACCAGGCGACGAGCGAAGCAGCCGTAAAACTTCCATCCAAGTTCTGGCCAGAAAGAGCGTCGCTTAACTCTACTGATCGAACGCGAACGCTTGTTCAGGCTGCACCACCCGGGACCTCTTTCTTAATTTTTCCTAATACATTCCCAGCTATCACTATCAAATATTAACACCGCATAGAATATCACTTTTCTGTCAATACTTACTTTTGAAATGTCATTAATGTATATTAAAAACAAAATAGGACCAAGAACTGTTCCTTGTGGCACCCCGAAAGTTACAGTTTCTTGGGTTACTGTTTTCAAAATTTATTTTCACCCTTTGGGTACGATTGGCCAAGTAACTTTCAATAAAGCCATACGCTGTTTCGCTTATACCAATAGTTTCCATTCGATTCAGTAAATATACGATAAAAGAATGCGGGACAAAAAGACGCGCTGCAATTTCAAAGTTCTATATAATTAAATGGGGCCTCAGTCAACATCCAGGAAACCAAAAACTTGTATTGTGTTCAAAATAGGGAAATATGCCTCCTCGTAAAGTAATATATAAAGACACAGCAAACAGGATAAAAGTTATTGTTGCCGATTTCGATAACAGAGGCCTTGCTCACCATACCCAATTACAAATTTAAATTTCAAATAAATTAGTAATAACATAGAAACAAGACAATTATTTTTTTTTAAATAAAAACATAAATAAAATCACAACAACAACTTGGAAACACGCCAACTTTACGCTGCCCGTCCTAAGCTTGGATAAAGTGTGAAGGAAAGTTTTTAATTTTCTGAATGTTGACTGCGGTCCCATTTATCTATATAAAACTTTTGTCGCGACACCCTATTCAGTAACTCTCGAAATAGCACAGTACCGAAAGCTTTGGCCAAATTCAGAAAAATTGCAATCGTTTATTGATTATTACCTAAGTTATTATGTATATGATTTTCTAATTCAAATATAGCATCTGTTGTTTACAGGCCATCTGTAAATCCAAAATAGAACAAAAATGAGTTTATGAGTTTGACGTATATTCTGTGACAGAAAAAAATTGACATTAGAGTGCCTTGAGGGTTAATGAAAGCATCTATTTTGACATCGAAAGCTGATGTAAAGGTACTTTATAGTACTAGTAAAATAAAATGAACTTTATTTTACTGGTACTATAACGAGCTACTTTATTGCCGCGAAACTATATTATAAATGCAGTCATACACAAATAAGTTTTAAGATAATTTTCAATTATTTTGACAAATTACTTAAGAGCTTAATTGGTATGGAAGCAAGGGTTTTTCGCCAGATTTGTACATTGTTATAAAAACGATTTCTTTGAATGCGGTCGAGAAAGCAACGGTAGTGAAGCATGAGCTAATTATTTATTTTAATGGTTTCATCAGGTACATTTTGTTGGTTTTTACCAAACGGTTATTACTCCTACACTGTTTTGTCTCAGTACTGTGTTATTTTTCAATGTATTTATGTCATTTTATTACCAGATACTGTAACTAGGAATATTGAGTCGCCTGTTTTTGTTTCTTAAAATTTAACGTTTTTAGACGTTATTTTGTCACTAGTACCCCAACTTGACCAAAATAACTGTTTAGGATTATAGCTATCTGTCTGTCTTCAAAATTTAATATATTGTTTTTTCTGACAGAACAGTATTTATTTTGTGAGTATTTTTTGTTTTTTATTACTAGTTTCATTAATAATACTCCTTTTTTCATATTTTTCTTGGCGTTACTTATTTGATTTTGGTAGTATTGACGTTTTGCGTCTTTTATGAGTTTATTTAATAAATCACTATATGATTTATATTCCTCTATATAGATGGTATTTATTTTTGCTTTTTTCGTAATTTTTCTCTTTGCCTAATTGAGATTACGAGGCCGTGAATAATCCAAGGATTTATTTTTGTTCTTTGCCCTATTTTTCATTGTTTCGGTTGCCCTTTGAATAAAGCATTTAATTTTTTCTATAAATGCGTAAGTTGGTTGGTCTACAGTGGTATATTGTCCTATATCGTTCCAACTTTTGTATGAAAAATAGCATTAAATTTATTAATTGATTTTTGATACTAAATTATTAACATTGGCATTATGACTACAGGCACGTTGATAAAAATGTATATTTAAGATAATGGGATTATGGACTGTAAGGGAATATTCTAGTATAATAGGTGTTAAGCTAATTTTAGTTTATATGTCGCTTAAAAAGAAATGATCAATACATATATGTACAGAGTGATTCTTTAAAAACTGAATTGCAGCAGGCCCTGGATAGCCTCAATCAGTTGGCACTAATGCAGTGTATTGGCAGTCTATGTCAAATTTGAGATTTGCAGGTTACGTTTGGCATCAGTGTGTGTCAAATAACAAACAAAACCTACTAACCGCGAATTTGATATAGACTGACAATGCACTTCAGTATTGCCAACTGATTCAAACAGTTTTTAAAAAATTATTCTGTACGTACCTGTGTTTTTACGTTGAACAGAGAAAAAACTGGTTTTTAGGACTATTTCCAATTAACGCAATTTTCTGGTTCTAGGTGAGCGAAACTCAAGTTTGACAGTATATCCTTATCGTATTCGATATTAAGTTAACTTTGAAGTATACCATTTTCCCTAATACACAGGCAAAGGTTGTTAAGGAAAAATAGGGAAAACCAATGAATAAATGTTTTCGGGGTGACTTCGTAGTTCACACCTACTTACAATTCTAAACAACTTGTCCAAATTACACTTTTGTGTATTTCGAAAAAAGGGTGCTTTATTCTTGAACCATTTTTATAGTTTTGAACGATTGGAGATATTTAAATTTGCTAGGTGCACTTTGATTTGAACAGATAAAATTTTCTGATAAATTGATAATTAACGTTTTCCACATGTGTCCAAATTTATGCCGGTCACTGTATATTAATTATAAACGACTTAGGTATAGGTAATACACGACACTTGCACTTGTATGACCATAAAAAGTCATATATCTAGAAATCGAAATGAAATAAATGTTAAACAAAACTTTCGTTATTTTAATTCTACTTGTGCAGATTCATAGAATTAATTTTGCTCGTACAGCAATATTAGATATTGTAGTAGTAATGATGCAAGATCGTATCACATATTATTATGGCACTAATCGTTATTCGAGCGTAACCTGAGTCTAATAACAGGACGTGTACGATTATCAATCTGAATCACATACTAAATTTTATCTAAAACTGCTTGGATAAGGACTTATTATGTCACTAATTTGACACTATTTACATTTAATGAAGTCCATTACACCACTAGTGGTATAATAAACTTTCATTACACCACTAGTGCTGTAATGGGTTTATTACATAACTGGAATACTGTCAAATAAATGACATAATGACATTTGCCTACTAAAATATTTTTGAAAATGACAGATCGGACAGTTTTCTGTTCTCAATTTTATACAGTACATGTGTGATAATGTGTCATTAATATACTTATGTGCTTACACACACGTATATTAATGACGCACTTATCTCAATTGTATAGTAAATAACTATTATCTAATCGCAAGAATTAATTGAATATAAAAATTTATCCAAATTTTTAAAACGAAAACATCGAGTATACGCTCTGTTAGCCATTTCGGTGGTAACGGATTTGTATCATAATTGTTTCATTATAGTACTGAGGACTATAATTATTTCATTATAGTACTCAGTCCCATAAAATATGTTAGTATGACATTCAAACTGACACTCCTTAGTGTTATCATTATGACACGTGGGCAGATAAAACATTTCATAGCTATAATATGAGCTATATTAGATACAATACTGCTTTCACATTTACACTTACATATAGGCTTCAAAATTCAAATCATGCACTCTGTTGCAATTATATGAAATCACAAAGTTCGAAGAAGCTTTGAATATTTACGTTGACAATTTACAGAACCTTTCACGCCATAAAAATGCCTTGTCTTTTATTGTTCATAATGTTTCATGCATTAGTAGAAGATATTTAAAATAATCTGTGTTCCTTAAGCAAAAGTTTGTCCGCAAGATCGGTGCCGAACTCCACCTTTTAAAATTATTGGGCAAATTTTAGATTTCCAAGAACGCGAGGATCATAAATTCTTTATCAGAGGAAACAAGAAATAAATAAATCTGGGCAAAATTTATCACCGCATCCGAGCCACTATAAAAAATAAAACTTTATTCCGCAAGCTTCTAGCCAGTTAATTTGAATTTTAGCATTTCAGTATTATGAAGTTGTCTCTAACTAAATCATAGCTTGATTTGGCGTTGATGCAAATGGATGCTGAAAGTTTCCAGCTTGTACGGCACAGATTTATGCAGCGAACGCGGAACTTTTTATTAACCGTTAAATTAACTTTATCATTGTTATATTGAAATAGTTGTGATACGCGAATAGTTTTGAACGAGGTACAGGTTTGGTAAATGTTAATTAGTAGATTTTTAGATCCCGTTTTTGAGAAAAAAGAATCGGAGCTGCGATCGACAATGTAGAAAATTTCCATTTTTAGAACAAATGAAGTCTGCGCTGCTTCCTGCAGCATGCTTCAGTTTTCCAGTGGTTTAATTCACGGATAAAAGAAGCGCATATATATCCTTCCTGTCGATCGTAAAGCACGTTTTGTTCACCGTGACTGGCGCAGAAACTACATTTTATAGGCGATAACAATGTTTCGCCTTTATTAGTCTTATTTTGCCCTGTCTGCAGGAAATCTGTTCAGAGCCATCAGGTACCGGAAGAGCGCGCAGTTACTATTTAAATGCACCTCAAGCGCAAGGTCCTTTTAATACGGCTCCGGATGTGGCGCTCAAAAACAAATGAATCCCCATTTTTGCACAACTCTTCTCGTCGAAATGGAACCGCATTCCGACAGTTTTGGGCAGCCGCTCTTAGATTCGCCGGAGGCCTGGGACTTTATTTAATTGTAAATTGTAAGAAAATTTATCTGCCAGTCACAGAGCCCGCTTTCTTGTTTTCGCCAGGCCTTCAGCGAGCCTAAAACATTTATTTGATTTGTCAGATGAACCCAAACCTCCCAGCGAGTACAAAAGAATGGAAAGAATCCAAATAGTTTAAGTGAATTATGAATGAGCTGTGTCCTTTCTGCAGGGTCTTAACAAAACATTGGTCGTATAGGTGGATCACAACACGTATTTAAAAAGCATTTGAGTGTCAAGGTTGGATGTTTACCTTAAAAGTATATGCTTTTATGCAAAACCACTGGAGCAAATACAAAATATTCTGTTCTTGGTATTAATTGAAGCTTCTTCTTCTCCTGTTTTGCGGTTTTATATCCCCTTTCAGATCTATTTACAGAATTCGCAGTTTCTTTATTATTGGATCCAGCTTAAATCGGCTGTTAAATTTAAACCATATACGAATTGCTGCGTCGGTTTTTTCTTAAGCGTTTATATCCATACGATTCCATATAATAGGATCATTTCATCCCATTGCTTCTCGCCACTTTCTATATTAGTATAGATCCTTTTCAATTTAACAGGTTTTGCTACCTACTATATCCGAATTTTTTGTATTAAATTTTACCTATAAGCAAAACAACGCAAACAGTGTACTGGCATTACTGTATAAAAATTACTAACTTGTTAGGCAGCCAATAAACATTGAATAAAATTAATAAATTCTAGAAAATGATCAGAAATTCGTTAAAACCCCTCACCACACAAATATTTAACAACTGCTAAATACGTATTTCGACAGCCACACTGTCGTCATCGGTAGCTACGAAAAACTTACACAGCGAAAAGGCAACGATGTACTCGTGGCCAAATCACAAATGGAAGTGGGCGATGTCCGCGCATTTTACATCTATTTATACTGACTGACCAGAAGGGCGTAGCAGAGGGCCAATGAACTTGGCCGACGGTCAATGTAACTTCCACAAATCATATAATACGGAGGACGGTATTGGTCCACCATCTTTGTTCAACATTTTATTAACTCGGTTCTTAAAAATGGCTAAGCTTTCAAAAGAATTTAGTTGCTTTGTTGAAGTTAACGTCTTTACAATTTTTAGGTCATCCTCTTTTATACTATGACCCGTTTCGAAAATATGTTAACCAATACTCGATTTTCGAATCTGTTAAATCTAAAATGAGCTAAATGCTCTTTAAACCTAGTACCAAAATTTCGACGTGTGAACATTTAATTTCGTAAATTCCAGATCTCTCTAAAGTCCTCAGTTTGTCTTTTAGATTTCCCAACAAATTTCTAATATTATTGTTTGAACCATACACAACTTTATGGCCCGATTCTTTAAAAATGTTTGTAGCCGAGTGAAATGGAATTTTGATGTACTGAGTCCTTCACTTCTAAGACTGACGAAAGTTGTGGAATTTCGAACGTGCAATTTTGTTTTTTGTTTCCTAATCAAATTATTGATAATTTTAGAAGAGAAACCATTGTACAGAGCGATGCTTTTTATGGGCTGAAGTTCAGTGGTATATCGACCTTTGTTTAAAGGAAATGTTAACAGTCTATGCACTAAGAAATTTAGAGCAGCCATTTTGTGGTGAAAACAATGATTTGAATCCGATAAAATAAATATGTTTACATGGGTTTCTTTTCTATAAACATTAAATTCCAACTTATTTTTATTTCTTATTACTAAGGTATCTAGAAATGGCATTTGTCCTTCGTTTTCCATTTCATATGTAAATTTTATTCTAGGAAATTTGGAATTTAACTGATTCAAAAAATTATCAATACTGCATTTAGATAAATCAAAAACAGCAAAAATGTCGCCCACAAACCTATACCAAATCCTTGGGAAATACTCTGTGTTATTCTTAAATTCAGTTTCGAATTTTGACATAAAAAGGTTGGCCACGAAAGGGAAAAGGCTGTTTCCCATTGCTGTTCCTTCGTGCTGTTCATAGAATTTTCCATCTATTTGAAAGCAATTCTGGGACATGCAATGTGTAGTTAATCTAACTACTTCGTCAATTTTGTTTGAATACAAATTATTATCCGTAAGCAATTCCCTCAGATAAGTCATAGTTTGTGGGACTGGTACGCTTGGAAATAAAGAACACACATCAAATCTTTAATCTTATTTATAAAACTCCAACGAGTTTTCGACCGAAAAATTACTTTGAAGTTTTGACAAGTTTCTAAATTCATTTGTTAACCATTTAGATATGAGGTAAGACGGGGAGTTAATACCAGAAACAATAGGTCCCACCGTTTTGCCTGGATTATGTATCTTAGGTAAACAATACATTTTTGGCATTTCTGGATTACAAGGAGTCAGCTTATATCTAAGAGCTGGAGTAATAAGTGTGGGACAGGACTTCATCACATCCTGTGTTTTAACAATCATGCTCCTTAGGGGAGACTTTTTAATGATTTGTAGGGTCCATTGTTAAGCAATGTAACTACTATATCAAAATAATTCTGTTTATCTAAAATAGCAATCGTATTACCTTTGTCAGCCTTTAGATAAAAACATCCCTTGGTGCGCAATCCCTTAATAAGTTCATGGTCATTTTTAATCGATTCAGTGGTTTCACCTTTTCTGTCTTTCAGGTTTTTAGCGGATTCAAATCATTGTTTTCAACACAAAATGGTTGCTCTAAATTTCTTAGTGCATAGACTGTTAACGTCTCCTTTAAACAAAGGTCGATATACCACTGAACTTCAAACCATAAAAAGCATCACTGTGTACAATGGTTTCTCTTCTAAAATTATCGATAATTTGATTAGGAAACAAAAAACAAAATTGCACGTTCGAAATTCCACAAATCTCGGCAGTCTTTGAAGTGAAGGACTCAAGTACATCAAAATTCAATTTCACCCGGCTACAAAGGGCATAGCAAACATTTTTAAAGAACCGGGCCATAAAGTTGTGTATGGTTCAAACAACAATATTAGAAATTTGTTGGTAAATCCAAAAGACAAACTGGGGACTTTAGAGATCCGAATTTTACGAAATTAAATGTTCCCATTGTGATTCTAAATATATTGGGCATACACGTCGAAAGTTTGGTACTAGGTTTAAAAGGCATTTAGCTCATTTTAGATTCAACAGATTCGAAAAATCGAGTATTGCCCAACATGCGTGGACATCTCCCATTTCCATTTGTGATTTGGTCACGAGTACATCGTTGCCTTTTCGCTGTGTAAGTTTTTCGTAGCTACCGATGATGACAGCGTGGCTGTCGAAATACGTATTAAGCAGTTGTTAAATATTTGTGTGGTGAGGGGTTTTAACAAATTTGTGATATTTTCAAACCACAGGCTACAGCAGTGTTTTATGTAGAAAATGAAACAAAAACAATGATTACACAGCAACCAAAGAGAACTGTCGACTTAAAGGTATAAAATTAATGATCTATTGAGATACTTTTTCTTTTGATATTAATCCAAAACCAAGCATATATATTTGATAGTCTACAAATTTGGATTTCCAGTATCAGTGGTTTTAATCGTAGTAGATGTTAATCATAATAATCGGTGGTCTTCAATCTCAGAGACTAAGTAGTTATGGCTTGGAAAGCGATCTCCAGGTGAATGGTAGATGGTTATGCTAGTCTCCATCCTCAGAGATCAAGTAATTATGGCTTGGAGGCATACCTTTGTAGATGATGAACGAATAAAAATCCATCTCTATCAATTACTTCACCTTTTTCTAATTTCCGGTCCCTCATTGCAGTTCCTATGCTTTCGTTCCAAGATCTTCGAGGTCTTCCTGGTTTTCTTTTTCCCGTATAAATACCTTAAGGTCACTGGCGGATCCAATGGGGTGTCAATAGGGTCAATTGACACCCCATAGGGCTTGTTAAAAATGCATTCGAATAAAAATATGACTGCTTTGTTTTAATTATAAACAAAACGCACCCTTATAAAATCTGCCCGTAATTTAAATTTGAATTAGCCGAATTCTTCTTCCTTATTATTAATTTTTTTTAAATTGCAGTAGGCGCAAATTTGACCTTACCCCCAGCATTAGTGGCGGATTTTCGTCGCTCGTCAATGTCGATTCTGTGACCTGTCTAGTGTCTACCAGTCTCTACTAGACAAAACAATCCTGGTGCGTAGTGACAGGTGTATTTTGAAATTCTATTTTATTTATTTTTATTTTATTTTATTCCGCACTCCGCCAACATCCGTTAGGCCAATTATAGGCGTCACTGTACATTTTATGGGGACTTCCACTAACGACTGTCATGATGTTATTATGACAACCAAGACCAACTTTTTTCCGGTGCCGGAAGAAGCAGCCGTGGAACTCCCATCCAAGTTCTGACAGGAGAGAGCGTTGCTTAACTCTGCTGATCGAACGTGGACGCTTGTTCAAGCTGCACCACCCGGGACCTTATAATGAAGAAGAAATATATATCTATTACCCATATTTTTCAGTTAATGAATATGTTAGAAATACCGAAAGATGTAGCACGAGCGAGAATTCGCCTATCATATAACATAATATACAATTGAATTTAGAGGTATGAAGTAACATATCAAAAGAAATCTCATCAGAGGAGCTTTCGGGGGAACCAGAAATTATGAAATTTGCAAATGTTGAGCACCCTGTATATCAGTAATAGCCAGAACCACCATTTTCTACTCGAAAGGTAGTTCACGAAAAGCATAGTAACTTTTTCTTCGTTCAATTGTTTTCTGTTACATCAGCAGCCTGATATTCAGCATTTGTTTGCATAAAATTGTTAATATCTCCAAAACAGTTGACGTTATACCCATACCACTTGATACAAAACTTCCAAGTTAGCTAAACACAAGACACTCTATGTAAAGATGTAAGTTTTGAATTCGCCACACTTTTCAAGCAACCCTGTACAATAAAAACTATTTTAGTAATGTGCACCACCTCCGTACCTACAACATTTATATACACAATATTTATGTAACTCTCATGGCTTTTACAAACATTTCCCCCCCCCCCCTACTTTTAATTTTAGCATAACTAGAGCGTTTATTGTCTCTTCTTTGAAATAGTGCAAAGTTTACCTTTTTGTTGTTTTTCTATAGATAGCTAAAATAGCGGTTTATTATTCCGTTTTTTTAAATACAGTGTTAATTTAACTTGTTTTTTTATTTGTTAAAATCGAAAAAATCAAATATTGCACTCGTATATAGTACTGAAAAGTATTTTTTTATTTTTACCTCTTTTATTCTAAATATGTACCATCCCATAGTAGGAAGTACCTACCTAAACTATTAGTTTAGCTTTACTGTGCAATCTACAAAAATCAGTTGACCCCTCTTAGGTCTCTGGAGTCTCTGGATCCATCTATGCTTAAGAAGCCACATCTGGCCATGTATACGCATCAAGTGCCCAAACTACTTTAAATTTCGTATCTCTATTCTTTTAACAATACCTGGACATCCATAACTTCTCTAATTTCTACATTAGAGATGTGCTCCAACCTTAATATTCACGCACTTCTAAAGTAGGCCATATCCGAACTTTCCGCTTTCTCTTTGTATCTGCATTCATTGTCCATACTTCGTATCCATAACACAACACAGACTCAACCATAGTTAACCCTATATGCATTTCCACCTTTTGGAAAATATAACTGTTCCACTATGTACCATTCAGGCAACCAAACTTAGCGCAACAAAATATTAACAAACACCTGATAACCTAGTAATACTTAATAACTTAATTGCTAAAAGTAAACACAAAACGAACTACTAGGAGACGCCGCGGTTCACTCACACGTTCTAGATGGATTTTGCTAAATAGTGTTGTGTAACACTATCCAGTGCTGATAAGAATTTTGACTTTTTATTCCGACACATTTTTGAGTTCATTAAACCAAATAAATTTCTCCAGAATTTTAAAACGGGGTTAACTAATGTTTAACAATATTAAACGTCTTCCCGCCTTTTGAGGCGATGAGTGGTTACTACCATGC
The DNA here is from genome assembly GCA_940337035.1 of Agriotes lineatus. Lineage (NCBI taxonomy): Eukaryota > Metazoa > Arthropoda > Insecta > Coleoptera > Elateridae > Agriotes > Agriotes lineatus. The sequence continues at coordinate 31,841,818 of OW679197.1, read as the reverse complement.
GAAATTCCTAGTTTTCTTTCCTTGTTCTTCTTTCTTCTCAATCCGACCCATGTTTGAGTATAGGCCTCCTCTAACCCCTTCCATGTATCACGATCTGCAGCTTTTCTTTTCCAAGTTAGTTCTGCTCCCTTTTAATATCGTACTCCCATATTTGCTGCGTTCTACCTCTAGCTCTTTGACATAGCGCCATTATTCCATCTTGGCGTTCTACCTGTTGTCTGTATGTCTTAACTTGTGACCGGAAAATTTCCATTTTGATGTTGTCACACGTTTTCTGACGTCGACTGCATGTGTTTTTAATGTGACCTATGTGTTCGTTTCACGGTCTCAAAGTGAGATATGTAGCATTCATATTTCCGTCTTCCTTTGAGTTTTTACTATCTTGTCCATGTTCTCCTGGGTAAGGGTCCAAATCTGGGAGTCGTATGTAAGCAGAGGACTTAATCTACTGTCCATACTTCTAAGGAATCGAAAGCCTTTTCGTAATCTTCGAATGCAATGTACAGTGGCAGGTGGTATTCTGTGGCTTTATCGAGTAGGATATTGAAGCTTAGCAAATGACCACTTGGGCTGAAGCTTTTGCAAAAGAACGTCTGTTCAATCACTCAGTATAGTTTTAGCTTATTGATGATCCTTTTTGTGATCATTCTACAACACAATTTGTAGGATTGCGACAGTAGGGTGATTGGGTAATAATTTGTCAGATACCAATGACTTTCCAGATATGCTGGTAGGGTTTCATTGCTTTCTTCAGTAGGCTTTTGTCTAGTTCTTCGTTGCTTTTGATCTTCAGCTGTATTACTGCTGAGATGAGTATCAATGGATTCTTGTGTGTTATGTTCGGACATAATCTGGAGTGGAATAACTTTCTAGACTGGTCTTTTGAGCATGACTGTGCATTCTTTATTGACATCCGCGACCCGAACTAGTCCATCGTTACCGGTGAAAACTTGTTCAATACCTGCTAAATTACATTTACTTGGATTTATGTTGCTTTCTTTTAGACGTATTATGTCTCCAACCATCAAACTGTCCGATTTGGCTACATACTTGTAGCTTCGCTGAAGGTTGTTAGGATAGGCATTTGTTCATATCTTCCAGAATTTTTTCCTTATCTTTTTCATGAGTGTCCATCTTGCTAACAAACTGGCGTTGGTGTCAGTTGTGGGAACAACGGTCTTAAACTCGAACAGGCTTTTATTTGGTAGACGAGCGTCGATAGTTCTTCGTATGTTAGGGCTGAGTCTCAAATTATTCTTTTCAGATGATTTTACACAAGCTTCCCATAATCCCACAAAGTTCTTTCCTTGAGAAGCCAATGTTTTACGATCATGGATAGTTTTTCAAAGTTCCTTTTCAATCATGTTCTTGGCACCCACAAAATTAGTCTAATTATCGCCGTATACGTTAGCAATACTACCTCTTCCGGATGTAAATCTTCTGAAAGCAGCTAAAAGGGTATTGACGGTAAAGTCAGTAACCACTTCTAAGTGTATACCTTTCGTTGTTAAACACACGAGCTTTGGTACGATTTACCACCGCGTCATTTGGATGTTCTAATTTGTACAGACCCGGCCTAGTCTATGCCTGTGTGGTAAATAGGGATGATGGCAAAACTCTGGATGCTGAAATCTGTCCCATTTTTGTTGCTGAACAATTTCTGCTGTAAACCTCATACATCTTGCAGTTTATGTTACTCTCTCCGTTTATAATCATGTAGTACCTTCACGTGAGCATCATCTGATTGCTGAAGATTACAGGATGCGTCTGATTGTATTGAATTATGGAATTTTGTAATCTTCACCCAACTCGAAGAATTTAATCTCGATCGATGAAAGGACATAGGTTGTACACTTTTCCATTCTTCTCTGCTTCTAGAATCATCTGTAGAGTTAGGATTTCTTTTTTGAAGTCATCAAACTAACTATGTTTGATGATTTGGAGTAAAGTGCTATTCTGTTCTTTCACATATAGATATGCGTAATGTGTAGAGATTCTTCTCCAGTTAATGAATCTGTTACAGTACGCTAACACTCGAACCAGTCGTGTTATGGTGAACAAGCGACTAATAATGTTTTCTTCTTGTATAGTAGTCGTATGTACTAGGTAACGCTTCAATTGCTGATTGGTTGGTGAGATATAAACCTCTTGTACTCATTGTCCTTGGTTTGGTAACCATTCTGGACTTTCCCTCCGTACTTTAAAGTCTTTTCATTTCAAGGGGTGCATTTCGATTGATATTGGATCTGTGGGGTTGTCTTTTATTTTAAAATGTAGAATAATTGTTTACTTTGAGTGAACATGGTAGAAACAAGAAACTAACTGAACTAAATTTAATTAATGTTAGTTTGTCAGTCTGGTCTTTAACACTTAGCCATTTTAAATGTACATAATTGCGTCTTTTGCTTAACCAATTCCTGCATGTCTTGAAGTGTGGCTTCCCTTATATACATACGCATTATAATTTAAACTCAAGTGAGCAATCTGAAATAAAGCATTCGATTTCCTTCTAACAAATATATTCCAATTATATCATTGGCCTGTTGTGCACAGTACTAATATCATTGTAATGCAGTTTCACTTGAATTGCATGATATAATAAATTCATTCGCTTCATAAACTAATGCTTAAATTCCATCCTCAGGATAAGTGCAGTGCGTACATTGTTGTATATATGTTGAATATCGAAATGGAAACTGAAAATAATTACTTCGCAGACTCCCCGAATTTGCATCATCTGGAAACTCTTTAAAATGGCTATCAGCAAGCCCGAGCGTTGTATGCCTATTTATGGCCACATTAGTTCACATGGGAATTCTTGCCTTTGCAGTAAAAGGGCGTAGCCTTCATTATTCTTCAGCAGATGCAAATGGGCGCATATCACTACACATCCCTTTTATCTCGTTCGCAATCGCCGCAACACGATATGGACCATTTCCCAAAATAAGCCGTTATTTTAAATGGTCTGCTTTTGGGGCAATATTGCCTCCTTACGCTAGTTTTGACACAAAATCAAAACAGTTCTGATGGCTTGCAATATGTTTTCGCCGCAATTTTTGGCCTCGACGGTCGGGAATGCAGTTCTGAACATGCTTATTTTCTATCTTCTACAGTATTATTATACGCTGTTGGAAATACCACAGCCTGAAATTATTTCTTCCAATGCTAATTTAGTGTGTTAAATATGCAAAGGTTTCTGAATAGTAAAGTGATGTTTCAGTTTCTTTTCATGGCAATTAACTTAATTGCGATATGCACGCTGTTATACATTTCAGATTTTGGCACAATTTCCCATTATTGCGATGTAGAGAGTAGCACTGACAATAGTTTTTCATAAAAGAACAATTTAGAGTTTAATGTTTTGCTCCTTTAGTAAAGGAACGGTTCAGTCGAATGTATTCAGAATGAACGTGGCTTATTTAAACAACCCCTAGCGAATTAATTGGTTAAAATCGCTTGCTTATTTAAATGATGTTGAAATCATGATTGTTTTCCGCATTCGCTCTGTTATTTATAGCAGTAAATTACAGAGATATCGAGAATTACGCCAAGGCACGTCAACAGTTTATTGATTGATGTGGCCATTACAGCAAACTGGCTATTTTTAATAGTTATAATGCTCGATTTAAGGTCACTGTTAAATGGTCAAAAGTATTAAAAAATAACTATTAGTTATACCAACAGCGTAGATAAAATAACAAACAGGTTTCCTTCAGCAACTTAACATTTGCAAATAATGTGATTTAACTATTTGTTCGCTTTCTGTTATAAGTAATATTCAAATATCATACGTTTTTCGAATCTGCAACGCTGCAATTGCTTTGAAAACGATTACAAAATTGAAAGTTGTAACTTAAAACCACCCAAGGAGTTTATATATCTTTATTTAAGTAGGCACAATTCTTCGTACCTGCAGAGTTTGGAACCTGGAGATAAGTACCAGCATCGGCCATTTTTACAAATGTACTACTCAAAGTTATAAGAAATTCTTCATAAAACTTCACCACCGTTATGAAGACAGCAACTGCTTTGGTGTTAAAAGAAAGTAGGAAAATTTTAAAAAGTCGAATATGTCACGCTAGATGGGTATAAACGCAATAACTCCAAAAAGACATAACCTATAAGGATCATTTCTTAGCCCGCTTATCCGTACAAATACAAAAAACTGACAAGGGTTTGGACTAGATCATTCGCTTTTCCTTGTGTGTTTGTCAATTGGTATTTGAGCTACCTGTAATCCACGTTGAGCGGCCGCGCAACTATATCGCCAACATGGTAAATCACCTATTCGATTTCAAACCGATTTTCTCCGTTAGAGATTCGCAATAATCAGTGTTACACATTAATCTACGATAGACAAAAATACAGACAGTGGGACAGAGGCTCGATAGTACTTCGAAATCATAGGTGTTTATATCTAAGTTACTACGATAAGGGGCAAAGTGCCCCAATGGTGACTTCACGAGTTAGGTGCTGCGATTTGTGGATTCTATTAGTCTGGTCGTAATCCAGCTAATGTATTAACAGTGTTCACAGCTTTTCCGTATAGGGAGAAGTTTAAAACATATGTCTGGAAAACAATCACTCATGTAAACAAAAATAAATATTATCAGCTTCTAAATCCAAAGAAGTAGTTAGAAAAAAAATGCAATTAGAACGTAATTTAGTTGTAACGCTATCGACATGAACGCAATACGAGTTTGCAGCTTGAAATAGTGAAATTTTGGGAAATTCCAAAGGCTACATGGTGCGGTAGAAGGCTATTACCAGACCTGGGGGCAGAGCCGTCCCATGAAGAAGGTCACTTGGACGGCAGAAACGCTTAAACCTGGCGATAGAAATTGACCCATAAAGATGATAATTCAGCGGAGTCTAAGTAACTATAAGGCAACGTATTCAAATTTTGAGCGAATACAATAATCAAGCATCAATTCCATCGATCGAGTCCGACGGGTCCTAACTAGCGCAACGGCACCCTCCAGTGGGTGTAAGCGCCACAAAGTCGAATACGTGTACACAGTTTAACCTCAGGTAAAATAACCGGCTGCATCAGACGAGCTTAAAACTTAAAGAAGATCAATATAAGAACGTATTGCAGTGTTTCGTACTTGAAAAGGTCGCCCGCAAAATAAATGTTGTGAAATTAGGTGAAACACAGACGAGCCTCTAGAACAAACATTATAACTTCAACCGCTATCGCATCTCGTAAAACTACATAACCGAATTTCGCCCACTAACTCACTTTTGACTTCTTTTCTTGTTTCCAGCGTACTCTTGCATCCCAGGCACTAGTGTCGGTTTTTGCTTCACTAGACGTTCCTACTCACGGGGCGAGTTCATAGGCGTGCGCGAAAATTGTAGATGGACTAACGTAACAGCCTCATTTTCCAATTCCTTTTGGCTGAAGTCCTTGCACAGAATATGATTAAAACTATACCACATTGAAAGCATAGTTTCAACGGATTACCAAGGCTGAATGTGCCTTAAAAAATGGGCGTCCCAAAATGCGCATGGCAAAAACGTCTCCAAGCTAACCCTTGTATGCGTAAGTAGCGATAAGGGCTTGCCCCGTCTCGTTTCGATTTAATCATGAGTTATATTCATAACAGTAAAACGTTTGTCGTTTTGAGTTTTGTCATTGCAAGTTTCTACATTTCGGGTAACGACGTGTTATAGACTAAATGTTTAGACTTACTTGTCATTTCATTGTCACTTTTTATAAATTTAAGTTCTCTTCGAGGTTGTCGTTTAGTCTTCAGTTCTTTCTACCTGATTGTCTTTCTATGACAGCAATATCCCGGCGATTTATCTTTATTTTAGTAGGTAAAGATTATCACGTCATCTAAATAAACGATTATTTGATAAGATTTGTACTAGAAGTTCTCCTTATAATAATACCGGGTGGCCATAAATATCTGATATCACATTACCTTTGGAATCAACACCGCTTTATTCAAGTGATGAATCCAACTAAACTAAATGTCATTAATGTCATCACAACTAAAATTCCTATCTGTCAAAAATTATTACAGATTGCAATAAGTAATGGAATTAGAACAGGAGATTTTTATAATCGAGTCTTAGGCTAAACTGCAGAATCTGAGGTACATTCTCTTCTTCTTATTGCAGTTTATTACATTACATAGGTACCAATACTTATTGTAATTGAAATATAATACTAACCCAACATTTATAAGTAGCTAATTCCATGGCTACCGAGATCTCAGATATGTATGGCCACCCGGTATATATCACGAGTTTTTAACAAAGATGTCTTTTTCCATAAGTTTTTCAAAAAGTTTCTTCCAAAATATTTGTTAAGTTTCTTGCGATGATTACATGAATAATTGTTTGAGAGTCTTTTCAAAGCCTATAAACAATAAAGGCAATTTTATAGTTTTTACTTCCCTCGTCTTAAAGACGAAGAACGTATTGTAATCGCGAAAAAATCACTTTCCGAAATATCTTCAGATCTTCACGTTTCAGGGTCCCTAGATGACGAAAAACAGGTTTCCGTCTGACCGTTTCTCTGCCTTCCTATTGGCGGTATAACTCTAAAACTAGTTGGAGGAGGACGATATTTTGCATGCATATTATATTTCTACCTGGTATGAAACCGAGAAAAATTCAAACAAATATATACAGTGTGAGCAACTTAAAAAATGAAATTTTGTTTATTTTTCCTTTAGAAATAGATAAACGTAACAATTTACACATAGCTTAGGCTTTACCTTTGACGAAAATGAGACCTAACGGATACAAGTTGAACATATAATTCGAGCACGGTCGTGACGCAGTGGTTCAAGCGGCCGCAAGCGGCGGACCGATCGGCGGACTAAAACGCGCTAGAAAAATTAATCTCATTCGCCTATGAGCGCGGAGTTCAAATCCCGCAGCGGACTGCATTTCCTATTTGCAAATTGATATAATTCGCTCGAAGGAAGTTCCGTGTAAAGCCCTTTACAGATTTTTTTGTGGTTGTTTTGCTGTAGTCATATGGCAGATTGATTTATTTCTAAGATAGCCTTTCTGAAATGCTATATTACTCTGTCATTGACAATGTGATTTATATGATCTATCATTGCAGCTAAATTGTGGCTGTAATATATAACAAATATATTCACTTATAATACAATGAGTAGTCAAAGTTATGTCGACTATTTTTGCGGTGGTGTCACGAATGTCCATTGCGCTTTGGTACGATTAGGACGAGTGCGCTAGCACGAGTCCTAATCCCAAGCGCAATGGACATGAGTAGTGATACCACCGCAAAAATAATCTACTTAACTTTGACTAAGAATGGTATTCGAGGGACTATTTAATGAACCAAACTACTTTTTCGAATTAGTTTTGAGTAAATCTAGCAACAAACTACGCAATTTCTATAGTAACAGAACACTAATATTGACTTTTTCTAATAAAAATCGAATTTGTTAAAAATAGTCACTTGAATACCTTCTAGGAAGATATATCCGCTGATATTTTTTTGATTAGTCAAGAAACGTCAAGATTCTGGATTTTTATTGGTCACTTTTTGACAGATGACAGGTGAATTGAATAGTCATTGATAATTGCTACAGTAAATTTGGCCACCTTCCCGTATTATTACTACTCATACTAATTTTTTGCACGATAGAACTATTTTACTTAGTTACTATGTTTGTTGCCAAATCAGTAAGTTATGCTTACCGTTCTAGAACGGTAAGTAAAAATTCGAGGTTTTGACACAGACTGACCCAAAACCTAACCTGCAAACCTCGAATTTGACATAGTACCACCAACATATTATTCTATAGTTTAATGTCACATTTTACTGACGTTTGAAGAAAAATACATTTCTATCGTGCAAAAAAACGTCATAAGCATCACGAACGTTAAGGAATTACCGATCTCAGGCAATAATTGGAGTCATCGCTTCGCTCCTCCTCCAAGCAATTGTCTTCGATCGGTAAAATGTTATTAACGTTCTTAATACTTAATACATAAAACATAAAAATGTATATCCTGCCTTTCTTCTGTTAGTTTATTGCTCGAACCTTATTATCTATTATCTTAAATACAATTAAATGACTTTCTTCCAATTTTCCCAAGCATTTAAGCAGGTAAAGGCTTCAACGGTTTGTTGCATTCGCTGCTAAATATCTTATTAAGACTGTTTTCATGCCTGTTGCATACCTGCTTCCTTAAAATATTTAACAAGCCAACCAGCGTTCTGAGTAAAAATTTTATATGGAACTGCATATCTGGAGCTGTTTCTGAAACTGATATAAAAATATTGACTTGAATAATGCCACTGGCCATTTTGATCTCACTTTCCAGATCGAAAGTGACATTTCAAGAGAAAGTTATTGTGGCCTACTGAAAATTTAATCCATATGCCATCAAGCTACAGGTATTTGTATTGAAATACAATTTCTTGCCAATAAACCATATACAGGGTGTAGAAATGCTTTACGCACCATAGGGTTTTCAATGGTCATTTTTTCATATGACAATATTTGCTTCCCTCATTATTTTAGAGCAAACTTGTAAATTAAATAAGTTTTTTGTAGAGCAAACAATTCTGCATCCATTTATGTCATCATTTTCGTCATTTTACGTCAGATAACCTAACAATGAAAGAAATTAGAATTGTCATTTTTTCAAAAATCAGTGCAAATTGTGAAGTGGTGGTATGCTGGAAGCAGATCAGGTGCAATAAGTGCCATGGTTGCCGCTACATTTGACAGCTGCAAACAAATAAACAGCAAACTAATTTGTTGATGCTTTGAGATGCTGATCTGTACGGTAATAGTCCATTACCGTACATGGCAACCATAACCATACAACAACCGATAAACTATTGAACAAATCACGGATGTTATGAATCATAACAGCCTCAGATGTTTTAAAATCCTCGCTCTGCGAGCTCGGATTTCAATACAACATCTGCGGCAGTTATGATACGCATAACATTCCTAGATATGTTAATAGCTATTAAATTTTCGGTTTTCCGAAATGTAAAATGACAAATGCTGTCATAAATAGATCGAGAATGTTTTTCTCTACAAAAAACGTCCATTCAAGTTTGTTCTAAAATAATTAGGGAAGCAAATATTTTCATATGAAAAAATTACCATTGAAATCCATATGGTGCGTAAAGCTTTTCTACACCCTGTACACAAATTATTTGACTTGACTTCCGACAAAATCAGATTATTGTAATTAATTTTAGAAACATTGTTAAGCCATCAAAAATTAGCAATATTCAATGGATTTTGTTATATCATCAATAAGTATAAGAAATAAAAGAGGGCCCGGATGATAGCCGTGCCTAGGAAATTATATTCTAGAAAAAAATTGAAAGTTGGAAAGAGCGAAAACAATTCGCTGATGAAAAATTTTATAACAAAAGTGTAAAGCTGGCAACCCAAGAATTCAGTTTCATGATATATATCGATTTAACACGTAAAATGGAATATATAGGGTGTCCCACGACATAAGGTAACAACTTCGTGTACGTAATCTTTAGACCAAATATAGTTAAAAAGTCTAATAACGTTCTCAAAATACAGTGTTTAATTTATTAAATAATTAAATTTCAGAAAAGCCAATATTTTATTTTTATTTTAGTTTAAATTCACTATAAAGATTGTTCAAAATGGCCACTGTTGCTCTCGAGACATATTCTGGCTCTTCTTCTTAAGAGAGATCTGGTTGCCCAATCATTATTATTCCGAATTAGTTCTGCTACCTCAAAAATGCGTCTCCTAAGATCTTCAACAGTCTCTGATGGGGTTTGGTATACCAGATCTTTCATGTGGCCTTACAAATAATATTCTAAACAAGTTAACTCCGGAGATCTTGGGGGGCCAGCAGTGCTGTTCTCCTCTACTAATTACACGGCCATCAAACCGTTGATTCAAAAATTATTTTACACGTAACGCAAAGTGCGGAGGGGCACCATCGTGCTAGTACTACATACCATATCTGATCGCCAGAGGGACATCATCTAACAATCCTCCCAAATGATCCTTTAGAAAGTTTAAATAACTGTCGGCGGCTAAATGGTGCTCAAAAACAAATGGACCAATGAGCATTTTATCAACAATTCCACACCAGACAGTCACTGAAAACCTCGACAATTTGGCACTGTAATTTCGTGTGGATTCTCCAAATCCCAAGAGTGACTGTAAATGTTGCGTCATTCGCGAATAAAATTCGTAGGTGTCGATTTTGAATAATCCATCGGCAAAATTCTATACGACTAGTCTGTAGGTAAGAGGGCTTGAAGAGGCTGGATATGAAATGAATATAAACCATGACGTTTTACTGTTCTCCAAACTCGCATTCGTGGTACATTAAATTGTGCAGATACACGACGAACAGAGGTGCCGGAATTCTTATCAAATTCTCGGAGTATGTTGTCCTCATTGTCTAGTACTTGCTATACTGGACGGTTTTGGGAAAGTTCCATGTTTACATAGATGGTTGTGCACTCGGAAAACTCGTCGGTGTGGTAGTCGCCGATTTGGAAATCTCAATTCATATTTTCGAGCAGCTGCTACTGTGTTTCCATCACAAAAACCGTAAATGTAATGGATATCAGCGTACTCTCGCGTTGTAAAGGTAAAAATCGACGCTGTTAATAAGTGCAAACAGAGAAATGAACTTTAAGGTGCTTTACCAGCGTACATAAATCAAACAAGTAGAGACACTCAAGCCAAATGTTGAAACCTGTCTAGAGTGCCTGGGACAGTGACTTAGGGGGTATTTCTAAGCTTGACTATCGAGATGGCAGAACAAAGTTCTACCAATCAGAGCCAGTCCTGCTACCAATCATGATGTGGTAAAGTAGGGGCGCCATCTATTGGTAATATCCTAAAGTACCCGCCACGAGCCGTTCAAGGTCATTCAAATCGGTATTTTGAAATCAAAGGAACCGACGCTGAGCGTCTCTATTTGTTTGATTTATCTACGCTGGTTTTACTGTTTGACATATAAGTAAATATTTCCATAGTAACATAGCCAGTTTGTATCAAATACCACTTAAAATCATTTATTGTCTCGGATGCTTCAGTATTTAACTAAAACAGGCCATAACTTATTTCATAGTCGCTTTAGAGAAAATGTCCACACTTTAGTTTCGACTTCTTTTCACCTCTCCTACACATAGGTTGGTAAAGTGGTGACCTCACGTCATCGACACCCTGTATATTTAATAGGAATAGGATTTACTCCTGATCATGTTTTGCAATCATTTTCACCCTCTCGTTATATTGCATCGTTTCTTCACTAATTTCCAAAATTTGCAACTCTTTGCTAAATGTCGACATGTGGCCGTACGTTGTACAGCTTTTTTAACCACTGTCGTATACTTATACCATTGGCAACTTAAAAATACAATCAAATAATTTGAAGGCTAGTTGACTATTTGGGTATTTGCAAATGTACTTTCTGCTGGATTACGAGACACTTCGGAAGTTATAGTAATATTTGAGTACGGAGGATATTTTCTTCTTCACCGGCTGGTAAATAAAAGAATGAGGAAGGAATGCAATCATAATGCCAGTAAGTATTAGATTCAACAAGGATCGGTCGGAGGCGCTGAGTCTGGAGGGTTATTGTGACTCATCCCCGTCTTAAACTATTAAATAGTGCTTCACGAGCAGGAAGATGGGTAAAACTAATGAAAAAATAACGAGGTCGTGTTTCCAGGTAGCAGAGAGCAGGAGCGCCGTCCGTCTCCATGGTGACAGGTCTCTGTCTATTTAATATCGCATCGCGTCGCTTCAGTCAAAATCAAACCGAATTACGGCGAGTTAGGGCTGATCTAATTTGAATTTCACAGGCCGGCGTCGGGACGCGAGGATCGCCCGAATCGTGTCCGATCGAATCGGGATAATGCATCATTCTTAAGTAGCTCGCGACGCGTTCTCGATTTGTAAAAGACCCACTCACGCTCACCTTTTTGCCGCTCAAATTGAGCGGCAGAATTAGTAGCGGAGCGCGAATGGAGTTATATCAATTCCGGCCGGCAATATTCGTGTAAGCAATTCTCATCGCGGTTTCGCCGGCTGCTGAATATCGTCGCCGACGCCGCACTTCGCAATAAAGTCATTTGGCTCAACCCCAATACATAACAGACAGATACGAAGATGAGCCGAGTGCACGTGCGACGAAGAGCGCCGCGGCGCGTGACAGAGATGCCCCAAATCCAATTAATTTACCTTCTAGGAACAAACGCTCCGCGACAACAATATAACCGGCCATGCTTGATTTCGAAATCTAATTCCGAGTTTTATCATAATGTAGGTGGCGTGTTTATTGCGAGCGAGATGGGCCGATAGCCGGCTCGCAGAGGACCAAATTCGTTACTCGTATGGCGAAAGGGCTGCCCTAGCGTAAACGACCGTCGCAGGGCCGGATTAACGATCTTTACCGCCCTCCCTCCGTCGAAATGTTTTAACCTATACTATAGCGCGTCAGATTTTAGAAAATCTTACTCGAAAGGATCTTTGAGGAAATAACGTAAACGTGTATACCTTTTCTGAGTATCGTGGCAACATGTGTATCTGCTATCAAATTTATTCATCTACCACTTATTTCTATCCCTGACGATCCTCACATTGATTAATAACGATACCTATCCCTTCCTCTCGTTCTTGTTCCTTCAATTCTTCGTTGCACTTTTAACTTAACTAATGACTCATCTGCATGATGGCTGAAGTATCTTAAAGTAGATATAGCGGTACTTAATGAGTCAGTAATTTGAATATTGATAAGTCAATTCTTTTAAAAGTGGATGCATACAGGACTATACAATAGCGCCATTGCATTTCCATCTAGCATTAAAAGGAGTCTAGAAAAAACCTTGACCGAAGTTCCATAGTAGTCAGCATAAACAGAGAGAGGCTCAACCACTTTAAATTTGCTAAAATTCGAAAAGAAAATTAAGACGACAGAAAACGATGAAGAACAATCTATAGGATTCTGAAGATTATTAAAAATCCTCACAAGCAGGAATATTCCTCCACTTTTTGGCGGATATGTACTACCAGTGATAATTTGGCTACTGATGGGTGTTGATGTTAACACCATGAGTATTTCGAAACGATAACACTTTATGGAAAATAACAACCATACACGCACACACATATTACACTGTAGCAAGATATACAAATCTTTATATATATAATTCTTCTGTACGTGTGTATGTCACTGAACTCCTCCTAAACGGCTGGACCGATTTTGATGAAATTTTTTGTGTGTGTTTGAGTGGGTCCCTGGATGGTTTAGATTCACAATTGGACTCGGTAAGTGGCGCTGCAATCGGGTTCTAGAATTTTTTTTTTATTTTTGACGAATTTCTTTGTTTTAATTTTTTTAAGATTTCTCGCATATCAGAACATATAACCCCAAAATTTCACCCCCCCACCACCCCCCAATATGTTTTAAAATGAAAAAAATCGAAAATTCGAAAATCGAAAAAACGTCTGCTGAACCCGCGGGCAGGACAACATCTGTCGGGTCCGCTAATAGCAGGCACCGGGCAGGACGTCTGTCGGGTCCGCTAATAGCAGGCAGCGGGCAGGACAACGTCTGTCGGGTCCGCTAATAGCAGGCACCGGGCACGACGTCTGTCGGGTCCGCTAATAGCAAGCAGCGGGGAGGACAACGTCTTTCGGGTCCGCTAGTGTACATATAAAGTGCAAGATTAAAACAACTTTAAGCGCTAACAGTTATGCAGCCCGATAATTTGTTAGGCTGAGTTAATGAACGGGTTGCAAGTCACGAGTTCTAAGCGAGCCAGACGATAGGCAGAGAGTCTGTACCGGAGGTTGTAAACCGAACAATGGTGATTGAAGTGAACGAGGATGAATCAAATGATGAACGAACATCCCTGAATTTCTTGCTGGTGCTTCCGTTTCCGTTAATATAGCTTCCCTAGTTGCGTAAGTAGAGGGTTGTTTATGGCTTACGGACCCCTCATTTTCTCGAAAGGACAATATAACCGTTGTGTCTCATTTCTAAGCCAGGACCTAGGAATTTGATTGAATGCTCTTTTGGTGCAATATGATGTCTCCTCGGCGAAGTATTATATCACTATTATTCGGACGGCTTGCGCCACCCGAGTATTTTATTACCCGTCTTTTCGTCTGCACGAGGTCAACTGGAACCGATCTTTTGTTGCCCAAAAGAGTTGAGCGACTAGCTGCTGTGGTCCCGGATTCCTTGCAGTTTACAAAAGGCGTAATGTTTCCGAGATCTGAGTTTCTAACTGCGTATCTCTTACACTAAAATCGCGTATATAATTATGCTAGTAATCACTCAGTTTATGATACTACTCGTTTAGTTGCGCGTAGCGTAACATGTAAAATTATGTCCCCGCTGATTTAGACTGCACGATTTGTCGTTCCGAAGTTTTAACTTTTATAATCTTCTCAACTGCTGAATTATTGTGTTCCATCTGTTATTCTGTTGTCTAATTATGTGTTCTCATCATCCACTTTTGTTCTGGCTCATATCAATGTATTTCTCATTTTGTTTATCGGTTCTACTATATGGCTCCTTCCATGGCTCGTTCTATCTTGGACAGTTTTTATATGGGGTTTGGTGAATGTCTAAGTTTGATACGCGTATGTCATAATAGGCATGTTTTCGACCAATGTGTGTTACCTATCATGATTTACTCTTAAGTTCGTACAATTTGTTTAACAAGCATAGATTTTTAATAAAGTGGATAATATGGTCAGGTACTCCCATTTTAGTGCTATTGTTCCACAATTAGTCCAGCTTCATTCAGCCAAAAGTCTTTTTGTAGTAATCCGAATAACATAAGAACACTAAACTCCCTGAGCTTTTCAACTGGTACTTTGAACCACGGCCTAGCATAAATCCTATTTCTTCTTATTTTTCAGACATTCGTGGATAATATGAGGTAGAATTTTACTTGTATGAGTTATCAGCACGACGATTCTATAATTAGTACGATCGATTTTAGATATGTTTCTATGTATTTGAAAACATATTGATTGAACCCATTATTTAGCTCATACGGTGGATTTCCAGATATTTTAATAGCCACTAAAGTACCTTCCGCTTTGCAATGTATTTTTTATTCACGCGGTGTAAAGCACGCTGGGCCAGAAAGTGCTGCTTATTCAGGGCGATTTGATTTTGATGATATTGACCTAAAATGTTATTAGCAGTAGAGTAAATTATACAGCAAAACTGAAGATAATGTGTTCTAATGAACAAGCAACTGTCAAGAATTCATAGAATTTGAGTAAAATGTACTTTTGCTAGAAACTGGCCTATATTTCTAGATATTTGCAAAAAATATCATCATACCTGCAGACAGAAGATGGACCTTGCCCAGGGGAAAAACAATAACCACCAACACTGAAGATATGCAGCAGTAGATTGAAAAATTTCTTAAAGATAGAATCCCAAACAAAATTATTCAAGAAAATGCGAGCAGGCGTTGTGCCCATGTTTAACCAAAAGTGTAATGTACGGGGTTGTTCATACAGAATCAGGGAGTACTTAGACGCCTATATCGTTCTGCAAAGCATTACCACAACTTATGGAAACACACTATACTTACTAAACAAACAACATATAATTAATTTTAAATATCTGGGTAAATAACGACATTATCTAATTTTTAAAGTTTGATGGTTTTATAGTTTTTTCAAATAATTTCAAACATTTACAGCACTGAACAGATTTGATACTTTTAACGAGCAGATTTTGTATTAAAATTAATGGGACGGCTTGATTTCGCAACGCCAGTTTTACACGTTACAAATTAAGTCTGGGAAGATCCAAAATTATTTCATTTTAAATAAAATTGGGCTGCGTAAAACCGGCTTACCAATAGCAATAAGCAATTCAAATTTAGCGCTCATTTATGGGAGGAGCTTTTCCTGCCTCTTTTCGTTAAATGTAGTATAGTATCTTTTTTGTCATAAACCTTTGCACACTATTAATTGTCATTAACCGACTGCTAAACGATACAATAAAGAAGTTACCCATGGTATAGCATTGCTAATACGGCTCTGGGCTATCGCATCCAGCAATTGGGGCGAGAAGCCCTTCGATATGACAACTCGTCCGACACCTTTAATCCGGAGAGTGGTAATGCTATTACGATCGGGAAAAGCTCGGAAATTACTCTAACCGGCTGCACCGCCCGCAACCTTGCACTCGACAATATCAAATAATGAAGTTCTAATGCGATGGATGTGGATAGCTGCTATCAGGGCGTTATCAGTGGCCCTGACATGGGTAAGCTTTTATCCCGCACGCTGCGCCTGACGGGCTAAGCTATGCGACGTCCTTATAATTCTATTACTTATCTCCCGGTCGGACTTTTTATCTATTAACTCCGCCAGGACTGACTTTTGTAGTTCCTAATTATGTTATTCGCTTCCTTTTATCACGTCAAATGAATAGTGCCGTGTCAGCTGTTTCAGCCAGGCTGCATCCTCTTTTGACTGCCGCGAGCTCGATATGGCCGCTTTGCGTCCCCTCGTTCGCATTTAAAACTGGAATTGTGCGTTGATTAAATGATAGAACTTTTTAAAGCCGGAAGATTTCCCCTAATCAGATTTTTCATTGCGTAATGCATTTCTTAATAGGGCCTTTTGTATTACTAAATGCAGCATCCTTCCTCTAACAAGCTCAAATTTTTCTCCGGCTTCCTTCGTTAATACTTTAAGGTGTAATTTATTAAAAAGGGCAACTTTTTGACGCGACTCCCTCGAACACACCTTGACCAGACATTCCCTAATAAATTACATTAAATATATATTGAAGCAGTAATGCATTTTATGTTCCATGTTTTTACCTTTAGAAATTTTTTAGTTTACTAACCTATCTATTGTTATACAGATAATACCGTGGTAATAACAGGCAATACACAAAAATTGGTAGTCCTAACAAGGAAGGGTAGTTACGAACCGAGATAGGCCTTATATAGGCTTATATAGAGAATGGTTAATTTATCCTCCTCAACTGTTTACCTGTCTACCATAATAAAGAAGAAATATATATCTACGTATCACCCATATTTTTCAGTTAATGAATATTATTGAAATACCGAAAGAGGTAGCACAAGAGAGAATTCGCCTATGGAGAGATAAAACATCTTCATCACCATAATCAACACTGTTTCATTTGAATTAACGGTACTCAATTCTCGTCTAGTCTCTCCGTAATATGTATGGTTTAGCCGCGACAACCAGCACCGTGCTGCAGAAGCTTAAAATGCTATTCCTCGTCGTTCTGTTTGTTATATGCATATATATGAATAGTGTTATAAAATACAGCGAATTTCCTCAAGTTTGTTGTGTTTTTTATCACCTTTCTTGAAGATACCTTTCCATTCTTTCTTGATAATTTTGTTGAAGAGTTGCATTTATTCTAGGTCAGAGACCAAAAGCTTTGCATTGGGTAGTGTGACTATGCGTAGTACTGTTGTCAGTTATTCTGCTGCCTTATAAAAGTTGAATTGTATGTTATTCTAGCTGGTTTCGACTGTGTCGACTTTTGAGACAGAATCATTCAGTATAATATGGCAACAGTAATTATCGGTTTTATTTCAGCTCTTAATATTATTATTATCATCGTCATCATCATCATCATCATCAAACAGCCAGAAGCGTTTATCGAGTGTCTCCAATTTTTTCTCCCTTGGGTAGGCGCGATCCAGTTGGTAGAGATTCGTTTTAGGTCATCCGTGCATCGAGCGACTGGTCTTCCGCAACTTCTCCTGTTTTCTCTAAGTCGCCACCCGATTAATCTCTTTGTTCACCTAACCATCCACCTGCATCACAACGCGCCTTCTATCTGCCTTTTGGTAACTTTCAGCTTCGGTAACCTTAAAGTAACATACATTCATTATCTTTATCGTCTTCGTATGCAATGGTGTATCCTAAGTAATTGAAGTAGTTGATGTGTTTAATTGGTGTAATGGTTTCAGCTCTGATAAAATCTTGGTGTTTAAAGACCATCAACAATCTTTAAGATTTCTAGATCATATTTAAATATTACCCATTGGTGAAGAGAAAACCTATAAGAACCCAGGAGTCGATGAAATCAGAAATGAATTATCAAGGTACGGCAGAGAAATGGTGACAGAGATTCCAAAATGTATCTCATGCAAAAGCCAAACAATATAAAAGTAGCACATCTTAATAAATATGGTAAGAGAAGAAAAAATGGAAATAAATACTGCAAGAGATAATAGCTATGAATAACTTAACATAAAAGCAACGAACCGACAGGAATGGTCAGCAGTGATACACCTAAATGCTGAAAACTATAGAAATATGAAAAGGAGAGAAACTTACCAATGCTACTCTTTAATAAAACAGCTAAAACCTTACCTAAAGCTGTATATTCTAAATTCCTCTTTGCTTCTTTAATGGCCTCTAAAAACAGTTTGACCAAATAAAAATACAAGATACTAGACAGTGGAAAAAGTCCGACAAAACATATCAAGATACTTTGATCGTAGTGGAAGAGACACAAATGCTAGGAACAACATACCATTGCACTGTGCTACAAACCTAACCCGTTGGATACCAATTTTGTTACAAAAGTTTAAAGTAAATATGTAACAATAAACGAAAGTGTCCAATACTAACATCGTAACTTTTAGTTTTCCCAAACAACTATCTCAAACATCATACCAAAGAGAGGTCATGGGCATGAAGGACACCAAGTTGAACAACTTACCGTGGCCCGCTCCGCAGAATTACACAAAGTAGATGAGCTGCGACGTAATACAGGCTATAAGGGGATAACAAATACGCAAAGAAAAGAAACAAGGGCTAGTACCAAACCTCAATAATACGATGACAATAATACACAGAAAGGCATTAAGTTTCGAGAACATAAAACAAACGCGAAATTCAAATCGTTTGATTCATATAAGCAAAAAGATTTGACTTGACAAGAGCAGACTGAACCGATCGAGCGAAGCAATAACAAAATTCTGAAAAAAGCATCCATTAGTACGAAAAAGCAACACTAGAGATTAAAGTTACTCGCGAGTACAATGTAACGTACCCAATAAAATAATCATGTATTTATCGCTTTCAATACACAATCTCCGCTTAATTGCAATAGAGCATGTGGATATATATAATATAATAGCAGCAATAGCTTTATTATATATCTAGCCCCACTTGAGGTGCCAAATTTGTAATGAATCACTCTCTTACGGTGTCATTAAAATTTATATCAAATTAAATATACCCTTAGTCAGTTTACAAACAATGGGATTCCTCACTCCCAGCTGAATGTGTAAATTTTCAACTAACAACTTTCTCTTGTAGTTAAAGACTGAATTACTTTTAAAATGTAATAATTATTCGACTTTGTGAATCAAATACACGTTTCAGGTACTCCACAAAATTAATTTCATACTTTCAGTTTGTTAGCAGCACATCGAAGTTTGATCTGACATTGCAAAAATAAATAGATATTGTCAAAAATAGTTTAATCAAATGCTAAATATTCAAACTTGATTTAAATGGAGTTTCTAAAAAATAACCTAATACCAAAAATGTAAATTTCAAATTATAATGATCGAAAAACGTCGAGTACCCGAATCACTATTAAATTTAGAAAATTAATTCTTCTAAATTAATTTCTAAATATGTTTACAAATATATTAATGATTTGCCGCACCAAACTTGCTATATAACTTCTTAATATTTCATAAGAAATGGGCACTAACCTTCTGATTGTCTATCTTGTAACTGAATGTGTTATCCCAGCTCCTAACTGTATAAATTCTAATCAGCAAACACTTCCCTGGGTTGTTCACGACAAATCAAAACTCGTTGTAGCTCTTTGAAACCTCTATTATGTGGACAGACAGTTCAACAGCATACCACAACACTGACTTTCACTTTTTTACTGGCTTCGTAGTAAAATACCACGTTAAATGTTATCGAATAATCTTGAATTATATATTTGAATAATATTTGTGACTTATAGTCAAATTTGATCGTAGAGAATACTATATTGCTACTACGTTTCAAATCATCAATTACTATTCTTCACAATTAATGGGAATTTAACTCTTAACGTGACTATTTATCGTAGATTATCAATTCAAGATATTTTTTACTACTTGATATAAACAACCCTGTGGTTGCCCTTTACAACACCACCAGTTAAAACATGCAACTGTTACATCACATGATATACATTGGATATCTGGATATTTATTAAATTAAATGTATATTTCATAGGGTGCTGCATTACAGTAATCGGGGTTACTCGTTTGCTATTTTTATGACAACCGCAAAATATAGTGTAAAATTCAAAAAGTTTATAACTTGAAGAGATAGACATCGGTTGACAATGAAGGATTGCAAAATTATATATAATAATGGGTTTAAATCAGGAAACGACTCACGGTCACTTACTGCACGCAAAAATTCTACAGAGGATTTTATATTTGCGATCTACAGGTATGTAGAGGGCATGCAGAATAGTACCTACAGCTACTTCACGCATCTTATTTTTTTTGCAACTAGCATGATGCATCCCATGTAGACACATCAGGTAACACAATCAAAACTGCATCGAACGAATGATGAAAGTAAACCAGAATAAAGCGTGCCTGAAAATGAATTCGGTTGAGTATTACTACAAGTAGAAACAGAGAATCGAATCCTACCTCAGATCCTAGTCGGCCAGCGGATATTTTGCTTCCAAAACTACCATATTTTGCAGCAATCACATGGCTGCAGCGGTCTGACGATAAAACCAAGTCTGCCCCTGAATCGGCGGTTCCCTCGAGAAAAATCCGCTAGTAAAGCGTCACTCAAAGACAGCCCTGCACACACGTTTCAAAAGGCAGGAACATCGCTCGGGAATCCAAAGGCTACTAAAACTATTTAGGTGATCCAAAATGCATGACCACATTCAAAGTCGCCTGACTTACAGTAAAATCAAAGTGACACTTTCGGCAGGCAATAACTGCAGCTATAAAATACTAGTAGATGTCCTTTATAGTTTACGTATTAATTAGTCTGCGGCAGTTCTGTATTTCCAAATGTTTCTAAACTAATAGAAATTTTATGATAACTTAATTATCATAACTACGATCTAATATAAAAATTTCTATCATTTGCTCATTGTTGTGAAGCTGCTACACGAACTGAATCTGTAATCTTACCCAAGCAATACGTATAATTTTCTCACTATTGTTTTTAAAATAATTGAATTGTCACCTGAAATAGTTTTTATCGCATTTTAATAGATATATTCTTAGGAATGTTTAGAAAAGTGTTATTTATTAATGACTGTTCCAGTTCCATATATCCTAAAAATGTACAGACCAAGTCAAATTAATTGACTAAAATACATTAATAATCCCAAAACCAACCGAAAAATATACGGTACCCCTCAGCCAAGAAAAGCGCCCTTTCGTGCTTTCCAAGAATACTTCGATACTCAGCATCACTCCGTTTCGCTAATACAATGAAATATTATGAACAAGTTATTTATCAACAAAAAAAAACCCAAAAAAAAATTTTTTGCCGGCGACCATACCTCAAAAGTTGATGTTGCCTTCATTTTCGGAGGACCTATCCTATGAAAACGATCCAAGACTTCAGGAAGGTTCCTGGCGACCGGAATCGTGTACACATACGAACATACATACCCCGCACAGCACGTTTAAGCACCCCCCAATACAAGGGAGGGATCTAGTGGGCTGGGGTCTTCACCAAAAGATCCGCATAGCCGAGACGGAGATTTGGTATACTGGGTTCATTAGTCGGTTGGCACGAATTTTAGAGATATTTGACTCAGAGTGGTTTTCGATATGAAGGAATTTCAATACTTCGTACACTTCGTGTCGAAGTAATTACATCTTTATCTTTAGTAGTAGCATTATTAATGAATACCTAAAACCATATTAGCCCGTGCACTAATCCCAACATTATTTGAAGCTTTTGCGGTTCTGAAACTGCCGAGGCTGTTTCAAGCTTTTAGTTGCGACGGTGTTGTCGCTGAGTATTAACCTCTAACATCGTTCAGTTGTGTCCACATCCCAAACAAGGATTTGTGTTCTATAGCAGGTCGTTACTCCAAGTACATTAATTGCTTTATCAACTCGGCAATGCTCTTTTTAAATATCTTGAAACAAAATTGATCCACTGTTACTGAATTGTGAATTTTGTGTTTCACTGGAATTAATGAATTAACCAGTTTTTGGACGTTATTCCTTCAGCACTGATTGTTGCTTATAAAATCCGGTTGGTTATTCCATTCACACAATTAATAGCTTACGGTAGCACCATTTACACGCAACCAGTTTGTCAAATTGCATCTGACAATAAATTAAAGTCCAAAGGGGCACACACTAGAAAAGAACGGCTTAAATCCCGTGGAATACGATCGCCCTCGGGCACCATTCCCATGGGAACACGTCCCAACTACTGTAATTTAGTATAGCAAATGGTGTGAATAAAACATGTAATTAAACTATTTGTTGAAATCTATGGAAATCGGAAACGTTATATTACAATCATACACGATTAGCATTAAAAATAGCAACCATATATAGTTTGAATTTCTGATCGCTCAGTAAAATCCACTTACGTGTACAACGCACAAAGTATTCCTGTAAAAATGGGGCAGAAATATTCAATTTTGCATTTTCTCGGATTACAAACGAACGTTAGCAAGTTTGTTCCAGATAAGAGTAAAGTTAATATTTGTGCACATTTCATAAATTGTTCTTTTTCTCCGGGGCTCAATTATGTTAAACCCATTTATACCGCACGCGATCACGCTGGAAGGCGCAAGTTGTCGTTTTGAAACAAACTGCAAGTAATGAAACCTTGACAAATCGTTTCCCCAGAAATCAGAAATCGCAGCTATCTAATCTACGCCTGACATTACACCGGTAATTTTATACATCGCCCCTAGGTATATTAATTTTCCAGCCGCATAAAAGATAATTGAAATCCGGTTTAACGGCGCTAGGTGTCAGCTAGGGAAACTTGAAACTGTTGTCTGCAGGCAGAACGAATGCTATCGGATATCTGTCAATACAGAGCATATTTCCCTAATGTAATTTGTGTCACCGACTTTGACAACAAAAAGCTCTAATGTATTGTGCGGCCTGTCAAAGGGTTACTCAACATTTAATTTCTGGCTTCTTCCGTTTTTGCTGCGTTTGTTCTGAAACAATCCGCTTCCCAAATACAAAATATATTTAAAACTGCTTTTAATTTTTTAGATGGCAGTCTAAACTGATATTAATTGCTATATGTAGTATGTCTTAGTTTAAGTTTGTTTAAAAAACACACATATAAATCCAAATTTTCAGCGATGATGACATTCGCTATCTTCGTAAGGTTGACATTTAAGTCTTGCCCGTTTAGGTAAAGCGCGCGCCAAAATTCCTTAAAGGACAAGCCGGCGCTCTCGAAAAGGTCAGGTTTCAGAGGCCGCTTTATAGACGATCTGTTTAAGTCCGGCCAATAAACCAGAGAACTGGAGAAAACCTAAACTCCAACTAAGGAGGCTGTGCTGCAACTTGCCCCCATAAAAAATGACAGTAAAGGAACGCGGGGAATATAAGTTGTCGATAAATTGGAAATAAAACGTGTCCAATCGCAGGCAGGAACACTGCTATCTTACGATATTTCTGCTGCTGCTCCACTAGCAGATTCAAATTTGAAACTGAAAGAAGGCTCTGCAGCAGATTTTCCTTGTTGCAGTGTTGATTTAAAAGCTGTTTTCAAAATGATAACGCTACAGATCCATTTATCGCTCCCTTTGTAGGGGAACGGTGTATGCAGAAATTCAATTTAGGTACCTTCCTGTAAAAAAACAGGATAAATAAAAATGCAATCGTGTCCAAATACAAGATTGACGAATGAAGTAATCCTGGTGTTTATAAAACTGCTGATTGATTTTTCGCCTTTCTATACCTTGATATCAAATGTATTCCAAAATCAAACCAGAGGGACTACATGTGCACTTTTGAGAGCCGACTAACTAGTAGTAATGACGGCATGGGTTTGTTACAAAAGCTTAAATTGATTCCATGTTACAAACGGAGCACTAATGAATCTTTATACAACTAATATGCTCAGCTAAAAATGGGAACTCGTAAACTCACAACTTCATTAAAATCATTATAATCGAAAATGCAATATAGATAATATTACCAGTTTATAATTCAGTTTCAGTAACTGAAACCCCCATATTCTTAATAAAATGTATAATAGTCAACATCATATCAATAAAATACATTTAAGTTTAACCTCATTAAAACGTTCATTAAGTATATGACACCCAAAAGAACAAAGTACTGTAACTACCATTACCTAGCACATAAAACAGATAAGTATACAGGTTACAAATGTAGATAGGCCAAGGTGATGTTTGCAGAATCCTGAAGGTAAAAAAAAGTAAAGTTCGGGCACTTCATTCCATGTAGGAACATGGCCTGAGACAAGGCGAGTCAGGGACGCCGAAATATCTCTTTCCTAAACCCAGTCAATCTGGCACACCGTTAACGGCATACTGGGTGATGTGGTTAGCATCACGCCGTCGACGACTGCCTTACTTTCCCTACTGCCACAACTGTGGTTTCGATAACCAATTTTTAAAGCGGCTGGGTAGGCCGCCCGCCAGTTGCCAGATGTGAGGATTGAACCCCGTACCGTGGCACCGCAGCCTGACGCCCTAACCGCTCGGCCACGCTGGCCACACGGAATTGTGGAGGACAAGAAACAAAATAAGCCCCGAGATAATTTAAAGAATTCTAACGAAGAACCGTAGCATAACTTACAACATTACAAAACACTATCATACCTATTCGCACTAAATAGTTGTCCTTTCACGACGATTAAAGACTCCTGGGCCCGGCAACAACAAATACCCGCACTAGGTTAAGGCTTCATAGCAAGAGGGGCCCGCCAGGGATTTTGGTTAACAATCTAAGTATCACAGGTAGACTCAGACAACAAAAACACTGCAGCGCATAGAGCAATTATACGAGATCAAAACTTTATGTGCACATATACAGGACTAGAATAACTGGATAGGGACTAGAACAATTGGATATAAGATCAAAACAGCTAGAAATACCCAGAAAGTTAACAAATTAGGCAAGACTCAGACAGTAAGCTAAAATGACCACGTGCACTTATCTACCAGAGATTGTAATTGGGTTGATAAAAATATGTATCTTAGCTCTGACAGATGTCTGTACCAAGTGAGCGGAAATTTGCCAATGCCCAGCCAAGAAAGTATGAGAGCACCTGCCGCGACAGTGCGGACAAAATCAGCATACCGACGCGGACAATTCAAATAATACGCTGTAGCTCAAAATACATCACGTTTTTCCCGTAAAAACCTTGACCTTGGTAATACAAGAAACATTTCTTTCTGGTAGTCTAAGTAAATACGACGTATTTTGTGTAATACAGAAATTTACAATAGGAGTATAGAAAAATGAAAATGGTACCATTGACATCTGTCTTTGTCCTTCTCGTGTATTTAGTTGCCAAACATCGCATCCGTAGGTCATAATGCTTTCTAGGATAGAGTTGTATATGTATTTTTTCCTTCCCTTCCAGCTGTTTCTTTGCCAAAGTGTAGAATTCAAGCCTCAGATTACTTTGCTTGCTTCTGTTATCCTTTCATTCACTTTTCTTTCATAATCAACTGGAATCCATCGTTACCCCTAAGTATATATATTCTTCCCATCCCTGGATAATTTCGTTGTTTTCCAAAATAAGGCCTAAATACATTCACTACGTAGGAACTTAGTTTTAACCATGTTTTTATCTCTAGTCCCCATTTGCTATACCCTTCTAACTTTTCGTCGTATAGATTCTACACTTCTTTCCTAAGAAATTATGACTGGTCATCTACAGAATCTAGAGTGTATAGTGATGTTTCATCTGTTCATGGCATATCATGTCATTGTTTAGCCATCGATGTAATGCAGTATTCAGATATTCTATAAAAGGTGCTAGTGTTCAGCAACATCCTTGGTGTATTCCTTTGGTTACCGGAGATGGTTCTGAGATGCCTTTTCCATTTTTTATTTGGATTGCCAACTTGTGATATAATTGTTGTATAGCTTGAATAATGATGACGTTTGTAGGACTTCGTTCTAAAAGGTACCACATTTGGCAAATGAGTACACTATCACAATCCTTTGTAAGAACGACAAATAGAAGACGTACTGCTCTTCCAAAGATATTCTTTTTTCTGCTAGTTGAGTTGTGCACCAAATCTTATTGACACATGACCACCCAGATCAAAACCCATTCTGTTGTCCGATTTTATGTAGCTTACATTCTTGTTCTTCCTCTAGTAATATTTGCAATATTTTACCGTAAATTCCCATTTTTAATTTGTTTTAACTTTAATTGTGATTGTTTGTTGTCTGGGAATTTGTACTTTTCTTTATCTTTTTTTCCAATAGCTTCCAAGCACGCACGATGAATTGATTGTAAAATATATTTGTACAGATACTTTATTGATTTAGTTAAATATATTTGTTCTAACTGTATTTCTAAAGGCTTTAGGCACAGGTGTCCTGTACTAAATTCTGTAAGGCTCTCTATGTTGTAATAAGTGACATTCTAGTACTTAAGTGTCTTCTTCTATTCTACTAGAAGTACTAGCAAGAATATAAGGTTTAGCTTTAACCAGATAGTGATCACTACGACATTTACTACCTCAGTATGTCTTTTACTTTTCCTTTACTGTATGTTCTCCAAAACTGCTTACTATGGAGTTGCAAAATGTTTTCCTATCGTTGTATATAAATCCTCTACTATTATATTATTGATTCTCATTTATCTTCAATTTTGTATATAGCACCTTACAAGTTATTATCATGCTCATTTCTTGAGGTATCTTCTGCATGATCATCAGTTGAACCATAAACTCCTATTATTGCAAATCTATAATCTAGATGTTCCTTATTCTGTGTTTCATTTTTCTATACATTAGCAAAGATACGTCTCTTTCAAATCTCTCGTCTTTAGGCACGCCGCGCCTCTATAAGAGTACATGTAAGTACATAACAATTTCGATGTCCTGGTCGTTCCTTTTGGTTTCAGTAATTGCTGCTACGTCCATTTTTTCTTATATTTTACGTATTTTATCTTCTAATTGACCTCTTGGTCCCTGGGCATCCCATTGATATCTCTTTCTCGCAATTTTCGCCTTGATGATTTTCCGTACACGTTTCGGTGTAGTTTTGTAGAATTCTTTGCATCAGGAGGACCTCTCTTCGTCCATTTCTTAAACCTGTCTGGCAAGGGTGACCCTACCAGAACTACAGTATGTACTCCATCCGGCATAGTCTTAAAAAAGAGAAGCCTCTAACCACTTTGTCCTTGGTCTTATTTTCCTATTTTTCTTGGGGTGCCGCTCACGCTATTAGTTTTACATTTCTATTATCCTCCATCCCTTGGTATGTTTTTGCATACAAATAAAGCCATTATGTCACATTTTAATTTTATAGAAATACACAGTACTCTGCATACATTATGGACAAATTGGGTGCATTGCTTGAAAACTATTTTAAGTTCTTTTAAGGCATTATACTGCACGTGAAAAGGATTTGTTGCAATCAACGTTGCGTCAACATCTCAAAAGCAGACTACCGTTCTGGGAAAATCAGTGAATCCTGCACTTAATAGGCCAATTAAGGGTATTAGACCGAAATGTCCCATACACTCTCCAAATAGCACAATATTTTTATGCTATTACATCTCCGTCTTAACTGTAATCTGTAACAATTTCAAATTGACTATCACGTAAAGCGTGAAAAATGCGTTATTATCGGACATATAGGCTTTGAAAGATTGAAAATGTGCAGATAATTTATTTTTAAATTCGATCAATTATGTTCTGATATGTTATGTCGTAAACACAAACAAAAAAGTTTCACAAAGTTGTCAAAGGTACAACCTACACAACCAGACACGTTATGGTATAAATTAAACATCAAATTAAAAATAAAGTATTGTACATTTTACTGTGCATTACCAGATTAATATAATGTGAACCTATTTTCCAATTACCAACCAGTAGGTTATTTGCTCTGCATAACTGAACCATTTTAACCAATTAAATTGTAGACCTGGTAACGTTTAATACAAAAATAAATTAAATTTCCATTCGGGAAGTACAAATTGAGCACTAGAGGATGTCTCATTCGTGACAGTTGAGTTTGCCTTGTATCGAGCTTCCAATAATTTTCACTTCTAATTATTTTAAACAACAAAAAGGTTGTTTTATCCCTCTAAGCGAAAAAGCCTACCGTTTCTCTTCTAGATCTTTCTATTTCGCTTCTACGTAGTACTGTAGAAGACAAATTAGAAGACGAACATGTTTAACGTAGTCGTAGAAGTCATATAGCCCATCAAATCGTCTCAAAAACAGTTGAGTTTAATTCGTAATCTGAACTTAAGTAAAATCAGAGTCGAGTTCCTCGGGTGGAAATTGAAATAAGACACCGAAACTAACTATTCATTTGACCGTCTGACGTTTTATTCCACGAACGATGACAATCTTTGTTACTGTAATAAAGTAGTCAATTTGGCGGAAGCTCTTGGCCATTAACATAAATCAGAAGAATATCCACTGTTCGATGTTGCCTCCAAGCTAAGTATGAAGGTAGTTTTACTACGTAATAACAATACAATTCCCTCACTGCTTATTAAGTTCGTCTTAAAGAATCCTACAACGCTGTGGAATACATATTTAAGGGTATTGGCTGTGAGCATTATTAGTGGAGAAATTTGAAAGTTGCAGCTCTGTAACGAGGGTTTAAGGAATACTTTGCATATGAAGTTAGGGCTTATGAACAGCTTTGTAAAGGATATGGACAATGGCGATAAGGTAGTTCTGTGACAGGCTCTGGAAACAAGAATGTCGATATCCGCAACTGCTAGTTGCCTGAAAAATCTGAGAAATCCATCAGTTAAAAGCTTATCAAATTCCGATGGAGCAGACAATGAGCAGCACTGTCTAAATGGTTTGCAAAGCTGGGCTTCATCTCAGTATAAGTAAAGCAGAAAGCTAAAGTTCAAATATAAAACAAACCGTTCCAAAGGCTAACGAAACAAAAATTTTAAAAATACTATTTATACGTTTTCAATTGCGTTAATTAACGAATTAACAGATTCTATGCAATTTGACAATGAAATGGAAAATGTACTGTGGCAAAGTTTCAAATATGACGTAAGCAAAAGTCCAAAAATTATAGAAAACCTCTCACTGACAACTTGCTGTTGCTCTGTTCCTTCTTGTTTTACCTCGACATTTGCTTTTAATAATCCTTGAGTTCATAATATATGCCATATTACTTGATCTGTTCATAATCTTTTGCTGCCTTTTATTATTCGCAGGATCTCTGTACTGCATATGTTGTCTCTGAACTTTGGTCATTGCATTTCCTGCATTCATATAATGTAAATTATGAATTTTTAAGTTAGGAAACATGTCTTATGCTTTTAGTTTTGCCCGTGGCATTGAACGAAGCCTTTTGATTTTTTTAACAAAACGTTAATACTATGTAATTAACAATGCGCTTCGTTATCTCGAGGCCTTTGGATAAGCGCGGTGCCCACGAGTTATGTACTAGGATCTAGCTTTCCTAGACTGGTCTCGAGGACAATCTTAATTTAAGGTTAATCTTTGCTTTTCGGTTTCTGGCGAATACTTAGGAAACTTCGTTATTTAGTTTAGTTTCTTATGAGATAATGCCCTATACGGAAAATGAGTATATTTGACAAGTTAACTGTTTCTTTTTTATTTAATAACCGTAGCAGCTGTCGCCTAGTTCTTGTCCATGACCATAAATCGCCAATAATATTGAGCTAGTCTACGTTATGAGCATCTCTGAGCTGATTGGTAGAAAATGGCGTTTAACAATATACTTCTTCTTTCTATTATACCACGAGCTGCAATTTCTGCACTCTTTTTATTTACGATTCGTTCGTACAAATGATGTCATGACTGTAAGCTACCTACTGTGATATACAAATACTATGTACTAATCCGAGGTTCCATATAACGTGCTTGACCCCTCCAGTGTGATTACTTAAAAACGAAAGAAGTTAGCACAAAGCCTGGGTTAGTGAGTGCTACAATTTTTATTAGAATGACATGTTCGTAAACAAGTACCAACATCGGAGAAGCAAGAAGCAGTTTAAGGAAAAATCAAAGAATTTGTCTGGTTAGCACGGGGAAGAATATAGATGGTGGTTTAGCAGAAGTAGCATTTGCCGAAGTCGATCTTAGAATAATGACACGATAAAATTTAAAATTCCCCGCGGCGTGACGCTCTCGGTTAGGAGACGCCGTAAAGCGTACCATAACGACAATTTACGCCGCCATGAAAGTGTGACATTTTACTCCGCGACTATAACTTGCAGAAACTCCTGGATATGCGGAAGTGTCTCTGTAATGAAAAACCAAATGGCCACGCTAAGCATAAATTAGCAAGTCGACTCCTGCGGTTAGTCGACACCCGGCGGCGTATCTTGTAAACATCTTGTCCTAGATCCAGGGGGAGCGGCGCACGATGACATTCTTCTAAATGACTACACGAGAATATAGCGATATTTTATACAGGCACAGCGCGAACCGATGCGGTCGGGCATCAGCAATCCCAGAGCATACGACACGCTTTATTTATTTCATGATTTGCCTCTAAATATTTATAACATTTCTATCCCCGGATATGTCCATTGTGTTGGAAGTATGATAAATGATGACAATATCTAGCAGAATGCGAAGAACGCTACACCACTCCGAGCGGACATCCATTGCATTTTTAATACCGTAGAAAATAGAAGGTGGGCTGCTTTTTGCACTACATCTCCGTGCACTTCTTGCTTTATTTATCTTCCATTTCTAAAGATTCTTTCACGCCGTAATGCAACCGTAAATTTTAATTCTGACAATAGCGGCGAGATATGGAACGGGCTGCCTGCGTCCCGGAACGGTTTACGCACCTCTGCTGAGATGTTTACAAGGTGCAAGGCAATCATAGTCCAAATAAAAGAGAAAATGGCCTATTCGAGGATATACTGAGTGAATATGGCTTTTATCAGTTACCAGGATGTTTTCGTTTTCAAGCTATACTTATCACTACTAGCCGAAGAAATTATACAGGGTGTCATGTAATTCGACTGACAAATTTTAACCACCATTCATAGATGAAAACCAATATAAAAACCTCTTATGTATGTATGTCCGATTCAGTCTCGTTTCAGGTCGTAGACGCTGTCGAGACCATTTTTGATCAATATCCTGACAAGGAGTGACGTTATGGAATCCAAATTTTTGCCAGCTTTTACATTTAAGGTACATAAACGGTGCAAAATTGACAGAAATCTGGTAATTAGAAAGAGGAAACCCAGCATTATGTTGAGTTAATTCGTCAAATTTTCAAAACCCCATTAGCAAAATATTTATTTAATAATGTTCCATTCACTGACGAGGCATGTTTTACGAAAGATAGTGCGACAAACATGCGCAATTTACATGTTTGGGCTGCTGAAAATTTAAAATTTGTCAGATAACCCCACACCCAAGCAAGATTGTCAGTTAGTGTTTGGAATGACATTGTGACCGATTCTTTGCTAGGACACCACTTTCTACCGCCTCGCCGCAATGCGAATTTGTACCAACATTTTCTTGGAAATTATATGGATAGTTTAGTTGGCGATATGCCGCTAGCATTTCGAACATGTGGTACATGCATGATGGTGCTCTTGCCCATGCGCCTAGAAATTCAGTACACTATCTGAACCAGCAATTCTCAAGAAGGTGAATTGGTCTTAGAGGCCCTGTTGAATGGCAGCCTCGGAGACCCGATCTTAATTCGAATTTCTTTTTTGGGGGTATATGAAAGATCGCGTTTATGGTACACCATTCAACAATAAAGAAGAATTGATTGCAAACATTCAGGCTCCAACGGATGAAATTACTCAAATCGATGGGCTTTTTGTACGTGTGAGGCATAACTCTTTTAAGCTGGTTCATGCCTGTTTGAGAGCAAAAAGGGGGGGAGGCGCTTTGAGAACTTGCTGTTGTCTTTCCTTTTACAATTTGATATAATATTAAACTCTGTTATTCTTACTAGTGTATTATTTCAGATTTAATTTAAATGTTTAGTTGTTATTTCAGAAATAATACAATGATTAACAATAATATCCAAACACAGAAGCACCCCAAAATGCACTTTTTTGGAAATTTTTTCAAGAAAACTACCGGGGATAAAACAAATTGACAATAGATTTACCACAAACCATTTTTGCAAAAATAATACCGACACAAGACTGGCAAAATGTTATTAAACAACAGAAAGCGATAAAAAATTGTTTCACTTCAACCAAAACATGCTACGGTAAATGAAACGATATTTTGATCATATGTGCTAAATAAGATGAATCAATATATTAATTTTTAAGTTCTTAAAAGGATACATGAAAAGTCTTAACTGTGTCAAATGATGTGATTTTCGACTCTTATTTGCTTTGCTCAAGCAACTAATATTATTAATTTTACCAGAATAATTTTCAGTCAAGGTATTAGTTGTTGTAAAATTAATTATAATGTCCGGTATTCTTTCCCCACTATGATAGTGGCACCCAAGAGAATGAACTAAATGTTTTTAAGAAAATGTAATTTGGATGCCTTAGAGTGCTTGACAGGAGTAAAGTTCTTTCATGTAATCCATTTTCTACGTCAATTTTCATTCTTTAGGAAACTAAACACATATACTTCATTCTTATTTGTGCTACTGTTCCAAGGCAAGAAACACTTTATACGGAATAATAATCTCACTACGTGTGTATATACTACTACTCTTCCGTCTATTTGCTGTAAATAACTTTAAACGGTACCATACCACGCCATGCACCGATAACGAAGTTATTGCACCAGCTATAATGTGCATTTAGTACGTGGTTATTTGTCTAAAACTGCAACTGAAATTACTTACACCAAAGCAAAAACCACTCCTGAACGCATTAAGCCTCTTGTCTATTTAAACACACACACAATTACATTCAATAATAATTGTCATCAAACATGGAACTACAATGTTCAGCCAGCTCACAATCGGCCATTACAGCACCTGCTATAGTCGACGTCACAAACTCGTGACGTCAGAGGTAAATCGCCTTCGTGTCTTAGTAGGTAATGACAGTACTCACTTAATTTAAATTCGTTTTATACCCTTATGATGTTAATGTGATTGATGAGTATGCTTTAAATTCCTTCCTATATAAATACCTCAATTACTTGCCTCTTTAGTTAGTGTTTTCGTTTCTTTCTAGTTCACTTTCTTTGTTCCCTTGTTTTTCTTACTTTGTCTTACCATCCTTTTCTTTCCTTCTGCATAAATTGTTGAACTATTTTAGTCAGGTTTCTTGTGTTTTATGTTTACTGCTTGTAATCCTTGTTTATAGAGTTTTCCCCTAATCCAGTTTCCATATTTGGTACAGCATACTTGATATCTCGTAAATATTTGCATTTAGCCACCTATTGCAATAATTGTCATTATTATCCTATATTCTCCTTGCTATTACGCCCTGATCTTATGTGTTTGTTTTCCCGCCTTGATGTTTATTACCGTGCACAGGTGCACACAAAATATTTCAATAAAAATACCAAAGCTGTAGGTTTTAGTTTGATTTAATCCAAATTATGCGCTAGTGCAGGAGATTGCACGCTTTCTTCAATTTCTTTTTTTATTGTTTAATATCATCATCCAAAGCTACAGTGGAAATTGGGGAACTAGGTCATGCTCTAATCCTTCCGTATTTTCACGTGTTTTACAGGAGTCGAGCAGCGAACGCAGTTTTAAATCGTTAATAGTCATCGTTTATACAGTTCACGCACTTCTGTCCATGCTTACACTACTAGCTAAGTGAACTCAACTTACTAAAAAGTCGTAGGCCACGTTTCCTCTAAGGAAAAAACGCAAAGGTTAAGAACAGATGGTAACTTTCTAACCTCGCCACATTCTAATTCTTATCTACTCATCTCTTTCTTAGGCATTCTCAAATCCCTACTTATTTTATCAAAGGATATCACTATCTTTTTGTATCAGATATGTTATGTCTTCTTATTGCTATCACTTTTTACATACTAAACATTGGATGACTTATTCTACCATTACTTTTCATATTTGGATATAACGAGTTAAATCAGCCATAGCGTTGTACGCTCCAGAAATCTAAGATGCTCTGTACACGAAACGATTGCTACAATTCAACAATAATGTTTTCTTGAAAATTCCCTTCGTTTTCATACCAAATAAATTTCCCTTAATTAAGTAACGTATTACATACTAATGGTATTTTAAAAACTCAAGCATTTGAAGACAACTGTAGCAAGGGCCTTACAAATAGCTCACTGACATCGTAATCCCTCGAACCATTCTTTATCTGAGAACGCAAGCAGGTAAAAGCTTACTAAATTCCGAAGGAACAGACACTGTATAAAGAGGTTATGCAAAATTGAACCACTCTCTCACTTCATCGGCAATTTACTATGGTTTTTTAGAAAACTGTGTATCTGTGTACGTTAGAGCATTAAATTGTTTTGTTATTTTGTTCCATATTTTATATATTTACGTGTGAATGCAGAAACAAGGTAAAGAAGTAATTTGAACACTTAACCTTCTGATCTGGATTCAGGACGTTCTAAATATTCCAACTGGATTACAACATATTTGGTGTGCATCTGCTGATAACTACCGATTGCAGCCGACAGTCTAATTCTCACCACTTCAAGAAATTCGCCAACCTTATCGGGTAGCAATATATTTGCACAACAGCACACCACTCTACAGTAGATGGAATAATCGAGCGTTTACACCGCCAGCTGAAGTCCGCCATCGAGTGCCACACCGACAGCAGTTGGGTTTCGGGCCTTCCTGCGGTACTGATAAATATATCATCAAGGTGAAGGAGCAGTTTAATACCATTTTACCAACTAACGCTCACCACGACTAGCACAAAATTTTCGTATTCAAGGAGCTAGCAGGTCGCGGGCATTTGAAATACGCATACATTGAGCCATTCCGTCTACTGTCCCGATCTGCAGAAACAGTGAGTGTTGAACTTTGCGCAAAACGAACAAGGGTTTCCATTGATAAGCTAAAACCCGCCCACACTACAGCCGATGCGATAAACAAACCCAAACCTTTAAGCCCTAGAGCTGTAATGAAGAACACAACAACCCATCATTAACTACGGTCACCAGGCCAGGCCGGATAATTTCGTGGCACCATTAGCAAGGGGGTCGTGCAACAAAATAATGGCAAATAGCTCACGGACATGATAATCCCTCAAAGAATGTTGACACCCTGAACTGCTCATTATATCGGAAACCAAGCAAGTGAAAGCCTACCAAATTCCAAACAAACACACAATGGGCAGCTCTGTATAGAATGGTAATTCTAGAGGCATTAACGGCCATTGTCATTTTGTAACGAACAAGTTTCAGAATTGAACCGTCGAACTCAACGGTGCGCCCACTTTCGTAAGGGGCTTCATCAGGAAATAAGCTAGAGAGCACGGTAACTGAACTTGTAAACCAAGCCGAGGTATGAGTTCCAACGTAACGCAAGAGTTCTACCGCCACAAGCTAATCGTTATATTTTTTAAATATCGCGCTCCCGAAAATGTAATGCTAGGCTGCAGCGGACTTCGGCGCCGACTGTATCACTTCTTGAAAATATTATACATTTTTCAGCATTGTAAATTAGAATTAGAATCATTGTATCATTGTGACTCATGATTCAATGATCTTACAAAATATCGGTTACAGTTAGAGTGCTGGAGCGCGTTTATTTATCTGTAGTTAGATCTTTGTCTTCTTCCTCTTATTATAGGCCAGTGGCCTGTTTTAACCACACGTTGTTCTATAAGCCCTCTTTGCCCTTAGGTCAGGTAGGTGGCTAGCCTTGCCCGTCGAAAGTAAGGAAGAGCTCTCTTATTAGGGGTTAACGACTACCACAGCTGTTAGCGTGGTAGCCGGAGAGAGTACGATTTTTAAACTCAAGAGTGGCAGGGATTCGAACCCGGGCCGGTCGCCTGAGAGGCGAGAATTTGCTCGCTTGGCCATTCGCTTACCTGTAGTAGTCTTGACACTATCTCGGTTAGGTTGTCATCCTAGGTTCCTTGGTCTTTTAAGTTGTACTTTCTTATTTCGACTTGCTTTTCCGTAAGAGTCCTAACATTCCATGTAGCAAATCGCAAATTACTTTTTCTCGCCGTTCGTATTGAATTGT
Organism: Agriotes lineatus; assembly: GCA_940337035.1. Lineage (NCBI taxonomy): Eukaryota > Metazoa > Arthropoda > Insecta > Coleoptera > Elateridae > Agriotes > Agriotes lineatus. The sequence goes on along the minus strand of OW679197.1, from coordinate 31,805,505 downwards.
TCCGCCCTAGTCCTATGCCATTCATGTTTCTCTGTTTCCTTCCATCTTATAGGTGATTAGCGGTGAAGATGGACTCCATTACCTCGGGGCAACTGGTCTTTGGTCCACGGCCGCTTATTATGAATATTCACGGCAATCCTGTCTCCAGGACTTCTCTCATCCGCCGCCCGGGGAATGCGCACTCTAGGAGTGAGTCTCCCGAGAGAGCTAAAAAGATTAAAATAAAAAACTTGGACGACCTACCGGTATTAAATTTAATCAGCAAGGCATAGCTGAAAGCGGTAATTTCACAAAACATTTCTCTGAGCAAATTTATAAGAAGAACAAACTACTTTTATCATTTACAATAACTAACGCAACATCCTTCTACAATTTAAAATGTGGTTGGGAAATATGCTAAAAATGCTCATAAAAATCCCTATAATTTTTAGAACTAAGAAAATATTCAAGTGTTTTTCTAACAAATATATATATATATATTGCATAATTCCACACTGATTCATCTAAAAAAATTATCTAGTCGACTTTAAACCCAAAGATTAAAGTTTGTATTCGCTGGTTATATATCTACCGATCTTCTTTCATCATTTGAACTCTTACTTAAGAGCAGCAGCTACTCAGACGTTTATTAGAAGACTGAATTTAGTGAATTATGTGAGACAGCGTTCGCGCATCAAACAAGAGCTAAATTGTACTTTTGTATTAGCTCCCCTGGGCTCGCTCTCGGTTTCCCTTTTGGCCTTTGTCGCTAAATACATCAACAATGACGGGAACAAAACATGCAGTTGTTTAATATTGAAGTATTGAATCGGTGACACAATATCATAACTCACGTCCTAGGCGCCGCTCCAGGGGGAAATAAGACTGAATCCCCTCCCGTTGCTTTACAACCTGGAAAGCAAGCTATAAATTCAGTCTTCAGCCTCGGCGAGGTACCTTCTTCATATTTTAATTATAGCAGCTCCTCTTGAATTTTTTAGCAGCATTCGTTTTTCGCTCAACAATGGTTGACTTTAAGCTCCCGAGTCTAAGGATTTCAGAGCTTTCAAAGCTAATTATAACGGTAACAGCAGTAGGTTAAGCCCCATTGTTACACAGTTTCGTACCTTCCTTACGTAAAATGTGCAACTTTCTCATGTAATTGCAATAGCAACTGCATGGTTGCAAGCAGACAATCTTTTAAGACTATTTTACTATACAATTATGATGACCAATCAAAGCAAATATTAACAATTTTACTAACATATGAAGCTGCGAAACGCGTATTTAGTTTATTTATTTTCACTTTACTGCGATGCATGCTGCTTATTGAGTATTTAGCCATCTTACACACTTAAAAATATTAAAATTCGAAAATTTGCCATTTTCTAGGGGGACGAAATACCTAATAAACAGCATGAATTATAAAATGCCCCAAACAAGTTTTAGATGTTATTTCATTGATACTGTGATATTAGTATACTAACATAATCATAACTATGATTCTTAAAAAATGTTTGTTGCTACAATATACATGAAATAAGCAAATTAGTTTTATTGGGGCGCCATTAAAACGTGCATAAATTCACTTCAAGATTAAACAGTAAAGAGAGCTTTGGATGTAATATGTTTAACCGCGTTAAAACATTGGTTAAAATTTCGTTTTAAAATTATAAGCTATTTCAAAATAGTACTTAAAACTCGCGCTAAATTTCTGAGGCAATTCATGATGTCATTAGCAAGAACGTGCTGTAATTGCAACTCAGCATTTTAACCCGCACACTCTCGGCCACCATTTTACAACACCTTTAGCAGAATATATTTACAAAACGCAGAAATTAGTTGCAAACGCCAAATATTCATTTGTGTACTTTTAATTATTACGTCGTCATATCTTACTAGGTTAACGGTACATTGTGCATCTATTTGCAGCGACAATGTAAAAGTGTTAGGTATATAAAGGAATAGTTTTTATCCAATAAATCAGTATTAATCTTGACGACTTTACTCACTCAACATCTACAAAGGGTACGCTATATAAGCCATAAACTTGGTCTATGAGGCTGTGCACTGGCATAACCACTCAACCCTTAGCCCAGGAGATCGCTTTCCATCCCAAAACTGCTTGGTGTCTGAGGCTGGAGGCCGGCGATCCAGCAACCAACGCAATGTTTACTACCGATGCCGCATCGCCACATGTGTACACAACCCATCATCAAACATTGATGAAAACATTTAATACCATTTGCGGTCAAAATTACGTTTGAAAACAATTTATGAATTCTTATGTAGGAAATACATGTAGAAAAGAGATACCAGGTCAACAAATGTACAAATATTAGTTTACTGAATAAAAATTATGACGTAATGAACCTTCGACAAGAAAACACGTAAGTACTCTAAAGAAAAGTCAATAAAAATAATATGCAACACAGCAGCGAAGCTCTCACAAAGTAAGTACAATATAGGGCATAAAATATATTAATTAAGCCATTTACTAACATAGGATATTAATTTTCTCTAGAAGCCAAAAGTTCTAAAACGAACATACTGTAAAGTAATTAAAAAACAAAAATTAAATTCAGCCGCAGTTTCATCGGAAGAGTAACTGTATTACACATGATATCGCTAATGGAATTCAAAGAGTTCTGAATACGGGTTTACGACTTATTTTTGGCATACAAGATATTAGCAAATGAGCGTATATCGCATAAGCGAAGTTTCGATTGCAGGCAGAAGAAAGTTATTAGCTACCACATTGTACCATAAAATTATCACTTATAATACCATGAGTAGTCAAAGTTATGTCGAATATTTTTGCTGTGGTATCACGAATTTCCATTGCGCTTAGGTTCGATTAGGACGAGTGCGCTAGCACGAGTCCTAATCTTAAGCGCAATGGACATGAGTGCTACCACCGCAAAAATATTCTACTTAACTCTGACTAAGAATGGCATTTAAGGGTCCATTCAATGAACCAAACTACTTTTTCAAATTAGTTTTCAGTAAATCTAGCAACAAACTACGCAATTTCTATAGTAACAGAACATTAATATTGACTTTTTCTAATAAAAATCACATTTATTTAAAATATTCACTATACCACTAGTGAAAATTGTCGATTATTTTCACTAGTGAAAATTGTCCAAAAATATTCACTATACCACTAGTGAAAATAATCCACAAATTGTCAATATATTTCATTTTTATTGGCTCAAAGACGTCAAATCTTGTACTTTTATTGGACAGTCATTGATAGGTAACAAGTGAGTTGAATAGTCCCAGATATTTATAAAAAATAATATCATTTAGAAAAGACGTACGTAACATTAATATTGGATTTAAACACACTATCACGCCACCCTATCACAAAATAGCTCTATTCGAATGGAGTTTTGGGTACCAGATATCAAAAATGTAAAACTTCTTACCAGACCATCTAAAAACCGCTTCGTCTGAAAGACGAAGGAAGTATTGCAAACGTGAAAAAATCGCCTTTCGAGATTTCTTCAGATCTTCACGTTTCAGGGTCCCTAGATGACGAAAAAGAGGTATTCCCAATTCCGTCTGTCTGTCTGTTTGCTGTCTGTCTGTCTGTTGGTGGTAGAACTCAAAAACTATTTGTTGGAGGAAAAAGATATTTACATGCAAGTTATACCGGGTGTCCATTCTCAAAGTCGAACATAGGCAATTAACATTAGTGCATTCACTCATTCTTTATTGAAATAATTCATTTTTCTGTAGATAATTTTAACAGACGTTGACAGAAAATACCTGATTTACGCCAACTAATTACCATTTGTTTTGACAAATGCTATCGAACTTGAGAAGCAAGGCATGGCATATTTAAAAATTCCCAAGTTTTAAATTAGTATTTTAGAATAAAAATCGCATCTTGAATATTACTATTGGTATCATTTGATGCGTAATAATTCTATCTTTCCATTGATACCATTACCTTCCCTGTAAGTTGAATTGGCGAGCAGGAATCGGCAAAAACGTCCAATACAATGTTAATCGCCTATGTTCGACTTTGAGAACGGACACCCGGTATGTCTACCTAGCATAAAACTGAGAAATTGTCGGACAAATATACAGATTGTCCAACATCCATTTTGAGCATAGGAAAATAATGGGTGTGACAAGGAAGACATAAATAAAATGAGTAGCAGGACAAACATAGAATGTAATCATTGCTAGGTAAATTTTTAAACTAAAATTAAGTCAATGAAACAAACACTTCTGTCAAATATTTTATCTGTCATTAAGACAGCAATTTATTTACTATTGTTTACTACAGTCGCTTTATATATATTGCATTCGCCATCTTTCTGGCCATGGAATTTAGACAGTTTTGGCAGTGTGATTGGTGTTTAAGGAGTTGAATTGTGACTTTAATATTTGACGTTCGATAATTTTATCTTAAGGTTATGTTTTCTATCATTTATCGTTTGCGCTGTTGCAAGCGCTTCCTCTGTATCTTAACGCAAAAGATTTTATAAATCTAAATTTTTATTAAACTAATCACATGTTTTTTACAAGTAGCAGAAAATTTTTAGCATTTTAATTGTCTTCCTCTGTGTTTTAGCGTATTTTTCGACGATATTGGCAACACGTCTTTTATTTTCATGTTATAGTAAGTACCTCGGTTAATTCCTTCTTTACAATAAGCGCTTAAACGAGCTGAAGGAGAAACATGAAGTTAAGCTACTGTTCCGTAGAGTACCTGAAAAATGCTATAATTTCAACCATGCGCAGAGAACAAAATATGAACTACTGCACTATGCTTTGCTTTGTTTCGACTGCATTTTCTTCAATTTTCTTGTTCACTGGGGATTGCTATATGATTGCTCCGACGTTCCCGTGGTAGTGTACAGGTATAATAGACGCCTCTGTTGCTTAAATAACTCTTTCTGGTTACTTACGTCTAAATTACTGATGACTGCCTTTCTGGCTTGTTTGGCAGCTTTTTTTGTTTGCCACGTTTGCAATAACTGCGTTTTTGCTCTTGAATATTTACTGAAATTTTGAACCGAAATAATAAAATTTTTTATTCCATTTCCATTACTTCACTAAGAGATTCTGACTCCGATTCTGACTGTGATTCAGCATCAGATTCTGCTAGGGAAATATAATGATGAGAGGAATATTTTCAAACAAAAGGTTACCCATATGTTTTGTCCAGTCTGCCGAAATAAGTTCCTCACAAAGCTTACAATTTTGCCACATGTCTGGTGAACATTTTAAAAGAGCTTCAGACCATAAATTTGTAACCCTATCCTTAGATAGGGTCGACGTCGAGTTTCGCCTCTGACGTGGTTCACACGTTGAGTTACCGTGCTCTTTTGCTTTTTTCCTCCTGATGAAGCCCCTTACGAAAGTGGGCGAAACGTTGAGTTCTTCGATCTCAATCATGACACGGTCCAATCCCGGAAGTCGTTTGTTACTTAATGACAATGGCCGTGAAAGCCTCAAAAATCATCTACATTTCTGTGTTCTTTATCCTGTCTTTCTATTAAGTTTTTAACCTTTTCTCCAGTATGTTTTCATATGCTTTTATACTCGACAACGTTATGCCTTGTCAGTATCGCATACTCCAACGTCGCCCTTTTTGAATATTGGTATTATCATTGCACATTCTCAAGAATATACAAGCTAGTAGTTAAACCCATAGTGGCATACGCTAATGAGACCAAATTTGAGACTCAAATCACTAAATGCAAACTAAGAACAGCAAAAGTGCTAAAATATGATAGTATCACATACAGGATATGATAAAATAAAAAATAATAAAAAGGGTAAGAAGAACAGGCTGAAACAATGGACGACGACAGAATGGTATTTTACCAGAAAAAAGATCACCTAAAAATGGCAACAGAGCTGGTTTTCATCGTCGGTAGAATAGTGAGGCTAGACACATAGAACAATGTTTAAGTCATTAAGAAGAAGGAGAAGAAATCTAGAATAATCCATAAATTCTATTGAAGACGCAAAGATCACTCTTATGACGCACATCCTTTTGTCGAATATAATGCTGACAATAATAGTAGATTTACTGAATATTTAGTCAATTAAATTATGAAATCAAAATGGCGCTACATACATTATAGGCCACATGCTTATATCTACTTTTTGACTCCCCAAGTAACTCCTGAAATGGTTCGGGTACGTTTAATAAATAATATAATAACTATGAATGTCTTGCTTTAATATTTAAGTTTAAAACACACCTGTACTTTTCTAGGAAATTACATTCGATAAAAAACGCATGCCAGATTTGCATTCCACCTGAATATGATTAACGATCCCGTGTTTACGAATAAAAACTAAAACAAGTTTAAATTCACCACTAATCGTAATGAAATATTTAATATTTTTCACAGACCAAGAATAGAATAAAAGGTTTCAATTTAATGAAAGCAGTCTTAGTTTAAATAGCAGTACTTCATTATATCAGGCGAGACAGTGAAAAAGTAAATTAAAGCTTCTTTTTGCCGTTATTGCACTTTTACTTCACTCATTTTTATGTATTCAAAGCACACAATGGAATAATATAATACCGCCTAGAACTTCCACTTATTAAAAGGAAATTATTTAATTGTCGACTACAAGCTAGCTAACTACCCTTAGTAGCATTTTTAGGAAAAATTAAATAAAGTCCCGCAAAATTTTCCTTCTAGTGAAGGATTATGAACAGCGTAGCTTGAAATAAATAACCGACAGCCTCGGGCTGATCCTTAAAAAATCGTGCAAATATTCGGTGAACGGCGAAAAAGTTAATCTTGCGAAAAATCCGAGTGAAAAATCCTGAAAGGGTCATAGCATCGGAAATAATCTCTTTAAACGTTACGTATATCTGCAAAGATGACACAAGCTGACATCTGTCAAGGCGTGGTCCTCTTTGTATCGCTGCGTACCTGTGCTGGCATGCATTTTCCTCTTTTACAGGTTTTTGTTCGGATTTTCGCCGCCCAAATGTAACAAAAGGACTGGATTACTAAATTTCGATTAATTTAGAATACGAAAGGGATGTAAAGGTATTTCACAGCTGAAACTATTTGACGATAGCACAAATGCAATTAATATATCTTGCAAGTGTTTTCATTGAAAAACAAAAAAAAAGTTTTGAAACCTCAGATAGTCGGATATTGCAGACAGTAACTTATAGTATCACTATTAAACACGTTTTAGTGTCATATTTCTAACAGTATTTTATCAATATATTTCGGAGCAGAAGTAAGTAAATGACAAAGCCTAAGAAAAAAAAATCTGGTGTTATACACGCACACAAATAGAGCGTTAGGTGAAGAGACACATTTTCTCTAGAATTTTAAGCAGAATTCAAAAATGTAATAATATACCGAGTGTTCTATTTAAAATAGGAGTTAATAAAAAAAAATAGAAAAAAAACAAAAGAAACCCATTTTAGAGGTATTCAACTGGAAAATCGCCTATCTCACATCAATACACATTAAAAATGTAATAAAAATGAGAAGTTTGAAAAAATCGTTAGAGCCATTTTTGAAAAACTCGAAAAAACTGAAAAATCACAAGAGTAAACACCTACTTCCGGTTATGCGATTTTCTTCAAAAGCTTGCTGTCACATAGTACACAAAACTTATATATGAAGTTTCAACCCCATACCTTATTTCGTTTGTGAGATATTCTGTTCACAGACACACACACACACACACACACACAGACAGACAGACCAATGAAAAAAAATTTTGTTTTTTGGGTTCAGGGGACTCTGAAACGTGAAGATCGGTTGAAAACTCTATTTCAAATTTTTGGGGTGAATCCAATACTTCCTTTAGTGTAAAAGGAAGTAATAATGTGCGATGCAAGCTAAATAAAATAATTGTTATATCTTTCCCTTGCTGCACAGACCCAAATGAAGAGCCCTCAAGCATATTCGTAAAACTTACAATTGTAGAATTGCTTTACATTTGTTCCAGAAATGAATAATGACGATTTTAGCTGTGAATAAAGAATTATGATTTTTGGATTGTGGAATCTATAAGTTGCAATGATGAAATTTAAGATTTGCTTAAAATATGGATCAGAACTTAATCACTCAGAATTTGGACAAAAACAGCAGATGACCACAAGCTTCAAATAAGGAGCCTAAAGATTAGAATGTAGAATATTAAAGAGATTAGAGGAAAAATAGAAGGTGTCCTGCTCGCAGGAAAATACATCCCTTTACACAGTGGCGTTACTAAACACACAAACCAAAGGAGGAATGTCCCTTTTGATAAATATTAAATGTTTGTGCATGGAATACTAATTATGGAAGTATATGGACCAAGCAAAAATGAACGTATGGAAGTGAAAGACAAATTCAGGAGTATGCGTAACATAAATCGAGCAGAACACAATCGAGAAATATCTATAAGCATAGGAGAACTAAAGACAAGAGTTGGAAAAACAGGAACCATCACAACATTGGAAAGTGTTGAGAGCAGCATTTGAGCCAAAAACAACGACTGACATTTCTTCAACATACGTATACTTGGAGAAAAGAAGCAATTAACGATAACGAAACAAAATTCGACACTACAAGTTTCAGTCATCCGAATGAAGATCCTATTCCATGTAAACTGATGGGTGGCGATGAATCAATAGGATAAGTGATGACATTCAACTATCTTAGAACGCAAATGCGCAAACCCCATCAAAGCATCAAATATCTCCGGAAGACAGGTAGCATGGAGAAATATATGCCAAAGAAGAGTAAAGCAAGGATTTACAAAACATGTAGGATACCGATTTCAACGTACGCAGATGTAACTCGCGCAGAAACGTCCAAAACCAAACGACTGGTGAGAAGCGCAGAAATAAAAACATTAAGAACAATAACAGGAGTAACACTCCTAGATCAAATCACAAGAAGCGACATAAGTGAAGAACTGCAAATATAAGATGTAGTCAAATGAACAAGACAGAGAAAACTGCAATGGAGAGACCATTTAGACAGGATGGACACAGATATAATTGCGAAGAGGGCGAAAGACTTAAATCCAGAAATCGGAAAACCTCCAAATCGACCACTTAAAAGATGGACAGAAATCTAAACGTCGGAATCCCAGAAGAGGTAGAAATCAGAAAAACAGGACGAAGTCCTAATAAAGGAAGAGGGAGAAAGTGAATTGTGACAGTGTCCTTATAACAAGAAAAACTCGAATGTGCTAAGGAAAACTACAAAATAAATTGCACGTCTAAAGCCCCCACAATACAATTTAAAAAGTTTAGATCAGGAAAGTGTCAGGAATGTATTTGAAAACTGCTGACAAATTATATGACCACATATGTAGTTCATGCATTACATACAACCAGCTGCGAAAGAAGGAAGAGGAAACCTAATTACTCGTCGAGGGAAAAGTTGGAAGAGAAAAACAAGAAAAGCAAAAACTACCAAACAAGTACAAAATGAAGAAAAATGCAAAGCTGGACAAGCAATATAAAGAAATCTAATAATAAAACAGGACAACAATATATGGCAGAGAAAATGGGAAGAAGTAAATAATTACATATGAATGAAAGGTTCTAATAATTCAAGGAAGTTTTTAAGAAATTATAGATAACAAAAACAAGATAGAACTAATTACCTTTAATGTATTACTTATTAGTAAATTGAAATAAAGTAAATAACTAAGACCGATTAATATAATACAGATGGGCAAGTGTTTAAACAACCTGTACACGGTAAACACATTGAAGTATACGTGGAAAGTGTAAAAAAATAATAAAAAATATGAAAAATGGAAAATTTCTTGGGCCAGGTAATATACTTGCAGAACTGTTAAAAAACGCTAACGACAAATTGATGCCAATGTTAACGAAATTACTAAATAAATATCTTAATGGAGAAAAAATAACCTTGCCTAGAAAATAGATATGGAAAGTGCTAGAACAGCTAAAAGGTACGTTTTCCTAGACGCGTTTATCACTGAGCGATGATCGCTGGGCGATGGTCGCTCAGTGATTATCGCTGGCATAAAACGCTGAGGTGTTTTCCTGCAAGCTTCTTCTGCGACAATTGCAGCAGTTTATTGCTAATTTTGTTTATCGGTTGCTTGGTTTTTATTGGGAGTTCCGTGAATTTTATGAGTTTAAAGAATATACTCCTTGCGTATTTATTAACATGACAAGAATATGATAATATTGCCGAGCAAATAATGCCTTCCTCCAGAAAAGAAGTGCATTAAATGTTCAAAGCAAAAAAGGAGAAGCGTTGTTTCTTGCAACTCATCAAAAATCATTTGAGAGAAGATGTTAAAAAGTTTCGAGAATACTTTAAATTGATTTTTTCACAGTTTGATTTTATTTTGAGTTTAATTGAAGGCAATATCAAGAGACAGCATACAATAGAATCTCTACCTAATCAGGTCGCATTAGAAATTTGCAATAACTTTGAGGTACCTAAGTGAAAAAAAAATGTATTTAAACTAAAATATGTAAAGTGTATTTGAAAATAGTATATTACGTAACAAGTTTAGAAAAGTGATGTTTTGCTGAATAAGTATGGCTGATTTGAGTACGAGCGTTAATGAGTACTTAAACGACCAATTATAAAGGGTATTTCTCCATTGTTCTACTTGCTGTTGTTAAAGCCAACTACAAATTTATGTTCATAAATGTAGGCTCATTCGAAAAGGAAGGGTATAGTGGAATTTTTGATAAATCAGAATTGGGAAAACAATTTGCGACTGGAAATCTATTTCCACCTCCATGCAAGCTACCGAAGTCGGATATGGTGCTTCCTTGCGTATTTCTCGGTGATGAAGCTTTCAGACTGCATACCAATATGATGAGACTTTACCTGAGAGGTGATGCAGCAGTTGATGAACGAAAAGCCGTGCTCGTTGGGTCCCTGAAAATGCATTTGGACTGCTGGCCCAAGTTTTCAGGATCTTTTATACACCAATCAAGATACGCCCTTCACGAGTTGATGACGTCATTATAGTTTCCTGTTGCTTGCATAGCTTACTCAGAGATCACTACTTTGAAACTCGCCGGAAAGCAAATTATGTCTTTGACATTGCTCAAGACCTCCCAGTTGAAAACCTCATTAGCTTGCCGAGGAACTGTGGATTTGCAAATCAAGAAGGATTTTCAGTGAGAAATTCATTAACAAACTATTTTTCTAGAGAAGGCAGTATGGGTTGGAAAAACGGTCATGTGAGCCGAACAGATAATAGTTAATTAATTACTAAATAATTAAATTACTTTATTGACTGTGTTAAAATAAACTACAGATTCTGTATTTGATTGTCAACTCCCTTGCTCTTTCCACATAGGTATTCTGCAATCTCTTTTCAAATATTGTCTTCCACTCGCATATCACGGTAACGTGCATGTTGCATATCATATAATGCTGGATGTTTTTTTCACTGACTCTGTGAGATTTCCGTCCTCTTTACCGGAAAAATGCAGCTTTGCATTCTGAGAAGAAATGTTTCAAGAAATGGCTACGTGCATAATTCACAAAAGAACGCTAGCGATTGCGATTATGACTCCTCCAAGAGCAGGCGACTACAGTCGCACAACGATCAACACTAACGACTCTAGCGATCATCACGGGGAGGAAAATGGTAAGATACTGACTCGTAAGAGGAGTCCCTCGCGATGATCGCTGAGCGACTATCGCGAAGCGATTATCGCTGAAGTCGCTTCTAGGAAAATGTACCGTAAAAGTGAATAAGAAACTTAGAAGAGCAATAGAGAGCATATACAAGAAAGTGAACGAAATAGTGAGACTAGGTGGAGAACAGACAGAAGAATTCAGTATTGAAGAAGGGATCAAGCAAGGCGATAGCCTCAGTCCACTGCTATTCATCCTAGTTATGAACACGGTGATTAAAATCTATAAGCAGAGAACCAGGAAGCCAAAGATAGGCAATTGGAACAAGGAGGTGGTACAAATCCAAAACGCAGACGATATTGTGGTCTTAGCAGGAAGTACAGAACAATTACAGGCAGCAGTGGACGTGTGGAAAGAGGAAATAGGAGCAGTTGGATTAAAAATCAACATCGGCAAAACAAAAACAATGCACATATCGAAACAAGAGCACCAACCAGCACAAAGAATCAAAATAGACAACATAGACGTAAAAGAAACGCAAAAATATGTGTACTTAGGAACAGTAATTACAAACGATGGAAAAATAGACAGCGAAATATCAAATAGGGTGAACAAAGCTAGCCAATTATACTACTCTATAAACAGAAGTATAATTGGAAAACGAGAGATAAAGAAACAAAGCTATTCCCCAATTTTGACCTACGCAACAGAAAGCTGGACTATGCTGGACAAACATGAATCCAAAATGTATGGGGGAAATGAAGTACCTAAGGAATGCAACTGGAAAAACGAAAAGAGATAGCATAAGAAATACAACTTTTAAGACCAACTGCGACAAATACCACAAGTAACCACAATAGAAAATAAACAATTAAAATGGTAGGAGCATACAAAAAGAATGGTTGAACACCGAATCCCAAGCTGAATTCCAGAAGCAAGAACGGAAGGCAGACGACCAAGCCGTAGACCAAAGAGAAGGTGGACAGATAACATCCAAGATATAGCAGAGAAGAAATGAAAACGATGGGGAAATTAAACAGATTGGCCGAAGACAGAAACAACTTCAGGAAATAGATCGAGGCACCCGACGCCATTTAGGCAAAGGGGGAAAAATGAAAGAAGAAGAAGGGATTGAATATGAATTTAAAGAAAACCAAATACCGGCACATAGAAAGAATCTATGACGATCTGATACTGGAAAAGAGCCAAATCATCAAAGTTCCGGAAAATCACAATTATGCGGAAATACTAATCAACAAATAGGGAAAACGCTACCAGATGATACAGGGTAGAATTAACAAAAGCAAAAGAGTAACATGGACACTCAGTTCAGTACCAAATATATTTTTTAAAACATTCTCATGTATGGATGTGAGGTATGGCTACTTAATGTGGCAGAAGAGAAGAAACTGATTCTACTAGAACAAGCTGGAACGAGTGACAACCATCAGAGTTAGAGAAATAATCAAAATGAAGATAACGGAATTAGATTAACGCAACTCGTCCGGTATAAACAGGTCCAGCGAATGGAATAAGTAACGGTAAAGTAGTTATAACTACAATCCACAAAAAAAAAGAGGACGACCATCTAATAATTGGCAGGTGACTGGCATGTTAAAAACACAAAAGATCGACTACGCCTGGGCATATTTTTTGAACTCATAATGTCTAGTATCTTTGTTTTCCGGGCAACCAACTGACAGTTTTGAATTATGTTGCACTTTGCTGTCAACGGTTTTGAACATGAAACATGAATATCTATTGAACAGAGAAGAAAATTCAAATCGTCATCAATAATGCACTAATTGTGAATTATTGTAAAACGAAAATATGGTATTTTTCTTTAGCAGTATCGAATGTTGTTTAATAAGAAGTGTATATCAATATCTCTCTTAAAGTCACAGCGTTGGAAGATCCTTTATGTTTTTTGCAGTCATCCTATGGCCCCTATTACGTGGGACATCTTGTATGTGGCATACCTTTGGAAAGTTAACAAAGCGATTGTTGCTCTGACATTTACTAGAGTTCTTCGTAAAATAGAGTTCTCACCAAAAAGAAAGTGTAAACGTCTATTTTAAGGCTAGGGCAAAACAGACACTGACGGCTAAAATATAAAACGAATCTGTATACTCAATGGAAAATGTTTAATCGATGGATAATAGAATTTTATAAAATAAAGGTATCATGTGGAAATCTGAACTTAATTCTCATTCTTGATCCACACTGAAACTATTTTCCTAAAATTCTATAGCATCAACATGTTCAATCAGTCAAGGTTTTAAAAGCGATATACCAGAAGCAATCGAGCTAGTCTACAGCTTCATAAAGGTTCCAAATCGACTTACGTATATATCCAATTCGCATTCGTAGACTTATATCCTTTTCAGTATTTCTGCATGATAAAGCTCCTAACTCAAGATAAAGCATTGCTAACATAGAAGTGCCAATTTAGTTTACTATATAATTTGAAGTCGAGGTTTTCCAAATGCCAAAACTGGTTGAAACCGTTTATTGGTGATATACCTCCTATTGAGGGTTAAATTGTAATTAGACTTAATAAGCCCCTGCCAGTTAGCCAGTTAGCTCAATAACAATGAGATCTCTCCTATTTTATTTAGCTCAGATCGTGCCCATATAAAGCCCTTCTTGTAATACACTCAGAAATTTATCTGGTCCCCTGCTAAGCTAAAAATGTTAAATGCTTTCGGCGGCTTCCGCCGCCTTTGTCAATATGTATAAAACATCTTCCGGTATTGGACGTTCAAACATCTACTAAAATAAACGCCAATTTGTTTGCACCAATGAGCAACAAACATATATTTCCTGTTAAAGAAACAATACCAAATAATAGTAGGGTTAAATACTAGACCATAAAACGCATGGCTTTGTATTCCCCGCATTTATACACACAATAATATTAAATTACGCGCCAACAAAAATTGTTTACATTGCGCATTTGTATTAAACATAATTAATGCACAACTCTTCCTAATCCGCAGATGCTCAAGGGCAGTGCATCCTACAGAACCATATTATTTAATCATTCGCAGACAGCTGCTTTAAACGACGCTTTTGTACTGACAGCTTACTGCACATATGCTCAAGCACAGTGCGCACAGAACACAAGAAAGTGTCCGCGTACGCACATTGCACTCAGTTACTCACTCGGCTTCTACTTAAATGACTGCTCTCAAATGTTTAAATGTGGTTTAAAATCGCCCACCTGCCGTAATTACTGACGAATGCCAGTTGCGAAATACCCGCATCTATTGCTCGCAGATATCGCGATGTCCTCGCTATAGCGTCACTTGATGACACGGCCGCTTCCTTTGTTGGCTTTCTGGTCACCAAATAGCCAAGCTGCAATATCTGCAGGCCTTGGATATCTCTGTACAGTTAACCAGCTGTACAGAGCAGCTGTTTATTGAAATGCTATTCTAAATACACTTAGGCAAGCCAGGTCAGGCCCGTTACAATCTCCATTTGCTGTGTATCATATTTGTCTATATCAGCAAAAGTTGTATAGTCGATACTTCGTTGATATTTTGACAATATGTAATAATCAAAAACGTTATGAATTGTGTTCGCCTTCATAGTCATCGTCATCTACTCTTGTCTCTTTTGTATAGAGTGTAACATAGATAAAACTTGTGATTAATTAGAAGTTTCGAGACTACGTAGAACGGTGAAAGTTCTGTTCCTTCAACAACTTTATTCGTTTTATTAACTAAAGTTCTTATTAGCGCCACCAATATGAGAAATCTCGCAAATCTAAAATCCTGAAATAGAACTTCACCGAATTCTTAACTTACAACCTTCATAACATCATCGTAATCCTGTGAAAGTAGTAACGACACTTTTTCTTCTTTTTCTTCGCCTCCTTGATTTGCTTCTCTGTACTCTATCTTTAAGAAGTGTTCCTAGATGATGATATCCAGCGTGCATCATATCTTTTCATAAGCCTCATAAGGTTTTTCCTATTAGCCAGAAATCTTAAATCTCAATCAGTGTTTAGCTGTCTCCTATTGTAACATTCATATTCCTAATTTGACCTTATATTAAGTTAACGTTTCATTTTTGCCCTACCATTAGTTATAGACATTAATCGAGTTCTTATCAAAAGAATAAGTTGCATACAACTTAAATACAATGTGGAACTAGTTAAGGGATACTATCTTGAGTGCAGACACCGTATAAAAATACCGCTATACTGAAAGGCGCACTTATTACAGTAAGCTTCTACTCTACTTCGTATCCAGTACAAGGTTGTCATTTAACAGATTGTAGATGCAAATGCAGCTCTTACTGCACTATGTCATCGTGTTTTTTATTAAAATCTCCTTAAGATAATAACGTGTACAACATAAAACCCGACGGTTTGAAGAGTTCCAAGGATTGTGTTTCTTTCCAATTCTCTCGAGTCTAATAACTTCTTCAATTTTACAGAATCGCCAGCAACGTTATTAATTGTAGTGAACGTCTGAATTTTACTAGCGGTAGCCAAAAACTCGGAAGTATGCGAAAAGCAAATTCCATAGCAGTAGGTATGGCTTGATAAAACATGACTCTCTGCAAACAAAGTTATTTTAGCCGTTTTCCGACGTATCCGGTACGTCTAAATT
Source organism: Agriotes lineatus (assembly GCA_940337035.1). Taxonomy (NCBI): domain Eukaryota; kingdom Metazoa; phylum Arthropoda; class Insecta; order Coleoptera; family Elateridae; genus Agriotes; species Agriotes lineatus. The sequence goes on along the minus strand of OW679197.1, from coordinate 31,789,316 downwards.
GCGGTTACTATTTTAGTTTATCCGCCGTTCGCAGCAAAGACTGCGGTTTTGTTTGCCTGCTGTTAATTACGGCATCCGATTTTTCAGGAGCATGAAACAGGAGAGTTGAGGAGTTGTAACTTGAAATTTAAATGTAAATCAGCGTTTCAGGCATCAGATGCGCCGGGGCTGGAATATTTGCGAACATTTATTAACAGGAAAAGCTACAATTAATTCGGCGAGCTAGGTACGCTCGCCCGGACGAATTATGCGGCCATTTTAAAAAGCCCGATTGAATCGACCTTAGTGTTTTTGTAACCGGAGCAGAACAAACTTAATTTCATATATTGTTTTATCTCGGTGTCTCCTCTCCCTTGGCTAACTGGAAAGTAAACACGTGTCCGGGGGTTCTTCATGTCCGAGTCCACATCGTTTCGGTTTCAAGTTTCGGGACGTAATTTAGACTGCGAAAACAGACTCGGCGTATTGAAGACATATGTTTGTTTAAGGCACAAGATTTGTAGGAGGTTTTACTTGCGGCCGACGTTTCTTGATTCATTGCGCCAAACGATGCAACTTTCTGAAGTTTGCTAACCTTTTAGCGAGATTTAGAAAAAGGGCGACCCACTAAAGACCGCCTTTGAAATTCCCCGGGAAGCAGAAAGTGATATATTTTTTCTGTTTCCGCAAATACTACTCCCTCGGCAGTAATCGAACGTCATTTGTACAATAGGGCTTCCGGATCAACTTTCATTATGTAAACATGTTCAAATATTGCAAATAGCTCAACAACGCGTCACATTTTTAATGCTTGCCTGGTTAGTTAGCTCCTTCAATTAGCGAGACAACAAAAATTATCACGTATTCAGAAACCGTAAATGCGTCGGTGATTCAATGCGGTTGCTTTTGCCAGGCTTCTCAGTTCCCCTGCTGTGAGAAAACGATCTCGAGGCTTCCAGGTTTCGATTTTCTGCGTGTCAGCATTGATGAATGACACATATAAATTGTTGTGGTTTTGTTAATTAAGGAGATGAAGAACTTGAAACCAAAAGAAGTCCTCACAAAGAGGGGAAACCAACGATCGCAAGGCTGGGAAGCCTTTCATATAAAGTTCTAATTTATAAAAATCTGTGAAACCCCGACGCCCAAGCATCATTTCAAGGTGAAATAAATAAAAGTTTCTCCCAGACCAGCACCATCAAGGACTCGATATTAGGAGCAAAATGAGTTTTTTGTGATTTTCCTTATACAATGATTCTAAAGCTTCTGAGGACTTCATGAAATTGGTTTTTATTCAAAGTGAAGTGAAAAACATTTCAATGTCAGAAAATATTGGCAATTCTTTCAAACTGAAATTTCATTTGCATTCTGCTATAACCTTTAATTGGAAACTTTGACATCAATTGCCTTTTGCTTTTGCGTTCAGCAAATGTTTGACGTTACCTCTGGAACGACTAATATTACCTTGATGTTGAAAAATATTTTATTGTGTCTCAGATTCAATAAGGCCATAGCTGGAGACAGGTAATAATTTGAATTTGAACTCCTAGCTCAGAAGTTTAAGATTTCCAGACAATAAACTTCAATGTTAATTTTAAAGAGAGATCTATCATTTCACCATTCAAATATCAAATACAAAACTCGGTTTTTCTACAACCACAAATAAGTATGTATAATAACAATGTCTTCATAGGCCAAAAAAACAATAAATCAAATAAAATGCCTATACAAGCATGTTCTTAACGAGATGCCTCCGCTCAATCATGTGCTCTATTCGCTCTAGTCCTCTATTTCTGCCCCTTCTTTTTCCACCTATTGGGCTCCAGTCTGTGGCCTTTCCAATGCATCTATCTCTTATTGTTCTTCGTATCAGTATTTTCTCTTCTATGTATTGTAATGTATGCCTTTAAATATAAAGAGAGCGTGTGGCCTGCTGGTAGAATGCTTACGCCAGCAGTCGGCAGGTAGTGCGTTCGATCCCCACACCCGTACATTGGAAACATCGAACGCTCTCCGGCCATCGTACGAACATCTTTGGTGGTCGTGATCCCTCTGAGAGTATTTTTCCCTAATTCAAGGGGTTAGGCTATCCACCTACCCCGGCCGGGGCTTAAGATGGCTTATAAAACCGCACTTAGTATGTGGATATAACAGGCTTTCAGCCTATATTAAGAGGAAGAAGAAAAAGAAGCCTTATATCCGTCTTCCTTCTGATCTCTTCGTTGACCTACCTGTCCATGCTCGCGACTCCACAGCATCTCCATCACAATTTTATATCTTTCAGTTATAGAGTTTTCTTGTGTTCTTGGTGATGTGCGTGTCCCACAGTAATTAATTTAACTATTTTATGGTGATTCCCACTTTCAAGTAGCAAATATTCTCATTAAACTAAATCAAAATAGCGTCTACCAGTTTTATCAAAGAAGAATCGAAGCAAACCTAATATTTGCAATAACCATAATGAATCCACTCAGCACATATAAAATCGGGCTTCGTAGCTCAGTGGTTAAGCATTCTGGTTACTAATCTAAGGGTCGAAAGTTCGATCCCCGATCCCGGTGAGGTTTTAAAAATGAAAAATGCGTATGAAAACCTCTACAGAATACCATCATTCGAAACTGCTGTAAAGCCGTGGGTCCTATGTGTAGCCTGTAAAAGATCTCTTGCCTAGGGTTGGAACTCCTTAGTCTGGGCAAAATTCTAAGTAGGACTAAGGTACCTGGTACTCCTCATTGTTCATTACAAACAAACAAACAAACATCACATATAAAGTTACGAGATTTGTCCAGTACACGACCAACGACCTTCCATGGCAATTAAATTTGGAGGTCTCTTCGAGAGGACTTTAACCCTAGAATTGCTATGGCGGGGCATAGGGAGCCCACACTTTAATATTTTCATTAGTAATGAACATGTATGTGGAGCTAAAAAATTGAAAAAAAAACTATTTGTTTATTTTACTGTAGGTTACTTTTAGGTTAATATTGACAAGAATATACGAAGTCGTTTTCGTAGAAAGCACAAATTGTAATTGTGAATGAAGTACACGCTTTCATAAAACTAATTTAATATTTCGAAAATGTTGCATGGAAGCATAATTTTACATTATAAACAACTTTCCTTAATGATATTTTGACGTATTTTGAACAAAAAAAGGCACTTTACCAGAATAGACAATGATTTTATCCACCGCTTGAGGGCTCAACACCAATCTAACATTTTTGTACTCACATTTTCGTGTCAAGGCTATCCACAGAATAACGTTACATACAGCTTTAACCCTAATTTATACACACCTTGCGTATAGAAAATGTAGATATACAATCTGAACAAAAATATGTGTGTGAGCTCCTGATGCCCCTACATGGCAATACTCGAACGCATACATATCGTAACTATCCTAGGGGTAATGTACCGCAACCGCGTTGCCCTGAAGCTATTTGATTGACTGTGATACCCAGTAACGTGATTCAATGAACCAGTCCCCGTCTCATTTAAAAATTTTAACAAAAACTTCGACATTTGTGTGCAGCCTTTGGCTCTAAAACTCTTACAATAAAACACAAAAAAAGAAAAGCCACATAAAGCACGTCACGAGAATGCTCACTTTTCTTTGGTCAGGAAGTTGTAGTTCATTATGAGCAGTCCATAAGGTTAGACGGTAAACAAGGAATACTATCTGAGAGTTCTAAGAAGATTGAGAGACGCAGTGAGGATAGAGCAAATTCATCCCTGGCACAGCGATTACTGAGAGCGTTATCAAGACAACGCACCCGCTCACACATCTTATATTTTCCAGAATTTTTTGGCCACATATTTTATTAGTCACGTATTCAGCTTTAACTTGCCTCCCTGTGACTTCTGGACCTTCCCAAAAATTTAATCGTTCTTAAATGGAAAGAGATTTGACGACGTGTTCGTCATGAGTAGTCCATAAGGTTAGACGGTAAACAAGGTGTTAAGCCATTTTGCCGTCGGCAGTAATTTGAATTACATTTCACGCCTTTAGGGCAGTTTAGTTATATCGAAAACCTATTTTTAACTTTTTAGTCACAAACGCAAGCTCATTCCGTGCTCATTCGTTTCCGAGTACCCTGTATGTAGACGCGCTTGGATCTTTTGGAACACCCTTTTGAACGCGTGTGACTGCGAGGCCTCGCGCTCTCTTTGTCACCGGAACGTATTTGTTTTATTGGGCGCATCGCCATTGGCTGTCGAGAGTCACGTGGTAACGCCGTTTTGGCTCACGTCACTTCCGGCGTCGTAACGCTTCTTGCTTGGGCAGTTCAGCTCAGGCCGTTGATCGAGGAGGTCACAGAGTGTGTGTTGGCCGGCGTTCCCGCCATGGCGGGGACGCCAACCTTTTTCCCGTCTCGTGCTGCTTCAGCAAGTGTTTGATAAACTGTTTCGCCTTAAGCGAGAGTCGGCAGGAAGCTCTTGTGTGTGACGCACGTGTCGTTTTGTGAGCGCGTTTTCCTTGGCGTTGTTGTTGGGGGCTACGTCCGGCCATGTCGTGAAAAGAAGTGGTTCTTTCATTCCTACAAGTTGTTGGGGACTCGCTGCAGGACGTGAATAATGCCCATACGTTTCTGTCACACCGATTCCATGTGAGCGACTACATTGAAACATTACGCCATTATTCGGCGGAATCTTTGCCCAAGGAGATGTGCTTGCAAATGCAGGCGCTGCTGACTGCCACCCGTACTGCTCAGGAGAAGTCCAGAATAAATACCAGGTACCATTTAAAGAGATTATGTAACTTAGTGACCCCATTTACGCGAATGTGCCGTGTAAGCGATGGACATTGGTCGCATTCATTCAGTAGTACATTTTTGGTTTGTAACTGTGCAAACATTGACTTTCGCGGCGTTACTAATTGTAGGCGTTTCGAACGCTTTCTTGTAATATTCTATTTGGATAGTGTTTTTGTGTGTAACATTTGTACGCTTTAGTTATAGTGCGATTACCTCCAGCTGGGGTTTACGCTAAGCCCTAGGTTTAGTATTGTGACCCATTCGTTGCCTGATCTTGTATAACGTCATTCAATAGACAATTGTGCAAGCGCGGGGCTTATTACTGTGTACAACCCTTGCATGCTTTACTTTTTCAGAATAAACAGCTAGTGTCACGATTAGATGTACGACGATTTTGTCATCCGAGTTCGATACTTCTCGAGTACCCTTATCAAGTAGTAACTAGCGTACTTGTTGCCTCGTGTAACCGTCCAAGCCCGGTTACCCGAGCCCATTTAAAGTCAGGTTTGGTGGCGCCCTTATAATTTTGACGTACCCTATATATGTCTCTACACGCTTGCCCAGAACGTATCGTGTGACTCACGCCCGACTCCCTGAGCGTTCCAGCCGTGGCCTTTAGTCTGTTTTTAGCAAATCTCAGGGCAAGTGTGCCAGTTTTCCAGGACTGATTCCGTGGTGCGATGCTCACCTTGGGTGGGTGTCGTAAAGTTGTTTTAATACCGTAACAAAGGGATAGTATCTGGGAGTACATTGAGAGATGCAATAAGAGATAGACCCATATCTGGAAAAGCAGGGACTGACAGCTTTATTAAAACCACTCATTAGCCCACGCATCTCATATTATCCAGATTTTGTTGCCCAAACGCCTCATTAGTCACGTATTCAGCATTAACACGCCTTCCTGTAATTTCTCACTGTTTTAAAAAATTGAATCGTCCTTGAATGGAAAGAGATTTGAGATTCTGTTCATCACGAGTAGTCCATAAGGTTAGTCGTTAAATAAGAAATACAACCTGGCAGTTTTGAGGAGATTGAGAAATGCACTGAGTAGATAGTAGACTCATATCTGGGAAAGCAACCATTATCCAGAATCTGTTGCCCTCATTAGCCAATGACTCAGCTTTGACAAGGCTCCGTGTGATTTCTGCTTGTTCTCAAAAATTGAATTGTCCTTGAATTGAAAGAGATACCTATGAGGTGTTGTACACCAAGAGTAGTCTATAATGTTACACGGTGAACAAGGAATACTACTCGCGATTTTTGAGGACAGTGGGGGATATAGTAAGGAGAGAGCAGACTCATCTCTGAAAAAGCAATGACTGACATCTTCACTAACACCGCGCATCCGCCCATTCATCTATTACTATCCACAATTTTTTCCCAAACACCTCATTAGTCACGTACTCAGGCTTCCTGTATCTTCTGACTGTTCTACAAAAATTGAATCCTCCTTGAATGGAAAGAGGTTTAAGGTGCAGTTCATCATGAGTAGTCTATAAGGTTACACTGTGAACAAGAAATACCACCTGGGAGTTTTGAAAGAATTGATAGATGCAGTAAAGGGAGAGCATACATATTATTCATAGTTCTTTGGTCAAATACCTCATCGTCACGCACTCAGACTTGACATGGCTTCCAGTAATTTCTGGCTGTTCTCAAAAATTGAATCGTCCTTGCATAGAAAGAGATTTGAAGTATTGTTTGTTATGAGTAGTCCATACGCTTAGACAGTGAACAAAGAATTTTTTGGTCACACACCTCATTAGTCACATACTCAGCATTTCTAGCTGTTCTTAAAAATTTAATCGTCTTTGAATTTTAAGAGGTGTGATGTTGATCATGAGCATCCTATAAGGTTATACGAAGACAAAAGATACTACTTGGGAGTTTTAAGGACATTGACAGATGCGGTAAGAAAAGAGCAAACCCATCTCTGGGAAAGCAGTAACTAACAGCTTCACCAAGACCGCTCACCCGGCCACTCATCTCTTATTATACAACATTTTTTAGCCAGGCACGTTCTCAGTCTTGACACAGTGAAAATGTTCACTCCTACTACATTATCCAAGATTTTTTGGTCAAACACCCATTAGTCACATACTGAGCATTTCTAGCTGTTATCAAAAATTGAATCGTCTTTGAATGGAAAGGGGTGTGATGTGCTGTTCATCATGAGCATCCTATAAGGTTATACGAACACAAAACATACTACTTGGGAGTTTCGAGGAGATTGACAGATGCGGTAAGAAAAGAGCGAACTCATCTCTGGGAAAGCAGTAACTCTCTTATTATCCAAAAGCTTTTAGCCAGGCACGTACTCAGTCTTGACACAGCGAAAATGTCTGTGAAAGCAGTGACTGTCAGCTTCGCCAAAACAGCGCACCCGCCCACTCCTACTATATTATCCAAGATTTTTTTGTCAAACACCTCATTAGTCACCTCCTCAGCTTGTCTCCCTGAAAACTCAGGCTGCTCTTAAAATTCAAATCGGCCTTGAATAGGGCGAAACTTGAACGGATCGTGGAGAATGCGACGAAGCATGTAATAAAATTTCCAAAAACTGAGTATAAGACTCGTTTGCAGAAGGGAAAAGAGCGATTGAATAAGGCTGTGACTTGCGAAAGGGGGTAATTTAAAGGGGACTGTTGGCCATTGTAGGGTACCATATGGTCAAATACAAACCGAATAGATATTTTTAGAATGTTATAAAAAATGTGAAAAGAAAAAATAAAAGAAATGCGAAAATCCAGGAAAAAGAGGAGAAACCAGATTCCATCTAGTTATCGGCACTACATTTTGATCCGGCTGTGGCACTGATTCAATAAAAATAAAGTTGAATTCTATTCACTTAAAAATTCTGTAAAAAACTACACTCCCCCTATAAGGCAACTGCTGATTAGAAAATCTGAGTTCGATCCCGAACTACTTCAATGGCTACAAAAATTTTGGGCGACTCCACTTCAGCTCCCCAGTCCTGTTTTTGAAACCCTGATATTTCAAACCTAAACTTATGCTAAGATAACAGATCGATACCTTTGCAGTGGAGAGAGTAATAACATAATTATATTTGTATGGGATTCTTCTGTAATATAGAAAGTAGGTGGTTTATAAAAGTTGAAAGCCGAAGCAGAAATGTTCAGTTAGATTAATTTACTGAAGCGTTTTTTCAGTATCCTGAAAATATTATTTGCGCCTTTTGTTTTTGCATTAAAGAGCACGGACATGAAAAGGAATACGCATGCATATTAAATATGTTTGTTTTCGCGGGACGGTATTAAATTAAAATTCAAATATTCGTGCGTTACTTAAATTAACAGTAAACATTAGCGGGGTTTCGGAAACGAAGGAGTCTCGTGCAAATATATTTAACAATGAATGCTAACGACGGTGCTCGCTCAGCTCTCGGCGCTGCTCTAAGACAACCCTTTTTATGTATCCCCTTAATATCACCTCGCATTTGCATGTAATGTATTTTAATTCGGATGTCTCGTCTTACTCCTCTATTTATTCAAGCGCTAGTTAGAGCTGATATGGACCAAGATTCGCAAATTGTTTGCCGGCGTCACCTCCATTTTGCATCGGGGAATTTGCAGACGTCTCCTGTATAATTCAGATGAATAAGGTTGCCGTACAGAGCAGAACATATGCGCACATATGAGCACACAAAGGCCCCGTTTATTATTTCTGCTACGGAGTGCAGGGAAGAGATGGTAGTTGCGGTGCTTAACATTGTTAAAACATGGGGTTGCGAGAGTTTGCGGCCGTTACTTACGTTTTGCAACTGCAGCACTGCTTGCTAGATGACAAAAGCAAAGCAGCTTAAATTTCCTCATTGACATCTATTTTTCTTTTTTTATAACTAAGAAGAGCAGTAGGTCTCGCGTTACTTAACGCACTGGGCAAGTTTTGGCAATTCGGCGCCTCCACCAAATGTTACCCACGGGCAGATTTCCTTTATTTATTCAACAACGCTCTACAACCCAGTTAACTCTATAGCATGCCTGTACACAGTGATTGCATACTAAAACGCCTATACTTCTCTTCGTGTGTATTTGCAGAGGAAATTGCTAATAAAACCTTATCGCTTGCGTACAGCACTTTCGGCTTGTGCATGCGTATACTTACGACAACAATTTTTTGAACTGTTGCGGTTCAAGTTCGCGACTTTAACAAGCGACGTTATAAAAGTTACTGAAAATAAAAAAGCAAATTAGGAACGTCGCTTACAATAACGTTGCAGACGCAAGGAGAGGATGTACGTTTAAAGCAAAAAATAAATTTTTCCTTTTGCAATTGGATAGTTTTCCAGAAAACATGCTAGATAAATTAAATTGCAATTAATACGTTTATTCAGAATGAAATCTTTTTATATTAGCTACTATATTACACATATTTGTAATACCTTTAAGCGATTATTTAAACTTTAGCATAACTTCTTACCTTCTCCAGACACATCAATAAAGATAAAGTTATGGTAAAAGATAAAAGGTGTTTGCAAAAACGAATCGGCATGACTATTAGTCAAAATTTCAAATTCGAGGGAAAATCCAGATTGGCTTAAGAACGTTTAAAAAAAATCTAAAGGTGTGTAGTAGTGGGTATTCCAATGAGATGTTGTAAATCATCTTTAGATCAAACTTTGCTACGCCTCCTAATAGTTAGCTCTCTTCATGTTACAAACACTATACTCTTGGGGTAATTTTGTGTTTTTGTGTTGACCGGGAATAAAATTTACTTTATTTGGTCTTCAAGGAACTTCAAACAAAGCTGACCCTATGATCAGCGACACATCAAACTATCTTTATTTTTTATTAGTTTGTTAGACAATTCCTATCATTTGTTTCAGGAAAACGACCAATGCCTCATTTTTTCATTTAAATCAAAATTGCCCCTGCACATCTAATATAGCAACGCATCTCCCAATTGTTGTGTAAAATTGTGTAAAAGAACATCGAACTGTAATTGGATAATTCATAAATATCTTTTCTTTTTCGGTGTAAAACGAGAGGGGTTATTCTGAAGTAAAGTAATATCGTAGATATGGAAGAAAATTGGTGTTTAGTACCAGACCAGAAACGTAGTGGACTTTTTTTGAAAAAGAATAAAATTGTTTCGGCTTATACACAAGTACTTTGACATTTTATAGACTTAAAATTCTGACTATTAATTTAGTAACTGTCTAACTGCATTTTCTTGGAGTATATCTTCTTACAAAAAGTTGATGACATCTTTGAATGTTCGTCTGTTTTATCCTGCCTTCATTTATGACCATTGTCTTATATTTCTAAGCCATCGCCACATCCTTTTCTATAATCATGATATTTTCTTAAATTACAAGAACTTACTATTTTATTCTAACGAATAGGAATTACTTCAATCATGTACTCTAAAGATCAAGAGCTTTATATCTGACTACGCTTGATCATTCATTTCTATGCGGCAGAAGCCCTAATGCTGCTTTTGTTTTAGCCATATAATATTTGTTATTTATTTAGTAAGAAGTTAATGGACTCATAGCAATAAGAAAAACCAAAACTAATGAACCACAGTATAAAAATCGTTGAGGGAAGAAATATGTACGTTTATAATAGCCTACATCAATAATTAGCTTGTTACTGCACTAGCACGTAACTAAATAAAGAGTAGATAATTGTCGGAACAACCTCTGCCCGGTCCACTGTCGCAAACCTTTTTAATGTAGTACTGCCTCTAGGGCAGTTCCATCGAAATTTGGTAATCTGTTACCTGCTTGGTTTTCCAGACAATGAGCAGTCCCGGATGTTGAAATTATTTTAGGGAGTATGATGATCGCGAGTTGTTGCAAAACAGTTGCTAGAAGCTATTAACATTTTAAATTGAAAAAATTGGTGGACGCCTTATTGGAAGACTAATTACATGCACAGTGCAATAAAAATACGTAAATATGGCAAACAAATCATTTTCGCATCATATAAAACAGCAGGTTTTGCCATATAAAACTGGAATTTCAGTTTTACTAACAATTTTGGAAACTGCGATAAAGCTTTTTTAACGTTTAGTGAGATTTGTACTAGCAAATTTACCTCTTTTTCAAGATACTGTGGAAAATTGAAAAACAAGGAGCAAAATCGTACTATTTCTGATTAAAACTTTAAAATCGTCGTGTAGTTATATATTTGTAAGTCTATGGATGAAAAAGAAAAATTAGTTTGTTACCCTAAGGGTTCCTTAAGCACTGTGGCTTTTTTTCAAAACTACCTGATTATGAACTAGACCCCTTTCAAAGTACACTATTTATTTGTATTGAAAAATCTACAAATACAACAGGAATCGATTTTTTAACTAATTACATAGAATACGAAGGCAAGTTCTTACTTAAGAAATCGTAACAATTGTTTGCTACTCGGTTTATTCACAGAATACATATTTTGTGAAATATGTTTCGAATTAATTTGATATAGCTTGAAATGCAAAGCTTTTTTACATTGATGCACAGCAAGCGTCAACAAATCACCAATAAAATATAACTAGACAATTAGACTAATTAGACGTCGACTAATTTTTCATTCATAAGTTATGTCCAAAAGGGAGCTGCTAGCAGTTTAAGAATTCAAAAGGGAGATCACATCCAGTCACAATAGCTTCAGTCAGTTGTAACCACTCCAAATTTTTCGAAATGACGTTACAAACAGTGTCTTAAAAGCCCAGTTAGAAGTAGAAGGTTACAAAAAAATATAATCAGACAAGCAAGACGTCCGCCAGCTTTCCAATTCTGGCTGGATAAAATTCTATGGTAATAACTGGTTCTGTTGGAGGCGTTTCAAGATTATTCAATGATACCCGTTTGCAACCAACTACTAGCTTGCTAAACTAACTGATGTAGTTAAGTACCACAAGAATAATGTATTAATAGAATTTGCTAACATACTTATAAAATATCAGCAAATTGCTGAAGGACTATATGGTAATTCAAATATTAAATCACATCGCAAAAATATAGACGATTAACATTCATTATTAGCTTAGATTGCTGCACTCACAAGTAAATAAATAAAATAATTTAGAAAATTAACAACCACTAATTCCTATTTCAAACATACAGAAACAGAATTGTTGAAAAAACCACAGTCAACGCCCATGCGACTGCCGCTGGAGTAAGAGACAGATCCAACGTCGAAAACCCTTTTATAGGGTTACTTCCTTCTGAATTTAGTAAGCCTTTACCTTCTTGGTTTCCCAAGCAATGAGCAATTATGTCCGTGAGCTGATGTAAGGCTCTTTCTGCAGATACGAATCTACCCAAATCCTAGAAGAAGATTCATAACATCATCGCCATCCTGTGAGAGTAGTAACAACACTTTTTTTCTTTTCCTTATCCTTCTTGATTTTCTCTTCTGTGATCTCTATCTTAAGGAAATGTAGATGATGATATCCAGCCTTTATCATATATTTTTATGTACATATACAAATATACCACAGAACCATCGGACGCGACTGTCGACGAAGTGAGAGAGAACCAACGGGAAAATTTGGCAGGCTCTTACTTGTTTGCGTTTTAAATGGAGCAGCCCTGGATATTAAAAATTTTTCTAAGGGTTGTGATATCGCTGAGCTACTGCACGGATCGTTATTACCATACTACGAAAAGTTTGACAGTGCAGCCCTTTAGCTTGTTGGTATTTCCAAGATTATTTTACTAAATGTATATTTCGAAGTTTATTATGCAGTTGAAGATGTGAAAAATATGTACCATTTACAACAAACTGTATCCGTTGACTTCGTAAATTTGATTTCCCAGGTACTATTTTTCCCATTAAAGCAATATCTTCCTGCATCGTCCATTTATTTGTTGTACGCGAAGAAGATACTCTTGGCGCTCAAGGTTACGGCCTATTTTGAAACAAGTCGTTGAAAATAGCATTTGTATTATTCTGGAATAAGTTTCTGCAGTTCACCAATATCAGGCTTTCTAAAGAGTGCCAAAATGAAAACACAAACGCTTGAAGGAATTAATATAAAATTACAAGCGCCATTTAGTGGCCGCATTGAGTGACACAAAAAGTCCATTCATTCCGCGAATGTATCCTTTGTGCTGTGCTGGAGCAACAACGGCGTAAAATGTGGCGGCGGGGGATTTGGGTTTCTATTTATCAAAAATCTATAACTGCAGCCATAAACGGCACCATCGGCTAAGTGTAAAGCGTTATATTTAGTGCCGTCAAATATTAGCCGTCAATTTAATCCTCGTCGCGCCGTAAAACACTGGATCGTAAACTGGATCCAATATTGAGTCGAAAGCAATCTGCTAGATCATACAGCGAGCAATCAACTATTTTATACTTCATTATTGCCGTTCCCCGCTCTAGGGACAGCGCCGGTCTTTGTAGCGTCCCGACGACGACGCAACAAGCGGCGGTCCCACAGGACAATGCCTGGATTGCACGTGCACTGCAGTTAAATCTGGGATTAAGCGATACTTTCGAATTAATTAGACGGTCCGCTGCCGTTGACAAGGCAACCGATTTTCCTACAAAGTTTGCAGACAACTGCCGCAGGCGTGGTGGCTGGGGGGGCCGCGCCGGTGAAAGAACTGCAAAAAGCGTACCTGTTTGTGACTGTGTTTTATGCGTCCCGGAGTCGATTATTCCGGCGTCGAGCCGGCAAGCGCTCCGGATTAGCGCAGGTATGAACGGGTGTAAATAAAACCCCGCTTTGTCAAATGCAAGCTTCCATTTACCTCGACCTCTGGCCGTGCAGGAGCTACATGTTTCATGACACGCCGATATTGAATTTTTAATGCACCCAGTATAAAAGGAAGCGTTTAACTTGATGGAAAATGGAATTTCATCAAGCTGTCGAAAGCTTGCTCGCCTTGCAACACCGTTTCTTGGTTGTTTATTACCAGAAACTCGCGAGTTAAAGTGTGAAGACTACATACGCGCCGGATGGATTCCATTATGGGGAAACACGCCATGTAAGTGAAAAATATGTAACGGCCGCTATAACGATAAGAACAAAATATCTTAAGGAGACTGGAACCGTAAAACCGCACGATAAAAAGAGTATACCGGACTATTATGAGTCACTATAGAAAACTGCTGTTGCCCATAGAGGAATTTAAATATTCTTTTACAACCTACATATGCCACACGCATATCAGTTTTGTATGGTGCATGAATGAAAAGAAAATACATACATAAGAAGGTTCCTAGAAATCAGTGAGGTTGTTATTATTATTATCATCTCAGTAGAATGCCAACCTTTCATCCGTTTATCTTACATGCGAATAATGTCGTCACTGTACATTATCATTATTGTAAATTTGTTTGGTCTTGGCTGCGATGCTTTCTCTGGCCAACTGAAGTATTTATATTTATATTTTGTTAGGTGTAAGAATAATCACGCTGAACCCCGCCTTGTGTATTCTGTATATTATTATTCAGAATAAAATTATTATTATTATTAGTATTATCTTTTCATAAACTATGCACTCCTTACACTATGTGGATGAATACTAACATTTTAACTAACTAATGATTACCATATCATATACTAAACCGAAGACGAGGCAGATCATCGTCGAGCAGATCAAACCAAGAGTCCCATATGTTGTTCAAATAGAACTAAGATATGTAACAATATTCTCATATTAAAATTACTGAAGAGAACTTCGAAGAGGAGCAATGATAATCGAAGAAATACGACAGAAACAGTTGATATGGCTTGACGAAATAAATTTCGATCGAACGGAAAACCAGATCTTTAAGGTATTCTTTGCAAAATGACTCATTTAACTTGATGAAAAATGAAATTTAATCAAGCTCTATAAAGCGCACTCACCTTGTAACAGCATTTCTTGGTTGCTTGTTATCAGAAACTTATACATACATCAGCTATTTTCTTAAACCGCATTGACTGAGCCTTGGTAGCTTCGGTAGTTTTTGTAGCGGAGCTACCAAATCGTGTGCCAACATTAATCGTCTTGCCAAAGACACCTAAATACTCCAAAAGTGAACCCCGGTGTTATAGCTGCATTACTAGTTGAGTGTTCAAATTAAAACGTGATGCGATGTGCAGCTTAATTTCTACCATCAAAATCTAAGTTATCAATACATTCAAAGTACAACGAAACTGCAGTATGCCCACAACTGCGAGAATTTCGATGCGTCACAGAAGAATCGTGTTCAGCCCTTCCGAATACAAAGAGCAACGTGAAAAAGGCAAAGTAGTTGCTGCATATGCGAGATGCAGACCATTTTAGATAGCAAACCCTCACCCAAAGCCAGCAATAAAGATTGATGTAGCTGGACGGGAAATCCGCAATAAAATCAGAATTTCCAGATTCTAGCTTTCTAGACGCAAGACAATAGTACAGCGTATCTCAAGAATATTATGAATTTTTGCGACACCCGTTAAATCAGAAAACCCTTCTAATTGCGTAAACGGGGGCTATATAACGTGGAGATGGACTGACGGCGATCTTAACTAGTTAACTGTAGTATAATAATATAGTCAATAAATTAATTCAAACGTCTCTGAAAGCGAAGTACTTTTACGTTCTAGAACGTATTTTTACGAAAATGTATCACTTTTCTCATCAACATCAAAATGAAAATTTGACGTCAACAATTTTTAACAGTTTTCGAAAAATGTATTCCTTGTTTTACGCATTTCTCCATGCGTGCTAAATACTCAGCTATTACAGAATACAGAATTATTTTTTCTTCTTCTTCGTTCAGCCAATTGCATGACTCCATTATTAAACAAAAACTTTCCCCAAAATTTAAATTAATTGCTGTTCTTCATTATCGCCATTTCATCATCCATCTGTCATCTTTACAAGGTCACCTTTCCACCTGATCTGAGGAGAATGGATTGATCTTTTGTCTCCACTTCAATTATTTTTACCCCTTTTTCAGCTTTTATTTATTTTAATTACGCGACTGTTTGAGCTAAGTAAGATAAGACTTAGGAATGATCTGTCCATCGCTCTTCGAATTGTTCTAAGCTTTTTCATGTTATTCTATTTATTTTTGTTACTTTGATATGAATTTTCAATTATTTAATCGTTGTGTTCAGAAACTCACCTCCCATAAGAATACAATATGTTAACATCTTGAAACTAACAACTTTAACCTCAATGTAAGAGAAAATCATATCTATCATAATTCCACTATAAGAGCTTCCACCGAAACATCTTGGTCTTCCTTCATCTCAAATCGCTTTAAATAATCATCAATCGTTAGCTTATTTCTTAGTTAACAGTAGATGATCAAAAAAGTACAAAAAACATACGTAAATGACCATTGCCTGTTTTGCTAGAGAAGTTAGCCATTCTATTAATTTTTATATTTTTACAATATAAAGCGATATAATCCTCAAAATTGTCTTTTCTGCTGTATTCTATAAATTATTTATACGGATTGAATGTTATACCAAAATGGCACGTCACGTAATAGATAATAAGTGTTTCTTGTATTCATGGGGTGTTTCATGAAATTGTGTCCGTTTACTCATGTCTATCTCTTCCTACCTTTCTTGCTGAAAGTAGGTTGCATCGTTGTTTCTTGTCTATTCTTGTTTAACATATGGTGACTTGCACGATGCAGCATAGTGATTCCAATGTTAAATCGTGAATATTCTTCTTCCTCTTATGTTAGGTCCGTGCCCTGTTTTAACCATGTTTAACCAAGTTGTGCTCATAAGCTGGGTAGGTAGGTGGCTAGCCTTTCTCGTCAAAACTGAGGAAGAGTTTCCTTGGTGGGGGTTAACGACTACCACATGTGTTAGCATTGTAGCCGGCTAGCGTACGATTTTTAAAAATTTCTATGTAGTCATCGGGAATCAAACCCGGGCCGGCCACTTGAGACTCGAACATGTTGCTTTCTCGGTCATCCGCTCTCGAATCTTGAAATATTAAATTTCTTAAACACTTTAGAGCTAAAGTGGAAATAACTTTTTTAAATACATAGATATAAAATGTTTCATATTCATTAAAAATGTATTCAACGAAGTAAAAGTAAAACTTATAAAATTATTCTATGCTGGAAGTAGTGCTCGCCAAGTTAAGTGCCCTGTTTAGCATAAAATAAGCATTATCTTCAAATTCCAAGTAGTGCTATTGAGTATATGTACGGTATTAAATGATTGTCTCATAATTACGTTCAAAACAATAAACATGACTTGCGTTGAATACATTTTACCACCACGGTCTGGTAATTTTCCTATTCTTGGTTATCCGTTCTCCTATGTTATTTCTTTTATACAACTATGTACATATATTTCTAGCAAATAGATGCAACGCGACAAGAAAGCAAAAAATAAGGTTAAATATCTGTAAGAAACTGTATTATGTACAATATGTAACATAGGGAAAACGTGACTCAATTTGTAGAGGAAGTTATATTGTGAAAAAAATTGCTGCCGTGCTCTATCTCAAATTTTTACTTGACACGAATAGTTTCACAGCCAGTTCGTCTTAGCACTTGTAACGAAATACTGCTAATATTTTGTTATTTACTCCAGCTCTTATAATTTAAATTTAAAATAACTTGAATATGTGTTTCGGGCGGGATTTTACTTTGCAAGCTTAGGCGATTTCGTATAAAAGTCGAGACGTAAAGGGTGATTATTATTAATTGTTTAGAGCCATTGAGTTGTTTACTCTAGCCTGAAGTTATTTGCGAAGCTCTCAAATCAGAAGAAGTCGTTCGAAGTGTCACGTAGTGATTTTGGAACCCACGAAAATAGAAATACGTATCCCGCCCGGCCACAAACTATTAGTATAGTTGATATGCTTTATCGCACTTTTTCCACTGTCTAGGGTGTATATCACAACGTTTCGAGAATTTTGATCTACCACCAGCGCGGTGGCCTAGTGGTAAGAGTGGCAGACTAGTAATCAAAGCGATCAGCGGTCCCGGGTCCAAACCCCGGGGGAGGCACGAGTTTACGTAGAAAAACGTACAATATCAGTCCTTCTCAGGACTAACCAGGAACACCTGAAGACGGGAGTAGATCAAAACTCCCGAAACGTTGTGTGATATACACCGTAGACAGTGGAAAAAGTCCGATAAAACATATCATAATAGACCACTGCCAAAAAATGACATTCAGAGAACAATGTTAGTAAAGTTCCCTCGGTGCGCTTAACGTTTTCTTTAACGTGCCCGTGACTCACGCCAACGGCGTGAGCCGCACATAAAAAACGCCCGTTTTAGAAACAGGCTCCCTGCTCGAGGACAATTACAAAATGGAAGAGCATGGCGCGACGAAGCAAACGAAATGCTGACGCGGATCATCTACTACGCGTTTGACGCACAATCACTCCTCCAAGGGTCTAAGTTCAGTGGCGTGCGCTCGAAATTGTACGCGGAACAAAATTAATATAACACTTTACTCGACCACCATTGCGTATTCTTAAGTACATTTTATATACTCTACAACTCTACATGACGATAAAATTGAACGTTACATTTATAGTTTTAGTAAAGAAATAAATGGTTAATATAAAATTAAATGTTTCAACGTTTAATTGTCTAAATTCCAACTCCGATTGTTATTTACTACTAAAATAACAAACTGTAAGTGACGTCTGCCGTTATCAATTATAAAGTCCTAATGTAATTCTCTATAATTGAATTGTAAATGTCTCTGCACTAATGATCATGTATTAATCGCTATCTTTTATTTTCAGGTAAGTCCAGCCATGTTTTGCGATAACAACAATTAGAAGATGCACTGTTTAGAGCTCCGGTAAGTGGATATTACATAATCGGAGTTAATTAAAATGGAGTTAAATACGCTTCTACAGTAACATGGAACAAACAGATGGAATACTTAATTAGCGTTATCGCTATCGTCTGTGTTATTACATTCTAAAAGATATATTCTAACAGGCAATGAAAACGCAATAAACAAGACTATGTAAACAAGGGATATCATTCAATGCTTTTATTAAAAATCGTAATTTTAAAATAATTATGCCAACATTGAGCTTATAATATCTTAGCACTATCACAAATGAATAACACATTTTAAAAATCTCAGTTAAATGATAAAATCGTTAGCAGCCTAGATTAATTTCCAACTAAAATTACTAAATCTAAAAACTCATTTACAAATAATACGTTAAAATCACAAAAGAGTTGCAACCTATACTTCACGTCATCGCCATTCATACAACATGAAAAGTTAACCAAACAGTGAGCGAAATTGATACTAAAATACAAAGGGACAAAGAAAAAAACAGTCTTCTGCTGTATAGTTTACAGACATCCTAAATTTGTAGAGAAAATATCCTGGAAATAATTGGGTTGAACAAAAAACAAATGTAATAAGAGAAGTAGTTTATTTTTATACATACTTGCTGACCAAGCATTCCGATATTATGTTCCCACTTTCACCACTTTCCATTTATTGGCTATTTCGTTTTCTATCTCTTGCTAGTTCGCTTGTCTCGGGCAATATGTTTTTACTTTCACTATTGTTTGCCGTTCCCATAGTAATTTCGATCTACCTTTCTGTCTTTTTCTATCAACTTTCATCTTCACAGCTATCTTCGCTATTTTACTCTCATATTAGTTACTTTCCGTTTCCTGCATTAACTATGAGTGTCCCTAAATGTAGATGTTTATTAACTTCAATTCTCGTATTCTCCAATAAAATCTCTTTCACTTTGTGTTTGGTCTTTACTAATATCTACGAGTTTCCCCTTGACGATATTAATATATAATTCTATTATTCATATATCTATTGTATTTCTTTGTTGCTAGTAAACAATGTAACATCATCAATATAAATTAGGCATGGTAAATATATAGAGATGTATTTTCTAATTTACACTCTCCTTCTTGTTTTTTTATATTATTATTTTTTATTAATATTAAATTCAAAGTAGGACCTTCATTTAAAGCTTTTCGACTAATATTATTAGAGTATCAATCGTATTAGAGTTGCAAGATATTTGTTGATCTTTACACAATCTTCCAACATTATTATACAGATAGATTCTTCTTTTCTATTAATTTGACATTCACAGCTATCACTGTTCAGATCCATACCAAAAGCTGCCCTCCCCGCGCGACATTTAGAATAATGGTTTGATACCCTTATCAACGTCACATCGCTAAGCATTTCGTAAATAGGCGATGCAATCCTGCCGTATTCGTTAAAGGTAGAGCGCGCCCACGTAAGTAAATTTGAGCCTTTGAAGTTTCTTTAGAATCTGGAGATAATAGGGAGACTTCCAGGAGCACAAAGGATAAGTCGATATCGTAAGATGATTGACTACCAGTATTTTTTATACCTATCATTGTGGAATATGGAGCTCCCGCGCCCGCATATCTGCGAAACGCCTTCCCTTTCTTCGGCGTACACGCGTTCCCTTGCGCAAAGTTCCCATCTGTCACGCAATATTTCGTCTTTGCTTCCATCATCCCCTAAATGCGACACAACATCCTTATCTACCTGAATTCCGGAATGACAAAGCAATCCCCATATCCACCCTATCGGGCTTATGCTAATCTACCTTTGCCCTTGAATGGATCCACTTCATTCAACACTTGGTCGCAAGCGGCTTACGTACGTCTCGGTACTTAACATGAGCATTGTACGCCTGTCCCAGACAGCCCACGTTATCAAGGCTTCTTTGTCTTACGACTCTCTATGTTAATCGCACTCCATTGTTAAGTCGTTTGCAGACGACGTCGAGATAAAGTAGAGCCAGAAACATCAAACAAATTAAGACTTTTTCAGCGGCGCTACTATGTGGAGGCGTCTTACGTTGAGACCATCAAAGTAAACGCCGCGCCGTTTCTGTTGTGTAAACTGTTTACAATAAAGGAATATGCAACAGTATTTCTATACCCAAAAATTACAAATACATAATACATCAAAACTACTCATTTTAACTGTAAAATTCCAACAATAGAGAATTTAACCGTTGCTATATAAATGTGTTGAAAAATGTATTTATGAATTCCAAATATTGCAGTCAAGTATCGGATACCAATAGGGCAATACAAAACACAAGCAACTTTACCAAACTACTAAAGCACCTTGCATTCGAATATTTGTATTGGATATATTGTAGTAAAATCGAATCGGTACCCAATACTTTCAGTGCAGCTGCACATTAGTGAAGGCTAATTTTATCTGTTTTAGTTTATTGTTTTAAACAGTGATCATATAGTGGGTAAAACATAATAATGTAAAAACGCTGAATCATAGAAATTTGAAGCAATTTATCAACGCTGCCACCTTGTCACTTTAGCATTAATTTTTCGATCATTTTAAACATTCTTTGGAATATTTCTATAGGATAGGTATATATCTGTATCTTAGACATTTAATGAAATATTTTTATAAATCAATCGCAGTTAATTACAGTTCGTGGCTATGAAACAATGTCATCTGACAAAACAAAAAACTGAACTGCACTTATAATGTTCTTTGGCTGAAACCTACTTTAAACAACATGCACAAGAAACACACAAACAAACAAAAATATATTGACCATTAAAACACTCATACAAAACCATAAAAAACCAGGATTAACTCCTAGAAGTATCACATTCGTTTAGAATACAAATAAATGATCAACACGTAATAACTCGTGACCACATGCATGCACAAGCAAAACAATAACTGAGCAATCGTAGCTGCTCTACATTTAAATTTATTCTTACTTAATTGCTTAGAAAGTGCATTCGTTTGCGTCTGAAAAATCTTCACACAGCCTGAAGCAAACATTTATCGCTAAAACTGCAATCATTTCCTGTATCACTTAAAGTATAAACACTGATTTGTGTCGCACGAACACTTATGGACCGCAAACTGTTTACTGCATGCCTTCCAGCCGCTTGTTAGTTAACTCGCCGCATGCAAAATTCACTTCGAGTCGCTTACAAACGTACGGTTTTGGGCTAAGCCCGCTGAAGAATACCTAAAGTTCCCCGCGAATGCCATTGGAATTGCAATTTATCGCAATACATCCGAAATAGACCGCAAATACAAAGTAGCTATATATAAATGTAAGACTTTCTGTTGACATTATTGCTAGGGACCTGAACCTTCTGTTTTGAGATCAATTTACCTTCCAATTCAAAAAGAAACGACTTATCTACCATCGTTACACAAGCAACCGTTGTCAGCACTCGAATACAAGTATGTTGTAGCCCCTCGAATATCTTATACTTAAATATACATATTTCTCGAATATCAGCACAGTTTTACAGTTTGAAATAAAAGGTAATCTTATTTATTGTTGTTTATTATTTGATAAAGGCAAAATCATATCTTGAGTAACACAAAGCAACCACATCGCAGAATTTTGAAAATTCCAAGTTTGAACATTTTTTAAACTCAAGTGACTGTATTACTTCAATAGAAATATTTTCAAACGTTTCAAACTCGTTACAATTCATAAAAATATAGTACCGTTAACCTTTAGTATATAAAGTTTAAGTTTATAAAATGCAGTTCCTCTTTAACTAAATTTTAGCTTATTACTTCACTCGCATGTAAATAAATACAGCAGAAGTAAACTAACAAACTAATTTAATATATTAAACGCATATAAACACAGAATTTTGGTTACAACCACAGTAAACGCTCACGCGACTGCCGATAAAGTAAAAGACAGGTCTAACGTAAATTATTGTTATACAATGCTGTCGTAGATCTACGTCTTTCGGAATGTAGTAAACTTTTACCTACTAGGTTTCCTAGACAATGAGTAGTCTCAACATTTTTCGAGGTGATTGCGATGTCCGTGAGCTGCTGCAAGACCCTTGATACGCAATAAATATGCAAAACTTTCCAGCTATCGATACAAACAGAAATTTGTTCTACTCATTAGAAGAATGGTAAGTTGGTTTGGATCATAACTTGAAAATTCTGAAGATCTTACAGAGATCGATAGTGTTGTCAAGTTACTTTTCGGTTTCCGTGCTCGATTAAACGTTATGGCCATAAATTATAACCTTAATGTCGTACAGTTTTTTTAAACCAAATAATCACTTTAAAGATCTTTTTACTTCAAAGTGCGATCTGCAAATTACAACCCCATATTTATTTTTTGTTCCAAGATATAGGTGAGACTGTATGGGCATCTCTCTTGCATCAACTCAACTTGATATTTATATGTTAATAAGAAAAACTTTGTTGGTGCAATGAGTAGTCTGCCTAGCTTTGTAACAGGCAAACCCTCGGTCGAATCCATGGATAAGAGCTACTGAACCGGGTGACCATTCAACGTTAGGATACAACTAACGTCGCTCTCCGCTTAATTATGATCTATTAGGAAAAATAAAAAGACTGTGCATAAACATATACACGCAAGTAACTCAAAGGTAGCACAATGAGCCCACATTGAAGCTTAAGTGCACGAGAAAAAAAACAAAACTAATATGAAGTGCAGTCTGAATAATCTCCTAAAAATTGAGCTACTGAATTACCTCTATTACGAAATAAAAACCTGAAGTGAATACACCGTAAATAGGTAATTTTCATACCTAATTGAAAAGCTATAATACCTAAGGCCTTAAAAAGTACGTAAATTAATTTTAATTGATTTTGCTTAGTCGTAATTTGAAGATGAATACCTATTAGCTTCTTTACAACATATTGTAATCCAGTAATTCTCTTTACCCTGTTCTTCTTCTTTCTCTTCGCCATTTGCAATTTCGCTCTTTAATATTTTTGTTGTCATGTGAGCTACATGCTCTATATTTTGTTTCTAATTCTATAATATTTTCAATACAAGAAACCCTGTTACAGGGAAAACCCGTTAATAACAGATAGCAATCTTAAAGGTTGCCCAGACTAGCTCTAGTGGAAAGGCATAGTTAAAAAAACAGGAGCTCGCTTGCGATAGCCAAAACAACTGTACCTAGAAAGATACGGAGAGAAATTTGTGTGGTTTTTATGGCTCCACGTGTGTCTATCTGCCAGTGATGTAATGGGAAACTCAGGGAACCCAGAAAATGAAGTATGGACGTGCTCAGCTACAATATTTAAACCTACCTTGCATCGTGATCTCTGAAATTTTATCTTAGTGCAAGAATAGGTGGAACTGCAAATCCTTTACAAATGAAAATTATAGAGAAAAGTCTATTAAGATGGCATTCGTAAAGATACATTTATGCGGGTACCAAAGGAATATGTATATCCGACAAAGGTCCTATATTTTTAAAATTAGAATAAGTCTTTCCCAAACAGCTACATTCACGGAACAATAACGCTCACATCACGCGCAAACTCTTTGCTCGACTATTCCTGGTCAACTATTGATCTAAACACCGTCTGAAATCCTGACGGGAGAAGAAGTCCGAAGAGACCAATTGCCAACCTATCTTCTTTATGCATGGCGGCGACAATTTTCAGACTGGCGTAACAGACCTAACAATTCTTCAAAGCTATTTTCTTAAAAATTTCTATTTTATCGGTGTTATTAATATCACCACACTTAATTGTTTAAATAGAAATTTGCTCTGAAATTTTGTGAATAAAAATACTTAGTAATGACTTTTCAGAGATTTTATTACGTACTCTTCTTCTGTAAAAACAATACATAAAATAATACTGAATCGTAACTTTTATATTTCGTTATGTTTTCAAACATGGACGCGGTAAGTTAGTGATGGCGTCAAACTGAATAATTTGACTTAAATGAAACGATGAACCTGAAACTAAAAATCCACGTTCCTGAAAACCGCCATCATGTAGTCATAATTGCATTGGGTAAAAGCTGCAGTGCAGAGCACATCCCTATCAGGTAAATAAATACATTCGCGAGCATTGTATTTCCTTCCGTCCAACTGCAGAGAGAATGGCGATTTCATCGTGTTTATCCCGGCCACCTACAAAGGCATATATTATTAAACCGCTAACAAACACTGATAGCTCTTGCAGGGCAAAAACACAATGAATTCGCTTTATCCATCCTATCCAATATGTGCCGGGTCGCGAGCCGTTGCGCTAAGTTATATTTTCATCTAAATGGAATTGAAAAATGCATAGAATATTCCTAGAGCAGGATATTGCTACGGCAGAAGAAATAAAGAAAACCCAGCAGTAATTGATTTTTTGAAGTCGCTCCGATATTAAAAAATTACTGCCGGAGCCGGCGATCCCACATTGCCGTCACGTTTATTATTTAGCCTTTTGTTGGCCTAATACGTATTTTATCACAAACTTATTTCATTTGCGGCGTTAATGGATTTGTGTGTTGGGTAAAGTAATATCGTGGCCTCCCACAAAACTATACTGCAATAAGTGGCGATAAACGGCTGGTGAGGCTGCTTATCCACTATGTTTTTCTACAATTAAATATGGAGGGCTCATATACATAATTTTCATTAGTACCAGGGCATAATGTAAAGTGTTGCTACAATTACAGCATGTGCAACACTTGAAATACACTCATTGCCGGGTTTAATTGAACCCTAATTGACAACGTATATTTTTAATAATTAAATGTGTTGCATAATTTTATTTGGTAAATCACATGCGATTTTGTGAAGTTTGCATTGATTAAGCCGCACGTCGATTCCCCAATGTAAAATTTGCAATCCAACATCAGAGATACTTAACCGCCAAATTACATTTGGGAGCAGCAACGTTTTCTGCGTTACATTAATTGCAAAACCCTAATATTGAACTTATGACGTCAGTAAGCCATCAGGCTGTCATACACAATCAACTGAATCAACTGAAAATAGCTGCGCTTACACAAGTATTATTCGGCGTTCTCTCATTTTAAGGGATATTGTTACGCATTTCATATATCACGGGGGATATAAAACTGTTTAGACAGGCATCCCGCAGATACGCGAATACCAAACCAGAGTTGCCTAGTAGCATGACCTGCAAATGGCAATGGATGATCAAAAGGTCCCCTAAAACCGGATGGCTTGTTAAAAACCAACGCTACAATTTCTTTAAAGATTATTCGTTTCATTTTTGTTTATGCAAAGTATAATATTTATTCCGAATTTTTAACCTTCGGTAGCTTCACCGGTCGTTATCCCTTTATATTCGCTTTGGATTTTAAGTTATTAGGTTTAATTTCTTTTATTCTCTTAAACTCCCATTGCTACAGTTCTTGAACAGCGCTTAAAAATAGCCGCGACTCATTGAAAACATAATGGAAAATATTGTAAGGAAACCTCCTCTTCGACCTTTATGTAGGTGTCAAGTTTATATGGAATCATGTAGGTCGTTGTAGCTTAGTCTCCTCCTGGTTAACGGCCTTCAGTCTAGTAGTAATTCTTAAATCAAGAAAACAATTAGCTTTTTTTTATATCGACGATTTTTTCGAATCTTTTATTTATTAACTCCTTTTTACTTACAATCTGTCCAGTTGGACAATAAGTGATTTATATGGCTAGGTTGTCATAATATATTAATAACATTAATTAAGACATTTTGGAGATATGAATTATTTATCTATATACATATTAATCCTAATTAAAATCTGTCTATTAGGTCATTTGGCTTGAATCTTTTTAATCTGCGCACTTCACCTTCTCGCGAGCACATTCGGATGCACTTCAGTTCTGGCACTGTAATTTACACTGAACCGTTTGATTTCGTCTTTAATCGATGATACTTGAAGATCTCTTGCAATTGTTGTGTTGGTAACGTACCAGGGGGCATCAACTATTGTTCGTAGTACTTTACTTTGAAACCGTTGTAAAATTTCCAGATTAAAATTGCTTGCACAACCCCACAGCTGTATCCCATACGTCCATATGGGTTTTAGGATTACCTTGTATATTAATAATTTATTTTCCAATCTTAACTGCGATCTCCTACCAATCAACCAATACATTTGTCTCAATTTCAAACCAAGCTCTTTCCTTTTTGTGAATATATGTTTTTCCATGTTAGTCGTCTATCTATATGCATTCCCAGGTATTTTGTGTCTTCTGCCTGGCTCAACTGTCTACCATTTATGACAACTGGAGGACACGTTTCTCTATTTAAAGTGAACGTCACATGTACTGATTTTTGTTCGTTAGCTGTAATTTTCCATTTAGTTAACCAGGTTTGTATGAGGTTTAGATTTTCCTGTAGATACTGCGATGCAGTTGTTGGATTGGTGTGTACTGCGTAGCAACTGTAGTTCCGTTACTGGTTGGAAGGTCGGCCGTATATAAAGTATATAGGATAGGTCCTAATACACTTCTCTGTGGCACTCCGGACTGAATTGGTAATAATTCACTGTATTCGTCTTGGTACTTTACTAAGAATTGCCTTTGGGTAAGGTATGATTTGAGAACGATCGCAAAACTATATGGGATACTTTCCTTAAGTTTGTACATAAGACCTTCATGCCAGACTTTGTCAAAAGCCTGGCTAATGTCCAGAAATGCCGAGGAGCAGTACATTTTTCGTTCAAATGTATTGTTTATTTTGTTGACTATCCTATGTACTTGCTCAATAGTACCGTGTTGGCTCCTAAACCCAAACTGGTGATCAGGAATAAGGTTGTTATTATCTAAAATCGGTTTTAGTCGTTTTAAAAATATTTTTTCGAAAACTTTTGAAAGTACTGGCAGTAAACTTATTGGGCGATAAGACGCTGTTTCTTTTGGGTTCTTACCAGGTTTTGGCAGCATTATAATTTGTGCTACTTTCCACGCATTGGGAAAGTATCCAAGTCTTAATATTGCGTTGAAAATTTGTTGTATGGCTTTGTACGCTTTCGTTGTTATTTCTTGTAATACTCTTCCATTGATCAAGTCGAAGCCGGGGGCTTTGCTGGAATTAATGTGCCGTAGCATTATGTCTTTAATTTCAGTAATTCTAATATTGTTTATTGGAGGATCCATTTGGTAAGGTGTATTTAGAAATTCCTGGATTGTACTTTCATGTTCTGCTGCATCTATTTCGTGTGGTTTAAATACATTTGCTAAATGGTTTGCAAATGTCTTAGCCTTTTCTTTATTACTTCTAGCCCATTTGTTATTTTGATCTATGATTGGTGGAATGGATGTTCGTCGACTTTTCAGTCTTTTGGTCGTTTTCCACAACGAATACTCTGTAGCTTCTGTTACTGTTAGGTTACTAAGATATTCACGTACATAATCATTTTTTATTTGTAATAATAATTTTTTCAGTTCCTTTACTTCTTTATTAAATTTTTGCTTATCGGCTTCACTTCTGGTGATTTGCCATCTTTTCCTGAGTTTTCTTCGTTCATGAATTTTTTCTTTAACTATTACAAGGAGTTTCTCTTCAACAGTAGCGTGATTATAATCTGGTGTAGCTGTCCAAGCTGCGTTTTGTATTGATTTGGTGAGATCGATCACTGCGAGGTCTAGTTCTTCTGGTGTTTTCAATGGTATATTTAAATTAATTAGATTGTCTAATGTTGTTTTGAATACCTGCCAGTTCGTTTGCTTGCTGTAGAATGTAGGTTGTTTTTGTTTTTCTAGTATGTGTGAATGTAACGTGATTATAAATGGCGAGTGATCGTATGAAAGGTCGAAGCATGCCTCTATCTTGAGTTTCTTTGTATCTATTCCTTTTACAATGCCAAAGTCTATTAAGTCTGGTATTTTGTTCTTGTCAGGAGGCCAATAGGTTGGCTGCCCGGTGGATATTGCAGTAAGATTTTTTCGAATCTGTATTAGAATTCATATTTCTATATTTATAAATAATCATTTCTCACAAAATGTTTTTTACATGTTTGTCTATTTACTAGCTTAACATTACAATATGAGACGAAAGGGAACCATCCCCAACTATTTCAACCTCAACGAGTTTTTGGCTCCCTTCAGTTGTTCATCTCCCATCGCCTTTAACCTTTTCCTATCTCTACTCTGCACCACCCATCCTAGAAAAGTCCTTCAGTGTGTCTTTATTGATTATTGGGATCAGTTCCTGTATCAAAATGAGTAAATAGTCGTTCTACAATGGCACATAATCTTGTAGAAGAGTAGCAATAAAGTTTGTCCCATTACCGTTAGCTAGCGCTGAAAAGTGGCACAGCATCCTATGGCAATGGAGTTAATGCTACTGGCGTAAGACAGGACTAAGTAAGTCCGAGCGGTGACGTAGCAGCGTGAGGCGTGATGACCTTGGAAAATATGGTGTTCTCAATAAAACCTTACAACAAGGCCAGTTACATTACTTAACGAGTTAAATAGAATGCTACAACCAGCATGCAGGAAAACACCTACCAGGGTATCTGCACAGAAATTGAAAGACACAAAGCTAAAGATTTTTACAAAAAGATCAGATGCAGCACTTCTCTTTCCAAGCGAAGAACACGGAAAATAGACTCCTACAATTCAACAGTAACTGAGATAAACGACATTGTTCAACCTTGGAGTCATTACTGTGAGAACTCAGCTGGTTGCATAGCCGCATGCTCCAAGGATTGGTCAAATAGTCTCGAGAGTCGGCACTTGGACTGTTGTCCGGCCTATAATGGTAGTAAAATCGCAGCCAGCCCTGCCTCAGAGAGCTCGTTAAGCCGTCAGTCCCGGTTTTCATTTCGTTAACAGTCGTTAGGTTATTTTAGAAGCATTCGCGCTACCCGAAAACTCCGACACCAGGCTTCCTTCCACAAGCCATACGATACACGACACGACTGTGAGAACTCTTTCAGAAGTGATAAACAAAATCACTAAGCTGGGAAAACGCTCTCTGAGAATAAAAACGGCATATATTTAGATATGAATAGAGAGAGGGAGAGAGAGATGCTTCACTAGAGTTTTACCAAAAAAAAAACAAGATACGAGGAGTGCTGAAAAGTCCTTGGCTTTGTAAAGAAACTAACGAGCTACGAGTTTAAATGTTTATTGAACGTATTTCCTTCTGGACTCCACACTCTTCGTTGTTCTATATTTTTTAAGCCGTCCAAAAAATTCTTAGGAGGTAATCCGAAGAGACCAGGTCGGGCGAGTTAGTTGGGTGTTTCAACACTTCAAAGCCTAAAGAGGCCAATTTCTTGAGCGCTTTGTGAAGAAAGCCATTGTTTTGAAGAAACAAGATTATCTTGCCTCCACGTCTCGATACCAGTTGTTGCTTTAACTGGTCAAGCAATGCAATATAGTACTGTAGTGTGATGGTTTTATCGTTTCCAGGTAGTCAACATAGAAAATACCATACTTGTATCAAAAGACGGACGCCATCACCTTCGTTGTTGACTTGACGGTTCTAAATTTCTTTGGGCGAGGGGACCACAATGTTTTCATTCTTTAGATTGTTTCTTCGCCTCTGGATCGTATGTATTAATCCATGTTTCATCGAGTCGATTCAAAAATTCCTTAAAATCCTGCTTCAATAGGTCCAAAATTCCCTAATAAGCAACCACTCGATTACCCATTTGGTAGACATCATGTCATTTAGAAACCCATTTGGCTGAGAGCTTTCTTATATATGCTGCAATATACACATGCTTGAGATATCCCCAAGGTCTCTCCTATCGTTTTGGCTGACATTTACCATTTTAGGTAAAGATATTCCATCACTACTCGGCAGCCGTTGCAATAAACTCTACCTTAACAAGGAACTTTTCAGCACCCCTGCGTACATTACTCGTCATTCCAAGCGAATAACTCATACAGAAGTGATGAGCAATAGTCAATAAGCTGGGAGAACGCTCTTGAAGAATATATAGAGAGAGACATCTACTTGAATGATTTAACATCTTAAAATTGGAAAAGCAGTAGGCAAGAATGACATTTCACTAGAAGTGACAAAAGAAGGTGATGAATGTGGATTTGACACATGTTTATAAAAATTAAACCAGAAAACCGAGACGTAGGGCTTAATCAATAACCATAACAGTAAAATGATGATCACTGACAGTTGCTGAACTGAAATGAGAGAGTGGATGTGAGGTCATAGATCAGTATATATTTTGGGAGCACTCCAGTTAAAGAGACATGTAATAACCACATCAATAATTGGACGACTTACTTTCAATATAGACAGATGGATTTGAGACACCGTCAGCTAAACTGAAGATAAAACATTTTCTGTTTTCTATATGCCGCCGAGATAAACCATCACACAGATAGACTGCAGGTGAATAGATGCGTTTGAGATGTGGTGATGGTGACGTGCGTTCCGCGTCTAAAGCTCCACAATACAATTTAAAAAGTTTAGATCAGGATAGTGTCAGGAATGTATTTGAAAACTGCTGACAAGTTATATGACCATATATGCAGTTCATGCATTACATACAACCAGCTGCGAAAGAAGGAAGAGGAAACCTAATTACTCGTCGAGGGAAAAGTTGAAAGAGAAAAACAAGAAAAGCAAAAACTACCAAACAAGTACAAGATGAAGAAAAATGCAACGCTGGACGAGCAATATTAAGAAAACTAATAATAAAACGGGAAAACAATATGTGGCAAAGAAAATGGGAAGAAGTAAATAATTACATATGAATGAAAGGTTCTAATAATTCAAGAAAGTTTTTAAGAAATTATAGATAACAAAAACAAGATAGAACTAATTACCTTTAGAGCCGGTTGCAGAAAGCAATGTTAAGTCTGGTGTTAGCTAACGTCGCGTCAAAGTGAACAAAATCGCATCAAATTTTGTTTACTAATGTATTAGTTACCATAAACATTTGAGATTTGATTCGTTTTTGTTCCTCTTCTTCACTTCTGGCCACCCATGGGTCACGTAGTGACCACTACTTTTACAACGTCGCTAGTTGTCATTAATCATTATCCAGCTTGCCCGATTTTGCTTATGGACACTTAGCTAATTCATAGGTTCACCCGTAATCTTTGCTGCTTGATTGATTAATCGAGTTGAGGATCTACTTCCTGGTCTGTTTCTTGATAGTCGGCCTTGCATAATCGGCATTGCATGGCATTATGTGTCCTCTATTTCGCGTAGAATACAGCTCTTTATACGTTTAGCAGTTTAAGGGTTTCTCAAAATTGTCTACCAGCATGTTCATGAACAGTCCATGTTTCATGTCCATACATTAAAATTAAAAAAAAAACAATCAGTTGCCGAGCCTTGCCTTCACTGACTTTAATGGTCTATCGTGCCATATTCTCTTAAGTTTTCGAACAACGACCTCACACCTTCGATGTATTTCTGCTTCTGTATTCCGTTGTTTGTATTCACTCACAGATATCAAGTTAATAAATTGCTGAATAACATCAAATCGACCTATTTGATGTACGGTCGGTGTATTATCATCATTTTAGTTTGAGATATGCTAAGCTTAAATCCGTATAGTTCGTTTTTATTTTCTTGTTGTCTATGAAGCCAATAAGGCAGTATAATCGGTGTCTCAGTTTGTTTAATCTACGCCCATTTATGGAAATACCGCCTTCCCACTCCTGGAGTACTTTTCTTATAATATACTCACTACAGATATTAGTCAGTTGGGGGAATAACAAAATATAACTCTGCGTTACTCCGTTTTGATGATAGCAAGGATCTGATAATATTTTTTTTACTTTGTCGGAACTGAATTCATAAAGGTTGCGAATTGGGTACATTAAGTGAGGGGAGCCTCTTTCTAACAAGACAGACCAAATAAAAGTTTCGTACACAATTTTGTCGAATGCTTTATGATAATCGATAAAGCATATGTATAAGGGTATGTTAAATTCCTTTGCTCTGTAATCTGAAGCAAATTTAGTGTTTGTGCGCTGGTACCGCTTTCCTTTACAAAACCAACTTATTCTTGTGCAATGTGTAGCAGCACCTTCCTAGCATGAACATATAGATTAACCATTGACCGAAACGGAAGGAAAAACTGCTAATCCGTAGAGTATAGTAACCAAAAGGCTCAGAACATAAAAAGTAAGAATTTTAGCTTAGTCTGTTGCATTCTGTCTTCAGTCTAGTTGCAATATACAACTATTGTTTCCGATTATCACAATAATTATAATTTTTAACAGTCTTCAATCTTAAATTTCTGAAACCAATTAGTTGTGTCCATATTGTCATAATGTCAGTTACCATCAATTACCATTCGTTAAAATTAGCTTCTCATTCCATAAAATTTCAACCTGAGCTGTCGCTACAAAAATGGTTTCCTGGAACGATCCATTACCCTATATGGATAACTGTGATATCCAATTACAGGAAATGTACTTCGGCCATATTTTAGCTGCTCTATGATAACTATCAATTTTCACGGTTTTAAAGCTGGAAACGTTCCGGAATTACAGTAGCATTAAAAAGAGTAATGGTATCGAATTTTGCAGTAAAACGCATGCAGGTTTCATTATTTACCGATATTACCAGTGATATCCGAAGTCGATAACGATTGCACACTGAATTTGTTCAGCTAAACACATTTGCATACAGTTTTGTTTAATAAAAGTTGAGGAAGGGCACTCTCCTCCACAACCAATTATTGAAAAATGGCTTTACTCTTTGCAGTAAATTTTATAAACCTTTCAAACGTGACTTTTATTTACATGGGGGTAGTTTCATAATGCAAGGCTGCAGTTTCAAAAATTGTCATTACTACAGTTGCATATGTCCGTATTTCTGGCTGTAAATATGGCAAATTTAAGGAAAATCGCCATAGGCTTCGTTGTTAATTCACACAGTTCCCCTCGACACAATATTAATATTATTTATTAGTCTACAGCAGAACAGCATGTTCTTTAATTCGATTATCAATGTTGGGTTTTCAAGGTTTTATTTAAAAAAAAACGCTAATTCCATTTCTTACTCACTTTTACAGTTTAAGAAAGTTTTCAGTCGCATAAATAGTTATGTTGTAAAGAATTGACAACACAAAGTAACAATTTAATAGAAATTACAAAACCACTTCTGTTCCACAGCACCTGTTTAACAGTATCCAAAATAACGAAATTGACCAATCTACGGAGGAGATTTTTAATGAAATGTTTCATAGATGACTTACTTAACTACATATGGTAAAGTGGCTTAATGGGCCCCTACATCTTTATAATTTACTCCTACCCTGGGCCCCGGCTCAATAGCAGTGCGATATCATCCCTTAGTTTATTTACCTCAATTCGTGATTATGAAAATTCCGTGTTGTAATGAACTCAGAAGCTGACCTGGACTAGTGTTAAACTAAAAGTATTTGCCAGAAAAAGCAAACAAATATATGTTCTATACAAAACAACGCTAACTAATAATAGACCTAAGTACTAAAACATCAGGCAGATAGCTGTGTATATGACGCATGTATGCTGCTAATCTACCGCGCAAACATCCCAGGTGTTCATAACAATGCCTTAATGGTGACAGCGCATTGAATATATTCTCAGATACAACGTGTACCAAACGCTAGAAAGCGTGTGCCTACGCACGTTGGTTCACTCGAGCTGTACTTCGATGGCTGCTCTCGAATGACCAAATATGATATGAAATCACTCACCTACAGTGATTACTAATGGATGCCAATTGCAAAATACCTGAATCTGGTTCTTCCAAATCTCTACCGCGATGCTTTCTCTATCGCGTCACTCGAGGCGGTAGGCACTTTCTTTGTTGACTTTCTGGATCTAAATCGCCAAACCGCAACGTCTGTAGAACTTCGGCCCTTTCCACGAAGTTAGCAGCCGCTATTGTAAGCTACTCTCCGCAAAACTACAAAATCATTATCAAATGAGTCAGAGCACCAAGATACAATCGAAGAGACGATGTTCACATATTATTTGCTGACAGATTGGCAATAGGGATTACAAAACATGAAGCAAGACGTATTAGGAACACCCAAGAAACTGTACAAATTCAATTTTATCACAAAGAATCAAGAGGAAGCCTATCTACCTTTCTATTATACTAAAACGTATTATGCATTTAAAAGCTACGAGTGTCGCGTGTGAGTTTGTATACGCAAACCAGGTGATTTAGTTGTTGACTGCGGTTATTAATAAAACAAAGCAAGTTATGCGCGGGCTTAGCGCCGCTGAAGAGTCTCTTGCCAACAAGTGAACTGTGCGTGTCGCTCGAAACCCAACGGGACGCTACACGAAGTATTATGTGCCAGCTTGGGGAAGCATCTCCGAGACACAGCAGTTCATAGCCAGAAGTTGCTATTCCGGCTGCCATTCGAGCTTCAAGGAAGCCACTTGACTTTGCCAATACGCGGAGCTGATCTCTTGGTCATCTTGCTACGAAGTAAAGGCAAGTTTTGTTACTACAATTACATTTTACGAGTAAATGTGGGGCCCTGGAAGATTGGGAAAACCTAAAGCCGTGATAAGGAATTAACTGGTATTGGAACGTATTCTGCAATATCTGCAACGAGCCAGGACGCGCCCAAAGACCTCGTGCGCGTATTTGCTGATTCAGCGCCCCAAGACAAAGCGCTGCATCATGTTGTTGACACATCGCTTCAGCTGATTTCAAGGTACTGGAGTCAGGACTGTATTCAGTGCATTCGAGTGCGGAATTGTAGTGCCCTTAGCTGCACTGAAGTAAGAGCGGGTTTTGTGCTTTTACGACTGAGTTAACTAACATACAAAGGGCAACATAAATTCATAGTACAGTAGATTATAGGGCACGGGACAAAGTACCATTACGCATTGGATTGTGCATTTCAAAGAATCACTTTTGGAATAAACTGTCCACAAATGTTTGTAATGTATAATCCCGATAACATTTTAATATAAATTTTTGAAAATACAAAGTTTTGCATTTTTTCAGTAATTTCAATAGTTTCTGCTCAATCATTTTTCTTAGTAAACTATGTTTGATACATATCATGGATATCTCATCTTTCTTACATATTGATCTTATTCTTCAAGAATTTAAATACTTCTTTAGTATTATAGATAGTCCTGCTTTAAATTTTCATCTTGCTTTAGTAGTGGGCGGTTGTCTTTTAACAGTCTGTTCTTCCTCTCTTAAAGCGTATTTCCGTGACGCTCCCCACTGAATTACTTCTTTCGTTTTAGAACATAGAAATAGTGTAAGTGCAATGCCGCTAACGACTAATCCGAGTTAAATTGGAAATGTTTTCTCTTCGTGCACGTCAGTTGTATCAGCAGAGATCTACAGCTAATGGAAATAAATTATGCAGATGCGAACGTTTTATTTGGGACAGCGTTGCAGAGATCAAAATAATATTAAATCTGCGCTAAAATGTAACGAGGGCGCGCCTTATTTAATAGTTTATATACGTCGCATTTTCTTTATGTAAACGTTTAAATTTAATGGGCAATAATTTTAATGCAGAACAGTTAATCCGAATAAAAGTGCAGTTTTAACGAGCGCATTCATGTACTTCTCGAGTTGCAACAAGATAAGAAATCCCATAAAGCCCGAACACAAGCGACCCAAATATTCAGCCATATCCCGAGTGACACATGGCCCACACACATTCGTTGTGTACCATTATGTACAAAAGGAAAACTTTTTATGGAATTGTTATATTTGTGTAAGTCACAGTGGCAAAATGGATGTGTCTGCTCCCATTGTGAGCAAACTGCGAATGCGGGAACCGACTGGGAATTGAATTCCATGCGATAACGCACTGCTTTGGCGAATAAACAGGCTCGAGGATGACA
This sequence comes from Agriotes lineatus, assembly GCA_940337035.1. Lineage (NCBI taxonomy): Eukaryota > Metazoa > Arthropoda > Insecta > Coleoptera > Elateridae > Agriotes > Agriotes lineatus. Next base: position 31,753,111 of record OW679197.1, on the reverse strand, counting down.
CATCGCACTCGAATAAATACTTAAACGATTCTATTTGGCCCCCGCCCCGCCCCGCGGCCCAAGGGTACTACTAACATACAAACCCAAGGAAAAGCTCCATTTCCAGCTCGCCTCAAAGCAGAATAAATTGCGGGTTCGCAAAAATTCGAGCGATTTTGGCAAACATCGAGCACAAACAATGTCATGTCCAATAACATCCGTGTATTATGATATCTCTCGCTGAGTTTCGAGTGTATGCAAATTTATTCAATTTTAAAAGGAGCCCTGACAGGATGGGGTGGCGCTTGCTGACAAATTCTGTCCGTATGACCTGACAAACCCATTTGTGTACTTACATCAACTCCCGAATTTTGAGCAGGAATTACGGCGTTCCGTGCGTTTCGGCATTGCAGCTGCTTCGTTCGGTCTTTATTGATACTGCTAAAATTTCCAATCATGCCGCTGGAAATCGTTACGTTTCGAGAGACCATGAAACCAAACAATAACCGTATCAGGAGGTATTTTAGTTCAGGAACTCGAGCTTAACCAAACAATATCAAGAAAATGATTTGACAAGCAATGGCTTGTAATAGATTACGTTTCGGTACCGTCTGATTGCTGTTCATGTGCTTTATGCGTGAGCCACGACTTCTGAATTTTCGATTTTAAATTCGGGGATTCTCTTGGGTCTGCTTGCCGGAAAATTTCTACATTTATCCACTTCTTAAATATCGTCGAATCCGAAACGCTACACATTACAACTCTTAGACATTGAAATGCACCAGTTCAAGGTGTAGTACCTCATACACTATTTTTTAAGATTAAAAGAATATAGTATTAAAAATTACAAAGATGAATTTAGATGTGAAATGGATATCAAATTATTAAGATGTATTTAGAGAAGGAATGAAATAGAATTTATAATTTAATTAGATGAAGCTAATTGAGTAACAATAAGATTTTAACTTAATTTAATATCTGACATGAAATTGGAAGTTAATAACAAATACTTTTTCGAAATATACTATTTAACATAGTAGGTATTAGTCATATAAAAAAGCTTTAATAGTGTGTTGGACTGTAAAAAATAAGCTAGATTGCTAAGGAGATAGTTTATTGATTTGAATAAAAAAAATTGATAACGAAAATGATGTAAAGCAATTTGTAACGTTTGAAATTAAAAAATAAACCCCTTTATAAAAGTTTTTAAATACATATTTGGCAAAATAAAAGTGTTTAAAATTGAAAATAGATTGGCGTGGTAAAGAAGAATAAAAACTAAAATGTTAAAAGAAAAAGATTAGCAGACTAGATGGATGAAGATTAGAATGTGGTGAGAAAACCAATTTAATACAGTTATGATCTACAAAATCAAATAAAAGTAAGGCAATGTGAATTGAGTTTATTGTGGAATTACATTGCATCGACTGAATTGCACAACAAGGAATGGTTTACAAAGGAAGTAGATTACATCGACATCATTAGCAGAGTGAGCATATTTGTGGGGCTTGCCAAGTGACATCTTGTGGCTTGCATCTGGTAAAGGTTCGTGGTGCTGGGTTGTAGCAGGCTTCATACTTGTGATTTGGTTGTGCATTAGAGTAAACACATCTACAGCTGAGGTTGATTTGGATCCAGATTCTGGACATCTTGGCAGTTGGTTGTCAGTTGAAGCCTTCGCTGTGGCTTTGAGTGGAGCAGTTTTGTAGCGTGGTGAGTTGCAGAGCTGGATGTATTGGGTTTGGTAGAGGAGAGTGTTAAGTCAAATAAAAGGTAACAGAATACAGGTATTTAAAATAAGAACTGAAAGAAAATAAAGAATGAAGTGAGTTAATTTTAATTAAGGAAGTACTTACCATTTGAGATTGTCGAATGACAAATGTAACGATGAAGTATTTGTAATTGATTTTTCAAAACTAGTTTGAAGTGTCAGTTGACAGATGTATTGAGTTGTCATATAAAATATGAACATCAAATTTCAGAATATAAGCAATCTAGATTATAAAGAATCCGACCTGATGTTCAGTCAAGTGTTTCTGCTGAGGCTAGCAGTAAATAATTTTGATTATAATAAGTATAAATAGGCCAATTAAATTAATTAAAATTCAATTTAATATAAAAATTTGATTGAAAATAAACTAAAGTAAAGGTGTAAGTCAATTATAACTTAACATAAGTTGGGCACACAAAGTGAAGCTAATCACCTTGACAATAGATATACTTATTTTTAAGCAAACTCTTTTTTCAATGGTTTGTTGTGTATTAAAGTCTTATATTCATGGAAATGTAGTAAAAGATTCAAAATAACATCGGATGGATTCTTTGATAATCGACAAGTTTAGAATAATTTCTTTGAAAGTTTTATCGGCCAGTTGCCATAGAGAAAATTAAATTTTGGGTGAAACCCCGTATTTAGAAGTCGACGCCACTAAAGTAGTTCAAGCTTTCTAAACTAAAATTTATGTCAATTTAAAATAAATTTTAGTAGCCGAAGCTACTTGTACACGTATTTTTGTTTTTGATACGCAGTGTATCAAATGAGTGAAATGAAAATAATTTAAATTACAGCTTAAGAGTCATAATTCTCTGAATGTGTTTTTTTAAATGCTTCCATTTAAGTACTCTAATGTCATTCGTGTTTGTACAGTTGTATAAATTTTAATTTAAAGCAAGACATACTTATGCACCTCTACTTCTGCATTATTGTTATTATTATTATCGATATTATCCATAGTTTTCGAGAAAATAGAACTCGTTAATGCATGTTCGAAATAACTGGCTCTAACAAACTGCCAGAAAGAGGCCGTGGAAATAAAGAATACGTAAATTTACCTAAATGTCTTAAGAAGTAGAAAACCAAGAGTTAAACAACTTACTATAACATACTTCTCTGAACTAGAGTAGAATGGAGTAGACGAAATGCGACGTAAGGTACGCGGCAACGATCTTAATACACCAAACGAAATGTTTTACGTAAATATTTCGAAGAGAGCAATCTTACATAACTAGCTAGCAAACAAATAGTACACGGTTTTTATTTAATAAAATCGCACGGCATCGATTGAGCGAAGTGTAAAAACCCTAATAAAGTTACCTCTATCAGGCATCCCATCGCGCAGCACGATGAGGCCTTTCCAAATAGACACACACGAATAGTACAAATTATCATATTAAGAAAAACAAGTTGTTTGCAGAATCGCCCAATGGTACCTGTATATCAGTATAAATACCTGTTTACGTGAGTGTAAAATCAGAAAACATACAAAATGCATACAATTTGGTAAACAAAAAATGGTTGTTCACCGGTAGCAAAGTTACAATAAAGTTAAATCGGCTAGCAACTGATGGTTTGCTGCTGATTACAAAAGCTTTAATCTAACATTTATGATTTGCGATTGGATCGGAAAGTATGAGCTGTGATGCTAGGTGCGCGAAAAAATACAACAACTGAAAAACCTGACTTTAGTAGCTGCGAAAGGAGAGTCTGTCGGGAACGGGCTAGCAACTGCAAATGTTGAGACTTTTCACAGCGTCAAATCTGTAATCCAACATGTGGGTAAGATAGTAGCATAAAGCTACTTCCTTCTAAAAATATCGAAGCAGGAATGGAAAATCAAAAGTACAACGACAGGAAAAGTAAAGAGAAGAGAAAGGAGAAAGAGAAACAGGCCTGAAAATATATTCGATAGGGCATTAAACTTGTGAAAGCAGAGATCACAACATCCTACTTTATTGTGGGCGGCCAACAGATATTTTATTTCAGCAGCAATTCGCTAAACTAATAGCACCAAATTTTCCACGTATATTTTCTGCATTACCTTGAATTTATAAGTGTTGCAAACTTGTAAATCTATACAAGCTATGCCAAATCATTTTTAAGAATATTTGTTTCTGGTACATATTTTTATAAATATACACAAAGAAGAAATATTGAATGAAATTGTAAAATCTCGTCAGTTAGATAATTAGCTTAAAATATTAAATGCTCTCTTCCTTAGGTTTATTGGGATACTCAGGTTTTTAAGAACAGATCCTAGTTTCCCTGTTGCTGCCCATGTTATTCGAGTTCAGCTGTTTACTTTGGCTGTCTGATTTTCTTTGTGTGTGTTTTGTTCTTCATTAGTCATGACTTTGGTTATCCGGATGTCCATGGTGAGACCTATTTTTTCCGACGGCAGTTTAAGTTGAGTGTTCTGTTAACGTACTCTTCAGCTCGTCCAGATCACTACTAATCAAAACAATGTCCTGCGCGAAACAATGATGGGGGAGATGTCTTTTGTCGATCCTAATTCCTTTTTCATCCCAGTTAAGTTCTTTGAAAACCTCTTCCAATTCCCCAAGTTAGTCTTTCCGAATCATCAGTAACTGCTTCTTATTGAAATATTCTGTGTCAATGAAAAGTTAAAAGTTCCTTTGGTTCCTATTGTTTATGCAAGTGAAAAAAAAATGTTACAGATAGTTTTTTATCACAATCGTAGTCGTTTCCTTCAACATCAGCATCATCGCCATCTTTCTCTTCAGATTTATTTCTGTTCTCATGAATGTTGTTGCCATCTTAATTTTACTGTCTTCAGTTTGCTTACGCGGAAGAGACAATGACGCTGTTTCTCTTTTTGATTTAACCCCAAACATGGCTTCATGTGGAGTCTAAAGAGTGTTCACATAACATGTTGTGATTTTGCAAACTGAACAAATGATAGAACTTTCCATCACTTATTTGTTTCGTCATTCATCCACGCTCATAAAGTATTTTCCACACATTCACGGATTCTTGCATTTAACTGTGCCGGGGCCTTCCATGTACTATTTTCACGTTTTTCCACATCGCAAAAAGTTCAGGTATAACTCGATACGGCCAAGAAGAACTTCTCCTACACCCTGCTTCTTCGAGGGCTTAACTGAACGAATTTGTTAGCTCGTCCTGATAAACCATTATGAACTTGAAATCGTCATCCTTGTGGCGCTACAAATTCACCAGATCTACTTGATCTCTTGAGTTCAATTCTAAGTTAATCATCAGTTTTACGAAAATATGTTCTTCTATATAAAAAGTAAAACTACACAAGTGATATTGTTCCATTTAATTTGTTTTAGAGGGACAGTCAACCTAGATTTATCTATAACTTTTAAAATAGCAAAACATTTAATAGGCCGGTGTGTTTCGAGAAATTGATCCCGAGTAACTGGTAGCCATAATAAATTATATGCCCAAAAACTGACAACTTGGAATACAGGTGGTACAGAATACAGAACTTATCACTTATCGCAGATTCGTGACATAATGGCTGGAAAGAACAACTGACCGTATTCGACATACACCAGCGAATGTTCGAATACGAGAAAATGCAAATAATCTTTCGGGCTGTCACCGACGTAGTTGGTGCATGTCGACATGCACCGGTGATTATTGGCATTTACCAATTTCGGTCATTCATAGTAACAATACATATCAACAGAGATAAAAGCGTTCCAAACATCACCTACACTTCATCATCATTCAAGTTGTAACAGATTGTAATGACTAAATTTGCCCCTCTAATGCACGTTTTGTAAAGAAAAAAGGATCAAAGTTAGAAACTAATGGTCGTAGGCATCCCTAAACTACGAGTTGTTTCAGAAGCGAATGGATCAGAGCCGAATCCAATTCAATGTATATGTAATTTATGCATACACATTTGTTCGATCTGGGCCTAGGCCGAGCGGTTCTATTTTGAGAGACGGCGAGGACCCTGTATAGTAAGTAGTTACCCGTGTTATTGTGGAGCGACGAGGACTAGCCTAAATCAGCAGCGGCGAAGCCTACCCTCTGGAAATGACACAATACGGGAGCACAATGCCCTCTCCTGTATCACAAGTACCCGGACTTAATCCCTTGGTCGCATTCAAGGTCGGATATTTTGGCTATTCGCATGTATAGGCCGAAACTCTATTGAGTTATATTATCCCCCTTTTATTCGGCATTATCTAATATCTGCTGGGGCTACTTCGGTTTACACTCCATTTCGCTATCGCAAATCTGCCTCTCTATTTGTTATATTTCGCATTAGAGTCTTCCCGAGCGGCTGCGTTTCATTTGCAAGAGGTCGAATGCGAGATCGCTTTGAAACCATCAGAACATAAATTTGAATATTTCCCGTTTGTTATTTTTATTCGAGGAGCGGTAGGTATGCAAAATATGATATTGTTATTTCAGAATCAGGGAGCTGAACAAATTGCGAATGTTTTGAAAGCACCGGGTGTAATGAGCAAAGGAATATAAAGGCATTTTCAAATCATCGTCGAGTAGGACAATTTTACTACTTTCCAGTTCACCTTTTATTGCAGGAGACGCTGTCTCTGGGTTTTATTTGAAAGTTGAAAGCATATTGCCCCGCTAGATACGTGGGGAAGTGCGAGTTTAATTATACACACACAGAACAAATAATGCGCACCCTTATATGTTATAAATCACGGGAATGAAAGGGGTCGGTTTGTCGGGAGGTTTAATTCTTTTTTATTATTAACTGGGCACAGTTTCAATGCCCCTGCACTTAATATTTTATGCATCTGCACTGCGCCCTTTTAATACCTAGCTGCTGTTGCGCACCTAGAAAATAGACAAACAATCAACTAGATAGTTTCACGGTAAACATGCCAGATATTAATTTAAATTTAACATTCAACTTATTTGCTGGAGAAAAACAAAATTTTGCTTGACAAAAGCCAGCCTGACGTAGCCACAGCGCTCGAGATGTCTGTACAATTTTAACGAGAATATAATTTCTGCCCGCATATTTTTAAACAAAGTAGCAACCAGACTGTGATAAAGCAGCCCTTGTTTGGAATCCATTCGGATTATGCTCGGACTGCAATGCACCTCAGACTACTATTTCGCTACAGATGTTTAGCATGCTAAAGATTAGTAGTAAATCTACTATAGTGCTCTCACGGTAAGAATTCAGTACATGAGTTTTCGCTCATACGCTGCCACGTCTAAGTGGTTGAACGACCAAATAAGTTTTCCTTCTAAATCATAGCCAAAAGTTAGCAACAGTTTCTTAAGTAACAGCAATAAACAGCCCGTACTGCAAAAGGAAGATTAGTTAATGACTGACAGCTGGATGTTTATCCTAAAATAATTTTAAAAGAAAATTTAGCAACATCGCCTACCAAAAAACCCCGCAATGAATTCTCACCGTGCAACGTATTATAGTTTCTGAGATGGAAACCTCTTTCAATAAAATTATTACTAGACTGATGCAAGTCCAATACATACCATTGCTGAAAAGCAACGTTTAAATGTACAATTTTAATGTAAAAATTTCTAGATATAAGAAACAGACGCTTTCTCCCAATGCGAACAACACGAAATACACATTCAGATAAATTCGCAAAAGAAGTATCATATTATTACAATCAATACAGATCTGCTTACTACAGCCGCATAGAACAAATGCTACAACAACTGTTATATTTTCTATATGATTATCTACGCATTTGGAGTAACCAATGGTTCTTAACATTAATTTTTGAAAAATTAGGAATTGAGTTAACTCCTCTCGCTCTCCTTATTTATGTATAACTTGTTTTAGCATCGTGACATTACTGTATGTATGTCATCTGCATCTTTAATTTTAAAGACAGTATCTATTTCCTTCAAAATGCATACAATAACATCTGCAATGAAAAATAAGACAAGAGATGAAATGGGGATCAGGACATCGAGACCAATTACATGAAAACGAGTCATTGAGGGAAAACATTTACATCAACAAAGAAACATAGGCATAAAAATATCTGGACATGGTGATGTTGGGCTAAATGTGAGCCAGCAGATAAGTAAGCCAACAAGGTAGCAGCATGCCAAACGACAAGATGTGAAGAAATAAACGTAAGAATTGCAGCCAAATGAAGAATTTATAAATCTGCGATAAGACCAATAATAGCGTACACCACAGAGACCCGCTCAGACACATTAAAACCCAAGAGACTAACGGAAACATGCTAGCTGAAAGTGCTGTGCAGAATCTCTAAGAAAAAGTTAATAAACAGGAAAAAGATTAAAGATATTGGAAGAACATGCAAAGTAAAAGGTATTAATAAAGGGCTACTAAATAGAAAACACGAATGGAATGAGCACATCAATCGCATGAACGAATAGTTAGAATAGCACGAGACAAATCACCATTAGGAAAGAATAGTATAGGAAGATTGCGAGACAAATGGAGTGATAATCTCAACACAAACGGAAGAGAAGCATAGGAGATGAAGGAGGAATAGGCAAAATGAATAAATCAAAGACGGAAGAAGAAGGACAACATCCAGAAGAAGTATTCGATGTAAACTTCTTTCTCTCATTATCATTACCTACCTTGAATTCGACGTAGCTTGCAAGCGGGATACGTTAGAATGAAGAATCTACTTTTTGGTAAAATCATCAAACACACAAAATGCTTTGACACCTCAGCCCCGCTGCCAACAAACGACTCTTGGCCTCTGTGCCCGCCTCCAGCGGACATTGTAAAACATCACGTGTTTCGTGGTGTCCGATCCCTTTCCATAGTCGCATTTGCCGTGGTCGGCCGTACCGATTCGTATCAGATAGACGCGAACGCCCTTCCAACGGAAGACCCAACCGAAAGAGCAACCTGCAGTCAAAATAAACTTTCAAATCAAACTTTTCCAACCCGAAACCGCCGCAAATTCCACTTCACCCCGAGACCAGCCAGAAAGAGCCCTCAATGGCTCCGAATGTCCTGTTGAACTCTTAAGCCTAAATCAAGACTTGGAATAAATCTCTCAGTCGGTCGCCGCGGTTGCGTTGCGCACCCTTCGCTTCACCAGCATCTTAGATACGAAATCGAACGTGACTTCGCCGTCGCTCCTGCATCTTCTTTCGTCAGCTCGTCTGCACCCTCGTTCCCTTCGATGTTAGAGTTTGTCTTCACCCAGTGGAATTGAATTTGTCCACGAAGCCCCATGACCACCTGGCACACGTATTTCCAAAAGCGCAGACTTGATTGATGTCCGAGAGCACCGAGACACTCAGTTCAGGCCCTCCTCGTAAAGTGTACTGTAGTGCCATCTGAATAGCTAACACTGGAAAATGGAGACTACACTTTGTAGCGCTCGCTCATGATTGAAAGTAGTGATGGGCATAACCGGACAATTTTCATAACCGAATTATTTGCACTCGAATGATATTAATAACCGAATGATTATTTCAATGATCATTCGAATACATTTTGGCTCTCGATTCGTTTCGATTTCGCCGGTTGGCGGTTCACCGTCATCTGCATCGGCACCGTAACTTGCAGATAGCAGAGGAACTCAGTTAATCATTAATTATAATAATTGTATAAATAATTTTTATTTTATTTCTAAGGAGTTTAAACCATTGAGAATAGCTATATCAATACTAATCATATAGAAATTATAAATATGCGAATACAAAGTATCTATTGAATCTATTTTTAGTTCCTAAAATTCTCTAGTAGCCACCCTTCCCTTTTCGCTTGCATATCATACCGGTATATTTTAGAATCCATAATTTATCTACGTTCAGCCTTCCGCAGTTCTAAGGACGCACACTTAAAATTTTAAACATCGAAATCCACTTCTTGTACAACGTTCATATCATCTGACGACGGATGGGCATCCGTTATTAAAAATTAAATATAAATCTGTTACGATATTGGAAAATCTTATTTAGCTTTCTGTTTATCCCTTATTAGGCATAATCAACAGCGTTTCGAAGCAAAAATTTAGGCCGTTATAAATTAATACCAACACAGCTTCGGCAAATCTCATACTCAGCAAAGCGTTATCTTTAATAGGAACGGCTCCATAAATTTAACCGGTCGACTTGGAGTCTCAAATGTGTTAATAACATCAACAAGCAGCCGCGAGCCTCACTTGGGTCAATCAGTACAATCTGCCTTGCTTATGGTTATGAATGACTTATTATTTACAGAATTTCGATCACTCGCAGGTCGCTAAGATACGGCACGTAGTACTTATCAAGATGAGGTTATTTTTCATTCGAATACTTGGAACGAAAACCGACTTACAGAGGTTATTTCAATAATCGGATAACTAGTTATTTTTCATTCGAATAAGCCCATCACTAATTGAAAGCAAAAAATGCGGCTCCGACTCTGCCGTCCTCTTTACGGGAACCGTCTGTGTAACAGCTCCTTCTTTGCTGACGAGAAAAGTAAAACCTCCAACGTCTGCCGGATGCCCCAACGCCAGCTCTTTAGCCAACTGCTTGACATTCCTTCCTCCTAGCCCCAAGTTTTCGGTGATCCTTTCAGCTCGACCAAGGCGGCTATCCTAAATAGTACAACTTACTGAAAACAGATCGGATGTAGTTCCCCACAGTGCAGTCTTTATTGTACAGAGCAAACGATTGCCATGTTACACCAAATACTGATTTAGGTATTATCAAGAACTCCATTTGTAACATTTTCTTTGTTATCGATATTATCTTTGCTAGCACGAACAACCACTACTGTTATATTAGAACAGTTTCGTACATCTGATGCCTCATCCTTAATTGAAAAATTACCATCTACCAGGATATTTAAGTTTGCTTTCTCTGAATGCCTAGAGTCAGCTGCTGTTGCGTAAAGTAGAAAAGGTGTTTGCGCTAAAACCCTTTCGCCGATGATACAGCCATTATAACACAAAATGCAAATCTGGAACTAGCTATACAACATCTGCAAAACGCAACTGACACCTTCAGTAAATGGCTTAAAGATTGGAACATCCAACTTAACCCCACCAAATGTCAATGCAAGATCTTCACCTTACGAAAAATTGACAACCCGCCTTCTATTACCATCGATGGAATCGACATACCCTGGAATCCTAGAAACTCAGCTATCAAATATCTTGGAGTATACCTAGATGCAAGATTGACTTGGAGCTTCCATATCAATCAAAAACTAACCCAATCCCACACCAGACTCCGACAACTGTATCCCATTATTAATCGCAAAACCCCACTTCAACCTGAATGCACCATCCTTCTATATAAATCCCTCCTACGCCCCCTGGCACTTTACGCCTCTCCTGTCTGGAACAACACGAGCAAAACAAATATACTTAAACTTCAACGATTTCAGAACAAGGTCCTGCGAATCGCAGTGAATGCCCCATGGTTTATCCGAAATGCACAACTCCACCATGAATTGGGTGTCGCTCCAATCCAAGACTATATTCTCTCGAACACCAGGACCTTCTTCTCAAACATTGCCACCTGTGAAGGGGCTATTCACTACAATCTTGGACAGCGTAATATTCATCACAGACTGAAGAGAAAACTCCCCCAAGATGTTATCTCAAATGATGAAAACTAGCCTCCAACACTTTTGAGCTTCCGAGGCCGCCACTATCTGCCTCCATGTGATACACACAGCTACTTGCTACTCTTCATCCAGAACGCATATTATGTATATATGTCATAGTCACAGTCATATTTAACTACTGACAAATGCTTTAATAAAAAAAAACCCTTCCCAGTAACTAAAATTTAGTCAAAATTGAGATAATTAAGTAACAAAAGACTTCCGGGATCGGACCGTGTCATTATTGAGGTCGAAGAACTCAACGTTTCACCCACTTCCGTAAGTGGCGTCATCAGGAGGAAAAGCAAAAGAGCAAGAGATGAAGCCCCTTACGAAAGTGGGAGAAACGTTGAGTTCTTCGACCTCAATAATGACACGGTCCAATCCCGGAAGTTGTTACTTAATGACATTAGCCGTGAAAGCCTCCGAAATCATCTCAATTGAGATAATTGCGATGCAGGTTTTCCATTTAAAGAAGAGCCATATGTACACCAAGTAAAGAGTTGCAAATTTATAATTAAATGTACTTAGACCATGGTGTCCTTGCAGATGCTGATAAAATATAAAGCCATCGATATTCAGAATCTTATAAACATTGTTGCTTGAGTTCAAAAAGTGCAAAACAGGCAAATCCTGGTATAAAAATGCGTTTGGCTGCAAAGATGACGCGGTCTAAGTCGGAATTCAGTTTCAATTTAATGTTTGCTCTATCCACACAAGTAGATAATCTTAAAATAACGAACTGGTTGTTTGAAATGAGTTTTGATTTTTTTCAGGAATTATAAACAGAAAAAACTTTTTTTAATTAATTAAAGTGTCGTATCTAACGTATTTTTAAATATGCAGCCAAAAAGCAAAAGAGCTACTTCTTCAGTTTTTGGGCTTGGCTTCTCTGAAATATTATTCGCAATTATAGTTAATGGCTATAAACAGTACATTAATTGCAGTACGTACTGTAATAATTATGGGAAATTCTCAATAAAACGGTTTTGGAGTTGCCATCCCATGTTTGAATGGACGTAATTATAAAGTAAATTAGGTATTGGCAGGGGAAATTGCTAACCATTACATGTAATTGCTTATTTACTTTAAGTGGACATTAAATTGACCGTAAAATTAAATCATGCTGTTGGCTTACAGTCTTAACGTTCACATCCTTTAGGTAGTTTATAGCTGGCGGCCATCCTCCTCAGATAATGCTATCGCCATCGCATCCACATAAATATCGCCGTGTCTCTCGTTAAAATAATACCTTCGGAAGTTAATAAAAAGCGATCCCTTAATAAAATCGCGCATCGACAGGGTGCAAGGGGTAAATTATACTCTTGCCACAACGGGAAGGAGCGTTCTGCTTTGACTGCAGGAATGCAGGGCGTTTCGTTTTATTGTGCCCTTTATTGTTTTTTTGATTCGCTCCGCGCCCCGGCGTAATCTGCGTAAGACTTGGAGGCTCGTATGTTGCTCAAATATTAACGTGAAGCGGAAGGTTCCGCAAACTTCAATATTGATTCGCGACTAAACAAAGTACACGGAAGTTTTCGCCCTGTATGTGAGTAAATCCACCACACGCCGAAGTTTGTTGGTATTTGCCGAGCATGTATTTGCGCAGATGCAAGCCGGGTTATTTTATTTATTTATTTAGCGACTAAACGGCAGCCCTTTGGGAATCGGTGCTCTTCGTCGCAGACCACCCGCTGAAGGCTTTGAGCAGCTAATTGCAACAAACTCTCAACCCTCTCCTGTCAGCGCCACCGCTCGCTTTGTGCAAGAATTTGGCCTTTATTTAATTAAAAACTAATTTGTTTTGTGATTGAATATCGATTTGACGCGTGCTACCTTCGGATGACGCCCGATTTGCACCCGAAGACGAATTTAAAAATTCATCCCCGGCAGCTTAAGCCTGTCACGCCATGCACCCTATGCGTATCTGCTGTAAGCCGATCATAATTAATCTGACTCGCATTCTGCCGATTTTTGGACGTCTCCAAAGGGCGCACCCCCTGGACCAAAGCCGCCCGATATTCCGGCAATGTGTTGCGCATCTAAGAAGGGTTTTTATAAGAAAACGCTCCAACAACCGCCCTTATGCAGGCTTACAAGCGAGCGGGGAAGTTAGTGATAAAAATTGATTCAGTCATTAAAATGCTTTACCTTTAAAATAAAAGTTTTAGGATCGGATTAGCTGTTCCATTTGAGCCATGTCACGTAGAAGGAATGTGTTTTAAGGGCGAAGTTTAACTTCCTAAATTGGAAAACTGAAACAGAATTAAATAATTTCACGAACGGTAAATTGAACTGAAAAGTTAGCATTTTAGTAGGTGCGACAAGGGTAGCGACGTCTTGGTAGATTTTTATGCCACTTTGGAATTTCCATCACTCCCAGCTGATAGAATAAAATACGACTAGCATTATTCGGGCAATTGAAGGAGTTCCACACGGATCCATGTTTGGCCCGTACTGCGATTTATATATATTTGTTTCATCAAAATCTAAATCAGATGATCGCTTGTGAAGCAATCACAGTTACTGCACTGCTAATGATGATACGCCCCATAACATGTTTTGCAACGGCATTACTTATTTAGACAACACATACAGGATTAGCGAAAATTTACGCACGTAAACTTAGCCTAGTATATAATCAAAATTTGTGGTAAATCACATATGCGATAAGAAGAGCTTCAACTTAGCTAGTGCAATAACAAGTCAATCTGATGGGAGAATGAAAGCGCTCGGCCACCAAGATTGAGCAAATCTGTTTGGGCAAGAATGATGGCTGGATAGAAGTCAAACGTTTATCAGGAATTGCCGGCTCGGAAATGGAAACCATGGCTGACGAATAAGCTTCGATGAAACCAAAATAGATAGCTGAACGAAGACCCCGGAAAAAATTGGCGTCAATCTACACGCGATGTAACTGGAGGTTTTACTCAAGAAAAATTAACAACGGCGGTTCAAGGTAAGCTGACAATGACATGTTTCTCCAAGGACTGTCGTTGGGGTACAAGATGTCAATATAGGAGGATTCCTCTGAATATATCCGATCCGAAATAGGTATGAAATTCCACGGCGCTCAAACGAGACGGAATCGGAATTTCAGATAGGCAATCTGCGCTTTGAGAAGCTGCGTATATCTGACAGTCGTAATTTACCAAAATTGGCACGGCAAGGCTTCTCCAAACAGCTACATTCACGCAACGATATCGCTATTACATGAGCCAATTGCCCGACTGAAGTTCGGCTTTCCGCCTAACCTAACAACCTATGCAATGGGCAAAACAATTAAGCCTGCGCGTGAATATAAACCAGGGACTCACTTAATACAATCCTAGCGCACTTATAACCGCGCTACCCGCTGATACAGCTTTAAAACTTAACAAACAAAATAGTTTTTACTGTTTTATTGCTATTGACAAGGCATTAAACGACAAGCTAACCAGATATATGGAGTTAAGCAAGGACCATTTTGTGGTTGACGCAAAACTCAGCTAGAAAACGTCACAGGTTTGTCTCTAAAGTAATTTCTGAAATATTGGTTTATTACGTATACCTTGAACGAATCTTTTTTTCTAGTTTTGTCTGCTAAACTTAATTAATTAACTAAAAGTTGAAAATTTACACAGTAGAAATGCAGCCGTGATTAGCGTCCCATGCGAAGTCAAAAACCGTTACGCTGGTTAATCACTTAACCTATCGACAACTCATTTTATGGAAAACTTCGTAGGAAGCGCTCATGTTTACATTGACGGCGAAACAGAAGTCATCAGTTATTCATTGCGTTTAAATATAAATGCTTTTCTTATCTGCTCGCAGTGCTCCACATGAAAAACGAAGCAAGGGCACTCGGCGAATCCGCAGTGGAAATTTTACTTTAAAACGTTCTCAGACCTAAAAATACGGACAAAAAGGATGAATGATTTATTAGGTGTTAAGTGTTGTTTTCACACACGGCCGTAAAACTAAAGAATACAAGAATAACCAACCGCTGATGTTCTTTCTTCTGATTTCCTAAGTGCACACAATTGCTTCACAAAAGCAGCAGTAGTTTTATAACGTTTTTCCTAGAATGCAAGCTTTATTTTATAAACGGTGCTGTTTTGTCTCTTCGTTAATCTTTCTCCGTTCTCTGAAATGCTTAAGCTTGTACAGTTGTTAAACACTTACTTAATTTGATTCCTTACTTGTAATTGAACAAGTCCGTTTGCAATGGACAAGCTCAAAATCACAATTATTGCAAAAAGTAAACGACCCTTGAATTCCTGGCGGTGCACGTAATACACAACTGCGTATATAATTTTAATTACCTTTCGCCACCGCCAGTAGAGATATAAATATTTAAGCTTTGGGAGTTTCACTTAAAGTCATAATTAGTAGTAACCGAATATTTGAACTAACTACTATATTATGCCTCTATTAGAGTAACTTTCTCTTATTTGGCGCCTCTATTTATTGGCTCGTCGGAATTGTAATTGCGAACTGAAATTTCCAAATCCTCAGGTTCACAAGTTGCTATTAAACTTTCGCCCAGTAATGACTGCCAGCGCTTGGACAATTTCAGCAATAAAACGACGCCATCGCATCGCAGTCGCCAGGTCTTTACGGCAATTGTCGATACGTAATAACGGTTGCGTTTTTTCAATATTAACATCTTAAGGATGAACTTTGATAGCTAAATACTTGGAAAATTTGCATACATATGTTTCTGAAGAGAAGTGTGTTTAAATCGAATAATATAGTTTGTAGCTTAAGATAAACGAGTTGAAATTACCAAAAACTTAAGAAACAAACAAATAGCTAAGCTTTCCTTTGGTAGTTTGATATTGTGCTACTACAATGCATAAGATGGAGCGTCGGTGGGTCAGTGGTATCTGCTGCTGCAGTCGAGAACAATTGAAGTGCGGAGCGTGTAGGAGAGAGTTCGACTCCCGGCTTGGGCGTTCCGCTTTCGCTTAGTTACGGCTAGCTTTAGTGACGCCCACGCCCCTAGGGGGCAACAGTAGAGATTAAGCTGAAAAGGGGATATTGTAATAATCATTTCTCGTCAGTGTAAAATGTAAAAATGATTTGTTACTTTACACTGCCAAAAAACCATTCCTTATGTATTTTCCTACATTTTTATGAATTTATTAGGATCCGTTTGTACATGTAATGTAATTTGTGTACCAGGAACAGGGAGGCCTCTTAACAGAAGCAGGAAAATAACGAAGAAAGCGTAGTAATACCATATTAACGTCAAAATATCCAATCCAATTAACATAATTAGAATGAAGAGATGTTTACGACTTATCAGATTTCAATTTCCTTTTGTCACGTGCCTACTACATTTCAAATAATTTGAGAAAACAAGATATTAGATTTCCTGTATTAAGCACAGACAATATTAATTTAAAAAACAATAAACAATGCTAGAGTGATATAAATAATCCAGTCAATTAATTCGATTAAACATGTATGAACGTTTAAAATATTTGAAGACATATTCTAGTCATTTACCTTAAAAATACACATTTGTTTCTAACTTAGCTGTAAAAGAACCGGAAAACAATAATTGAATCATATCGTAAATTTGTTCGTTGAGCAGTAACACAATTTTTGAGAAAGTACTAGTAGTCGGGGCTCCTATATCAGAATTTGTTGTGTTTTGTATGTCCCTCATCCCTTTAAATGTTGTATTATCGGAATATGAAGTAAACCAAGTCGCAATCACACAAAAAAATCCAACGTAAGAGAAAAAACATTTTTGCAAATGCAAATAATACTAGGAACTCGTCCGTTTTACTTATCGCAACCATTATCAAGTAACATCAGACAGTAACTTTGAAGGAAGTTTGAAGGCTATTTGTTTAGTCACTTACCTCTCATATACGTCTTTTTTCATTAAGAATTTTGTTTCCAATTTACGACATGTATCAACCTGAAAAGGTGTCCAGTGGTATGGGGGCAGGTCGCAAGCTGAAATAAACGATGGGCTCACTCGCGATATTATACCCAGATAAATTCGTGTTATTTTAGGGCAGGTTAGCTGCCAGTTAAGATTGCACCATGAAAAACATTCTCGACGATGGGAAATGTGGGCGGTGCGCAAGCTCCAGCTATGACTTACTTTGAAAACGCTTACTTGACTTCAAAATGCCTCCTTTTAAAATAACATTTATAACATTACATTTAAAGCGTTCGTTCCTGCAGCTGTAACCGCAATAAAAAATGCAAAAAACTCCTAAATAATCTACCTGCTTATCGTGACGTCACGTCGCGTCATAGACAAAACTAAAAGATTTTTGTCTGCAATACAAATTTTACAGCGGGAGGCAATATCTATAAAATGAAGGCGTTACTGCACTACTAATGGGAATACCTTATTTCACAACATGCAACTTGTTTATTAATACACGTATGCTTTTTTTCTAGTCCTTACATTATAAATGCAGTAAAAATCACCTGCTATATTAGGTAATAAACATACATTCTACTTAGATGAAATACAGTTGAATCGCCAGAAAAATGCGAAAATCTTAACCAGGCATACTGAGTCGGTGGTCGATAAAATTGAACGATGAAGGCGGTCTTCTGGATTGAAAACGAAACAAAATGGAAAGCTTCTTCAGAACTTTGTCGGGAGGCAGCAGGATTGCGAAACGATAGATTGATGTACAGGCCGTCGATCGCACGGCTGATACAAAGGGTGTAGCGACACATTATACAAGATGTTTTTTGAATTTAGTCGGCAATTGGTCGATATGAAAATCCGCGAAACTGAAAACGAGACGAAATTTCAAATGTATCTATTGCTGTTTGGAGGAGCTGCTTGCGTCTGACAATCGCCATAATTTGCCTAAAATTGGCACTGTAAGGCTTTCCCAAACGGTAATATTCACGAAACAGCGTAATACACCACAAGAACCTCGCTCCTCGACTATATCTGGCCAAAGACCTGAAAAAACAATTTTTGTCCAGCCCGAATTTTATACCACTTTCAAGGTATCTATTTTCTCCAGCAATGTTTCTTCGCCACGTTTATTTATCTTAGCATAAGCTTTGCTTTCCAACATACCACATTTTCTACCCTCTCCAGTACTTTGTTTTCATGTCCTAAGCCACATTGTATTTTAAACTCATTATTTTCTAGGAGAGAGATGTTTAGCTTAATTTACACATTCAACTAGCTCAACAGTTGAACAGTCTTGTCAATATGCTGAAATGAATAGTTATATTTCCTTATATCTGCAATCAAGACATCCATCCTAATGGCTACTTTTAAAAATGCGATTTAGTTGCATATATCTAAAATTAACCAATGAACATATTTCAAATTCAGTAACTCACGTCAGATATGATATAAAAGTAGCACAATGAATGCCTGGAACTTATTATCATCTATTAGAGGCCATAGTTCATGCAAAGCTAAATCGATTTCCCCACAAAAGAACAAACGGTACGCGGTATGTCTGAAGGTCTTGCTGTGCGGCCAGTTCAACGACACCCTTTGTCATCGCTGAGGAAGGGGCCGGACATTTCTTCGGAAGTGTATTAATGTGCCTGTTCCTACGTGTGATACGGAAGAACACAATTATGGATTTTATGCAAAGCAGCCTAAGGTTAAGCGGACGAAAAAGCGCTGGCGAGCGGAGCGCCCTTGTGTTTGTATTTTGCAAACATCTCCCATCTCTCAGGAAGGATATGTTGTGGAACTAATAGAAGTTGTTCGATTCGGGGCCGCTGGTCTAGCTCGGGCTGGCAACTGGAATTTGCTTTGCTCGGGTCACCCCTTCATACAAAGTGGGGGTCAAGAAATTCTTTTAACGTAATTCGCTTAGTAAATAGTAAATGAAACTAAACCAAATCATAACCACAAGCTACTCTTGATTTATTATAAAGTCTATTTTTTAATCAGTAAAGAGAACACACTTTTATAATGGTAAGTTCTGTGAATGCAGAATAATATTCCACAAACAATGACAATTTACTTGAACAAATTTTATTTCGATTCGAGTTTGTTATACCCACTTGAAGCTATCGTTAGTTTTCTAAAGAGAATTAAGAAAATAGTTTCTGTTAACTATTCAACATATGTCTCAATTCAAAAAATAAAATCCTCTTTTCTCTCCCTTTTATGCTGAATTTCCCAAATTGCAATAACGAATGCTGTAAAATAGCAATATCCCGTACACACGTATCACCAACGGTTATTGCACCCAGATTTGGTACAGACGCTTGATCTTCGATTCATTATTCAACGAAAAATTGGTAATTTTTTTTACTATTAACATTTATTAACCCGATACACAATAAGTTAAATCTAATCTTATTTACCTTGCTTGCACAGTAACTGTTTCATCTCCATTTTCATTGGTTTCAGCTCCATCTTTCCTATACTTTACCTTGCATCTTAGCTTCTTTATTTTTCGTATTTTGTTCACTGAAGAACTCTTTCAATTCTTATTGAGTTTTTGAAGAAGTACATATTGTAATAATAATATTGTTTATGGTAACAGGCTTACAATAAAATTAATTGAAATAAATAAAATAGCTTATCACAAGTACTGCACAAGTTTTAATCTGAATAACTGGCTCTCTCAGGGTTGATTAAAAATTATGATTTGTTTAATTATTTGCAATAATAAATGGTATGGTCCCCTATATTTTAATTATTGGCAGCTAAATCAAAATAATTCCCCGGCTAGCAATTTGAGACTCCAATATCAAAGGGTTAGGTTGTAACACACAGTATAAAATCTATCCTAGTGTAGCAAATGCTGAGTTAACCTCAAATTTGAACGGTACACAGAGCTGCTCGAACAGACAAAAATCCAGCGTAATTGTACGCAAATCGACCAACAATTAATAAATACGCCTCAGGTAAACAATAACAATGCAATTCAACGGATCAAGTTGTTTGGGCTATCCTGCATTTGTCTTCTTTTACGTCATAGGTGACGCTAACTGGCAACTGTTTTATTTCCTGCTTTACTAATCCATGTCCGTCCACTGCAAAACCAAGTGATGCTAAGCTTGTAATTTCCTTCTGGAACGCTCCCTGTGCCTGCTACCTGCTTGTCGACCACAAACGAAGTGTTTCCAGCTGTTGTACCTTGGACTGCACCTCTCTCGGCTTCTAGCCTTCTCGAATCTGGCTTCAAAAATTGACCTGGGACCCGGATCACGTTTTTAAGAGACGCCAACCTCGTAATTTGCTCTTGAAAGGTCTTCAACTGCTGCCGCTTTCTTGTATGCCACAAACAAGGGCCCCTCTATACTCTGCACACTGCTATCTGGTTGTCGCAGCACCGCAATTTGCCAAAATATCGCTTCAAAGTCAAACACAAATGGGCGAAGTTTCAGGATCCATTTTCTCTGGAACTGCACTTTGGAAGTTTATAAAATACTGGCGAATAAATAAAACCCAACAACTGGCACAAATAATAACTTTTAATGTAGGAATTCAAATCAAAAGTGGGAGCCAATCTTATAAAACAGCTTCTAGCTTGGCTTTCCTAATAAACAATAACATTTGAATATCTAGGTATCATAGCAAGAAGTTAACAATTGTTTCAAGTAAGTTTTTACAATGTTTTCCTTTAAATACTAAATTGTGTTTACTAAATGTCATTCCGGAGCACTTTAACCGCACTTTGATTGCTTTTATGCACTTTCAGTTTATAACCACTGGTTCACAAGTTATTTAGCACTGCATTGTAGTATTCTATCATTTTCAGGTTGCCTTTCACACGCTCTTTGCATTCCTGTGCTGTCTTACACTGCGCTGTAACCCTTCAGTTGCGTTATCGATTGTTGGCATAATGATATGAATACAGAACCCCGCATAAAACTTTTGTAACTCTTCGAAACACCCCCGTACTTAAGTAAATTCATTATTATGTCTTGACGTTACACTATTAACTTGTCAGTCATCATAAATTAGATACATTTGCCACACCGAGCACAAATCGTTAAAATAAGCTGAACGTAACCCTGCCGATACTGTTTTATTCAAATACTAGCCTGTTGGATAAATTACAGTTATTGTTAATCATGCCTTATGTAATTATCAATGTTTACTAGTTACTTATTGTTGCAATAAGAATACCAATTCTGGGCTATCTGAATCATTCCTTAGTTTTTGTACGTTTGCAATGCAACCAGAATTGCTGTAAGCATTATACCATTACAATGTGTCCCTTTGGAGAGAAGGAAAAACTGTACATTCCATGCTTTACGCAGTTGACCTCATAATAGCTTGTTTTAATTTATATGTGAAAAGGTCGACTCTTCTTCCTCTTCCTTTTCATCTCAGTGTTATGGGCCATCCAAACCATAAAAGGTATTTCCGGAACATCCTGATTTCGTAAAGTAACCTTTTCATGGATTACATTTGACCAGCTCAGTTGCGCTCTTGAGTCGGAAATACGTAACGCTCTATACAGCAAATTTTACAACCAGTAAAACTAATCGCTGTCCTAGAGTACTCTTTTTCTCATTGCATCATTTCTTCTCCGGTTTGGTGCCCTCTAGAATATTTTCTTGGGCTATCGATTTTAATTCATTCGCTAAAAATGACCGTATGATTGTAGTCTTCTTCTTTTTGTACCTTCAATTAGACTTTCAGCCTGTTTCTACCAAACCTTCCTTCTAGCGCTTCCAGGGGCAACCTAGGCTTCTTTTTCATTTTGGTAAGTTGCCTCTATCCTGTTTTACAATATTGTTGTTTTGCACCCTTGTTGTGTGGGTGTTTCAGTGTGTTCTTCTACATATTATTCATTCGTTAATTTTTTGAATGCTGCATTGATTTCTTATGTCTACACATCTAACACGGTGTCTCTTGGTTTACCTATAGTTCCTCAAAGTTGCCATTTCCGTGGTCTCCATTAGTCGTTTAGTTTTTGTAGTTTTCCCCCATTGTAAAGTCTATGATGATATCCTCAACTTGTATCTTTTCCCTTACTTCTTCCTTTGTATCGTGTTGTAACAGCTTTTCTATCAAAAGTCAATTTCGAGTGCTTTTAGTTTTCCTTTGTTTCTGTTGCGTATCTCTAAGACTTCACATCCATAAGTGGATATGCTTTCTAATATGATTTTATAGATGGTGTTTTATTTTCTTCCATACTTTGTCATTCTATAGGATTGAGTTTAGCAAGCACAATGCATTTTAATTTGTTACATTGATTGATTGTTCCTTCTTCGAGCACTAGAGTTATGTTTCGGCTACGACAAGGAGTCTTATCTAAGATATGTTCTTTTCCAACACACAGATCTTTAGTTTTATAAATATTTTTCTGTTTTCTTTTTTTTTTTCTTTTATTAACACTAAAATCTTTCCTTTTTCCATCTTCCTTCTGCTGCATTTAGCTCACCGTAAAATAGACACCTGGATCAGGCAACAAACTAAACTTATAAATGCAATAGAA
Organism: Agriotes lineatus; assembly: GCA_940337035.1. NCBI lineage: Eukaryota > Metazoa > Arthropoda > Insecta > Coleoptera > Elateridae > Agriotes > Agriotes lineatus. The sequence goes on along the minus strand of OW679197.1, from coordinate 31,730,400 downwards.
CTAGCTTTAGACAAGTAATACAAGAATGATCATAAACAGGATGCAGGCACTTAGGAAGACCTTGTATCAGATGCAAAGATGAAATTAGGATGCAGGCTGGTAGACCTTGGATCAAATGGGTCAGCACTTCCTCCAGCAATGGATAGAAATACGATTAGAACGCCTTGTAAACATTTTATTACACAGCTGCGACGTTTTCGCGTTAGAGTAGTTTTTAACAACTGTTACTAGCAAAAATCTATTCGTTTCGAACCATAGTTACATTGCGCACTTTTCGAACTTTTCCTACCGTGACTCTCAAATTGACCGTGCTTCCGCTGGTTGCGCGTTTCTGTGGGCGATGTTAAATTTCTGGGCCTTTCCCTCCCACTATCCGAAAGCGCGAAGATCAGCCCTCATTTGACCTATGCGATGAGTCTTTTGGAAATGTGTACTCCCTCTTTGGTTTCAGCGGCGTTTGTACCTATATTTGCGATATCTTCCAACTGTTCTGTTCCCCGTTGCTGCTTCCTGCAGCTTTTCTTTATGTCGCGTCGTGGGTTTAGACCTTTGTAACCTCACTTTCAAGGTGACGCCCGTGATCTTTTTACGGCGCTACTGGCTCCGTGTATTTTACTGTATAATTGTTTATTGTACTGGCCGTTTGAAAGCTCATTGAAGGTTACTGTCATTTTCTCGTAAGTTTTTGAGTTTATGAATTCGCATTTTTATCTGGGCATATTTGATGTATTAAAGACTCATTGGCGCCCCGTTGTATGATTAATGAATTTAAGATTTTGTAAAGCATCCATGTCGTCTACAGGTCTACACTATAGCTGTTGGCCCTCAAATATGTCGATGTAGTCACTATAGTTTCAGTATTATTTTGGTAAATTTTGATATCATATCACAGAACGTCTTGCAGTTATTTAAAAAGACCGCGAAGCTTCGCGCGTTTCTTAAATGCGTTGGAGTTAATTTTTTCACTCAATGAACGATTTCGATGTTTGGGGCTAACACATAAAACACATATAGTCGAGCAGGACAAAAGGAGCGAACTGCGGACAATCACGCTAGAAGCGGGCAGTTGGAAACCTATACCCGGCGCGAGTGCAAAGTTGGACTGATATAATTGCGTTTAATGAGCAAATGCATTTCATTTAGATAAATTCCACACCTAATTTGCGCGCACGAAATCGCATACAATCTTTGTGAATTACTAGATCACACTAACTCATTATCAATAAAAAGAGGGCCGACAGCTACTGTCCGAAAATTTTAACTGCAACATTTGATGAGCTTTTTAGAAGCACAGACAAGGAGATGGAATTAGAGAGAAGGATGACGACCAAAACTTCGATGCAAGAACATCGAAAGACTAAATATTAAATGGATAAGTAGGATCAGGAACTAGCTAGTATAGACTGACTGAGAAAAGCTAGTAACAGTCAAAAATTGAGCAACCTTTATCCAGTAGTGGGTAGATCAAGCCGAATCGCGACAGAAAGATAGCGGTATTGATGAATTTCATACACTGGTTGAAAGTGAGTGAAAAGTTGGCCCGATATAATTGCGTTTACGTTTTTACGCGAAATGCATTTCAGTTAAAGGAATGCCCAATTTAATTTATACTCCCTAAATGGAGTACATACAACTCCATACTGATAGAAAGAGGGGTTTACCGAGGCGACACCATCTCTCCCAAACATTTCATTTTAGAATTATATGATGGAATTGAGCAGGACATGCTGCTAGCAGAATTATCCACAAGATCAATTGAATGACGACCATGACTAGAGTGCAGAAACATTGGAACAGCAAATATTAGATTAAAAAAGGTGTGAGGTATTTGGGTGGTGTATATCGCATCGGCAAAGCCAGTAACAGACAAAAATTGAGCAACATGGGCAAAGCTTTAACCAGAAATTGATCGTGAAAGACAACGTTACGACGCAAATTTTGCGTTATTCTATCTTTTAACATACCAGACGGCGTTAAGGCTGTTTTGAAAGAACCATGGCAGGAAATTTCACGTCGTGGTTAAAAGCCCTGGTGTGGCGTGAGTGGAAAGTTGGCCCGATATAATTGCGTTTGCGATTTTATGAGCAAATGCATTTCAATTAGAGGAACGCCCAACATAATTTATGCCCGGTAAATCGCCTACATTCTTTGTGCATTACTGCATCGCAGTTTCGGCGACTTAGCCCGCGTGTAGGGTGCCGAAATTGGTAAATTCGTAACGCTAACACCATTAGAAGCGGGTTGGGGCCCAGCAAATTGCAATAGGCCGCCGGATAAACTGACTCCACAGTGCGTATCCCAGATTGACTCATATGCCGTGCAGGGGTGTTTTATTAAGGGCGCCAGCTAATATACAAGACGCCGACGCTGCGCCGCGCAGATAGGGAGATTCGCTTTGATACTCGGACTTAATCAATCATTCATCAGCATTAAAATTAAAACACGACGTACACGAGAGCGAGCGCAAGTATCTGCGGAAGGCAGCCGGTGATGAAACACGACTATAAGTGAGATATATTGTAATGGAGGAAGTCCGTCATTATTCAACACTCGCCTAAAGTCGCTCATCATTTATAAATCTCGAGCTGCGGGACCTACAAACTTATGCCCGCGCGGCGCAACAAACAGCAACTAGTAGCTGTATTATAACTCGGTTTAAGATCCGGCTTGATTTATAAAGCAGCAGGAAAAACAGCCGAAATCAGCGCTCCGAGTACTGTTTTTCTCCCTAACATCAACAATGTTGATAGCCCGCTATAATAGACCTAATATATTTTTTACCGGCAGCAAGGCCGCGGAATTTTTGGATTAACGAAATCAGCGAGTGGAAGAACAATGCTACTTCAAACATTAAGTTTTGAGAAAAAATTGTTTAATGTTTTTGGTTTTCATTTATTCACAGTCTAATTTACAGCAAAACTGTCTTTCCAGAAAAACTACAATAGAAAAAGAGTTTGACGTATACGGTTTTCTACTCATCGAGCTTTGGTATCTACTTGAAAGTTCTCGAAACTTTCGCGGGTTGTCATTTTTTCAAAAATACTGTTCACCCACACAACTGTTCTCAAAAGACATGTGCAAGTGTTTTTGCAAACTCCTAGAAAAGACCACTGAATATAACATCGACATCCATCTGTCCTTTATCGATTTTCAAAAGGCCTTTGATACGGTTGAAACATGGGCACTCCTAAAAGCAATGGATAACTGTACAATCGACTCAAGATACTCAGGCCTCATCAAAAACATCTATGAAAGAGCAACAATCCAAATTCAATCGACGCAGACCTCAACACTGATAAAATTCCAATAGGTCGAGGAGTACGACAAGGTGATACCCTATCACCGAAATTATTCACATTGGCTCTTGACGTAGTTTTTAAAAATCTGGGATGAGAACACAAAGGTATTAAAATAGACGGTAGCTACCTGAGTCACCTACACTATGCGGATGATATCTTGTTGTTTCGAAGTAATATTGAAGAGGCACAAACAATGAACATTGACAAGCCCCACTAACACTAACAATATCATAGAAATAAATAATACGCCTATGTCAAATGGATCAAGCTGCGCTATCCCAACGTCACTAGCGTGGCACGATGCGCTCGCTGTCTTTCGCCATCACCTTTGTTCTACACCAAGGATCGACCCTCTTACCTCTTCTACTCGTTCTCTGCATGGATGAACTGACGGCCAAGTATCTTGGCTGCATCATCAACAGCGGCGATAACACGTTATATTGCCCGACGGCTGCGCTAAGTCCAAAACCCTTTGAGGTTCACGCAGTTGAGGTTTATCTGTGAGTTTTCATAAAATATTTTGCAATATACAGGGTGTTTGCAGAAATTTTTCGCCAATTTGCAGCATAGTGTCCATACGTGCGTGATACATTTTCAGTAAATTTCCAGCAACTCCTTAGAAATTTTCAAAAATTTTTTGTAAAAAAAATATTTACTTATTTGTAATAATCTTAGGCAGCAGAGCAGTTTAAACATAACAAAGATAAACAAAAGAACGCAATACAGTGTACATTATACAACATAATATAAATACAAAAGCTATATCCAGAGTTATAAAAAAGAGAAAACAACAAACTGTACAAGTAATTTAATCTAGTCTTACCTACATTTTCACCAAGTCTGTAGAAATTTGTGAGAATTATTAATAAGTTTACAGAAACTTTTAAAGAAATTTGTAGCAGTCCTTTAGCAGATTTTCAAGAAAATCTAAGATAGATTTCAATAAATTTGCCTTAAATTTTCAGCAAGTGTTATGAGCTTATTTTCCATAAAAGTTAAAGTTCCAGAAATATTCATCAAGTTTGTAACAAATTAAGGGTTTTCAGCAAGATTGAAGCTTATTTTCAGTTAACTATCAGAAAATTTCCATTAATTTTTAGCAACAAGTGTACAGGATGTTGATACACGTTTTGACAGTGGCGTGGGACTTGTAGTCGTGGGTTTTGCGTTCAGTGGGACTTACCGCTAGGTAGTAGAAAACGTGATGATTTTCTCTTAGGTGGGATTTGCGGTCACTGCAAGTATCGTCCTCTTATTCAGTTTGTACTTGATTTAATATAATTTATAACTAGAATTTTATATATACAGGGTGAGTCGGGAGGAACGGACCAAACTCCAGGAGTGTATTATACCTGTGAAAATAATGTAAAAAACTCAAATGTTGTTATCTGATTTTCATTTGTTTTCAAGTTATAGCATCGTAAAAAAATCCCCACATAGTCCAGTCAAATGGTAGAAAATAGGGGAAGTTTTGGTGGAGTTTTGATATTTGGTGCCTATACATTTTTTTGGGTCGTTGTTCACGAATATCAGGTTTACCAACAAGAATTTTGACCGGAAACTCGTTTTTTAAGCAAAAACCGATTTTATTTAGTTTTTTTAAAATTACCCGAAAGCTATCCATTTTTCGTAAATATTGAACCTACATGAAATAAAAGAAGTTAAAGTTTCCTACATTTTATGTACTAGAGGTTTTTTTCTCCGATCAATCGTTCAGCCGCGAGAGCGCCGCGAAGTTAGGTGTTAAAATAAAAAAAAGAAATTATCCCAGTTTATTTCAATGTAACTCGAAAACTATCCATTTTTCGTAAATCAAAAATGGTATATGAAATAAATCTTCGTAAATGAAACATTGGCAAGCCTGATATTTCGTATAGCGACCCAAAAAACATACAGGAACCAAATATCAAGACTCCACCAAAACTTTCCCCTATTTTCTACTATTTGACTGGACTATAGTTTCGCTGCGGTCTCGCGGCTGAACGATTGATCCGAGAAAAAAACATCAAGTACATAAAATGTAGGAAATTTTATCCTCTTTCATTTCATATAGGTTCAGCATTTACGAAATTAGATAGTTCTCGATTAATTTTAGAAAAACTAAAAAAAATTTTACACCGTTTTTGCTTAAAAAATTCTTGTTGAAAAACCTGATATTCGTGTACAGCGACCCAAAAAAAACATATAGGAACCAAATATCAAAACTCCACCAAAACATTCCCCTATTTTCTACCATTTGACTGGACTACATGGGGATTTTTTTATGATGCTATAACTTGAAAACAAATGATAATCGGATAACAACATTTAAGTTTTTTACATTATTTTCACATGTATAATACACTCCTGGAGTTTGGTCCGTTCCTCCCGACTCACCCTGTATATTTTTAATTATGGCAACTTTCCTTCATATCTTATCCAGGATTAAGACTAGCGTATATTACTATAAACAACACGGTGTGATTAAAAGTTATATTCTTTTGGTTTTTTTGTATAATTTATATCTTAGCTTCTATCTTCCATTTTTTAAATATGAGATAACATCCTAAGTCTAGGCTCTCTGGATGAACGTTCAAAATATGGTCTCTTTTGTGGTCCAACTCAACATATTTTACTTTTCTTTTCTTGTCGAAATCTCCAGCTTCTAGAGTTCTAATTTCGAGCAAGTGGCAGTAACTATTTCGTTTAAATTTTCCACTAGCAAGTAAACGTTTGGCGTTTTAACACCAATAACTGATTTCAATATGCTGTTCCTGCCATGCACAGTTAGTGCGATGACGTTGCCCATGTATATTCCAGAGAAAATTTGGATTATCTAATCACGTTAATGCAAAGTAACCAAAAAACTGTTCTAATTTTCCTGTCGTAGACGCATTTTTCGTCCTTCGTCGATGTCTTTTATTGGAAGTTGTGGCAGGAAACAGCACATTTTGCAAATCTGTCTAATTTTTGATAACTTCAAAAGTGTTATGACCTTGGTCAGGTCCAAACAGGAAACACATTTGTCTCTTGGCTATTACTTTCAATCTTAACACGTATACTATAGAGTTGTTTAAATTGTTTGGAGAACGTACAAACTGATCCAACCATGAAAAATGTATTGCTTCTTTAAAGTAATGATGCAGCTTCTTCTCCTCTGAAAATCAATACTCTGCTTCGATTATGAAAAGTATCGCTGATATTAATAAACGAACTCTCATCTGGTAACGCTATAAGCGGATCTTCTAAATTTATTAAATTACTGTTATTTGAAATTTAATTGATAACGACAGCTTTCCTTCTAATTTCCCATAAACTGGTTTTCAATTTATCGTACTTAGGTAAATGAGCCAACAAAATCGTATCCCTTATTCTTTAACTCTTAAAATTCTTCCTTAAAAATTGTATGAAAGGGGGGCACGTTTTCTACAATTCACTATCTTATTTTATATTTCTACTTCCACTATACATGGTTAGATTTACAAATAATTTTTAGGTTATAAACGGTAGTTTTCAACCTTGAAGGACTCTTTAACATCTAATCGTTCACACACACACACACACACTTCCATATCTTTAGATGATCTATATAAGCGATATCTGTAGCCATAGATTAAAAGAGATGGCTTTTCTTTAGACGTTACTGATACTTTCATCCTAAAAAACAATAAATACTAACTAAATCTACAATTTTAACACCTATTTATACCTAACAATGCAATCCTACCGTCCTGTAACGCATCCGTCGGTAATGACACTTTAATGTGTTTTTTGTATGATTAACTTGAAAAGAGGCTTCCACGAATGGGGCCCCCAGTTAATCCGCTGCGAATTCCGGTTCAATGGGATTGCCGGGAACTGCCACTTAATAACCCTTGACTTGGGTTCAGTTAGTTGTTGGAGTGAAACAAGACTTAACAAACACGAGTATATTGAGTAACAACGATTACAAACGTCACTGATGGACCGATGGTTTTTTACAAAAGCTTCAACTGTTGTGACACGCTTGGATTGGCCACGCGAAAATAGCGAATTGCGCGTAACCGTAACACAAAACAACCTGGAAACGCCTTTACCAGGGAGTTAGAACGACCGCAACCCAGCACAAAGCATAGCTGAACTTGCTTACTCGAAATTCTGAATCTAACTCACGCTGAATTTACAACGAGCCGAACTCGCAAATTCATCAAGGAGGGGAAAGCTCAAACACTATTGGCTGAGGCGATCCTGCGTAGCCAATCGGAGCGTCGCACGTAGGAATAAATACTTATTCTAAGAATCTTAATGCTAAGCTCTCTCAATGAGGCAATTGAACGAAATCCATAAACACATGATTCCCAAATATGCGAAGTCGGCTTAAGTTCTATTAGAAAATGTATCCATCCGCTTAAAAGCCATTAAGGGAAGCTTACAAATTCCTTTCCAATATTAACAGAGGCAAACAAATACGGCAAGATGCAAATTTGACTTTACCACGACCTTTGAATGAGATAGAACAGTTATGACTTGAATTACATGATTAATTATAATCAAAAAGGTTTTGATGCACGCATCTGTGTGAATCAAACAAATGATATACAGATATGTACAAGTGGACGTAGCATTCCAGAAACGGAAGCCCCACACTGTGGTATTTTCAGCAAAACTATTTTTTACTGGCCACAATCCCCACGATTTTCTTATTTACGGCAAATCCCACAACCGTAAGTTCCACGGAATCATTTTGAGACCCACCTATAGGGTTTATAATTAGAGATCGAAAAAACGTCAAATATAAAGATTGTAGGACTTTATCTGAACCATTAGAATCTGTTACTGCAGAAAAAAATTAGTATCGCAGCACTAAAATAGCACCAACGTCGTTTTTTTTTTAATGGAATGCATACATACATATTTTTTATAGTTATTTGCGATACAAGTGCGTAAAACTAGTCTAGTAACGAGTGAAACAGAGTGACTAAAGATGCTTTCCGAATGTGTAGCTTACAATATTTTATCTACTAATGAATCTAGAAAACACGGTAAACATACAAAAATACTTTAAATACAAATTACGACTACTACATAAAATATCAATTTTGCCTTGATAATAAAAACTTCACCCGAGTAACTGTTCGTCCTTTTGCGTGGTAAAAAGTTTTTCCCACGCCCACATTCGAAATTGGCAGTTTTCATACAGTCAAGTAACCATGACAAATGACAATAACATTCACCCGGTCGTTGTCATAACGAACGTGTTTGTTATAAAAAAATTCACAATTCACTGTTATAGAGTGGGCTAAATATATAATTTTAACCTAAAAACTGCTGAAAATATGTCATTTTAACCTAAAAACTACTGACATTATCAGTTGTCACAATAAAGTTGTAATTTTCATTAAATTGTTAAAGTATGTCTTGTTTATGGTCGTAGGAAAAATTACGTAGAAAACTCCACTAGAAAGTGTAACATACGCTCGTGTTTTAAATCACTCCGCTTCGCTACGCTGCTCCTCGTTTCTCAAATATACCCACTTTCGCAACTTGTTGTGTAACATACTATTGACCACATTGCTACTGACTACGTGACTAATGAAGTTATGTTATTAAACAATCATTTTACAAGCTTAAAACTGCCAACTGAAAGTCAATTTTACACACTGTTGTAGATAAATATGTTTGACTAACTCATTTTTCCAATTCTAAATATGCACATATATACTATACTCTATTTTTAGTACGACGGACAAAGTTATGCAACCGAAAATACTACATCTAATTAAATTTAGATTCAATATATTTGTTTCTAAAGAATGCAATCCACGAAGGCATGAAAAAATATGTGTCATAAAATTCGGTTATTTTATGTGAGAGTTCGATTAATATCATAGATTTATTTAACATTTTAATTACAACGTCATAAAACAAAACGAAGCTGTATTTTACGACTATTGCAACACTTATATTCGTCTGAAGAATTTTTTTATCTCATCAAATTACGAGGTACGGAAAGTAAATGTCCAGTTGACACTGTCAAACTGAACCTGCGTTAGGATCCTTGATTCATAAAATTAAATGTTAAAACTATTATCAACTTAACTAGTATAATTGAATAATGGTTTGCATAACTTTGTTCGTGGCATTAAAAGACAGAGTATAATAGTAAGTAAACATTTGCTTAAACCGTTTTTGAAATATTTAAATTGCAGGCTTGATTGTTTTGGTGGCTATAAACGGCAATCCAGTCAATAACATAAAAAAGTATTCGATCCAGCGTGTGTAATCAATTAATTATTGAGATATTGAAAACGAGAAACATTAGATGTGGTGCGTTTAGGTAAGAAAATGCTACTAAAAGAAATTTGATATTTCAAAACCGCTTTGATCAAATATGCTTTTATTATATTATATTCGGAATAGTGAAAACGAGCCCTTCGGAATTCGAGAACATTTCTATACAACTTTCAAGCCATTTCAGTAAATCTTCAGAAAATTTACAAACAATTTGCAATAAGATTGGCTTCAATGAACTTGCTATCTGAAAGCAGTTTTCAGCAATTGTATAGCAAATCCGCAATAAATATATTCCACAGTTTAAATAAAATTCAGTAACTAAGTAATGCTGTTAATTGGCAAAGAGCAGCTCCAATAATGTTTAACTTCTTATTACAAGTTTATTACTTCTTTATCATAAGGAATATTCCTGTTGTACGAAACGGCATTCAATAGGACCATTTCGACTAATCCAATGTCGTTGCGTAAATTTTTATTAATGTTCATAGCCCACATACGCAATTATATAACCTGCTATTAAGCATGTGAATTTTTTTTTTTTATAAAAAACTTACATAATTGTGACAATAATAAGTGTATTTTCAAACATTGATATGAAACTATTATATCCACAATTCCTCGTCTATACAAATATTTAGCAGTGGGATATTCAGTTTGCTTCGGGCTTCATTTTTCTAGCTTCCAATAAAAATGTTCAGGTTGTAGTTTATACAAAACTTCAACTCAACAACTTTATTAAAAAAATTCTATAGCTTGAACAGTGGCAATACTATTCACATAATTAATGGTCTTAGAGCAGAGGTGTGGAGTTTTGCAAGATATTCAGGAGCTCACATATTAGGACGATCGCTATGATTTCTTAGCAATTTCCGTGAAGATTTTCCTTCTAATAGTAGCATATTTAAAGGCAAAATTCTTAGAGTAGTAACGAAGTGCAAATTTAATAATGCAGACTGCAATTCGTTCACTATTCTGCATCTTCTGACGACTGTTTTAGCTTCCAGAAAAATCCTTAGCCTGTTCGCTCTTTATCTTTCCATCATAACAAAGTAGATTTTTTGAAAATTTCAATCATTAATTTCATGTTTGTACGCTACAAATTACACCAAACAGCTTAAACAAATCATTAAAACTGCATGTAAAATAGGAAAACTTAATCGAAAACCCGGAACTTGCATCGCCCTTTCGCTTATCTCCAGAATAATCTGTCTAGTTAACCATTAGGGAAACCGGCGTTTATGTTGTTTTTCCATTCATAATGCATATTTTAAACATTTTAACAATTTTTACTGTTTTTCCACTGCATTTTCGCGAAACTTTTACTTATAATTTCCATGCTGTACCTAGTTTGTGGTAGAAACAGAAAGCTTAAATTTCTGCTGTTGAAAACAGCCGCAGTATAAATTCATAGCGTTTACCATTGCACTTCCAGACTCTCTTAGACTCCCTTAGGATCTTTTAATAAATGGAAAATGCAAATATATAAGGGGAAACGATTCTCAGTTATTGTTAGTGTAACAAGCATCCAGCTCAATGAATTTTCCAGTGCACATTGAGCACTCCTTTAGGTAGTTTATCACTGTAGCAACAATTTTCTTCAAAATAATGGTTCCTAGAAATTCCTTCCGGATAACTGACTTAAAATTTATCTGGAAAGATTGTTATTATGCGAGGCTCCGTTTACTTAGTTTCTGGCTGATGACAGCAGATAAAGAAAAACTAACAAAACTTTCCCATATTCATTAGAACAATGATTAGAATTAGAAGTACTGATTTTTGTCTGTAGAAACATAGAGAAAAGCATGGACAACATGTACCCTTATTTTAACTTACCTAAAGAACAAATTAAACAGAAATAGTGAGCTGTCAAACTCCCCACGAACATTAACTTTGAACTAAAGTTAGATTTTATATGTGCCAGGAAAGTATGTTAGAAAAATCTACGAAATAAATGTCACCTGTAGTAAAAATCCAAATAAATTGTAAATTTAAATAACTTGTAGTAAGGTGACCATTGAGCAACTGTCAGCTGATGCTCTTAAAACAATTCCATCGTTCCATTCTGCAAAAATGACAGTTATTTTAATTTCAAACAGCGACTTCAAACAAGCAAAACCTGTAAAAAATGGAGAACTTCCCGACAGGGTTACCTTTGACAAAGGCTTGAAAGGGTGCCCATTTGAAATGTTATTTTAGCTTTGTACAAACGAACTTTCAATTTCTCTGTTGGGAGATTTTGACAAAAAATGGATAATTTATTCCGCCTCTATGTTTTAAATGTCCCACCTTAACTTTTCTTCCAACTAATACATTTTAGAAACTCTGCTGCTGATATACTTTACTTGCTGTCCGATTATATTGCGAAAAATTTGAAATTATATCCCACATTAATTTTCTTTGTCAAAGGGCATTACCTTGAAGTATCTTAGTTGATGTGAAACCAATAAAAATTAGAAGCCACAGTGGAACTATGAACGGGCCACCCTGGAAAGAAACAATGTGCTCATAACGTCATATTCTTAATAATACTTGCCAAGAGCACCTGAAAAATAATATGATTGTTATAAGAAACCCTCCGGTTCCTTTGCTGCGAGTTTCTGTGTATATTTTATAAAGTCTCGTATTTAGTTCTGAAGCTTTCTATGTTAACAATTAGGCATAGGGCATATTACCAACGTGGAGATTGCAAATATGGTGTCCAACTGAAAATCGTTATTGTTTTCAGTCAAAATTTTTGGACATGAAAAACAACTATCGAGAAAGACTTCTTATTTAAACATTTGGCGGGAATACGATTTCACGTGAAAGATGTGGAGTTTAAACTAGGCGTTAATCGATATCTTTTCAATTTCATTTCCACCCAAGAAGTACATACTGAAAATCGAAAATTTTCAGTAGAAAATGGCAAGTTTTAGCTGATTCCATTTTTATTATTTTAAAAACAGTTTATTTAAATCGTCACGACTTCTAAAGTGCTGTTTATCCGAATCGTATGTCGTCCAATTTAGAAATCTTAAAAAGCAGCATGCCTGTCTGCTAACTTAATGAAAACTTCGAAATATAAAAACAAAAAACAAAATAAAACGTTCGTAAATCTCGACGTAATACATATTAAGAACCTTTTTAAAATTTAGTAAAAACGATTAAAGCACTTGTAAAATGTTAAATGATAGAGACAAATATAAAATGCCCATTAGCTATGAAAACCATTAGTAAACTAAAAAACAACATCTTGAAGCTAATACAAATCGAAGATCTAATCATAGGCCCTTTATTTTAGTATACTAAGTATACTCACTAACATTATTTATTATTTTTATTTAACACGTTTCAGTAAAAGAATGATAATACTAGAATACCAGGTGAACTTGGCGATGAATATTAATATTTTATGACTGGAAAAACACTCGGAAAATGTAGGATACTGAAAATTTCAGGTATTCTTCAGAACATTAGTAATTATTAGAACACCTAACAGAGGCCGATCTAATCGTAGAAGCTGGCCGTTATTCCAAGTGGGGCCCAGTAGCTCACCGTGACGGTGAGTTTTAGGTTGAAACAGAAAGGGTTCCACTCTCGATAGCTTAGGCAGTTGTACCTATAAAAATTCGGGGACAAATTCCTATTATTTAACGGCGACACCTAGCGTATATGCCGCTGGTATATGAAGAATATTCACCAGGGAAATTTTCCTCGATGATGGAAAATATATCTGTGTCCATTTCCGAGATTCGAACTAACCTTGTTTTGTGATCTCTGAAGTAGCCCATGTGACGTCAACATACGCGAACGGCACTGCGCTTTACAAATGAAAATCATACAGTAAATTTAAAAACTCTGTTAAGATAACATTCATCAAAATATATTTAAGCAAGTCAGCCGCTACGGCCGGGCTCCAATGAAACCAAAATGAACATCTTCAAAAGTGTCGATGGGCGAAAGTTGGCTTTGTTCTACAGGCGACTTGCTGGGTGAAACATTTCAGGGCTGAGTTATATTGTCATTCTTTGAATAGCGGTAGTTCAAGCAGTTTCCCCAGGATTACGTCGGCGACGAGCGTTGCTACATACGATGGTTGTAAAACGGTAAATTGGAGGCTTTGTATCGCGCACATATATTTGGAATATGAAATTCCGCGATACTCAAACGACAGCAGATTGGAATTTCAATGGAGTAAGCTGCGCTCTTTTTAATTTTATTTTAAGCATATAACGAGATATAGGATCGTTTTCTGAACATACTTTTGCCGAAGCAATGCAGTTGCGAAATCTGTGATGTACAATAATATATTCTATGTGATTTATTTCTATGCTCTGAGGTTTATGCCCTTATGCCCAGGTGCCGTCCAAGTATGCATCCTCCTTTTTGGAAGATTACAGGACGTGTAACCAATTACAAATTCCTCTGCTCTACAAAATCATATTATTCGTCTAACACTTGCAACGCAAACAAATTATCTACACGCGAACGGCCGAGGATAAATCCACTTTTACCCTCTTAAATTCGTTCTCCAATGCCCATTCTTAATTCGTTTTATATTATTTACCTAAGCACTGTACTGAGGGTGCTAGTGACATTTCAGCCTCTATAAATCGCAAGGTCTTTTTTGTTTCATTTTTTAAACACTGTTACTCTATCGGAACTTTTTCATTGCATAGGGCAGCGATCTCCAAAGTGGGATACGCGAGTCGATACTGGGAGTACGGCAAGTGACAGAATAAAATAATAAAATCAATTAAAGGTTAAAAATAATAACTTGTATTTTGTGGATTAGTGGTTAGCACGTCTGCTTATCATTCGGCAGGTCGTGGGTTCGATTCCCGTGGCCGTCTGCTCTGATTCAGGTTTTAGGTGGTTTTTCTGAGTGTACCTTCGCTACGGTGAATGCCGGGGCAGTACTTCTTCACCTTTCCTGACCTCTCTTCCATTCTCCACCCCTCCTTTCTCGCCCATCCTGAAATTCTGGTTCTTGGCTGAAGAGGGACGCAAGGTCCCTATAGCAGCCCGCCCCCAGCTGGGGAAATAGAAATGACCCTGAACCTATACTTTAACTTTTTTAAACTACACGATCTTGATGGCTAAACGAAGAATTGATAGCGTCAACACTATCACGTAGTCTTAGCTACCAAGCTACGATATTTTAACGTATATACAGTGTATTTCACTGGAACTGACGTAATATCAGTATCATTTATATTTTTAAACATCATGATTTCGAATTTTGGTGGATTTTACAAAACCCTGAGGAAACTTAAGCTACCTATTTGGATTATTGCTATCTCTGCATACAGTCTACCATGATCGATTAAACATGCGAAGTTACCCTAGCGATCATGGTAGACTATAGTTGTTTTCAAAATATTTTATCATCTTTGAAAACTCCAGATACGAAAAACTGAAAACTTTTTTAGAATTAATAATAATCGAAATATCGTCAAAACATAAAATGACAAGCAAATTATTTTTCATGGATGAAAATTGTCCTTCAAGTTTAGGTTTTACAAAAAGGTTACTAGGTAAGTTCGTGTTTCTGCTAGGGTGCTTTCTGTTTCAAAAATTGTGCAGGAAATCACAAAAATATAACTTGAAAACTCTTGAAGATGGCGGAAAATATGTTGAAACTGAATTTTCAGATTTTCCTTAGATCTTTATCTTTTAAATAATAATGCAGGTATTAACGATATCATTCTCAATTTTTGAAAGAGTAATCGACTTAGTATAAACTAAAAATCACTTAAGAACCTAAAAACTCAACAATTCAAGAATTTTTTTGTTTTTACTTCTCAAAATTGTAAAACTGAATTTACATGATTTTACATTTTAAACTTATTTAATTATTATTAGTCATTATTTACTACTAGCTGACCCGGCAAACGTTGTTCTGCCCAAAAATAATTTCTCTCTGAAACCCCGTTTCATCACTATAGAGTTTTAATTTTATGTCATGTCCACCAACTTAAAAATAAATGCCATTTTCGCAATCAACGTCCCAAAAAACCTCAATAACGACACCTATATCAATTTTTGGGCTTATTTACCCGAGTATTTACCCCATTTCACCCCCTAAGGGGTTGATTTTCGGAAAATCACGAAATACATGTTTGCTTATTTGTTTTTAGGAGTACTCCTACGAAATTTCAAGTCGAAATGTCTATTTAATATTATTTTCCCATACAAAATTGCAACCCTCATTTTACCCCTTTAGGGGTTGAATTTTGTACATCATAGTTGTGACCTACCCGGTGTTGCCCGGGCATAATATTACGTGAACATATGCGGGTATACAGGGTGTTATGGAAATGAGTGCAAATATTTAACCCGTAATAGAACTCGCTAAATTGAACAACTTCTCCATTTATAATTTTTTCGAAAACGCCCTCAAAACTGAGTTAAAATTCAAAACAATTTTACTCTAAAAATGCATACCCGCCTATGGAACAATATTTTAATTTAATGGCACAAAACACAAAAAACATTTCTTTGATATGCAAAACAACAAAAACTGCATAGGTACCATACAATACATATACGATAGGTACTGATTAAACCTTTAGTTCACATCTGGTCACCAATGTACCTTATCAATTGAGGTAAGTAAGTTATTGACTGTATGGTTTTTTGTGCAAGCGTTTTGCAGTTTTAATATACCTGTGTCGTTCACCTTTAACTTAGATTTGCTTACCAAGCGGCTCGTCAAATTTAGGGGAGCTAAATGATGGAGAAAATATGCGATTAATAGAAAAACGGTAAATAGAAAAGTTGTTCATTTTTGGAGCTCTATCACTGGTTAAAATATTTGCACTCATTTCCATAACACCCTTGATTTTGAAACATGACTTTTCCATTGTTCTATTCCGGTTTTTCTATCCTGAAAAAAATAGATTTTTCTCAATTTTTCGAATTTTCCGAGTTTTCCACTCCGATTTTCCCATTTTTCTCTTCGAAAAGTTTTTCAAAAACGAAAACATACGAAATCCCATACAAAAATACCATACAAAATCATCTAATTTTCCGAATTTTCCGGTGGATTTTCCTAAAATTTTCTTTCATACAAACCTTGTCCTAACAATTACGAACACAACCAGAAAAATTAGCCAAATCGGTCGAGCCGTTCTCCAGTGATGATGTAGCATACATGCGGCAATTGATTTTTATTTATATAGATTAGTATTATTATTCTAAAAAAGTTTTTTGTTCTTTTTGCAACAAAAATTTGTATTCTGAGGTTTTTAAGATATAAAAAACAATTTTGAAAGTAAATCCAGCCTTCCCTGGTCGCTACTGCAAATTTCGAAAGAAAATCATTTTTAATCAATTACAGCAGGCGGGGTCTGCATAACCTACCACAATTTGAAATCATTATGATTAAATAAAATCTGGTGTGATACACGCAGTTGCAGTGATCTTATAATTAGTCAATAATTTGATTTTTAATTTTTAAGCATTTGTTAAAAGTTTTCAAAAATTACAAATTCTACAGAAACCGTACAAAATAGAGCGTTAGTTGAAGAGACAAATTTTCTCTAAAATTTTTAACTTAATTCAAAAATGTAATAATATACTGGGTGATCTATTTAAAATAGGAGTTAATATAAAAAAAGAAGAAAACTGAAGAAACCCATTTTAGAGGTATTCAACTTGAAAGTCACCTATCTCATATCAATACCCATTAAAAATGCAATAAAAATGTAAAGTTTCAAAAATATCGTTAGAACCGTTTCTGAAAAAATCGAAAAGAAACTAGAAAATCGCAAGAGTACACACCATACTTCCGGTTTCGCATTTAGATAGTACACAAAAGTATGAAATTTCAACGCCATACCATTCTGTTCACCGACAGACAGACAGGCAGACAGACAGACAGACAGACAGACAGACAGACAGACAGGCAGACCAATGAACAGAAACATGTTTTCTGGGTTCAGGGGACTCTAAAACGTGAAGATCTGTTAAAAACTCAATTTGAAATTTTTGGGGTGAATCCAATACTTCCTTTATTGTAAAAGGAAGTATAAAAACTACATAGGTCTACATAGGTGCGTTCGCTTCATATGAAACAAAATGTATACGTATATCAGGGGTAAACACTACTATCTTTTTTGTCTTAGAGGTAAGTGATCAATAAAGTTTGGAGACCGCTGGCATAAAGATTTTGTTATCATTTCAACGGGCAACCATTAGCCGTGTACTTCATTTTCACAATGTTTTTCCTCCAGATCGGGTTATTTCTACAGCAAGTCTAGGTAGAGTTTTCTCACATCATTTATAGAAATTTCTACTGAGTCATTGTAATTTTCTTTCTGTTTGAATTGCACACGTTCTAACTCTGCAGCTAGACTTTCTTAATGTTATTTCTATTCGTTTATGGCAATAAGCTAATAGCTATATCTGTAGTATTATTGCTTTTCATTTTTTGATGCCATCCTCCAATTAAGCGTTATTCTTCTCCCAATTAATCTGTTCTTGTTTTTACATTCTTCTCGACTTTCATTCGTCTTGTTGTTTCAGAACTTGTAAAATTTAAATTTGTTTCAGAAATTAATGTCCACACTGTAAAGACAAATTTGCAAATGAAGGCAGGTCGCAACCTAAATTTCATGAAAGTTTAAGAAACAATTTGCTTTGCTGTGTTATATTGCACAGCTTCCTTGATTACTTTTATTCCCCCAAATATTTTCAATTTTAGATGCGATTATTAAATACAAGTAATAGTACAATATCAATAATAAAATAATTTTGAAATAAAATTCCTAACTTTAGTCGTATTTACAAAACTTTGATACGGGCATTGTGTTGGCATTTTAATTAGTGTAAAAGAAAACTTGCTGTAAAAGTGATTCAAGTATTTCTTCAAATACTTACACAGTACATGGAAAATAATGTTTTGCACGTGAACACACAGCCTTAGGCAAGGTAATGGTACGCTTAATTCTCCCTTCCGCTGGGCGCCGCGCCGTATAGAAAGCTGACGAATTTCGATTAGAATAAAATTGAACTACTAAAAACACACACCAATTTAATAATGCCTAAATAAAGAGAACCTAACTCGCGCTGTTTAAACGGGGTAAAAAAACACCAAGCCCGCCGCCTCCGTTCCAGGCCGGCCGTAATTGACTTCATCTCTCCTCTAAATTCTCGATTTTATCTGGATGTGGATGCAGGCCGTAGCATCTACATCAGCCGAAATGTGTTAGGGTAATCGAGCTCTGGGTTTCTAGTCCGCCGCCCCCGCAGCCGTTAATTCGCCCGCTTTACGAGGCCTTCTGGCAGTTGGCCGCGAAGCCGTCGTCCTTTTTGAAAAGCACGAGAACCACTTGAAGAACTCCAAAAAGTAACGTAATAACAGCAGCCTACCCTCCGAGATAAAATGCCCGTATTTGGTGGTGGTGTCGCGACAGTCGGCCAGATTGCCCTTCGAGTGCGAGAGATGCGTCCAGGCGCCCCCTTCGACTGGGCGGCTGTGCAGATATTGATCGGAAATTGATGTAATTTGAGATACAGTGAAGTCCCGAGATATTGAGATACGCGGAGGTATCGAATTCGGGTGCCAGACTATGGAACTTTGAGATTTAGATGCGATTTGGATGTTAAGCGTATGTGACTCAAATTGGGCCCCCGCTCCTTTACGTGTTCTCTTCGGGTGGCTTGTATTGAGATTAAGACATGGCCCTGCTGGCGCCAGATGCTCCTACATCTGAATTTCCGCCTCCGGTGACCGCTCCCGCAGCCAAGGTGCCCCCGCCCCAAAACAGTTTATAATTGGACCCCGAATAGATCATCGTTTTTAAATCTGTCGGGGGATGAACAGGGCGTTTGAGCAAGTACGGAACCGTATACCTTACATTGCGAACATTGGAACTGTCACCGCGAACAATAGCTAAAAGCGGCGATGCTGACGCTAACGGGAATATCGTGTGTCACTAAACGGGAACTTAACATCTAGAGGGAAAAACGGGGGAATCGATTTACCTGCAAGTGAAAATGCACTTTGTCTTGCTAAAACTGCGCTCTAGTTCGAACTATTCGTGGTCTACAAGTATTGGGCATTATTTCAAAGCTGTATTCAATTTTCAAATACAGAAAAACTGAAAATTTATTGAAATTTAAACAAAAGCTGGACTCACAACTCTATTCGCCATAGTTTCTCTTCAGAAAGCATTTTGAAAATTGTAATGAACTAGTGTATAGAATACGGCAAAGATTGACATCAAAAACTGTTGGGAATATACGGGGTATATCAAAACCCGTTGCACAAATTTTAAGAGGTTAAAACAAATGCGAAAATGTTTATTGAGCTTAAAAATAAGAAACAGAAAACACTACTTCTTCAAAACTACTACCATATTGTGCGAGGCCAATACCACCTGAAGAACAAGGCCACAACGCTCCAGCATGACGTCAGCACATGCATACAAGCCGTCGCGCCGGTAGCTTTTCGCATTAAATCGCATATGGGCAGAGTGTTTACATATGTTTGTAATTTAAAAAATAAGAGCTTTCTGTGGAAACGAAGTCTCCAGTCGTGAACTGATCTTTAGGTTGCGAACAGAAAACTAGGTATCGGTAGTGCACTATAAATTCTAAAATTTAACAAGTCACTTTCAAATCTAGATATAAAACATAAAAGCCAAATTCGGTTTATGTATTTGAATCGTATTAAAAAGTATTGATTGTAGAATTAATTATAATATTCGCTATTCTTTCCTAGTTATAATCATGACACAAAAAAAAAACTAAATATCCCTCCTCTGAAGGAAATTTCAAAGCCAGCTCCGTTGTAGTTCACATAATATTTCCTTTCAGAAAATTGAATTCCCATATCTTTGTGTTTCTTTGAAGTATAGTCTACCGTCTGTATAGCAGCAATCCATTTTTGGCATAAAATTTTTTCTAAACGCATATACATAATTCGTATTTTTGTAGCTCCCTCTTAACACAACGCTTATTCAGAAAAATTATGAAAATATCTATCTACAAGCACAAATATAGTATATAATTGCAGTGGACTACTGTTAACAATTTTTATTCACCGGCAACTGTTTGGAAACGCTAGCAAATCGCCACGAGGTGAAAATTAATAACCGCACTAACTTATTTCACACTCACCTGTACCGTTTATTTACATGTGTATGCAATGCGGTGGTAAAACACTCACATCACACACCATCAAACACTAAGAAAGATACTAAGTGACTTATCGGTCAGCTCAGCTCACATATACGCTTTTTTAGCTGACGCCGCAAACCCACAACGTCAGAACAGTGCGGCCTCGTTCTTCAAGTGGTATTGACGAGGTACACTTTTAACCTTCTACAGAAGTGTTGGACTGTTGCACTCCCTATTTAATTTGTTCATTCTTCACTGTTTTAGACACAGTTTAAATATAGCCTAAACATAGTAGATCAGAGGCAACACCCTTGTCATAAGCAGGTTCAGAACTGTTTCAAAAAAAAGAGGTAGTCGATGTCAGATTTGCCACACCTAAAACCATTCTCCTTCTTTATTTCTTCTATTTGATTTTCGACCCTGTGTCTTAAAATCCTTCAATATAGTCGGAATAGTATTACGCTAAGACCCTTATCATTTGCACAAATGCCTTTATAAATTCTTCCACTTTCAGTGTCGATAAGTTCCGTTTCATAGTTGATATTTTAAAATAATTTCTTATTTTTTATCTTGTAAATATATTTTCTCTTCTTCTAATCCAATTGAATCTACCGTGATTTTCACGAACTGCTTAAAAAAAGTTGCATCTAAATTATGTTTGTGTCCGCTGTTTGTTTGTCCATGCGCTTTTTCGGAATTTTTAAATATTGAGCTCACATTTGAATAAAAGATCAATAAGTAGAATAAGAATGTCTAAAGAACCAACCTCCTATATCACAAGAAACATGGACAAAATGGCAGATTTGTTGTGTTCCTCCGAGTGTGCGTCTTTTTAATTTTTAAATTGTTACTTCAAATTCGGATAGAAGATTGATAAGAATAAGAACGTCTGAAGAATCAACCTCCTATGTCATAAGGAGCATGGACAAAATGGCAAACCGATATTGAAAAGATACTAACGTATGTCCCATAAGTTTTGAGAAAAAAATCTGTTGTAATTTATTTCTAGGAAAAATGCTTTCAATCTGGTTGGCGTTAAAAAACATGGACTATTATCTCTAGTTTAAGCATATAATTCTATTAAATATAATTGTAGAAATAATTACTTGTAGTTGAATTTAATATAAAATATAGCTGTTAATATTTTTTTAAAAACTTATGGGACATTCGTTATACTGGGCTTATATATTTTAAGAGTTTTCATCTGGTTGTATCGTTTTGAAAGTCTGCTCTTTATTTGGAGCTTCTCATAAGACCATCAATTTAACTGAATTTTTATTTCCCAGTAATCATGATTTGCCGTTACCATTCCTTACTTGGTCATCTGACAAACTAAGACCAATTGCTAAAACCAATTAGAAGATTATTTAGAAAACAATTTATACTTATCTATACTCATTTCGGATTTTAAAGAAATCAGTACCTACTATTAGATTCCATTACATTTAGTGTTGGTAAATTAAAAACACGAATTTGAAAGAGGCTACAAATAAGTGTTTTCTTTTAATCTGAAAAGCTCCTTTGAAACAATCTGCAAAGACCACCTTTAACGAAATTAGAAGAATACTAAAAATAATACTTTATATTACTTCGCAGATTATTTAACTCACCAACAAATCAATTAATACGTTTGATGATCAGTATTCCACAACATAAGGCCTCTGCTTGGGTGTCCCTCAAGGATCTATTTTAGTGCCTCTTCTTTGTACATTATCCATTAATGGTGATACTGTCTACATTCACCATTATTTCTTCCTCTTGTTCTTCTTCTTAAAGATATTATATGCTGTTCTTCTCAACTTATGCCTGTTATAATAATCTTGTGAGGCTGAGGTCCAGCTGTCGTGCCAGCTGGAAGTTTAAGGTCTCTGACCTTCAAACTTTGGATATTTATAGCAATCGGCAGGCAGCTAGTTTTTCATCGTAATTCCTTCACTCTCTTCTTATATTTCAGGCTTATCTTACCACGTATATGATTCTTCTTATTTCTTTATTTCTCTTACGTTCATATAATGTATGTTCTGCAAAACATCTCAACAGTCTCATCTTTATCAATTTTAAAAGGTACTCAGTTGCTGTGTTGCGTACTCTTATTTCTTTTGCTTATGTAATATAGGGTTTTGCGGAGATTTAAATCTTCTTAACCTCCTCTTTTTCGATATCGTGTCTAGTAAAAATTAGGGTGCCATAGTTGTCTTAGTTGTCTGTGTCTATTGCAAGTGTTGTTAGCTCAAAGATATTTGAATTTAATGACTTTTTTATGCTTTGGTTGTTGACAATCAGTCTACACTTTCTTGGTCCTCAAGAATATTCGAGATTGCCAAAATGGATGTGTCTCCTGAACAGAAATAGTTATGTTAAATCTTTTGGCGCTTGTCAGTCAGTTCGTATAGACTGTAGAGCAGTTGGTGCAGGTTATTTTCATCTTTTGATAACTGCTGTATCATCAACGTAACCGATTTTAATCTCGTTTTCTTGCAACCTATATCCTCTACCAGCTGCTCTGGCATCCTTGGTAATTTTATCCATAATAATATTAAACACACTGGGCTAAGGTTGTCACTTTGTCGTTAACTTGGTTAACTTGTTATCTAATTGTGTAAATATCGTGTTGTCGGTATTGAGTTCTTTGATAGTTATCCGAGTATTGGCGTCTATATCTCTTTCCTTCGATAATTATAATGCATCTATAGGCCTTACCTTATCAAAGGCTCTAGTGAGGTCCATGGAAAGCATTTTTGTTGATTTCCATGGTTTTCTCTGTTGTGACTATTGCGTCTATCGTTCACCAGCTTTCTCTGAAACTCTCTATCTGATCCAGTAGATAAAACACTTGTTGATAGGGTAACTATTGAATATATGAAAGTAGCTAAATATTTATACATCGTTCACTCCATTTGTGATTAGCAGTCGCTGCCTGTGCAGTCTTTTAACGATGTAAATCACAGTTGGTAACAAAAAAAAAACCAAAGTAAAAGGAAAATTTTACAGTTTCATTAATCAAATGAATTAAAGTTCTTGAAAATAACATAAATGATCCCTGATTCACGCATCACGATGGGACGAATGGATTTTCTATAACTGAAGTACTTTTCATAAGTTACAAAATATTAATATTCTTTTGGCATTAGGTACTTTTTGTAATTAAATGTTTGGTACACTGGTAAAAATATTCATATTCAAGGCCTGCTTAGAATCGCAAATGAAGTGAACGGGGTATAGGTAGAATAATTGATAATAGATTGACTCATAATAGTTATTTATGTATTAAGAGCATAACCAATAGATTATTGCACGAGGGAATCTTTAAAGCGAGACGCGAAGCGAGAGCTGTAAATTTCCCGAGGTCAAAAATCGTGATTATGCACATGGACATGTAACATTTATTTTATTTTTGTTCTCAAAATGGACAAAATTCAAGAATTTTGGCTACAGACTACTGCGTCATCGTTGCGCTGGCGTTGTGGAGTTTTGATGTGCTATGCAGATTGTTGATATTACTATACTACATTCTTGGAGTTGTGCTTGACAACTTTATAGTCCCTCGGGCCATAAAAGACATATTACGCTCACTATCGAAGGCCAATAAACAAGATTACTCTTCCTACATGAAATGAAGATCATATAAACTATGGAATAAAGAAATCTGCTAATAAAATAATTTAACCACAAAGAATAACTCTAAGTTAAATATATGGCTCAAAATAATGATTTATAAAAGCAATTTTCGGATCCCATTTGGAATATTCTATAATAATTTGCTTCATCTAAGCAAAAGTTCGAGAATAAAAAAATTCCAATTACTGTATACTGTAGTAAACACACTAGAATTTAGCTAATACTTGAAGCCCTATCATGGCTTAGTATTATACAACGAATTGATTCTAATAACATATTTATACATCTTAATTGTAAAAGGTATTCAATTCTTTGCAATAAATAAAATTTCCTTAAGTACGCTGCTACATACAAGCAGCTGTGAAAAAAACAGGATAGGAAACTAAGCTGACTTATAAACCCAGTAACATTGTTTTATACTCAACCAATTCTTATTTTCAATGCACTCAGCTCTGATTATCCCCGGAAAAGCACTTACACGTGAGTCTCCTTGCACTTGAGCCGAGTGTAACCCTTTTTTTGTAAGAGCTCCCTAAGATTGTACGAAATCAGATACTGGGCGATCGAACAGGTTAAAGCAATTTGGATTGGCAGCATTTCAACTAATTGCGCAAAACAGGAAGACACCAGCTATAAATCATATTAGCAAAGTCTCTATGGCGAATACTTGCTATGATCAAAGGTGAAGTATTCAACCAATCCCGTGCATGATTAACCGCCCCCTGCGGCAGATATCTGCAGCAAACAAAGCAGAAGCAATAAAAACCGTAGATTTAGAAGCCCTAAGGGATGCATTTAATTTGGAAGAATAAACCCGCATGCGTTCAATGGCCATTTCTAATTTACGAAAACTTTCATAAAGTTAATATGATGGTGCATTACGAAAAATATAGCATTTAGGTATCATATAATGCACTGCTACCAGTAATACTCAGAATATGATGGATTGGGGGTCGACTTTTAGCAAAGGGTTAAATGAATACGTATTGACACATAAGTGGCAATTGAAGGAAGAAAGCGGAAGATCTCAATAGAAGAACATTGACTGTCTGTGACACTTATGGATTCCGTAAGGCTTCAGGTGAATTTTAATATTTCAAAGTTTCTTTCAGTCGGTATTTGTTGCTTATTTTTCGTAAGAAATGTGACCAACGTTTCCCTTTCCGTCAAACTGTTAAAATCATGTAGTTGACACTTCATTTCTTCCCTACTTTCTATGTGTTACATTAAAGCCCCCTAAATCGTAAATATCTTAGATATGGTTATCACCTCGTTTGTAGCCTAGGAATGTTATGGCCACCCAGGGACCGAATAATATTAAATTTTAAATGTAATCTCCTGCGGCACTACGAAAACAATTAAACCTAACCATGTGTCATATTAGCACCGGGCATGAGAAAGTCTTAATTAAAACAGAAACAATTGCGTACGGACACTTGTTAGAAAAGTTATTAGATATTTAATGCCATGGTTTGGTTGAAGTATGTTTTCCTTTAATTATATTGTAAACTTCCTAAATTAATCTGTTAAACTCTATAAATTATTGTATAATACTAATGCTTCACATAGTTTGATTCATTTTTTTATTCATACAGTTGTTAAATTTATTTAAATACCACTCTTGCTTTGTCATAATTGTTTCTCAGGTAGGTTCATATTTCAAATTTAAAGAACTATATTTTTGCAAGTACTACAGTGGTATTAACGTAATTTCCATTGCTGCTGTGTCTGAAAAAATCAAGATTTTTTAAAGTTTTCCCCCAGTCTAGTCATCTCATTATTCGCGATATTCATCCATATAAAGCATTCTTTCTGGCAGGCAAGTATTGAGCCTTCTATCTCTTAATATTCCCAAGATTGCTCGTTCCATGCGTATTGTGTCACTCTTAAGTAAAATTTTTGTATTTTTCTAAGCCATGACCTAATTTTCCGCACCACAACACATGACAGACAGTATACACGTGTCGAATACCCTAGCCTTTAAGTTTTTTCATCATGAAACTTAATTTTTCAAAAATAATCCACAATTGTTTTATTCTTGTCTTTATCTCTGTTGCTTGATTTTTTTTTCCAGTACGACCTTTTGTCCTAAGTATATTCTCACAAGCGAATCCTCGTTTACGACGTTTAACAATCTTAAGGTGTTCTCTAGCTTAACAGAATGGGGAAAGTCGTAAACTGAAATAAGAGCCAGGATGTTGCTTGCGATATTCAATAATTGTAAGGTTAAGGTATATTAATTTAGAGCGCCACCATATAAAACGCAGTATCGGTACACTGGTGTGTTGAAGGCGTTACTGCACTACGAACGGGGATATTGCCCTAAAACACATACAAACTTTGGCGGTAATTCACGCATGCAATGCAATAGGTTCAACTTATTCTAGAACATCATAACATATTTAAAACTGGAATTAACACATGCAATATTAGAAAAAAAAAACATTATATTGGACGAAATTCCGTTCAATAGACCGCAACATGCGGAAATTAAGGAAAGTAACAGACCCCCAGAGCGCGTCCCTAATTATTGTCGGGGTTGAACTATGCCGGAAGGCTCGCAAATGATGGAGCTCGTACATCGAAAACTGAAGCAAAATATAGAGCTTCTCGAGGATGTCGACTGCGAAATTTTCGTGGTTCTGCGTGCGATATAAGGAATATTTGTCTCCAGAGCTTTGTTCGATATCGAAAGATTACGAACAATCGGCATAAATCCACACGCGATGGACCTAAGGTTTCTTCAGGAACGTGTTGCTGCAATAGAAGGCGACGATGACCGAGTATGGTTCCTTGCCAAATCGGCACGGTAATTATATTTACGGAATGGTCACAAGTACAGAAATCCTAGACTTAACTGTGCCTGGTCAACGCTGAAACAGAACAGCTTGGCACGTAACGCTCGCTTTAAAAAACAAATTCTCTGCTTTAGGATTATTGGTCAACTACTCAAACTAAACTGTTATAATTCTATTCTAACTCATTCTTCTTTCTTTCTTTGCCCATTAAATATAGTGCCAGCATTCAATTTTCAAACTATCACTCTCCTTATTTTCAACTTCTATATCACTCCCTTTTCGCAACACTATCTTAATCTTAGCTATTATCATATTCGGTCATACCTTTCTAAATTTTGTTTTTAATTTTTGCAACATTTCTTGCAGCTTTTGTTGAATTTTGGCAATTACCATCTGCGTACACAAGATTTTTTACTTATTTTTTTACGTTAATCCCGTTAACTTTTTTTTCTGTAGCGCCAGTATAGAGCGTAGGAGATAAGCCATCTACTACACGTTAATAATGAGTCGCTGTTTCTCCGTGTACTACTTCTTATAACAGTTGGCCGTATCAATTCTGCAGTTTCATAAAGTTTCACTACTTCTTGCTTTCTTGAATAAAATAGGTAACTATGTTAAATGCTAGTCTAAAACTTAATATAAAAACTAATATTAGCAAAGTGTAAAAACTCATTGCAAAAGCTTCTGTTTCCATGTAAATGTTTTCACACATTGCAGTTTTCGTGAAATTCAAATTTCCTACCGGCATTTCGCGTTATTTATGCTCAATATGTTTACATCGCCACAAACCCCTCAGAAACACGTATTAATTAAATCCCTTCAAAATTATTGTGCTTTTGGTATTCCACTAATTAATATGCAGGTAGAACAGATTATGTTAAAAGGCAGAGTAACAGCATAACGATTGGTTTAGCAAAGTATCCAGGGTCAGCACACAATAACGATTAAAAAGACAAGAAAGTCTGTTAGGAAACTAAAATGCAGTTCGTTTGTAATTTTATATTCTTCTAATTGGGCTATTCAAATCCAAACATTTCTAAAATATTCATAGTTCCTGGAAATGTCTAAATAAAACAAGCCAGGAGGTTCTTGAAACCCACTATGGACGCAATCAAAGTTAACTTTATTGTACCAGGCTATTTATACAATATAAGCTCAGACAAATGGCCTATTGTTGAAGTTCTATAGAGACTTTAACATGACGGTTTTTTATTTTACACAATCAAAACTACTTCAAAATAAAATAGTATGGTCGAGACTAATCTACATGCATAATTAATTTCCAGAAACTCGTTTTCTCTAAAGCTTATAGCTTATAGGACTGTGCACTACCTTGGAATTTTTATTACTGTTCCTAATTTACATTGGTCGAACTACTGATACAACAATTAAAACCGCATAAAACTTAGCCGAATAAGAGCGATTCCTAGCGAAGAATTTAACGGTAGAACTCGCATTTGCCTTCCCCCTATAGTTTTCCACCGCGCTGCTTTTTCCCTTTCCTTGGTCTGTAATCTAGATGGCTTGAGGACCTGAGCAGAGGAAAAATCAGAGCTTCCCGACAGTATTAAGGGCGAATCTATCGTATAAAACCAAGAATAATCTAACCACAAATCACAGTTATTTCGCGCTGAGCGCGTATCCATTTTTGGCTGTTTAATCCATCGCGAGCCATTTAAAATTCCCACTAATGGAAATGAAACTGGTGTTATTTAGCGCCATAATTTTTCTGTGCGTTTATTCTGATGCGAATGCGGCAGCTAAGTGCATTTTGTTCAAATGCATAGCAGAAATCGGCTTAAAATATAGCGTTTAGCAGATTTTATTTAATAATAAAATGTGAAATGAATGGGCGCTGTTGATTATTGCAAAATACCACGTAAATCTCTAAAATATGTAGACAAATTAAACTTTTTAGAATCGGACTCTGCGGCTTGAAATCATATCATTCAGTTTTAAAATAAAAGTACGTACATAGTACATACATGTGCATACAGACAATTTAATATTGGTTTTCGCTAATCTACTGTTAACACCTTTTATCTTCATCAGTGTTGTTATAGACTATTTACCAAATTAATCTGGGTATTGTTAAGAGCATTATTACCGCATTGAGTGCGGTTATAAATAGATATTACCGCTCTCAGTGCGGTAATAGATATTACCACACTCTTTTTTGCAAAACAAAGAATACAATAAACCAGAATTTCTTGATGAAGATAAAAGATTGAGCAATACGTGTTTGCTTATGCCACTTAACGAAACTTGTATCGTTAATATCAATAACAAGTTGGGGAATTTATTAGGATTAATAATTTACCGTGACATGCGTTGCGGGGAATTTATTAGGATTAATAATTTACCTTGACATGCGTTGCAATGTTTTAAGCTAAATATAAAAACAGACTGAATTAATACTCACAAAAATTAATTCACCCTTTTTCTAAATGCATCTGTTTACCTTTAAGCTGTATCTAAAATTTAAATCTTTTAAACTATAGAAAAAATTGCATGCACATTTAAACTAACACATGCGCCCCAAACAAAATATACAGCACATTCTTCATTTTCCAAAGTTTTTATAAACTGTCATTACATTTTCCATCAGCTTTTAGGCTGAAACTGTTTTGCACCAAAATAAACACGTTCCAACGAATAACCAACTACAATGCAGATTTGACGTCATTGCAACTAATGGTGGACATAAAGCTTCTGGTCATTAATTATCTTACCTTAGTTAAAAATACATTTATAAATTTGTTGCTGAATTATAGAAACACCGAATAGACAATGTCATTTCAACGAAAAATAAATCTAAAATAAACAATCGTGTGGCCTACATAACGACGATTTTTGAATTGCAAATCAGGAAATAATTTATTGCACTTGAAATAATACTTAAGGGTTCTGGTTACGTATTCTTCGGACCGAAGCGAATTTAAGAAATGCGGTTGCATGTAACGACACGAAAAGACAAATGAATTTTAGAGAAAGTAAGAAGGGTAAAATGTACCTATTTATAGTCCTATAAATTGCAATTATATCTAATTAATATTATTAAGTTTATAAAGCTAACAGGCGTGTATAATGATAAAATTAGTAGTTATTTAAATCTGCAATTGGATAAGTATTTAGAGAGCTTTTGCAGTTTTTAGACGTATCCTCACTATAGATGAATGCATGTAGAGATTGCATAGACGCAAATAATACCAAAGTGAAACCAGAGCCATGTATATAGTATTAAAAACAGCAAAGTTCAAATGCGTACAGAATATTCATCAGAAGCGCCAGGGAAAATTGTTCAAATTGTTCCAAATCTCCTATAGGAGTTTTTAGATCTCGAAAATTAATTATATTTTTACGATGTTAGACGCTGCTTTAAGGTACTAAAGCAGTTACAGCGGAACCATTTAATACAAAGCCTTATATGAATTGCCCTGGATACAATAACTTAATCAAAATTGCAAATTTCACCGGATACCATGTTTGCCAGCAACATTATAATACAACAAAAGCATAAATATCTAATCCATAACGGCTTTAGGTGGCACGATAATAATTAAATCATAATTTAGAAGTTTCTATAGAAATATATAACAGAGATTTTGCTTCGGTCAGCTGTTTAACCCCATAATAGCTAATGTGGAAAAGGAATATCTATAACTGCAATTTTGGCAAGCTCTAGTATTGGGTTTGGGAGCTGTAGAATATATCGCTTCATTTCACAGAATAAAAATAGAGGTCCTGTATGTGACCCTTGGGTAACATCGCCAGTGTTATATTATTACTAGTTATAGCAATACGTAGAAACTTAGTAGATGCAGAATGCAGGAAGTTATATTGAATTCTCTAAAGGCTTTTACTGATGAATAGTTTTACCGGGCAGTTTACTCTAATTACTGCTACTAAAATCGATACACAAGGTGTCTTCAAAACCGTACATACAACAATGAAAAAATATATACAATTAGTATCTGAATGTTTTCCTCTATAGTTGTAATCATTTCTGGTTTTAAATAGAGAGATAAACAATTTCGGCAAATAATACTCGAACAAGATTGCATCCACAATAATTAAATTAATTATCATATTAAATCTGACAGTTTAATTCACATCAAAATACTTATTTTGCTTTGTAATGATTTCAATTCCAAGTACTAGTGACTTTTGCTAGTAAATGTTAATAATCGTCGCTCTCTATGGCTTGGATGGCATACCCTTGTTTATGCTAAGTGAGTAAAATCGTTAAGATTAATACCACCTTACTAATTAACTATTCATATAGAAATTTTTACATAGTTAGCGCAAATAAACAAACACCTGCTAGCCTAGTAACATGTGATGACTTCAGCGCTGAATGTAAACAAAAATTAATAAATCAGTTAGGAAAAACGCTGCAGATCGTTAATGAGTTTTGTGAATGGATTTTGTTGTGAAACTATATCGGTGCCGGCCAGAATGCTGAATTGTGATAGCAGCACATTCTTCAGCTGATGAACGAGTTTTAGCTAATGTTTTAAAATAAATTTACTTTCTAATTTTAATCCTAGATAAACTAATGTTTCAACAAGGTTAAACATCCTTTTCCATAATTACGCTTTCATATTATGAATGATGCGGTTGGTAGTAATTTAGATGCGCTTTACACAGGAAGACATATAAACTTGCCAACCAGCGGCTTGAAGGGATTAACACACATGGTTAAACCATTGATAATTTTACTTGCTAATACGCAATTATTTTTTTATATTAGGTACTATTGCTACCAAAAAAAAACTAGTTCTAAGTCTAGAAGCCATGGATTTTTATTATTTTAGATGATGAAATGCCTTGGACTGCCATGCAAATAATTCAAACCTGTCATCTGTCATATCAAATTTTAATATCAAGAACTACAATACAATACAATTATACAACTGGATAAATGTGCTATTTGCTGGATAGTTATACTGTTTTCTAAGCAGAAAATAATCCGAGCTGTTGAAACTAAACTCATTCTAGGCATTAATGACAGTGACGTTTTGAAATAATTTCAAATGTATTCACATCTCAGCTGCCAGTTAAAAATTCAGTTTCACACAGCTAAAAAGAACTTGTCCTAGTTTTTTTTGTAGCAATAGTACATTGCAATTTGCATGAGGTTTATACATGACGATCCATATTTTAGTCGAAGTCATTGGAACTCACATAAATGACTAGTAACTATGGCCAAGCAATTTGTAATAACACATCCCCACGTTTTTGACCCTATAAGACCGCCCATGACATGTGCAATCCTGCATTCAAGTCTATGCAAACCATTTTGAACGTTGTGCGACTTCTTTAAATAAAAAGAATACACTCCAAGAAAGTTACTGTCTTTCTTTAATCGTGTCATCCTACAAACACATAAATAAAATAGCAATGATGGACACAGAACTGTAGATAATCCAGAAAATATAAACGCGGTTACTATACCGCATGTATACAGCTTTTATCATTGTTTTGGTATGGGGAATCCACCGATAAGATATCCCATATTTCTGCAAACAGCCCGTAATCTTGTAAAAGTCTCCTAGTAAGAATGATCGATACAGAAACGTGATGCACGAGGCTAAGGACAACATAAATAGTTCTTCCGCAGTGGCAGCTTTGCTGCTGAGGGGTGTTGCGTATGGTAACAAGCCGAGGGTTCCTGATTTCGTGAAGGATTCCGAGGACATTCATCCTTTTTGACAATCTCGAGGGATGTAAACAGTGAGCAGAGCTGCTCGAGCAGCTCCTGAAGGCTGCAGGATCCAGGATGTGTTCCGCTTGGCGAAGGAAGTGACACGTAGGTGCTGCCACTCACCCACAAAAAGCGCCGATACTTAGGGCGCTAAAAGCTTTCTAGCGGCGACGCTGCTCCAAAATCTGGCAGAGGAGCTTTCAGGGCCGTAGCCAAAATGTGTTTGCACGGGGGCACGCTTTTATTGCTGGGGGCATCGTACCTCTCTAAGGTAGCATTCATAAAATGCTCTGTATAAATATATTTTATTATCCAAAAACTTATAAGGAACGGGTTTTGCAAACATTGCAACAGTTTGGAAAATTGGCGGGGATGCGTAGATCTACGTACTAACATACCAAAAGTCTCCCCCGCTGCCAGCTTGATTGGAAGGCACAAAAAATCAGTTTTTTGCAAATATCTGTTTTATTTACTTCGAGAGTAAAAACGCTTCAGACTATTACTATTCACTTCGAAATTCTTTTGAAAAATTTAAAATTACTAAACACCGTAAGATATTTCGATGGCATTTTTTACAGTTAATTATGAGAACTAACATTTTAAACCACAGTAAATAATCGTTTACTGCGTTGTTAGGAACTTGAAACTATAACTAAGTTGTTAAAATGGTAAGAAGTATATCATATCCGAGAAACCGATGCCTGTGCACATATCCTAAATAATTTACTCGTGTGAACCTATACAAACTACAAGCTGCACTGTTGTATTGCATGATAGCTGATTCTGACGTAGGCCTCCCAAGGATAATAGATAGAGTGGCGACCGTACAGAATAAAATTTAATTTGTTTAAAACAAAAAGGAATATATCAATTCAAAGTACCAGCAATTACATAAATAAGATAATATTGAACAGCTTGTAAATGAATAGTTTTCAGATATGGTGCTATAGACCGTAATACGGCTTTTAGTGACGAAGTCCTTTTGTTCAATTTTTATAACACGACTACATTTCTATGCCCTATTTGTTTATCTAGGTAGCTCAGTATACAGAAAATTATTTTAAAATAATCTGAGTTCGTAATTATGAAGCATCATTATATGCGAAAGTAGCTGGCCTGCACAATATGCTCAAAAAGCCAATTTGTTTACACAAATAAACACTGATAGATTAATCCTTTAAATACACATACAAACATAAAGAAAATTTGGATCAAACCCTAAAATAAATGGCAATTTCTAGACACAACTGTGTTAAATAAAAATGTATTACTAAAGCGCAGTAGCTCGTGGATAAACGCATTTACAAATCAAGAAGTAACAAACAAATCGTATTTAAAATATATTTATATTTAAACAACACCAAAGTAACTGTTTTTAATACGCGAATATTAAACTGCATAAAAACCCAGATTCCCAATGCGCGTAATTATTTATTTATTTATTAATGGCAGTCCTTTACCGCCGCAAAATCCTCTTACAGCCTGGCGCGAACGCTTATGGCTCAAACTGCAAATATATCCTACATCAGGTCACCTTAAGATCGAGGACTGCTAAGTAGCACTCCGACTGGAGTAAGTCATCAACCTTGAATAACTCGTTGTATTCTCACTAATACGGCGCGGAAGTACCTGGATTTTGCCTATGACGACTTTGCAATTGCGTACTTGCTTTGTACACGATTAAAATTTGGGTAACTATCATTTGGGGTAAGTGTGGATATTTTAGTTACTTTTGATAGCTAATTTAAGCCATAGTCATAGTCCTATGGTGTAGGTATACGACTAATGTCATAGCGAATTACAAAGTCATATAGATGTGTTTGTAATTAAGTAAAAACCATCATCTATCATTGTGATTACTGTAGACTATGACTTTTGCTAACTGTTGGCCTTAGAATTTCTTTGGGTTGGTTGAGTAAACTAAGTTATTGCGTTGAATTGATCGGGAAGCTATGTTATTACAAGATATGGATACATTTCAGCGTAAAAACGATTATGATAATTATGAAAATTCACCTCATAGCAAATCTCCAGCAACCAAATAGTGCTAACCGTCAACTTAGAAAATACATCATTGTAAAATTAAACGCAAGGAAAATAACTCACACTATTTGCATTTTAATGGAAAACCAAGAAAACTTTGTTGTAGTTAGAAGCTTGAAACGGTACACTGGCTGTGTTTTCAGTTTTGATTTTAATGTTGACTCCTTTTAATGTATTTATGGAAGTATTTCCGGAATTCTGGTTTTTTCTAATATCGTTGAAGACAACAAACTTACTTATAAGGACCACCTTACTTCTTAAAATATTATTTTTTGAGTTTGCAGTTAGTTTGCGTACTATATAATACATTTTGTGAATATTGCTTTAAAATTATACCACAATTATCTCCCACCTCTAAACATGTAGCACGTTTAACTTTGTGATTTTACCACAATTACCCCAGTCCACAGATAAAATTAAAAACATGTTACTCACTCCAACTAGTGCCTTTAGATCATTTTCAAACTTAGTTGAAAAAGTTGCAAAGAAATCTATATGTGATCAAAATGGAAAGAATTACAATTTACAAGACATTACATATGAACTTAAAATGTTCGTCTACAGTGATCTGCGTCACCCTGAATTTACTCGAAGTGTAAATACTGTCTTGTGACGCACAAACACTACCGGCAGCAAATTCTATTAACTGCCCTGCTTTGCCGCATTTATTTAGCTCGCTTGTAGGCCATTTTACACTGTGGGCGGCAAGCAGACGTGCGTCTTTGGGGCTGGGCACGCTGCTACTAACTTTAAGTTTTTCTCGGCCACGAGATCTATATCAAACGCTACACACAGAAATTGAGGTATCCACGCACTTTCAGTTATGCTAAGTTACAATAATTAAACCTAATTAACAATGAAACTGCATGCAAACAATTTAGTGAAAGGGTATCGGGCATATCATGTCACTAGCGACCCTGTAATGCAGCGAATTAAAAAAGCAGATGAAATTCTGACAGCGATTAAAATGCAAAAAGTACAATACATTAGCCGTATCTTCTGTAACAAACAACAACCACTGTAGCTTGTTTTATTGAAGGTAGAAGGGTGCAAGGCAGAAGAGGTAAGTCCTGATTAAGACATTTGAGAGAGTAAATCAGAATGTCGTCTACGAACTTCTTCTATTTAGTAGCAATGGAGTAAATTTACAATCAACATCCTCTAAAGATTGAGTGTTCACAGTCACTACAGAAGAAAGAAGTAGTTGATGCGGCATTCTTGCAACGATTTTAGTATGGATACTAACTCTATTGTATCAAAGTCTTTATGAAATCGACAATGATTTGAGTTAATGGTTTATTATATTCGACTATGCTGAAATTTTGCAGAATACAGGAATTCTCTCTCAGTGCTAGAAGGGGCTCAGCCCCAGTGCCTTCCTTGCTACGGGCCTGGAACTTCATGGGGCGACGAATTTCGTTTCCCAAAACGATGCCCTCAGGTGTAGGGTGGCGGATTTCGGGGGCTATCAAAAATCTGGCCGTAAAATTCACCAAGAGTGAGTTCGGATTTGTCGCGTGCTCAGTCGCCGTTTCGATAAGACGCCTCTTGCAGATAGGTGGATTGGATTTGGAGTATCGAGTCGTGGGGATGCAGGTGAGGTGACGGCGACAGATAGACAGGGTGAGGGTGGCTTGGGTGCGCGTGCGTCCGCCGTTATCGAGTGCCCCAAGTCCGCAACCCCACTCTGGTTCGGGCTTCGGTGGCGTCCGTGCGTGCCTTCCGCCGCGATGTGTGCCCGATAGCGCCGCCTCTGCGTCGTGTTAACACAAAGCTTCGAATTTTATTGTACCTTTATTAATTTACACCGCGTACGTGAGCGATAGCCATCGCGGGAGGCGAGATTTATGCTCTGACCCCCGCCCGCCGAAGTAATTGAAAATAGGGCTCCTGCGTTTCAGCTGCCCGACACATCGTCCTGTAAACGCGCGATTTTTGGCTTCAGGATTTTTTGCCCCCGCAAGTGATAATGTGAGCGCGTGTGTGTGCAAAAAGTGCCATTGGTACGGAAAATGGATAGCTACAGCCCCCGACCGCCACCCCTGCCGCGGAGGGTGCGGAATATTTACGCAGAACCCTTTGCCCAAGAGCCCAGGTAAATGATTGTGTCTGGAATTATTATTTATACACCTCCGTCCTGGCCATTTATTAGCCGAACTGTTTTTGCTTCCGGCATTAGCCCGAAAATTTGTTAAAACGTAATCCCCGCAAGCTCCAACGCAGCCTCAGTTTAACCTTTTTCACGAGGCCGGAAAATGCGTTTTCCCAAAACTGCCGCCGATGATACTTTCATTTCGGCACTGCCGCAACACCTCCAGCGTTTTTGTTGTATTCTAATATCATACTCCACGGAGAACAAGGCCCAAATTAAATTGCTTCCGCTACAGCTACAGAATTTTTATTAAAATAGCAGCCGCTGCTCCGTTTCGAAACACCGAACACGTACGGGTCCAAACAGGGAACTTCATTAGGTAGTAATAAATGAAAAATTCTAAAAAAACTAATAGAGCCGTTCTTTGAAAGCTAATTACAGCGGCAGGAATTGCAAGGTGCGTATTTCAGCGTTTCAGCCGAAATTTAGGAGTCGTTCCTTTTTGTTCCAAAGCTAACAGGTTTCCCGAAGAAAAACTTCGGGAGCACATAAAAACAGAAACAAAGCTGCCAAAAAAAGTTGGAAATTGCCATCATTATCGTAAAGTGTCTGTTCTGTAATAATTTTAAACGTCCGAGCGCTTTACTGCCTAACGTCTCGAACTTGGACGTCGCCTTTTTAAAATTTCCCAGGGCAGATGGTTGTTAAATGTCTCGAACTTCCTATTTCGAAAAACCGCACTGCTTATTCTGAGGATTTTTAACGTTTGTAAGATTTCATATTAATGACGCTTTTAACTTTGAATAACCCCTAAAATTGGATTTATTGCCTAATATTTTTTTGAAAAGGCTGAACAACTAATTTAAATGCAAATCGTTTTGTTATAAAAACAGTTTTGATCACAAATTTGTTTTCAGATGCATTTATGGTTATGAATTAGTCACGTAATGTACACATCAAGAGAAATATTTTGCTTTTTTACGCTTTGAGAAGTTAATTGAATATTTTACATTAAAAATGTCACTTCTTTTGCCCAATTTAATATATGTGGTACTCAAGTACGATAATGCATTATTCATACTTTTTCCCATAAGTAATTTTTTATAACACACTGTCCTTGCAACTACCTTTCAACTTTCAGTATGAATTCAAACTAAAATTTCATCGAACTGCGAGGCAATTTAAAAAAATGCACTTATGAAGGAATTAACTTTTTATAACGCAAGGAGACGTTTCCGTTTTATCTTTTTTTTAAATTAGGGGCCAAGCAAGCTACCAATTTTCGCTCTTATTACGCTTTCAAAACGGTCTCTCTACGATTTCACAAATATTTTCGCCATGTTGAAAAGAAATTATTTTTGCCATAACCCAACTACCTCCAATTAAGGCTCCAAGCAACCTGTCATTTTCATTCTTCTTACGTTTACAAAATTGTTAAATTTCTGTGAAGGACCAATTTAAACTACAACTTGCCTCGAACCCTTTACAGTAGATGTGTACAAGTATTACGAAAAAATCTGATTATTTATAGCGGATTTATTTGTTTGTTAATGGCATGCTCTTTTTTCTTTTTCTTTAATAAAATAGGCCCGAAGCAGCCTATACATTTTTATTCTGTTCCAGCTTAAGTCGGGTTGCCGCAGTGGAAATTCGGTGCAAAATAGTATTAAAAAATTGCCTCAAACTATCATTAGCACAGAGAAGGCTGCAGCGTTTCCTACAGAAAATAACTAGCAGATATGTTTTATATATTGCGAACATTTGAACATTTTTGTAACATAACCCAACTTTTTCCTTTGTTTTAAAATTTAAAAATCTAACAATCAGCAAGCTTGCAGAGCGATTTTCCTAGTGGAAAGTATGTGACACAAAATACAAACTTGCCCCGAAGTACCAACCAAAGGAAGTGATTAAGAATATATAAAAGAGTTACTAAAAGGATGCAACATTTTAAGCGAACTAGTGATTAGTAAAATAATTTATGTTTTTGGTAAGCAGCTTCGCACTCAGAAGCCAATCATACAGATATATGTTCTTTTATCTTTCGTTTAAAAATTGAAAGCGCCAAATACTACACATTTTTATTATTTTTATTCTACTTTAGCATACAGAATTGTTTCCCCAGTAGGAATTCTGTGAAAAAAGTTCAAACTAAAATTTGTCTCGAACTACGCTTACCACAGAAAATGTTACCCAAAAAAAAATGCAACGAAATTGTTAGGAAAACAAAACACAATAATTGATAACAGAAATAACATAACGTCACATTTTTGTCATTTTTCGTTATAAAAAAACAAGGCCCCAGCCTTTCATCATGCTCAAACCTAACAAAACAGTTTCCCGCAGTGGAAATTGCTTAGAACAGAACATATTAGTAAAAGGATGCAGCTTTTCATAGAGAAAACTACGCATTTGTATTTCATTTTCCTAAGGAATCAAGTATTTTTGTAACATAACCATCGTTGTCGTTTTATATTTTCTTTTAAATATTAAGCAACGTAATACACACAGGTATGTAGACACATTTATCCTATTTTCATTCCACTTTAACTTACAAAACGGTTTTCCCTGTGAAAGAAAAATTCAAACTAACATTTTCTTCGAACTACCCTACAACAGCAAATGTTACTAAAAACATGTCACTTTCAATAATTGCGAGTGACTCATAAAGAAATATTTTCTTTGTAACTTGTTTCACCTTTCTTTAAAAAATGCGACACCAAGCAACCTACAAATTTTCATCCTGTTCAAGCTTAAAAAACGGTTTGCCGCAGTGGAAATTCAAATTCAAACAAAAATTGCTTTAAACTATGCTTGAATCGATAAATGTTAGTAAAGAGATGCTGCTATCTATACAGAAATAAAACTATGTAGATATTTTTTTTCTATTTTCTGAAGAAATAAACTATATTTTGTATTATAACGCAAGTTTTTTCTTTTATCGTTTGTTTAAAAATTTAAAGCACCAAACATTCTACAAATTCTCACTATTTTCATTGCACTTTAACTTCCAAACGGTTTCCCCAGTAGAAATTCATTGAAAATTACCCTTACACCAGAAAGTGATACAAACAAATTAAACTTTTCAAAAAAGGAATTATTCTTTGTAACAAACGGATATGTTCTCTTTTAACTTTCGTTAAAAGATTAGACACCAAGCAAGCTACATATTTTTGTCCTGTTCCTGTTCGAGCCTAACAAAACGTTTTCTGGCATTGGAAATTCAGTGCAAGAGAAATTTAAGTTAGTAACAGGCTGCAGCTTGCCATACAGAAAATAACCAGGC
This sequence comes from Agriotes lineatus, assembly GCA_940337035.1. NCBI lineage: Eukaryota > Metazoa > Arthropoda > Insecta > Coleoptera > Elateridae > Agriotes > Agriotes lineatus. The sequence goes on along the minus strand of OW679197.1, from coordinate 31,690,199 downwards.
AGATATTTTCCATTATTCTAAGAAATTGGGCATTTTTGTGACATAACCCAACTTTTTCCTTTTATCTTTTATCATTCCATTTTAGCTAACAAAACAGTTTCCACAGTAGAAATTCTGTAAAAGATAAATTCAAACTAAAATGTTACGAACTACCTTTATAACAGCAAATGTAACAAACAATTTCGAAAAGGTTAGGATTTTTTTATAACAAACGGGCACGTTCTTTTTATTCTTCGTTAAAAAATTAGACACCAGTTATAAATGTTTGTCCTATTCCGGCTTAAGTCTTAACATAACGGTTTCCCGCAGTGGAAATACAGTGCAAGATTAATTTAACTCGAATTACCTCTAATTGCGCTTACAACAGAAAATGCTAGTAACAGGTTGCAGTTTTCCATGCGGGAAACATCTATACAGATATTTTTCAATTTTGTTAAAAAACTGCGTATTTTTTTGTAACATAACCCAACTTTTTCCTTTTATTCTTTGTTAAAAAATGTAAAGCCCCAAGAACTCGAATTGTCACTATTTTCAGTTCACTTTAGTAACTGACAAAACAGTTTCCCCAGAAGAAATTCTGTGAAATAAAAATGTAAACTAAAGTGCTTCGAACTGCCCTTGCAAATAGGAAGCGTTACAAAAAATTCAACTTTTCAAAAAGCTTAGTGGTTCATAAAGGAATTATTTTTTTTGTGACGACAGAGCACGTTCTTTATTTTTTCGTTAAAAAATTATACACCAAGCACGCTACAATTTTTGACTTGTTCAAGCCTATAGTACCAAAAACGATTTCCTGGACTGCAAATTTAGAGTAAGATAAATTCAAACAAACTAAATTTGCCATGAACTATAATTATAATAGATTGTTTGTAAAATGATGCAACTTTCCATACAGCTAAATACAGATATTTTTTTCCAGTTTGCGAAGGAATTAAGTATGTTTTGTAACGTAACACTCTAAATCTTCAGTATTTTCGTTGTAGTTTACAAATTGGTTACCCTAGTAGAAATTCTGAGAACGAGAACTTCAACCTGTAATTCCTTGAACTACCTTTACAACAAGAAGTGTTTTAAACAATGCCACGAAACAGTTTTTAAAAGGCTAATGGATTATAAACGAATCAATTTTAAAAAATTTAAGACCACGATTTTTCTTCATCTTTCCTTAAACAAGCAACAAATTTCCATCATTTTCATGTTTAACAAAACGGTTGCAAGATGCAAGCTACCATTGCCTGGAACTATGCTTAAAATTGAAGATCTTAATAAAATGATGCACCTTGCCATGCAGAAGACAACTATGCAGATCTTTTTTCCATTGTGAGAAGAGATGAAGTATTTTTTGTAACATAACGTAACTTTCTCCTTTTATCTTTTGTTTAAAACAAAAAAGCACCGAACAATCTGCAAACTTTCATTATTGTCATTCCACTTTAGCTTACAAAACGGTTTCACCAGTAGAAACTATGTGAAAGAGAAATTTAAACTAAAATTTGCCTCAAACTTCCCATAACAGGAAAATACACTGTAAGCGCTACGACACACCAAATAAACTTTTCAAAAACATTGGTGTTGATAGGAATGATTTTTTCTAGTAAAATAAAGTCTCTTCTTTTTTATCTTTTGTTAAAAAATTTACCACAAAATAACCTACAAATTTTATCCCCTTTAAGCTTAACAAATCGGTTTCCCGCAGTGAAAATTCAGTGCGAGGAAAAGGAATCCAAACTAAAATTTCCCTCCAACTACCCACAACAGAAAAATGCAGGGTAATAGTTATTGCACCAAATAAACTTTTCAAAAAAAGTAATGATTACTTGTAACATAAATTTACGTCTATTTACATATTTTGTTAAAAAATTAGGCACCAAGCAATCTATATACTTTTATCCAAGCTTAACAAAATTATTTCCAGCAATTGAAATTCGGTGCTAGAGAAATTCAAAATAAAACTTGCCTCAAACTACCCTTACAATAAAAAGTGTTACCAAAAAAATACAGCATCAAGCATACTACAAATATTCATCCCGTTCAAGCCTAAAAAGCCTCTAAATTTCCTTGAAATGCTTACAACATAAAACATTAGTAAAAGAGTGCAGCTTTCCATACAGAAGATAACTATGCAGATATGTTTTCCATTTTCCGAATAACATAACTTTTTTAATTTCGTTTTTGTTTCACAATTTTAGGCACCAAACAACCTTCATTTACATTATTTTTATTTAAGTAAGGTTACAAAACGACTTCCGTCAAGGGAAATTCTCTAATAGATATTAACGATACTAGTTTGATTATGAGCATCTTAACGAAACGAGTTTGATTGCCAAAACGAGGCGGTGGGCCGAGTTTTGCGGCAATCAAACGAGTGTCGTTAAGTGCCAGAAGCAAACGTGTATTGTTCAATATTTTATCTTCATCAATAAATTCTGGTTCAATGTATTTTTTATATAAAAGGAGTGCCGTAATAATCATTACCGCACTCAGTACGTTAACGAAGCTCTTAACGATACTAAATTTAATTTGGTTAATGGTCTGCAACAACACACATAAAATATTAAACAGAACTACCACTGAAACTAAATATTAGTCAGCTTTCCCTCAAAAACCATTTTTCTATAACATAACCAACGTTCTTCTTTTTTATATAATTTTTTTCAAGTAAGGCGCCAAGCATCTTCTAAATTTTCAATCCACTTACGCTTAAGAACACAATTTCCGTCAGTGGATATTCTGTAAAACATAAATTCGGATTAAGATTCCTTCAAAGTACCCTTAGAACACGAAATGTTAAGAAAAGTGCAGCTTTCCACAAATATTCAAATAATTCTGCTCGAATTTAGATGCAAATGGAAATGCTGCTTCGGTGCAGGGAAAGTTTTCACCTAATTTGCAGGCAGGCAACCGGCAATAGCTCCCCGATTTCGATTCATCTAGAACAAATTTTGATTGGAGATGCAAAAAAGTACACTTATTACATTCTATTTCTTCATCGGAGCTTCGCAACTTTCTAATTACAGTTGGACGAAAATTCGATTAAAATCAAGTATTGTGCGCTTTTAGAACCCAGGGGTTACACTAATAAACTTAATTATAATTTGTTAGTGCCAAATCTTAAGAATATAGTACTAGCTTTGAATAAATAGTAAACATTTTAAACCCAGAATGTGCTGCATGTTTAACCTTTTGCACTATACATAGAACCACAGATCGAAAAGAGCAAGCATTTTCATAAAATCCCCAAAGCCCTGCGCGCCGTGCAATTTTCTCCCATTTCGGATGAAATACTAAAACATATTTATCTCTGGAGCATGTTGCTGCAATAATGGGATAAACTAGGAGTTTTAAAGTATTCCTCCCGAGATAATGTTTCAATTTCTATTCATGGCGCAAGAGCAAGATATTAGCTGCATTTTAGCACAGTGTTTCTCTTTTGCAATTTAAATGTTCGGTAGGAATGCGTGGAAAAACTGCTTAATCCCCTTTATTATTTGATTTCAATTCCGTGCCTGGAAATCTTGTCCTTCTGCAATGAATAAACATAAGCCCAGGACACCGGCGCCAGCACACGTTGGGTTTATGGAGGACTTAGACTATGTTTGTGTAATATTTTATTTATAGTTGCCCCTGCTCGTTGACTGTCATTAAGCGCTGAAATTCCTACGACCAGCCACTCCAGGAGCCAATTTGTTTTTGACAAACGCGGGCCCAAATCGGATACAGACAGTTTGCGTGTTCGCTGCACGAAAGTATAGGCTAAACACATTTTATTTGAAAGCTTTCATGGAAAAATCTACATTCTGGCCCTTTATAATATAATTTACTACCGCAGTGGCAACGTTTGACGTAATGCTTTCGCGCTACCCACGTCGTTTTTAAAATGCCAGGATATTTCCAGTAAACTATGTACCTTGCAATCTGAACGTCTCCGAGCAATCCATCATGCTTAGTTCTCATTAATAAATAATAAAACCACAAAGTCTGTAATTATTTTAAGGGATAAAAGAAATCAAACAACGGAAAATCGATATCATCTGTTTAACGACCGGTCCTTCGAGCCGGATCCTAGGCAAAATAATTTTCCTTGTAATAGCAATAGTGGTTTTAATGATACTTAAAGAAATTATAGTTGTATAATCACCCATTGAAAGTGATGAAATTTTTCAAGATATAAAAATATTATTATATAAGAAAGAAAAAAAAATTGCATATTGATTATTCGTGCACAGAGTTATTGCAGTTTGCTTATTTGCTTTTATTATAACTTTAGTTGAAATGTTTACTTTTGAATACTAGTTGTGGCTCAGCTCGTGTTGTTTGAATTGGATTTAAGATTAATATATAAACGCAGTACCTCATTCTATCAGAAATATATTTTTAAATGTTATAATTAAAAATGTTAATGTCCGAAAATCCACTTTTAACAATCAAATCCTTAAAAATATAAAATATGTAAGCAACGCAAGAAAAGCAATTCACAATAAATCCGAAATTTTTAATAAAGTTGCCAACTGGGTTATGCGCTTTTATTTCATACTGTACTGCAATATGGACTCATTTCAGTCTGGTAATAGAACATTACAGTACTATGTACTGCACTGTGTATTCTAACCAAGAAAATGCGACACAAGGTGACCATTTTTATTCGTTGACCTTTAATGTGGATAAACTTCAAATAAAATTTAAAAATGAGACACAGTATGAAATAAACGTTGTACATTATACGTCCAGTAAAATTTCACAGTACTCGTTCCGAAACTCTAGACCCGGCTCCTTCTCTGCCTCGTCCATAGATATCGAACTAATACTCAGAAAAGGTACTCTATTGGTTGGGGAAAACACCAAAAACCCTGAATAGAAGCAGACGGCTGCAGGTAATGTACTCAGAACCTCCCAAACGCTAAGTAGACGCGGCACCGCTATCTCACAAAGCTCCGTAGTTCTATAAAAAATTATAATATAGTTAAGACGTAAGAGCTAATTTCCTGAAAATGAAGAATATAGTTTTTAATTTGAACCTAGATACCCCAGGAGAATATTAAGATTAGTACTATGGACCAAATGAATTCCTAATGAAGAAGTATGGATTAGACATATTACATACAATAAAGAAATGAAACACGCACTACTTGGCTCACCTTATAAGACTTAAACGATATGAAATATGAGAAACTCCATTAGAAAAAAAGGTAAGAAAATAGCCATTATGAAAGGGGGTTGAGTAGCTAATGTTTTTGTCGCTTATAAAGGGAGCCAGGGAGCCAAGGATGTTGTTTAAAATCTGCAATAGAACCAAAAATGCAAAACATCAGGATACAATGTTCTCCATACAATTCGCTAACGACCAAATGACTATGATCCACGATTTACAAGACATAACTTATATGGTAAAGAAGTTACAACGGAGAAACAAAATCTCAGTTGATAACAGCACGACCTAATATTGGATAAAGTGAAAATTATAGAAGAATATGGCGGATATGGATTTGGAACTTATAAGAAAATGAAATATACAATTCTGGAAAGGTAGTATAAATATTTGTACATTTCATGTCTCAATTATGACCTACAACTATTCCAACCACAAGGAAAAATAGGTGATAATAAAAGTCGTCAGTTGTAGAAAGCGTGATGCTATACAATTTAACAAGAGCCTGCTCTAAAATAAGACTAATAGTGAAGAACATGTCCCTCTTTTCGCTTGCAGTGAATGGCAGAGAAACCGAGAAGAAGGAAAATTGATCTAATAAGAAGAACTAAAAAGAATAGACAATGTACACCAAAGAATGTCTGGGTAGATGGCGGTAGAAATAAAATCTGAGGAAGATAACATTGAAAACGAAGTGGAAGAAAAACAAGAATCCCACAGACAACACATTTGGTAAATCAAGAAAAAATAAAAGGTAATTGAGTTCGTATGGACACATCATAGGGATGAAACAAAAGTATTAGTTAAGAAAGTAACTGAGGCAAGACAAACCGAAAAAAGAAAGTAGATCAAGTTAAAACTGCAACATAAAATCTATTTTAATGCTCAACTTCTTTGGGGTTGGTGTATTAATCAGAACTCTGTACAGTAATAACAATAATTCCAAGTGATTAGGATGGGTGTTTACGCCCTGGCGGCCACCGCCTGGTGGTTATTGTTCTTCCACGAGGCGACGATTCCAGGTTCAGGGTTGGCAAGAGCTTGAAGGGGCGCTCCACCAAGGTGCGGGGCCTAGAAAGATTAAAGTAAAATCCAAGGGGCTGCTTCGGTCTTCTTGAGGATGGGTAGTGCCCGGCGAACAAGGGGTTTGGCCTAGACTAGAGTATTGCGAAGTATTGATTTGGCCTCCCGCTCCAGGGGTAGCCTCGGAGCAATATATGCTCGTCGGTTAAAGATACTAGCGTAATCTGAGCCAAAGTTCGGCCACAGAAAAGCGTGTCAGGCTCTTAGGCGAACAGAAATAGTTCCGCCACGAAACTTGTCTAAATTTTGTAAAATTTTCAAAACCGTGAGGCCGTTATTGTCAACAGTTGGTGTCGCAGTCTTGGTCAAGTTTTATTAACTTTAGCTATAAGTTCTTCCAGGAACCAGACAGAATAATTTTATCTGCATCATGTTGTAGGTGACCTAAATCCGTACATTTTGACACCAACCTCGACCCCCTTGGCGTAGCAGGTAAATCGTAAATGTTATAAATTTGTATTAGCTTCGAATTTAGCCGTTGGTTAATTATAGACAGCGTTGCGTAATTCGACGGTTTAATTTGCTTTTAGAAGCAAGCGGCTTAGTGGTCAGTGTCCAACCGTTAACGGGCGTCGCATGTAAACAAACTGGTCTTTGCTTCGGGCAATAAGGAGTTTAAAATTTGTATCAATTCCTTGCTTGGATAAAATGTAGACATCGCTACGGCATCCTGCCGCGAATCACTGCGCGTAGAGAGAATGAAATATTTGGGCAGGAGGAATGAAACATTATAAAAGTGATTAAAGCATAGAAGAATTGTATCCGCCGCCCAATAAGGCATATGAAGCCCAAAGAAGACGGTAAAATAAAAGATTGGTAAAAATGGTTTACAAATATCTAACGATTAATTGGCAAAAATATACAAATATTATTCTACATCCCTTTAATAGAAAGGGATCGATCATGCTAGTTGAATAAGCAGAAGCTTGATTCTGGAGGATGATTATATAGAATTCCTTCTACATATAAAGCTAAATACAGGAAAGTCGTGGTAAGTGTTGGACTATTATTCAATAAGGATAGGTGCAGGCGATGTGCTCGATACCTTGTACAAAGGCAGGAACCGTTTCTAAAGAAAGGTTGGTTTTTTCTTCGACAGGGTTATTAATTGAAAAGCTCGTTAGACAAATTAATTATGTCCGATAGCCCTTGCCGCAACCGTTCAATCAAAAACGCATACATAATTGCTTTTTAAGAAGCACCTGCTGTGAAAATGCAAAGTCCTAGCTGGGCTTCGATTCCGGGAGCCGCCTTAATTAAAGTATATCGATTATCTACAGTAAAACAGTCTTTGTCCCTCCGCGGCTGAACGACGACTTGCACGTTCGCGTATGTCAGGTAATTTCCCCATAGCCAAGTAGCTAATTATAAGTTGGAATGACTGAAAGTTCCACTTGCGACCGCTACAAATGGCTTTTTACCTTGCAACGCTCGGAGGGCTCTTTATTTTTGATATTTATCCGGGCCGCTCAAAGGGCGCATTCATCGAGCGTGCTCTGGTAATTTACCGGTCTGCGGCCGCCAAATATACGGTTCCGATTGCATTTTCACATTAATTAAACATTAATAATCGGGGCTGCATATTAAAACGAATCTGCGACGCAAAGCGCGATGCAAAGCTCGACGATTAAAGCAGCTCCTAGATCATAGGGCGCGTTTATTGCATATGAAAACGCAATTTCACGCTCGAACGAGCTCGCGCGTAGATACAAAACGCACTGGTCGAGTGGCTCGCAACGCACATCAGAACGACACAAATTACTTTTATTTAGAACTCATGTGATTGCATTTGCATGACAATAACAGCGTTTTATTTAATATGCATTAAATTACACTCTATCAAGTCCGAATTATATTCCGCCGCGGCTGCTCGGTAATTGAGTTTATTATTTATTTGTTTAGTTTTATTCGTTCACGTATGCTTCAGTTGCAAATTGCTAGATGTTACGAGAGTAGTTGATGCAGTTGAGGATCTAATTAGAAAAGCTTGTTTCCATTTTGCATGCTGCTTGTTCTTGTCAAGTTATAGTAGGGCAAAGTGCGCAATGTATTAAATTCTAGTACCTAACTCTATTGAATTGGTTTCACAAAAATTTGGTTTAACAATACCTCCTAAAGAACAAGGCCTCAGCTCTCCGGCGTGACGTCAATACAGGTAAGTCCAATTGGCCTATGATTGAATTTGCTCCTTTTCAAGAACAGAGATAAGGGGCTCGATAAATTAAATCATTGGCCAATTCGACCTACCTGTGCTGACGTCCCTCCGAAGAGCTGAAGCCTGGTTCTTCATAGGGTATTGGGTTTAGAGCGAGTTTTAGCGTTGCAATTCTTAAAATAATGGAATGCCGGCTAGGGGTTTGGCACTTCTCATAAAAATAAACTAATAATGTCAAATGAGAGTTAGTAAAAAACAGACTTGTAAGAAGTTACGCGCCTTAGAAAAAATAAAAACCATCATGTAACTGAAATCCTATCCATATGTAGGGAGCGCTAGGTAGAGATACCCTACTTGCATTTAACCTTCTCAGCTTTGCTACCTCAGGTACAATATCTTAATAAATTTATTTAATTGCATATAAAAATCGAATAAATCAATGCACACCACATCTTGTCATTTGAGAATTAAGCAGTTCCTTATAGCGAGGAATTTTAACAATAATAATGTTCGTACAAAGCAGGACTGTAGAGTCGAAGTCTGAGTCGGAAGTCGAATTCGGGAAGTCGGAACTTTTTGATTTTTGAGTGCAGTCAGAGTCAGAGTCGATATAAATCACTCGACTCCGACTCCAACTTTACAAAAAAAATTTTTTGTCAAAACTATTCGAACTACTGTACTACTAACTATTTGAACTTACTATAACACAGAGAACTTGCACCTAAATCCTCAGTTTTCGCCAATTGTTCAATTAGTGAAGATAAAAAAACTTTTGTCTGCCACATACCGAAGTGTCCAAGGGATGATATACGTGGCATAATGTGCGTATTCTAGGGAAGTTGTCAATGCCCCAAGTAGATAATTAAAGTGATGAAAACTAGGAGTCGGGAGTCGGAGTCGACATCGCACTGGAACTACTAAAATATCAATTAGGAGTAAAAGTGACTTTGTGTGCCTCCTTCGAACTTTTCTGACTCGCTTACGCTCGTCAGTCAAACGCGTCTGGTCTCGCCACATAAAGTATCACTTTTACTCCTAATAACATAATATACTCTTACAACATAGTCGAGCCCCTCCCAGAACTAGCAATTTATATAACCAATTAGATCATGCTGCGAATCTTCTTAATAAAAGATTCATGGTCCATTTGGCTAAAGCACTAGGGTAGGTCTACATACTGGTTGTGAATATTATGAATACTGTTCTTACCCGTGGAATGTTCAGGTCCGTGTGTAATGTCTTATTACTTACATACCATCTGCTTTTGCGATAATCCTAAGAGTCTTACCTTGATATCTCTGTATAATGTCAGTATTAGACTGTTTTGCACATCCCCAGAATTGACTTGTGACACAGCAGCCAATACAACTTTTTAGTTCTAATGCCCCTTCCTTTGGCTTGACAGATGTGTTTCTTCCAAGCCACTTTTCTGTCTAAGTGTATGCTGAGGTATTTCACTACTGCTTCGTACGAATTGGTATCCCACTCAACGTTACCGACAGAGTAAAATCACGTTTCGCAGTGAATGTTATTGCTGTTGATTTGCTTCCATTAATTTTTAATCTTGTAAAGTGTCAAGTGATCTTTGTGGATTTGCTACACTACAGCTTGTACTGGATCTTCAAGAGAGGCTAGCAGTGCAGTATCGTCAGCAAAATTGGCTATTTCTTGTAGCTGTTCCTTTTCATTGTCAATGTGCTGACTTCCTAAATATTCTTTCCTCCCTTTATTGCTAACCCATTACTGTTATCCTCCCATCTAGCTTTGCGTCTTCCTCTATTCCTTTGCTAGTAGGGCCACATTAAAAAAATTCTTCCAGGGTTTATGTATGATTTCATACAGATAAAGTGTCTACTATCCATACCATCAAAGTTGCTTGTTTTTCACATTTTCTCCAGACCTGTAGGAATATTGCCTTTAACCATCTTGCGATTGCTTCTCCTCTTTTTAACAATTCCAATACTATACCATCCCCTCCAGCGGTTTTACCTTTTCGTGTTGTTCTTAATTCTTCAAAGGTATATGTTTGCTCTTATACGGATAACGTCCATACCATCGAAGCTGCTTGTTTTTCGTATCTTCTCCAGGCCTGTAGGAATATTGACATTTTACAATTCCTGCTCCTTTCTGCAGTAATTCCAGTATTATACCCCGCCCCCCATAGGCTTTGCCGTTTCATGTTGTTTTTAGTGCTTGTTTTACTTCTTCAGATGTATTCTCATCTTCGATTTCTTCTACTTCTCTTGCTGATTTGCTAGCTTCGCCGTCCTATCCGCTCATTTAACGCCGAGTTTACCGCTATTCCTTTGCCCGTCGGGCTTCATTTTAAAATTTCTTTAAAAATATAATTCTTCTTTCATACGGATAAGGCCCATATCGTTATAGTTCGTTGTTTTTCGCATCATCCCAGGCCTGTAGCAATATTGTCTTTGTCCATTTTACAATTGCTTCTCTTTTGTTTGGTAATTCGGGTACTATAACATCTCCTCCAGTGGCTTTGCCTTTTTGTGTTAAAGTAATTGTCAAGGGTATACAAGTATATCTGCTTCATCTTCATCTTCTTCAAGCTTGTACAATTGCTTTTTCTTGCTTTGACAATTCCGGTACTATACAGTGCGTTCAAAAAGAAACGTTATCAAGTGACCTTCTGTCAAACAGTAATTTTTGGAAGTCATGTCGTAACTTATTTTATGAAATGCCTATTATGGACACAACCTCACTTTTTGCATTAAAGCTATGTTGTTCAGTAGTAAAAACCATTTTACGGCAATTAAGTTGCAGTTCAGTTTTGAAAAGAACTTTTTGTAAAATCGTACTAAAATATGGTCATTTATGCATTAATTTGCGGGCGTAAATAGTGCCGTTTGCGCCCTAAGGCCTAAAAATAATTTGCGGGCGTAAATAATGCCTTTTGCGCCCTAAGGCCTAAAAAACCAGCATCACATTGGCAACCAACAACAATTTGATTTTTGAGAACGAATCGTGCCATTTATTTTTCAAAGCTTTGTGGTGGATTTTACAAAAAAATTTGTTTGCATTTCGGGCGTGAACGGCGATTTTGGCCCTTTGGCGTTTTATAATCCTTCGGCCCTTCGGGCCTCTGGCTTATAATTCCGCCGCGGGCCAAAATCGCCTCCTTCACGCCCTTAATACAAAAATAGCTATTTTTGTGCATAATAATGTAGACACAAACCTAAAAGGTAAACGTTACGTGACAGTTGACAACTGGCAACTCAAGTGACCGAGCGCGCTGAATTGTGGATTGAGCAATGTAATGATCACCGACATGCAGTTATAAGACAAAATCTAGTTCAAAGCCCTCTCGATAACGTTTTTTAACTCATTTTAGCATCACCTCCAGCGGCTTTATCTTTTATGTTGTTTTAAGTGCTTGTTTTACTTCTTCTTCAGTTCTCTTCTTTTCTTCTCCTTCTGTATCTGATTTGCTATCTTTGTCATCTTCGATTTTAAACTTGTCTTGGTAGTAGTTTTGACAGGCTCTCGGGACTGCTTCAGTCGTAGTGTCCAATATTAGAAGTCAACGACGTAAACGTTTTACAAAAGTGTCACACAGTGACGGTGCACTTATGTACTGGTATCTTTGTATACAGTGTAATCAGTGGATTTTACATTGGCATATGTATTTTCCATTAAAACAAACCGGGCCATTCAATAAGTGCAATACTTGCAATGTGACATCCAAAGAAGAAGGTATAAAAGGAATAACAATGTGGTATTGGCGTTTTTAATATCTTCAAAGTAAATTCAATTTTATTTGCAGTCATGTTTTCTAATACAAGGTTAGTTAAAAAATAGTTATCGTTGCATTCCCTTCTTCTTCTTCTTATTATCCATAATAGCTTGACAGATGTGCTGTGATCCAATATTAGTTTTGAATGTGTTACTGATGGCTCTTTTTTACCGTGTTTCGCCATCTTTGTCTGTTGGAAGCTATTTGGGCGGCTTTGCTCAAAGTAGTGTTAATTAAGATCTGTTGTTAAGTCTATCCAACGTTTTGGTAGTCGTCAACGTCTTCTTTTTCCATGTGGTTTACCTAGAACTACCAGCCTTTCGATATTGTGTTCGCTAAATTGCATTCCCCAATTATCTTAAAATAAAATTTGACAGTAAAAAACAACAGTCCATTAAATGTACACGACATGAAATATCATATTGTTTAAAAAATATCATTTTGAAGAAATACTCAGCCACGTTAATATTGATTTTATCGTGGTTTTATTATATTCTAGATATGTAAACCATACGCTATGCTGAATGCGTGCTTGGTAGGTAATCGTCGATTGTTTTGTACAGCCGTTTATTTTCCTTCATGTGCTGTGATTCATAGTGTTAACAAAATTAAATAAACAGATCTATAGAAGATAGTTTAATTTAGGGTTCTGCATGAAATGGTTAACAAATACTGCTTTGCAAAATACAGTATGTTATCTCAGTAAGGTAACATGTCAGAATTATTTGTTACTTAGCCTGTCGCGTAGAATTTAAGAGAAAAACTGTATTACTATCACAAGTGTCTTAAAATTAAATCAAATCGTAAGGCAATGTGATGGTAATTTCCATACTAAATCAATTAAAGCTTTCCTTCTGATAAACTGGAAGAAAGCATCCAATAAAACTGTTATATTTTGACAATAAATGGTTCATATGATACAGTCAGACTATCAAATTCCATAATATTACACTCATGTGGCTCACTGCCAGCTTTAAGATGAAATCGGGGCGTCTCTAAAAAATAGCTTCATTTCATCTTTCTTTAACAATTTTCTGTCGAAAATTCATTCAATTATAACGCGAGAGTAACGAATAGATTTGTATTCATCGTCTTCTTCCTATTATTCCACTTTACCCATTACTGAATATAAGCTTTTCGTTATACAAATTTCCATTTTTCTCTACCTTGAGCTTTTTCCACGTCTCATGTTCAACAACTGTTGTAGCGACATGGCTCTTCAATTTCTCGTGGGTTTTTCTATAAACAATAGTTCTTTGTTCTTTTGCTAACACTAGTGATGCATGTCTGAATTTTATTGAATGTTCTGAAGGACTTGATGATAATGGACTAGAAAGTAGACTGCAGTTTATTGAAACTTTAAAAAATACTTGCTATCCTTGGGGAAAAATATATCATTATGTCTAAAATATATGAATAACATCGTTTGGAAGTCATGTCTAGAAAGCGTTTCTGAATGCATTCATCATTGTTCACAATATTATCAAGATACATATTTTATTGTAACCCCATATATTATGTTTTAGCATTTATTCAGATAGCCTCCTAATCGTACTGGAAATTCTTATACCGTCTGCATTTTTTCACTTTTGTGCTGTATGTGTTCGGTGTGCTGAAGTAACTATTTAATAGCTTGTTCTCATTCCAAATGTCTTTCTGCCTAGGCTTAGAACAAACTTAAAAGTAATTAAAAAGGGCTGCTTAATAAATAACTACTCACATTGCATTACCTTTCTTGCTTAAGAAATTTACCCCGGGTTACAGTGAGCATAACACCGAAACAGGCAAAGTGTCTTTCAATTTCTGTAAAACAACCTATCAGCTACAAATTGAAGAAATCGTTTCCTTTTTCTCCAAACCTGTAAATGTTCGCCAGTTCAAGCCCTAAATGGTGCTTTTATCGACGAAATTAAGCTTTCGGTACAGTTGGTGCAATTCGTCATCTGAAACAGTATTGGAGTATCCTTTGTGCGTGTAACGTCGTTTAGAAAGCAATTTCACTTGGCATTTATCAGAATAGTATTTCCTATTTAAAAGACTTTTCCGTGCCATCACAAAAACGCTTAAAAAGCGCCTAAGTGATGTTATTTGTCAGTTTGTTTGGGGAGCCGTTTCGTATCCGTAAGAGCAATGAAAGGCTGTCGTTTCAGTAGCTCTAAAATTCAATAATGAAAAACGTGCATTTTTAGAAATTTGCTGTGCCAACTAACATTTTAAAAGCTCCATATAGTAACTCTACTGGTAAAAAATTATGTTTTGTCGAAATATGATCCCTGTTTGAATTTAAATGCATTTAGTATAATCACTTAAAGATTATGTGTCACAATATTCATATAGCACAGAGGCCATAAACACAGATTCTGACACGGCCAATTAAATTCACATTATGGTGGGAACGACTCCAATGTAGCACATGGCATTAAAATGTAAACAAAATTTGGTTTGAACCGGGAACGTTCGCTATGGTAATGTGAATCACGATCAATATTTTTTCTTTGAAATTTCCTATTGCTACCTCTGTCACATGCAAGCAATTCCAGGTAATAGAACTAGTAAGCAGCATGGTATTTACTGTAAGAATGTTTAGTTGTAAGGAAAAACACTAATGGCATGCTCAATAAATTCCTTTGGTAGCTGTACTATTTCAGTATTTTATAAATGAAAATATAGGAACCATAAGTAACTTTGTCGCAATTTCTGATTTTAATCGTTTGTAGAAAAAATGGCTAATCATTTTAATCGCTTGATGGCAGTGAATACAGGTTAATATATATAATATACAGGTAATAAAGAGCTAGCATATTTGAACAGAAAATTATAGCACGCTTCCACCTTCAGAAATTCTATTTTAAGACGAAATTACAATAAAAGGTAAATTTAGAATTTTCCGTTCTTGATAGTCGACTAACTTAGAGCATTTCTCTTATCTCAAAATTCGACTTATGGCCATTTCCGCATTTAACAACTAAAACATGTAACGTTTCCAATTAATTAACATAAATACAACTTCCCAGATTATTCACGAGAAAATAATACCTCTTTCTCTACCACGTGATAAAACTACTTGAAAATGATGTATTTTCTGAGGTTGCTCTAACAATGAAGTGATAGGAGATTGAAATGCAAAGAAATGCAATGAGCAAGATAGCATGCGAATGTAAACAGAATCACAGTGGTACTACAATTTGCTAAAGAACGTTCAATTTACAAGGACAAAAATGCGATTATTACTTTGTAGGGTGGTTAACAAAGTGGTAAAAAACGGTATTGTTTTGTCCATTACCTTTTCCTTCTTTATCTACCTGCAAGTCGTGAGCTTTGTTACAAACTTAAACGGTAGAGTGCCAAATTTGTTACACCAATATTAAGCACAGCCGGTGAAGGGTCGTGGGCATCAAAAGGTACATAATTAATTCACCAATTAGTACAAGCAGTGATGAGCCAATGAATAAGGACGCCAGGTTCAATAACCTACCGCAACGGACTCCGTAGAACCACGAGGACCGAGTGAGCTACAACGAAACAGGCTGAAAGAAATAACGATCACCCAAAGAAAGGAAACAACATCGGCCGGTGAGAAATGATAATTCGCTTATTCACAATACCGAAATTACACATATCCAAACTTACAGATGAAGGAATTAAAATTTACGCCGACTAATTCGTTACGTAAAAGCTGCTATCGATAAAGCCTTAATATCAAAATAAATAATCGTGTTGGTCAACTTCCAATGTCGGCTTTCGCTATGATCGCCTATTAATATGGGTAAATAGAAGCAATTCGGTGAGCCCGTTTTTATTCGTATTACATGCAATTGATTGTAATAACATATTTTCGGTGCCCCGGGCTAATTTATTTTTTTCTGGATTCAAATCGGTTCACATGCATAAATTTACAAGAACTGGCGACTCTACCAGAAATTCCATAACGCCCCTGTGGTCTGGGGTTGTAAATCAGAAACATGATACTGAGGGGTGCAAGGCGAACGGCGAGTCCTTTCATATAGCAGGTGGTCACATACGCCCGTCCGCGAACATAAACTCAGCCAATTCCACAATCAGTCATACAAGCAAAACAACAAACATTTAGCTTTTAGCAGTAATGTGTTCATTACATATTATCTACTTACAACACACATCTCTCCGAATGGCCACTGATCCAGAAACGAGGGCACCCTCTACGACTAGTTGACCCCCTGACCAATAATAACAATGAACAGCGACCCAATCAACAAAGCTGTCTACAATCAGCATCGGTGCGGACAATACCGAATGTCCGACTTCGCTGTACAATAACTACATTTGCAAGCTACACAAGCATTAGATTTCCTTTTACAGACCTCATCGTTTCATCTGCTCTCTTATAAGTAATTGATTGAATCACTTCAAAACACATAATCGCGGTAGAATTACACCAGCGGTGGATTAGATTCCACGTTCACACATGTGCGACCTCTCCTACCGACTGCCAAAGCACATCCGAAACCTCGCATTGTAAAAATTCCACCCCCATTTGCTTCGGGCTTTACACATTCCAATATGGGAATTCTCGGCTAACTTCCCGCAAATGCCCGTCAAACTAATTTAAAACTACCTGCTAAAGCGCCGCCCGATCTTAAAGCAACCCTCCGTCTGTAAATTGGTTTTGGACTCGTTCCGATTCTGTGCTAAATTTAGAACGCATCATATTTCAGTGGCTGGTTTAATCGAAAACCCATAATTATACGAATACAAATAAAACAATAGAATATTTTCAAACAGCCCCAAGAACACAAAAGTAAATCTTACAACATGATGTTACATAATATCTAAATGTTTGCGCGGTAGTTACGAATAGCAACCGACGAACAGTCGCCTATTAACAATAACATTTATTCGGGTGTAAAAACAAAGGAACGGCGACTAAATCATACCTCAACAATCTTGTAGCAGCTGAGTGTACAGCTACCTCGGACGATGAATTCCAACACGTGCAGAAGAACCAAAGGGCTGCTAGACGTCGGTAAACAGCAACAATATTTACGTATGAATCGAAGGAAACGTAGAAATAAAGAAAACGGCAAAAGAAAGACGCTTGAAACAATTAATACTGGGCATTAGGCTATGCAGGTCCAATCACGAAATTAGCTTACCTTAGTTATTAGGCAGTCAGTGGACATTTTGCTTCGCAACGGAAACTATCACACTTTCAAATACCCGCCAGCTGCGACGGTCCGGCAGCAAGACCAAAGTTCTTACATCGCGCGGACACAACGAGCGGCTTTCGACGCAAATTCGACGCTAATTTCTGAAAACGGGAACACCGCGGCTCAAATCTCCTACCTCCTAATTGTGCAGTCCGGAAATTTTGGTGCCAGACATTCATCTGATTTGAATCAAAGCCTACTATACGCAAAACGCGTGCCCGCGTTCGATATCGTTAAATCTGCAGCGAACTGGGCGAAAAATCACGTTGACGAATTTCGGATCGTAACAACTTACGTTCGTATAAATAATCCAAACAGGACGATAGCATACAGCTCCATGTAATGTACATAGGTACCTAATTAATATTATTTCATTTACTTTTCAATAATTTTATTTTCCAAAACCTGACGTGCCAGAATAACATTGTTTTTATTACTATTATTAGAAGTATAAAAGGAACGAAAATTGTACATGGTTTCCAAAGAAAAATAAAAAAATGAAAACTTATTATCTAATGTAATGGTCTACTGAGTTAAGTTATAATGTGCCACTGATCACAAACATTTGCAACGTGTAGATTTAGCTTTTTAGCACGTAACAGTCTTATACAATAACTAACGTAATCTTTCTATAATTCATTTTGTCACTTTTAAAGGCATATAGCCGCTCAGATCATGTGTCTTACATTGGGTTTTGTCTTAAAATGCATGCATTTTTCCATACTAAACTCTTAAGAACCATTTAGCTTTTATTTCTTGCTAAAAGCGCAACTACTAGGTGTTGGCACTTTTGAAGTGGTTAAAAAAGGTTGTTCTACTAAATCTAGTCTTATTTTCAATTATCACATTTAATATGTATTATTATTACTAACGGTGACCATTTTGATGTACCACAAAGAAAGTAATAACTCTCTTCTTAGTCTTTTTTGTTGCCTAAAATGAAAGCGTAAAATATTTGTTAAAAATTTTCTACCGGGTGTTCGACGGGTCCAATAACTGACATCACATTTGCATTAATGTACTTATTTTAGAGCTTGGTACTCACCCGTGTCAACCCTTTATGTTTAGCAAGGCTCACTTCGATCTTATTTACGTGTGAAAGCATATTTCTTGCTGTAAATTTATAAAATATTCATAGCCATAAGTCAATTATTTCATGATCACAAAGACGGAGTTAAAGAAGCAAGTAGCAAGAGAAGAAACAATTCTAACTTTAAATTAACTGTGATTTCGACGAGTTTGTAAAGGTGAACAGTTTGGTTGCGTATAACTTAAAACTAAGAACGGCCGCCATTAAAAAAGCGTTGACACCGCGTAAAGGATCCTTAAAAGCTCCATTCGTTTCGTCCATTTCGTGTTAATGTAAAATAACTTTTTTATTCTTTTTTTATAGCTCCCGTGCATACGTATTTTCAACTTTCTCTGTTAACTCCGCGTTTTGCATATTATCTAGCCGTAAGAACAAAATACGGCGTGCCAGGATTAGAAAAACCCTTAATAGTACGTTGCTTCAGAAATACTACCAGCGAGATTACTGCGGCAAAATAACTTTTGCGTTGACTCCCACTTCCAAACGGAATATTAAGAAAGCAGATTTGTGTTTCCAACAATCGTCGCGTGACCGTCGCAATTATTCGCGTTGCGTTCGCGGCCGAAGATTATAGCACAAATTTTTTCACGCGAGTGTCCCCTAATTATTAGTTTTAGGATAATTCGAGTTGGCGGAAAATTTATTACCCCACCGACGATTAAATTCTGCGACAGCCCGTATATTCTGGTCTCGTTGCGTTTTCCTAATTAAAAAGGCATTTTGGATGACTCGCTGGACGTAGCGTTATCGTTCAGTTTGAAATTTCTGGGAACCGTCGGGGCTATCGACCAAATTCCTCTTATCTTTATAGTAACAATAAACGAACTAAAATAACATTTTATCGTGCACAATTAGTGATTCTCGTGGCGGTTAGTTCCACAAGGAGACTCTTTTATTTGTCTATCGTAAATCATAGCCACCCTTGTAGCATACTCATTATTATATTGATTAGCGTTTTTAACAAAGGATTTCGGAATATCTTTAAATGAAGTATTAAAAATAAATATAGGTAGTGTACCTATTCAAAGTAAATATTTGGGATGTTTTCTTTAGCATCTAATTAATAAAAAACAGAGTACAAATGATCGTATTTGATAAAACAGAATTTTCGTTTCATGTTCTGGACGATGAGATTCTCTACTTCCGTAATTTTCCCTAATATTCTTCGTCATAACTGTTCTTCATTTTCGGTTTTCCAGCCATTATTTGGCGCAAAAAGCTTCAATGTAGCGTGCCTGTGGAATATTTGGAAGGTTTTCATTTTTAGGTACTTTCTAACTAATCCTTGGTTATTCTGGCGTAGTGGCAGGAGGCTCAATCGGTCCAAAATATGATTCTATCGTTAGGAGTCGTGGAGGAGGGGGGGGGTAATAGAAGAAATCTGAGAAAACGGGAAAATGCCATAGTTAGTGCCAATATACAAAACAGAAAAGTTGTGAAAATGACGAAACAGTCGCTCTACCAAGCGTGGCGTAGAAGATACTAACAAAAACTATAAAAACATTTGGTAAAACATAAACAAGAGAATGCTAAGGCAGTTTTACAAACGGCAGATTAACAGCGAATAAACTCTTCAAAATTAAAATTATACAAGAAATACGCAAAAGAAAACATATTTCTATACACAATGTTACATCAATTTTTTTGTAAAGCGTAACATTAGCAACCACACCTCATAGTGTATGATAAACAACTAGGTCAAATAGAATGTCGAAAAGGAGTTGTAAGCGTAGAGACTACGTAATAGATGCACCTATTAGCTAGGAGCAAAAATAACCCCATAAATAGTAATCTAAAACATAAGGCCAACAAGTTCCGTAACTTACTGTGTGCTCCTTTGAACCACAAGGAGTGGATGAGCTGCCAAGAAAAACACGCTATAAGAAAATAACAAATACCCAAAGAAAAGAAAGAAACAACGGTTAGTACAATATTCTTATTCATAACTATGACAATAAAGTACGGAACGACATTAATAACACCGCAAGATATAAGTAAAGCTGGGTTAGTGAACGCAAAACCCTAAAAATAAATTGTCTAAGTACAGTAAAGTCAAGGCACAAATAGTACGTGGGGCCATATAAACAAAAGGTCTGACTTGATGAGAACGTACGGAACCGATCAAGCGAAGTAATAAAGGATCTCAATAAAAAAACCTCAATTACCACTGAAACTACAAATTAACTCGCAGATATGATGGTCAAAAAGGCCTCCTTGAACGCAACGCTTTCATACAAAAGGTTAATCATATCATCAGTCGTGTTTAACACACAATCTTCCTTATAATAGCTGAAGAACGCATATGAGTGTATAGTGAGATTAACCCGTTTACTATATCTGTTACAAATGTAAACGTAATACGGAATCGAAAGGCTTACATGACAAAAGAAATAAAAAACGGCGGGTGACGAGTAGTCAGTAAGGTTGATATAAATATCAACCAGGAAACGCCTGGCGAAAAAATCTCCCACGGGCGTAATCTGGGAAACTAGGAATTTCTCTTGAAATCGCGAGGTGTGTTGCTAGACACCCAGAAGGTTAAAATAATCGAACCGGGTGTCGAATTCTTCGTTGCACGAACCATTTCACTCGTCCGAGGAACACCGGTGCCTTGCGGACCCCTTGAAGCGGTAACATACGGTTACTAACACATTAACCAAATGAAGAAACCAAAACGAGAAGGGAAGTGAAAAAACTGGACAAAGGAGAAAAACGGAAAAAGCAGGAAAGGGTAAAAGGGCCTGAAAAAATCGATGGAACGTTAGCCCACGCTCGCAGATAAATAAATTCAGAGAGCTGCTATATTTTGTAGGACACAGATGGGAGGATGGAAACGCAAAACCAATCATAACAAATCTACCCACCATCGACGGTTTCGTCGGGCTTACAGAAAACCCCACATGAACACGTCATATAGCTTCCAAAATCAAAGTAACATTTTTTAAGATCTCCAAAAGCGCACCATTCATAAATCCAAATGCTACTAAAACTAATTAAATAGGCTGCCCAGTCAAAATAGCTGAATTGGTAAGAATGGCATTAAAAAAGACTATTAGAGACGACGATAGGCCTATAACCAGAATAATTACTATCGACAATCTTGTTTAACTTCGTTTTAGAAATGATCCGTATAAGAAAGAAGCCCGCGAAAATACTAAAAAGGCTAGTAATAGAAGCAACGAAGTAAGTTTAGAAATAATAGTGGAAAAGAACAGATGACATTGCGAACTAGTGGAAACCTTTATACACATACAATCCTGCGAAGTCAGTAGTTAACTAATGCTAAGGACGAAACTATTAGGCTCACTAATAAAAATAATAAAATATAAGGGCTGCCAAAAAATCTTTATAAAACAGTTATCCGATCCTTAGTGAGCTACGCAGGTAAGACCTGCAAAGAGTTGCTTTGGGAAAGGAAGGTACTGAGAGCGACATACAATGGCAAAAAACGAGAATGAATAAAAGTAGAGAACAAATATAGAACTAGAAGAACAATATAAAGAACCCCATCTAATAATATAAAAAATGGCTAGTATACATAACAAAAATAATAAAAAACAGAAACACGAAGAAAATGGTACTAGAAGAACTACAAGGACTAGTAGCAGAAGAAGACTCAAAAAAGGCTGCTGAAATATATTGAAGAACACCTCTGGACTGGAATATGTTGGCAAGAAGCAGATAGAAATTGAAAGAAACTATCAAGCCTGCAGTGCTTATGAATATATGTATATATAGGGTTGATCACCAAACGTGTAACCGCGGACAAGTTTTGATTGTAATTCAAATTACAACCTAGACTAACCCTTTTATTATTATACGAAACTAGATTGCAATAATCGCATGAACGCTGGCACATGACAACTGTCAGAGAATTTATTCCATAACGACGCTGTCATGTTCCAATCAGATCTAATTCTCCCCCCCCCCCCCCCTCACTCTTATGGCTCTGCAGTCCGTACTGGTTTCTGGTTTCCCTCATTTTTCCTTCTTCTCTACCTTTAGCATCTCTTTTCTATATAGTTTCTAGCTCTTAAAATTTCTTTTATGTCTTCCCATCTCATTCTTAGTCTTTGTCTGGGTCTTGCCGTATATTCTTCTGTTAATAAGATATCAATGATGAGGCTTTGAGATACCAGTGGCCTCCGTAAGTGTGTTTTCTGTACTTATCCGAACATTCTTTTTAATTAATATCTTTTTCTCAAATATGTTTATGTTCTTCGTTAATTTTTCTGTTAGTGTTCTTGTTTCGCCGCCGTAATTTACGAGAGGTGTAGTTTGATGTTATGGTGTATGGTTCTGGACTTGAATATTTGGAACAGCAAAGTATGTGCTGTTGGCTAGTATGATTCGCCTTCATATTTTTCGATCTTCACTACATTCGAGAGCTGCGAAGAATGGCCGCCAACTGAAAGGAATACCGGAAATGGGTCGAGGGTCCTACGCCCTAGGGCAAGTATATCAACTTAGAGAAAGAATAAAGAAGACTACCTTGCTGTGATATTTCTTCTCCAAGGTAGTAAATTATGTGACTGCTTCTAGTATATTGCCTTTTGTAGCATTCGCTGAGATATTGTTTGCTCTTGTTTGACGTATGATGTGTTCGACTTATGATGTTTATATCGTCCGTGTAGGCGACCAGCTAAATAGTTTTATTAATCACTACATTGGATAATTTCGGAGCCTTTACACTCTAATAATCTTAATCAAGATGAAGGTTTTTCCCTTCCCTCCATGTAGAATGCGCTAACTTTTAAACCCCGCCTACCTCCTTCCTCCCTCCGATCGTTAGAAGAGTTTCGCCTCTGGCATGGTTCACACGTTGAATTATCGTGATTTTCTATCGCTTCCCTTGCAAAAAAGTTTCGCCTTTGGAGTGGTTCACACGTTGAGTAATTATATTGTTTCTGTGTACACATCGATATCATTTTCCCAAGCATAATGTAGTACTTACCTAACAGTAAAGATCTGGTCGATGGTACATCTTCCCTTTTTGAAGCAACCTTGGTATTCACCTAGAATATTCCTTGCACAAAGCTGTAATCTTTGGGTTTGTATGTATGTGAATACCTTACAGGCAGTACATAAGAAAGGTATTTCACGATAAGTATTAGATTTGTTTCCTTCTTCCCAAATATTTTCAACAAGGTATGGATACTTTTGATAAGATATCCACTTACAGCTTTGGATATTTCTGAGGGTATACTATCGGTCCCCGGGGCCTTTCCATCTTTCAGGCAGCAATTGCGTTTTGAACCTTATCAATAATTGGTGGCGGTTCAACTGGGACTTCTGGTTGTTGGTTTTATTAGTTGTCTCTCATCTCCCTTTCTAGTTCTTTGTTTAATAGATACTGGAAATACTCTTAAATTTCTTCAGTGTCACTTGCCATCTTTTCGGTTGAGTCTCTACATAGTGTAGTGTGTTGTTATCTGATGCTGCGCCGGTTACAGTTTTTTCATGTTTAGGAGCTGGCTGTTTTCGTATTTCTATTTTGTCTCCACATTTTAAAAACTCCTCAGCGTTCTCCTTTAAAGGTTTCTTCTCGTGTTTGTCTAACTGTAAATTTTCTATGCGCTTCATTTACTTGTCAATACTTTCTCTACATTCATTGCCAAATCAGGTTTGTATTTTTTCTTTATCTGTCATTACTCATTACTTATTCAATTTCGTTCGTTTACCACCTATGGGGTCGTTCTGATATATTCTTCTGCTAGATTTCTAGTTATTCCTCATTTTAACTGAAATCTACCCAACCCTCGGCAGGGTCCTCCTATTGCTATCATGTCGAGAATGCTTGTGGCTGATCTCTTATTCATTAGTAGGTGGTCAATTTGATTACACGTAGACCCATCTGGCCAATTTTGGATGAAGAATGAAACATATTTGTACTTCCTATTCTTCTGATAGAAGTCCTGCTTATTTTTTCTTCAATAAAATGATACTTTTGGTATCCTTCTGAATTACAGACATTTCATTAACTTCATTCGTAGCAGTTCCTGATTTCACGCATTTACTGAAACTTTCGTGCTCATTTGGAAACGGTAACAGCTCACGGAACGTGTTTTCAAATGGTGCTGAAGGCCGTGGATAACGCTGCATTTACATTTTTACGGTATTCACCATATACTACAATAATATTGGCTGTTTCTCTGATATAACTTAAATTTTGCGATTTAAGTCATATTATTAGTCCTTAAATTTACAGCTGCCAGAACTAAAAATGAATATTGGGTATCTGCGTTGCCAGGATATGTGTACGTTGGGTTGCAGAATTCTAGTTAATAAGGGCATGTGTTTTAGCAATCGTAGAACTGCGGTATACTAGATAAGTTTTTTAAAGTGTTATGAGGTGATATATTGAAAAAGGTTTTAAATAATTTGATGACATTTTAGTGGGGTGATAGGGAGTTGGAGGGACATATTTGAACATATTTTTGACATTTATCTCCTCTCTCTGTGTTGAGGGGTGGGGGGTAACTTTGGAATTTTAAATTTGATGATGTAATTTTGTTTATAAAATTTGAATCTACGTAAAAGACTATGTATGCGTACAATTTTTTTTATTTGGTTATGGTTACGGATGTATGATTTATTAGGTTATAATTAAAAAAATATTTACCACTTACTTTCAACTTATTTATCGTCTGTCATCCTTGGGAATTTGTTCAAAATGTCCCCCTTCAACTTCCAAACACTTTCTCGGCCTTTTTCTAAATGAATTTTGTACCCGCTGTAAAATTGAGGCGCCACTAATAATCAGGCAAAGCGAATTTGGTCAAGAGCAAAAAAAGAATTTTGTACATTTTTTACGTAGATTCGAATTTTATAAAGAAAAGTACATCATCCAATTTAAAATTCCAAAGTTACCCCGCACCCCTCAAAACAGAGAGAGGGGGTAAATGCCCAAAATATATGTAACATATCCCCCATCTCCCTACTACCTCACCAAAATTTCATCAACATATTTTAAACCGTTTTCGAGATATCGCCTTGTAACACTTAAAAAAACTTACCTTAGATGTCCAACTATATTATATAGGGTGCTTCGAATTTTAATTGGTACACAATAACTTTACATACTTTTGACAAATAAGATATGAGATGCCAAATGACATGCCAATTGATTGTTTTCAACGGCAACGATGCTAGGTTATTTAATACAAATCCACAGCCAACGATTGTTTCCAGAAACTTTTTACATAGATTATTAACGTTGTCTTTAAAGTACATTTCCTCATAACGGCTTTACGGCTGCGGACGGGTGGGCATGAATGCGAAGAATTGTTCCAATAAGATAAATCCTGAGGCAGCAACCGCGTGAAATGGCGCACGAGACGATATTTTATTCGGGGGTCGAAGCGGCTATTTCGTAATTCCGCATTGTAATATAAGCCCGCTGTACGAGTTCAATGTAGCGCGGCAGAACTCGTATTGGTTTTGGTGGTCCCTAAACACGGCCATAACTAATATGCAATCACGAAACCCGCATAATATGTTCGAAAAGCCCCGCTGATGGGACGCGACGGTCCCAAAACCACTTTATTGGATTCCGTTTGGGAATTACTCGGAAAAAGTCGTATGTCATTGAGTTAAATCAGAATTTGTATCAGACTTACATTGGATTTATATATTGGATTTTGAGGTTTATTTGAGCGAGTCATGTTACGCACATCTATCATGCGAGGGGGCCCGCGGTTGGGAACCGCTGGCTCGGGCTTTTTCACGCTCGCTGCGAGGCACCGCACCGAAACCAACTGAAATTAGAATCATTGATTGTAATCAGCCTACTCGATTGATACAATATATTTGTGCGATTTTACGCTAATGCTGCTTTGGGGGCGTTTAATCAGCGGATTTTGCACCAGCCCAGCAGGCTGCTCCGCGTTCGAAATGCTCCCAACATATTACTTTCCCCTGCTTGCTGCAAATATTGCCCGCTATATCTTGATTGGAAATGAAATATGCAACGAAATAGCCCAGCAAAGGTTCTCCATAAATCGAAATAGTAATTGAAAGTCTTTGGTTCTGGACTAATTATTAAATGATTAGATTAGACAGCACTCAAACTGTTTCTTTATAATAGGGGCGGCCAGAGGCCAGCTTCGTTGTAATGATCGACTTTTTATGTGATAGCTACCAGTCAGAAGATATTTTTAAAAGATTAACAAAACTGTATTAAACAACAACAAAATGTGACAATTAACATTTTGAAATTAAAAAAAATATAACTTATGTTTAGTTAAACTGACAGCAAAACGTCTATTAAAGAAAAGTTTGTATCTTACTGTCTTCAACCACATTTCTACAACGAGATATACCGCGTGACAATGACACCAGTTCTGTGCCTATAACTCATTTATGTAGGAACTGATTTGTATGAAATTCTGGATTGACAGATATATAGATATACCCAGAATGGCCGACTTCTGGATTTACCGGAAATGACATTAACTACGATTTTTTTAAATATATTGCCTTGTAATTTTTATGTGCTTCGAAATCTACGATGCAAATTATATCCAACAGTATTACCAAATTTACATTTTTTTTTTAAATCTTTTAAGTTAACTCGTTATGGTAGCTATTTCACCAATTAGGTCAATATTTTTTTTATGAAAGCTAAAATTCGCTAAACGTGTTTTTAAAGAAAAGCAGTTTTTAATGACACCTGCTAAAAGCCATCTTGCCATTAGATAACAAATTCAATTACCAACCTATTAATCATAGTACTTTACACTTTTTGCAAACCGGCATTCTATGGTAAAAAACTAAATTCCAAGAAATTTTTATTAAAAAAATGGAAATTTTGCAACGCTGTTGTATGTAATAAACTGAAAAAAAATCAAAGCATAAGACATTTTCGGTGAAACCGGAAGTCGATCATTTTAAATATGTCCCTTAGTCAATCCAAAATTATATCTAATCTCCATGTGCCAAATTTCATATAAATCAGTTCATAAATAAAGGAGATATATGCTTGGTCCTAGTCTCATTCTCAACCAGTATACGTCGACAAGAACAATATAAAGAAACTACGAATTAAATATCAAAAAATTAACATTATTATTTGTAGTATTTGAACAAATACGAAAGTATTCTAATATACGTAAAATTTTATTTTATATTACAATGCAGTAAAGTATGAAAACGGTTTTCCTATAAACATAAAAACGCAATAATTTGCATTGTACATAGAGCTGAGCAGTAATTAATTACTTTGTAATTAAATTACTAATCGAATGTATTTGTCTTGGAATTAAATTACTGTTCAAAATACAGTAATTGTAATTGGTAATTGCCAATTTTGTTAAAAAGTACTGTACAATTGCTTTTTGAAAGTAATTAATTGCTCTAAAGTAATTGAAATTACTCGCGGTAATTGAATTACTTTCTCGTCAATTACTAAATTACTGACCTCTATTAAATCTCCAGAACGCAAAAAAATAAGAGAAGGCCTTATTAAATTACATGTTAAGCAAATCGCAATTGGGGATTCCTGGAGCAATATTAAGTAGAATTTATGATTTCCTCTAACTAGTCGGATAACAGCTAGCTTTTTGCTAGGACAAAAGATATTTGGTGTAGGCGCCCAGGCGCGTATGTTAGTAAATTAGACGTGCGTCGTGCATGTCTTGTCTCTTGTGTATTGTAGACTGTGCAGGATGTAGACCGCTGTTACTTGCTAATAATTATGTGTCAGAAGAGAAAAATATATTTGTAGTATTAGAGAGTAAAGTACGCTAAAAATATAATTCAATTTTTTCCATAACAATTGACGATAGCTACCTTCATAATAATTATTAATTTCTTCCAATTTGCGATCAGAGCTGGGCAAAATATTTTTAAAAAGTAATTAATTCCTAATTACCAATTACCGCCCAATGAAGTAATTGAATTACCAGAGATTTCAATTGCTAAAATGAAATTAGGACTTCAATTATCAAGCACTTCGTAATTGGAATTGCACTACATAAAATACTTTTTCAATTACTTTCAATATAAATTATTACTCTACAAGTATATTTGTATTTAGTAGTATTTAGATAGGTACTAGTATATCGATTGAAGCAAGCAAATTGAAATTAATGAATAATATTTTTACTTTATTGTAGCCTGTAGTGCTTACAGAAAATATATTTTCCCTTTTTACACAATAATTTTTAGTAAGGTACACTGCTAAATAAAACATAACATATGCACATGCCATCTAAAAACACGCGCGTCTGCACCAAATATTTGTCTCTTTGCTCATGCACACCTTCTTCGAATTACAAATGTTGCACAAAATTAGCTGTTGTCCTATTAGCCATAAAAAATCATAAATTATACTTTTATTGTTCCATGAATACCCAATTGCAATTTGCTTAGCGTGGCATTATCTTATGTTTCGTATTCTGGAGATTTAATTTAGTAATTGAATCACCAGAAAGTAATTCACTTACCGTGAGTAATTTCAATTACCACAAGTAACTCAAATACTTCTGAGTAATTAAATTACTCTGAAGTAATTGAGTAATTCAAGGTAGGAATTATTTCCTTTCAAAAAGTAATTTTCAAGTACTTTTTAACAAAACTGGCAATTACCAAATACAATTAGCGTGTTTTTGAAAGTAATTCAATTCCAAGATAACGCAACAAAAATGAATTTAGTTAATAATTTAATTAAAAAGTAATTAATTCCTGTCCAGCTCTGTTTGCAATGTACTAGCTCATGGTATCTAAATACTATTAAATACAAATAGACGACAACAATCTCCAGTCAAAGTAATTGAAAAAGTAGTTTATGTTGTGCAATTGCAATTATTAGGTAATTGATAATTGAACTACTATTTCATTTAAGTAATTGAATTTCTCGTAATTTAATTACTTCATCGGGCTTTAATTGGTATTTGGTAATTAATTACCTTTTCGAAGTAATTTAACCAGCTCTGATTGTACGTTGGCAAAAAAGTATATATTTTTTTTAGAAATGTCCTAATTGAACTCATTTTATTAAACATTTCTTATACCAGGAGACTCTATTGAACTCTTTTTTATTCTATCAACTAAACCAATCAATATTCAAACTGGTGGATTAATCTAGGTGAAAATTTTCACTTACATAGATCTGTCTGTCGATTTATTTTACCGTGTTGTGATCATTCTGGTTGAAACAAAGTTTGATTTTGCCTAACAGAAGGTTCCACTTTAAGTATGTAAATGCAAAATAATAATATATACATTTATTACACTTTCAAATGTAATATTCTTAGGTTTTGCGTCTTTGTGCTTTTCAATAAGATACTTCTCTTTTTCACTTTTCAAGGTTTCTTCTTCTAGGATGTAGTTACATTAATTAATTGTATACATTAACATTACATTTTAGTTTTAATGTGCCACTTATTGATGTCATTTTTATTTGCAGTGCTCTAGAATGTTAGTCGATCGCTCCCACAATTTTCATTTTTCACACTTGTGCAGTACCACCTTGTACCTCTTAGATCAGCCATTTGTAAACACAGTTTTCGAAAGTTTTCTCATTTAGAATAAAAATCGTGTCTATAGTCGACTTGAATATCAGTTAAACGAACTGAAACTCTAAAGATTATCTGTGTTAATTCTCTTAAACAAGGTAATGGGCTAATCTTCGTGTTCAGTCGCAATTATCGGAATGCCATAAACTACGCCACGTCCCGTTCTCTTTCAAGTTATCATCATTTGTGCAGGTAACAGTTGTGGACTACAACAGCATTACATTTACTTTACCTGCAAAATTTTAAATGTTCCTTCAACTGCTTCTCAAGTTGACTATACAATCGGCATGTAGATAGCGATCAGTGTGAGAGGGTTTGCCATATCCAAAATGACCAAAATTTTCATTTGGTTGGCGAGAATCATATATATCTAAGAAAGGAAGAAAGCCGTTACTTTCTATCTCCATGCTGACTATTGGGATGGTCTAAAAAGACGAGTAAAGTGTATTTACTATGTGGCCTAGTTATAACGGTATCGTCAACATATTCGAACCAGATCTTGGGTTTCAATTTCGAAGATTTCAGAGCTACGGTTTCGAAAGCTTCCATAAAATAGTGACAACGACAGGTGAAAGAGGCAATAGTGAAGCAGTAATAGGAAACACTAAAAACTATCGCAGTAGATAATTTGAACCTGCAACTCCCGGAATGCGATTGCTGGTCAGACACTTTATTGGCTTGACCAATGGGAAGCTTTCTAAGACACGAGGAGTACGGTGATGATCATATTTTTTCAATGCAATAGTAGAAAATAGACTTGGATCCAAGCAGGTGATGATATGAAAAGCAAAATGTACGAAATGCTGTCAAATAAAAAACATACTATAAACTCATTGACAAGCAGTAGACTTGTCCATGGCAAGTCCCAGTTAACGCAAAAGAAGAATGGAACCCAATCAGAGGTGTAGTTAAAGATGAATTTCTAGAAGGAATAGAACACAACGGAAAATGAAAAATCTTTAAATTTCATGTACTATGCAAGACAAAAAAAAACTGGTATAGTAAGTATGGTCTGTTGTGAATGTGACTGCTTTAATATGTACAGTTGCTAGGTATTTCTAACTAAAACGTCAAATTGTTTAGACGTTGCTATGGATATAATAAACGTAATTGTTCAAAGCCTCGTTTTAGCTAATCAAATTATGCTAAAATCTCTATCAAGACTTGTACCACTTTTTTTTGTCTTGCATAGTACATGCAGCTAGTAACTGCCATGACAGGTGCCATTTTGAAATCGACTAACAAGGGTAAGAAACAATCTCGTCGGATCAGTGAAGGAACAAAACAACTTCTGCAAGAAATACGACAACTTGCAATCAAATAGAAAGCAATGGACAGTATCAAAACGAAAAAGTAGTACAAACCATACTAGAAAACAAAACCTGAAAGTATTGAAAACAAACTTGAATAATCGGTATGACGAAATAATAAAACTCAAACAAGTGTATGGAATCATAAAGACAGGTGGGTTAAAAGTGAAGTCGATCATTGAAGATTACTTCACAGAACTGTACAGTTCAAAACAACGTCACCATCAGCAGGTTACTAACAATCAAGAATAGTATTGGTTAACAAAGGACTCGCCGGAATAGATATATGGAAACCGAAATGGTTAAAGAAGTGGGAAATATTAAAAGATTAAAACTGATGTACAACTGTTGTCTGGAAAATGGAAAAATGCATTGTGGCGCCGCGGTAGTCTGCCTATATAAAGAAGGCGACAAGCACAAATCGGACGACTAACGCCCTATAAGGCCATCTTCAAATAGTGAAAACATTTGAATATAAATTCCCTTTGGATCTGGCATTAATAGACTGCAAAAGTGCCTTTGACTCTGTGGTAATTTGGGAAATACTGAAATCTGTGGAAACTAATAGAATTGACCATAGATATGCTAAATTGATACAATACATATACGGCAATAGAATTATGTATGTAAAACTAAACAAGAACACCAAATTTATGAACATCAATTAAGGAATCGGACAGGAGGGGGGGGGGGTACGATATCTCCACAATTATTTATTCTAACTTTCGAAGAGAATCGACTGGGATGAAAGAGGACTAAATACCAATGGACAACTAGAGCAACAGATAGAACAAAATGGTACACAATGTATAATATTTTGCTCAATATGCACTGTGAAGCAGCATTTTAAGTGATAATAGTCGTAAACTATAGGTTGAAATGTCAATTCACATATGCTAATTCCACGACCATTTTCCCTAAGCTCTTCTACGGCGCCCTCCCCCCCCCCCCCACCTCTCGGAACCGCATTTCATCAGGGGGTGTGGACGTCACTTAAATTATCATGCCTTACCTAAGTGAAAACCGGAGCGCCCCGACCGGGTGTCGAACTCTCTACCGAGCGCTCCACGACCTAATGAATATCAGTTGCATCCACTTCAATCCCAATTTTAGCCAGATGGTTTACAGTAAAAAACTGCATTTATTACATTGAACCTAACTTTTATAGAATTATATTACACTTTTTCGTATTATTTATAACAAATGCATTTCTGTTTGTAAAAGAAATTGCTTGTTTCAATTAGTATACGCGGTTTCTGACCATGAGATACTGATAAATTTTGCCGGATTGATGAGGTATAACAAGTTTCATAAAACGGACGGAAAAAAATTGGTTACCCCCATTCACACTAATCTAAAGCTGCTTTTTATAAGCAATTTAGCGGTAGACCTTTTTATTTCATTTAGGAAAATTCTATAAAGCAGTTTCGCTTTAATTGCAACACTTAGGAATGTGTACAACATTTCATATTGAGCTTTTCTCTAAAATTACAACTAATAATGAGTAATTCGTATTAATACCGTATAGGAAACATTTTCTTTTCCTTTTAAAACATTCTGCTCCAAATAATCACATTTTCATGCACCTTTTAACACTTGAGCAATATTTTTAACTGCACAAAAAGCTTCCTTAAACAGGCATTGTATTCCGTCATTCTGTATTGTTACATGATTCGATCTAAATATAAAAATATGAGTATCTGGTAAACTGCTTTCTCAGATATTTTCCCACTCGAAGCAGTCTGTTAATATTCTGAAAATATAATAATAACAACAAGGCATTCGTGATGTAGAACTTAGAATTTTTTGGCAGGCCGCGTCTTGCCAGTTATAAAAACCATCATGCTGAAAGGAAAAACATGCGGTTTTTGTCCTTTGTGTTTATATCGCCTCTCTGGCTTACTTATCTGCCAACACGATTTTTCTTTTTATACACATTCGCTATAACTAAGGATTGTTGATATCAACGAGCATGGCAACGGTAGATTGTTATGTCTCAATGAGTCTTAAAAAAACCCCGTGGAGGTTTCATAAAATCTTGTGGTAGAAAACCAGTATCATTGTAATTTCATAATATCTAAACCCGTGATACTGAATCTGTAAGCCTTAGAAAAAACTATCGGCATGAAACTATGGTTGTCTTGCGACGCCATATTTGTCGCTAATAAAATTTATTATTGACAATCGCAGTATCCCCCAAAAAGCATAATTTTATTGGACAATGACTGTAAAAAAGTGTATTCAGCATTCGTCATTAACACAAATACAAATTTTCCTACTCTTTATTTAAAATATGGCTCCTGCAATATGTACTTTCACATTTCTAAGTAAGAAAAGCTACAATAGACGTATTACCATTATGTTAACTATTTAAAATTCAATATAATTATTCATGGGACGTTTCTGTTACCAAACAGCGTGTCCCTTTTTTCATGTAAGACTATAAAATTATAAGAAATATCACATATAAGCAATCAAATATAAATAGGACGGAAAAATTGACGAAGCGTTTCAAAATAAATGGAAGTTCGAATATGTCAATACTTGTATTCAGAAATAACATATCTAGGAAAAGTTTTTATGAGTAATATTTTCACTAGTAGAGCTTTCCAGAAACCCAGTCCAATAGCAAAACTTATTGTTTAGTAAATCTCGCAAAATGTTTCTGTAAAATAGTCATGGACCTTGTTCCTAACCATAAATCTATCAAATGTTAATAGTGCTTCTCATTATCTATATTTAACAACATTCTTTTTATCATATTCCTTTATATATTTCTACAAGATGTGACAAACACCCATAAAGCTAGTTAGTAATAAAATTTCTAACAAATTCGGCAGTTAAACCAAATCTAATCATGTAACGCCACTTTCAATTCTAATCACACTTTTTACATCGTTGTTTACTATGTTTAACACACCAATTAGATAATTATGGCTGCGATAACCTTTAGCTAATAATAGTTAATAGCTACAGTATCTGCTCCCTGCAGGCGTTCACTTCAAGAGTTGTTTCAGTGTAAGAGATGTAAGATTTTCCATGTGAGAAGCAAGACTGATGGCTGTTTTCTAAACCACTGGCTGTAGCAAAGCGGAAGATGGTGGGAAGGATGACTGAGGAACTGGAAATGATGGAGATAAGGTTATTTGGTTTAAATTATTAACCAATCAAATAGCATTGCGGAAATAAGCAGAGCCCCTTTCCTTTATACAACTTTAATTGTGCATGTAAACAGTACGTACACACTTTCTGCTTAGAAAATGTACGTTTAGAATAATGGGCATGGTTAATATACACAAAACATTTTCGCTGCATTTGTCTAGATGTTATTTTGTCATCTTTGAATCGCCTTGAACCTATACTTAAATTTGTATTGGCATTTGCATAAATGTTTATAAAAGTAATAAATAGTTTCTAACTAGCATCATTAATAGACAATGGACTCAGTTGCTTGTAACTGTACTAGCATCTGCTATTCATATACTATAAAACTTCAAAATGAGACCTTGGGTAAACATGTGATTTCTGAAACTTCGGCGTTTAATTATTCTAGGCTCATGTCTGTTCAAAGCTTCCAAGCGTAGGTTGCCTGAAAGCCCCTGCCTACTCATAATTGGTTTCAAATATCACACTGTGCATCAACTCATTTTTTTTAGAGCTAAGCAGCAACCCAGCTAAAGTTTAAAGGATTAGATAAATACAGCGGAAACACATTTGTGTACATGGGAGTTTTTAAATGATTAATTTTTATAATTCTTTTTAAATTTTATAAATTTTTATAGTGGAACAAATCTGTAAATTGTAAAGGGCGATTATTGGATATTATTCAAACTACCTTTTACCACACTTATGTTGGGTTTATTTTAAAAACAATATGTTACACTGAGTTTATAATTTGTAACTGTTGCGGCTTACTGTACTTATTGTAAATTTTCTTAATCTTTGTTTTTAGGTCGAGCAGCAATATCTCGGCTCAATTTGTAATTGTAAATACATGGCTATGTGTACGCAGCGCCTCCAATAAAAGACCGGGTAGGTCACGCTGGATTAGAAAAAAAAAAAACAATAAACTAGCGTAGACATTGAACTTAAAAATTAAAAATTAATGACACACAAGTTCAGCACATTATTATTAATTTTAATACAGTTTTAACTGTGAACGTTCTCAATGTGAGTTAGCGTAGGATACAATTGCTATTACAAGAGGGTTTGACCTGGAAATCTTGCTCACATAACTTACTCCAACGCTAACCACCTTAAACAACCCCCCAACATTATTCCAACTCTTCAGTAACTACCAAAAATATTAACTTGGTCCGTTTATTTGTTTCGAAAGTTATGAAACACGAATAATATACAATATGGGCATATTTTTAATAAATCTTCACAATTGAATGTTAACTACTATTACATTTGTAATTAATTTATTATCTAAATAGGTTTATATCAGTTACTATACCATGCAATTAAACAAAAAATAAATAAACGAAACCTATTATATAATATATAATTGCATGGAATAATAACTTATGGAAACGTATACCATTAATTAATAGATTAACTACAATTGTGACAAGAAACTTAAAGTATTCATGTAGTGTCGTCACAGACGCGGTCGTTGCATTTGCGATTGTAGTGAGCGTTGCATATGCAGTTAACGCCAACATTTTTAAGTATATCTTAGAATTACTCCTGCAGAAGAATCATTTGCGGTCAGCTGTGTTTACCATGGTTGTTAAAATGTATTCTTACAGTCCAGTTCCATAGATTAATGATATTTTAATTTTTTTTTGTTAAACAAATGCAATGGTACGTCAATATTGCAAAATTATTTTGATTGATAAATAAATGCCATAATATAATCAAAAATTAAATTCATAATAGTTGACCATGATGACTAATATTACTGCAGAAATAAATTTTAATATTTATAAATTAATTTTGGCACCTGAATATCAAATTTTACGTTTCCCTTTTACGTATTACTCTTTATATAATGACAAACACAAAAATATATGTGCTTTTTAAAATTAAGTGATTATGTGATGAGTTGATACAAATATGATATGCTTTCTATAAATCTAGGTTGCAATATAATTTGTTTTAAATATTTCCTTATAAATTTTACTTTGGACCAAACAGTTATGGATAATATTAATATTAATTTACAACATTTCCAGTGTCACACCTGGATAAAGTATGAGGGGACGTTTTAGCAATAATTACAAAAACAGTTGACGGCAACTGAGATTCCTGTAAGAATAGATTTTAGAAAGCTCTAAAAATATTTTTCTCGGACCGCAAATGCAACGACCGCAAGTGCGATGATTTCATGCGTGTTACATAACTTCTGAGATAACTAAATGGTAAGGTTAGGTCAATTAAGGCAAGACTTGGGTACGTATGTGTATTAAATATATTATTAGTAAGAGTGTCTACTGCAATATAGTTTAAATTGCTGTTAATGTTTCTATAACCATAACATCTAAACTATGTTTCCGTAATTAATGAGTAATAACATTTCAATGTCCTTAGAAACCACGAGTAAATTTTTGTGCTTTAAATTTGTTATCTTGATATAGTGGGTTCATTAGTCGGTTGAGTCGAATTTTAGAGATATTTGACTCAGAGAGGTTTTCGATATGAGGGAATTTCAATACTTCGTACACTTCGTGTCGAAGTAACAATAATTTCACTTAATACATAAAGAAATAAAGTTTACTAATGCTGCATATCATTCCGTTTATTCTGTTAGCGATTGCAGGATATTAAAGCTTTATTTACATAAATACAAAAGTAGGTTCGTAACTGAGTCATAACTGTATCTGTACGGTAATATTTTTTTACTGTACTTGGCAACCATTACCATACTGAAACAACTGTATCTGTACGGTAATATTCCTTTACTGGACATGGCAACCATTAGCATACTGGAACCCATAAACTATTGAACAAACCACGCTCTACGAGGTCGGGTTTCAAACCGAGATGACATCTCCGGCAGTTATTGTGCTCATATAATTCCGTTAATAGCTATAACGTAATAACTCTCTCTTTGAAATTTTGATTTCCTCAATCTTGCTTCTTCCAGCTGATTAAACGTATCGGAATTCTAAATTAGTCAAAATTATATAGATTGAAAATTAAAAGTTCAATTAAGCATTTTTACTGGCACATACAGTCATCAACAATAATCAGACTGGGTATCTTTTTTAATTTTTAATTTATTTATTATACCAGATCGGCACATTATGGCCATACACAGTAAGATTAAATTAAGTTTTAATGACATACATAACTAAACATATAAAATATTGATAAAAGACTTAGTTAAAAAACACTAAACAGATATTCTACAAATTAGTCGCTGTCACTTAAAAGAACGTCCTGTGGTAGTCTTGGTTTTAAGCGAGGTTTTATGGTACGCTGTCCAAGCATGTGATCAGTAGCAAGTCCTTAGGTTATCCAAGAATCTTTTGGTGGTGGTTTTTATAAAGTCCTGGTTATGAGCTATGTTCAATTCATGGTGTAGTTGGTCGTTACGTATAAACCATGCTGCATTTGTTGTCATTCTGAGAACTTTGTTTTGTAACACCTGTAATTTGTTTATGTATGCTTTCGACGCAGTTCCCCATACTACACAGGCATACATGAGCGCCGATCGCAGAATAGATTTGTATATTAGCATGGCACACTCAAGTTTCAGGGGAGTGCTTTTATTTAATATTGGATATAAGAGTCTCATCTTGTGTGACAGTCATTTATTTTAGTGTTAATGTGAATTTTTCCATGTCAGTTTTTGGTCCAAGTGGACCCCCAGATATTTCACGGCTCCGTCTTTTGGGTTCCACGGGATTGGATATCCATTTATAACAATGGGAGTTGGATTATTGTATTTTCTAAGCGTGAAAATGTTGGCAATAATTTTTGTTGGATTTAAAGTAATGTTCCAGCTGTTGAACCAAGTTTGCAGTTGGTCTGTTTCTTTTTAAAGTGTTAGTATTGCGCCGTTTAAGTCGCGATCTTGAGTAATTATGGCCGTGTCATCAGCGTGCATAAATATATTAAACAGTAGGTCCAAGTCTGGATCCTTTAGGAACCCCTGCGTTGATGTTCTTGGTTTCTGATACGGATGCATTAACTTTGCTTGCAAATGTTCTTCCAGTAAGAAAGGTTGAAGTTATGTTGGGGATCATTTTGTAAAGGAGGCCATTGTGCCAGACTCGGTCAAAAGCCTGAGCTATATCTAGGAATAAAACGGTAGTATATTGTTTGTTTTCAAAGCCTTTAGCGATAGTTTCATTGATTCTGAAAAGCTGGTGTATTGTGGAATATTTGAGTCTGAAGCCAAACTGGAATGGTGGTAGTATCGACTGCTGGGATATATAATTATTGAGACGGTTGTAGATAATTTTTTCGAGTAGTTTTGCTAGTGTGCATAAGAGACTTATTGGGCGATACGAGATTGGGTTGTTTTTGCATTTTCCAGGTTTGTGGAAGTGCATTACATGTGCATGTTTCCATTTCTTTGGAAAATATCCAATGGATAAACATGCATTGAAAAGAGAGGTGAGGTATGATACGCATTTTGGTGTGATGTTTTTAAGAATTATGTTTGTTATCATATCTGGGCCGGGAGCTTTTTTGTTTGGTTGGAGCTGGATTAGAGAATCAACATCTTCTGGAGTTATTGTTTGAACATTTGTTGCATTTGACGGGGGGAGGGGGTGTTGAGTTACAGTTTCATCAATAGAGTTATTGAAATCTATGTTTTCGTTGCTGGTTTTAACTGTTAATACTTGTTCAAGGTGGTTGCTTAGGGCCTCGCATTTCTCTTGGTCGGTAGAATATAGGGAGTTGTTTGCTTTTAGAGTAGGTATCGTTTGCCTCTGGTTGGTCATACGTTTGACCACTCTCCACATGGTTGGATCTGCCGTTCCTAGTTCAGCTATGAATCGCTTGTAAGATGAGATTTTGTAATTTTCAATTTCCCATTTTACTTGTCGCGTTAATTGGGTAAGGGCTAATTTGTGTCGTGGTTCCCGGGTTCGTTGCCACTGTCTTCTGATCTGGTGTTTTTGCCGTATTAAATTTTGAATCATAATTGGTAGTATTTGATGATTTACTACTTTATGATGGGTTTTATAAGTAGCTATTCGGGCTGCTCTTTGGATCGCTATTGTAAGATGATTTATTGCCTGATCTATACACTATATGGGAATAAAAATCAGACACAATTCGTGAATCACCCTGTATATAACTGATTATAATTCCAACTCTAACAATTACAATATTTTTTTTACCAAGATTGAAAATTTTGGGGAATTGGAAAGAAAAATACCTAATATTTTAATTACATTTGAATGAGAACTACCATTTCATGTAAAAGGCATTTTATTATTAATTTTTAAATGTCCGAAGAAGCTGGTTTTGCCAGCAAAACGTTACAGTTTTTAATAAACATTTTAATGTGTTAAATTGACTAATACTAGTTTCTTTTTGGAAAATTTACTTTTCAAAATGCATTTTAGTAACTAACTTAAAAAACGGCTTTAGCTTATTAATCTCCAAACTCAACATTAAATACTAAAACAGCTATAATTTCTATTTTTTTTAATAATTACCTGTAAACTCATTTACCTTGCGGTGTAAAGGCTGGTGCCTTTTACGCGTGCATCGGGAGATACAATACTCAACTAGCCCCGATTTCGGGTTACAGAGTTGGGGCGCGCTTTTTGTGCTTGCGCAACAACCATTGTGTGCGGTATGTGTCTTCGTGATGTGTTTACCTTGTTACTCTATCTCTTAGGTCTGTGGTTTTGAGTAGAGCGCAGTCAATTTGGTGCCCAACTGTGAATGGTCTCACCGAGCTCGATTCCAATCGCCAAGGCTGCGGAAAAAATTCGGCCCCCGCGGGATTCGAACCGATGACTTGCTTAATGCAAGCCTAGCTCTTTTCCAACTGCGCTACGCGGCTTCTATAAAGCATTAGTATACATTTTTAGACCTACTTCTGTTTACTAAATATTTAACTTCGGTGTTAACATTGCTTCAACCATTCATGCATGATCTGCTACAGCCACTACCAGGTTAACACTGTTCCAACTATATTTTATGTGAAACGTATTATGCATAACCAAAATATAATAACTGTATTCTTAGAATACCCCTAGCGCTCTAAAGAGTTAAAGTGAAGAAATATCAAGATTTCTAGAATCAAGTAAAAAAAGCGTTGAGATTTTTCCAAGGCAAGAAACTATGCATTTCTTGTCTAGAAAATCACGACAACCCTGTTTATCGCATCACCATAAACATCTTACAAGAGATAACACTACAACTGTGTTACTCAATAGATAAACAATGTAATAAAGTGCTCAAATTTGTACTTGCATACACATCGTATAGAAATGCCGAAGTATAGTTGAACTTCCAAAAACAAAAAAACGTATTAGTTATTTGA
Source organism: Agriotes lineatus (assembly GCA_940337035.1). Taxonomy (NCBI): domain Eukaryota; kingdom Metazoa; phylum Arthropoda; class Insecta; order Coleoptera; family Elateridae; genus Agriotes; species Agriotes lineatus. The sequence continues at coordinate 31,649,502 of OW679197.1, read as the reverse complement.
GCTGCTAAGATTATGTTAAATAATGAAACAATTATGTTTATTTCAGGTAGTTAAGGTATAACTAAGCTGATTGGGCATTTTTTAATACCATTTTGAAAATGCAACACTCATTCAATTTTATTTTTGATTTATTTTCTAGTTTTGAGGCTGCTAGAAGCTAATCAGCTTGAAAAACTAAAAGTGTTTTGAGCTTTAATTTAAAAAACATTAATTTCCAGCTGATTTCTTTTCAGTTTTTTTCGATTTTTTTAAGTATTTTCGTGTTGTTTATAGCGATTTTTAGAGTAAAAGTTATTGAATTCATAATGTTTATTTAGTGTATTTCCATATGAGTCTTAAGTACATTTATTAAAAAGCTGAGGTCACGCTTTATACATTCATGTAATTGGGCGTATGCGGATGGCAATAAAAAATCTGCTCTGTATCCTGTCTCCGCTATTATTGCATCGGAATCCCGTATAATGCCCGAGAAAACAAAGCCAAGAAAGCAAAAGCGAGAATAAACATTTGCTCGCTCCATAAAAGAATCGTATATTGTGTATTCAGACCGGGCGCGCCCGGAGTCTCCAAAGTTACTCCAAATTGTAATTTATTTTAGCGCTTGAGGTAAAACTCGAAATAAATATAAACAGAAACGTTTCCAAAAATCAAATTCCGTTTCCGTTCGTTGCAGGCTCGCCCCTGGGCTGCAGCAAACCCAGTTATCGCAGCAGATTCCGGCCAGTGGCAACTCGTTGCAGGGGGGGTCGCACTGCCAGCAGCAGTCGCCGCTCGTCATGCCGGTCTTCCCGCTGCGTCCGGCCCCCACGTCGCACCCACCCCATTACTCACCCTACTCCCCGTCCAGGTTCCACATAGACAAGAGATGCCAGAACCGCTGCACGTGGAAGTGCTTCAGCATCGTCCTCATCCTGGTCGCCGTCGTCCTCACGGCCATGCTAGCCTACTTCGCAGGTAAGTCCTTATACAGGGGGATATTCGTAAGTAGTTAGCCTAACATAGAAAGTATAACTGTGTTTGAAAATTATATTTTATTTGTTCAATATAGTCACTTCGTAACTCGGAGGACACGTTAAGCCGTCAGTCCTGGTTGTCATTTAGACAGTTAGATTACATCAGAAGTGCTAGTAAAACTTAGAAGCTCTGCCGCCAGACTTTCCACCACGCGCCATAATATATATTATTATTATTATCTGTTGTGCAGTAATACTAAGCTTTTTAAAAAATCGTTTTGTTGCTTACACAGATCTGTGAGCTAGGGCGTCGTACTGCAAAGCAGTACAACTTTGAAGTTTATCTCTATGTTTCTCGATAATTTTACTCTATAACTTGGTTAGTAGGGTGCAGTAGAGCTATTCTGTTACCATTTCTCTTGGCAATATGTGAAGATGGTCCCCTCCATATCCCAAAACATAGCTGTAAGCACTTTTGAACCTCAAAACTGTTAGGACGCGCTAAACCACAATGTTTCCTTTTCATCAACTGTTCGATTTCTGAACCATAGTGATGAACCCATGTTTCGTCCATGGTTATAGTCCTATTCAAAAGCCACTAAAATTAAAAAAAAAACAACCTCAATTCATTTTGAAACTCGTTACTCGCAGTCGCTTTTGGTAAGAAATAGAACATTTTGATACCCACTTTCCACACTTTGTTGAAACTCGTTTATATAAGATATTAAAATGTCAGCAATATTATGTTGAAGGCCAATTCCATGATGTATCGACGTTTGCTGAAGATATCGCAGAAGTGGGTCTTCAGCACCTGTGTTCACCTTAGAAAATCTTTTTCTTTTAAAGAATTCAACCCAGTTCTTTATAGTGACATACAAATGACACTAATGCTTTAATGTATTCAGCATAGTGCCTTAAATTTTCTTACCAGATACTTAACCACAGATAATATTCAATTTTCAGAAATGGTAAATTTTAATTGAACATATCTACTTAAAATATTTCCCATAACATAAACCTTATAGTTGTTTCCATGGTGACAATAATTGTTGCGGTGGCGTGGAAGTATCCAAGACTAACTACTTATCGATATCCCCTCGTCAAGTTCCTTCGAATGAAATAAATGGGAAAGTATGTGAGTTTACACAACTCCCCCAGTTAGCTGGGAACGTTTAGCGGCCGGCATTTCCTTATTAGAATAGCGTGTCGTGTTATAACGGAGCCACAATAAATCGTTAGGGTCGAACGCCCGCCCTACGCCCATAGCGTTATAATACTTTTCTGTTTTCCTTCCACTAACGCTTGCTCGAAAGTTTTGACAATATAATGAAGTTAAAGTTCGATGTTCTCCCAAGCTAGCTCAATAACGAACACTTATTCCCGGCGTGTTATGTGCAGCCCTGGTAATAACCCGTTATTAATTAAGCATTATCGACAACGCCGGACTGGTAGCAGTGTGGATCATCGACCAAAAAATAGGCCCCACACCCTAATAACACAAAGCAATATTGTTCAAATTAGCATGTATTTTACAATGTTTTTAATTTGTAGGACGAAGAATTCAACTTTATATTTATAATACGAGACTGATTAAACTAAAACGCGTTTGACCCATTATGTATGTTGTAGTCGGAACCCCAACATCGGTGTTCCAACATCGGACTCCAAACGATGTTTTTCAGTGAAGTATAAGTCACAAAACCATAAAACCAGGCTATCATTTTCCATCGAAATTTTGTAATTAGAACTTGTATTGGTCACGGGGGAGTGGGTAATCTTGCAAAATATGACACCATTTATCAGTTGCATGTCTTTTATGCATCATTTGCCTTCTAAGATTTTATGTGACACACAAATACCTCCATTTTCAAACAGAAAGCTTCTCCACTTGGGTTTCACCAAATAAAATATAGATAAAATACACTGTATTTTTTATTCTTTTTCTTCTTGTTTTGAGTGAATCTCTAGTTTATTATTTCGACAGACTGTTTATGGATTCTGTTCTTGCAATGTCAGTTGCCCTCTATCGCGCCATCGTTTGTGGGGGCTTCCAGGGAGAGTCCTATCAGGTAGTTTTTGTATTTGTTGTTAAGGCGAATGTATACTAAGTAATGCAGCCTGAGGGCCATCAAAGTTTATCCGACTGCCGTAACGTACGTATCCCTCGCAGCAAAATTCTGCTTCCCAGCTAGTAGAAGTTTATCCATTGAAGCCACAAAACTCCCATTGACGTTACAGAAGTTCCCAAAAACTTGCAAACTTAGCAGTTAACCAAATTAAACCGTAGCACACAATAAACAACACCACCAGCTTCATTGGTTCCCATGTTTACCTATCATAGTAGATGTTATGACCATTTACACCGCAAAGTGGGCTCATTGTATACATCCTAGTAACATGTGTATAAGTTATGTAGTCTTGCTACTCTACCCCATACCGGTTTTCAGAGGAGGGCGATGTTAATTGTATCCCAAAGTCGTATAGTCACCCAGCTCATTACCAATCTAGTATCCATGGAATCCATGGATTTAAACAATACTTGTTTATTGCAAGCCTGGAACTGTATCCACTGCGTCACCAAGGTGGTAATCATATCATCCCTATATATGGACGTATGTTGTGCCTGCGTCTGTGTGTGAGTAACATTTTCATCGGCACTGATCGGGCGTAGTTCGCCGAGATCGGCAGAGTCGTCACAGCGTCCTTTATAACGCAGCGATACGCAAGTACAATCCCATCGGCTGCACGCATTACTAAGTGTTTCGTGTTTCCTGTTTCGTTATTATTAGCAACGTATTTTTACCTATTTTATATATAATTTTGAACACTCTTGCGCTGTCTTTATTCTTCTTCTTCATCTGTCCTCTACTTGTTTTGTTCATGCTACACTATGAGTCATTGCACACTCTCGCCCACTTTTTTCTGTCCATTGGACGCGTCTCTCGATACCCCACTCTAGACATCTCTCTTTTAGCAGCGTCGCAGCACTTTATTCCAGGTTGTAGGCAGTCGGCAATTCCGCAGTTTTTGCATTTCGTTTGCCGTTTTCCACACCTTTTTAGCCATTTTGTTATTGTCCATTTTATGAAGATAATCTAGCCATCTTAGCTGACTGCTTTTGATGTATTTCTGCATCGACTGTATTCAAGCTGTTTCTTATATCCGTATTTCTTAATAGGCCATACCTCGTAAAACCTGGTATTTCATTTCAACTAATTGCAGCTTTTTTTTGTTTTCTCAGCCATAGCATAGATTTCGAACATACCGATGGGGCCACAATTATACAGGGTGTAGAAATGGTTTACGCACCATAGGGTTTTCAATGGTATTTTTTTCATATGACAATATTTGCTTCCCTAATTATTTTAGAGCAAACTTGTAAATAAGTTTTTTGTAGAGCAAACAATTCTGCATCCATTTATGCCATAATTTTTGTCATTTTACGTCAGATAACCTAATAATAAAAGAAACTAGAATTGTAATTTTTTCAAAAATCAGTGCAAATTCTGAAGTGGTGGTGTGCTGGAAGCAGATCAGGTGCAATAAGCGCCATGGTTGCCGCTACATTTGACAGATGCAAACAAATAAACAGCAAACTAACTTGTTGATGCTTTGAGATGCTTCAATGATTTCAAGGCACCACTGATTTGTTTAGAAATGGTAATTTTATTTCTTTAAATTTTCGGTTTTCCGAAATGTAAAATGACAAATGCTGCCATAAATGGATAGAGAATTTTTTTCTCTACAAAAAAGTTTGCTCTAAAATAATTAGGGAAGCAAATATTTTCATATGAAAAAATTTCCATTGAAATCCCTATGGTGCGTAAAGCATTGCTACACCCTGTATATAACAGCAATAAGATAACATGAACAAGAAGATAACACGTATTGCTTGAGTAAGAAGGAGATAAACATAGTAGCAAATATTCGAGAAGGCTTGACGTTTAATTTAATTATGACATTTGTCAACTGAACATGCCTACTAAAATATTTTTTTCGTATGGCCATCTCTTTCTTACTCAAGCATTCTATTTTGTTATTCATGTTATCTCATTGCTGTTATACCAATGGGGCCATAATTATATATAACAGCAATGAGATAACATGAATAACAAAATAGAATGCTTGAGTAAGAAAGAGATGGCCATACGAAAAAATTATTTTAGTAGGCATGTTTAGTTGACAAATGTCATAATTAAATTATGCTTCAAGCCTTCTCGAATATTTGCTACTATGTTTATCTCTTTCTTACTCAAGCAATACGTGTTATCTTCTTGTTCATGTTATCTCATTGCTGTTATATATAATTGTGGCCCCATCGGTATATAATTCTGGCCCCATCCGTATATCGCTATGATTCCATGAGTTGCACCAGCCAGATAGGAACATTACTTCTTCATACTTTTTATTCAAAAGCGAAGGTACTGTATTTTATAACCAGTTATGATGTTAACGCACTTTTTCTTCATAAAAGATTAAGCTGGTCTATGAAGATGAGGTCACACACTCATAATTTGTCCAACAAAAAGAATCAACTAGAAATTTTCAATAAGGTAATGAACGTCACTATCGTAAAGCACTATATTACAGGTATTTTTCCTATCGCGCTGGTGTAACCCATGGGATCACAGCACCGTCCTTTAATGGTAATTTTAAATCGATGACTAAGAAGTAACATTTTTCTCTGTCTTGGCAAACAGTAGAACAAGTTTTATATTTGTTATTCAAATCTGCTTATCGTTTTGTATTTGTTTTTTTCAAAAATAAATGTTTGATCAATAGATTCATAATGTCAAGGTATATCTATCAATGGTAACTGTGAAATTTACGAAAGCGTCTCTTCATAGAATTCTAAATTTTAGTAAAGGTATAAAAAAGTTCTCAAGGACCATCGTGGGCGAATAAAAATTAAAATAGCTCGGTGTAGTGTATAAACAAACAATGGTAGTGTCACATTTATGTATAATTATCACCGTTTTCAATCAAGATTACATAGCAACTAAAGAACAATTATCCAAAGCTGAGAAAGTAAAGATTATTTCGGAAATTGAGAATGAATTGCCACAGGTACAGTGGAAACTTTTAAACGCTCGGGACGTACCTACTGTATTACATAATTTGAATAACCATTGAAGAATTAATTAATTTACTTAATGTATGCAAAAATAAATGTGCTACTTGTGGCGAAAGTAACATAAAAATTAAGTTAACGGGGTTCTGACCCGTAGAAAAGAAACAATGAGACAATAAGTTGTCACCTATTGGTTACATCTTATATATACTGGGTGGAAACCTTAGGGGGTGAACATTATTAATATTACAGTAACTTTATATTTACAGCGTGGCCATATGATTGTTGGCCACTATGTTTTCTCCACCGTCAAAATAAGCTTGTGTGGGAAACCATAGTGATGTGACAAAATGAATTGTAAATATATGCAGTTTTTAACAGTGTAAGTAACATTTTGTAACAAATATTACTAAAATCAAAATGAAATTTGACAATTCATTTGCTAAATTAACGCTGTTCAAAATGACTAGTCTCCCGAATACAGTACAAAACATGACTACCACATGGCAATACAATATAAATTATTACTTGCGCCGTCTTCTACAAGTGAAGTACGTTTGACAAGTTATTCAATGTCAATGTCTTATTTTGACGTGAGTGACTTTTTGTAACTAAATAGTGTGTACACTGCTAAAAATAACAATAACTTGGAGAACTAATGGCAGATTTACGTTCATCCAATAGAAAAGATAACCACCATATGGCCACACTGTGATTATAAAGTCACTGAAATTAATATCAGTCCAAGGTATAGAAGCTGTTTTTCTTAAATATCACAGTCAAAGGTATATTGATAAAATTGGTGTTCCTCGCCTAAGGTTTCCACCCAGTATACGTGGAAGTGCAAAAACAACAGAGGATGGGATTTTGAACATGAAATCATTAGATATCGCAATACACATATGCATAATGTAAGACAAATACAAGAAACAGAACTTTAGCTGCTTTATTTGAATGAAACCCGGTTCAACCTACATAATTTTGTGCTAAAACGATAAACCAATTTTTTTTTAAATGTTGCTTAGTCATTCCATATCGCTTGGTAAAATGGCAATTACCGTCCGTACCGGAAATATAAATGGTTGGATTGATGGCATCAGTCTAGAAATATTACACGATGACAGCAAATTATCACTGTGATATGGATCAGGAATTATTTCAAAAATATTTCCTGTCAATTTAGTTCCAAATTTCACGATAGATTTAGATGATGCCTCCTATTATTCACATAAAAAAATATACCCAAGTCGAAACACTATAAATAATTAAATTCTAACAACCAGAGTTTGAAAATTCCACCAAGAAACAATATTATAATATTAAATATAGTCAGGCGTAACAATTCTTTAAAACATATTCGATGCCATAACTAAAAGCCATGCATAAAATGTCATGGTTACAAGTTTTATAAATTTCTAAAAGCATATAAGATAAGATTTTCAGTTAGTGCTAGATAAAAGTATCCCCTCCTATTTTTTGGTTATAAAGCTATACAAAACGTGTACATAACGAAGAAGATTTTTTCATTCTATATAGGAGCTTAAGGTGCGTTGTGGATTTCTCCAACCGTTTGTTTATACAAGGGTGCTGGTCCGGCGTATCTTTTTCCTTCGCCTTGAATGTTTATCTTTGAGTATTTTAGATCGGGGTGAGTTGTTTACAAATCGGTTCCACCATCCCTTTCCACTGTTTTCTGTCCTATGCATTTTTATTTTCCTTCTGTACTTCCCCTCCCTGCTTTTTTTGTACAGTTTCTTTTTCTTTTCTTTTTTTCTTATAGTCGGTTGCCTGTTTAGTAATGTCTGAATTGGATTTTCTTAAAATGTGTGCTAGTCATCTACATTTTCTTTCGATAATTATCTTCCCTATTGATTCTTGGTCAGTTATATTCCATAAATCTGCATATGTTATTTTATCTGGTCAGAATATTTCAAAATTCTTCTCAAATGTTTATTAATGAAAACTTGTAACTGGTGAATTTGTTCTGCGTGTATTATCCACGACTCCCACCCGTATAAAGGCACATTTTTCGCACTTGAATTAAAAATGTATAGCTTGGTTTTTGTACTAAATTACTTTAATTTCAAGTTTTCTATAGTTTGTTAAATTCATCTTGCTCTTTTTCGATTCTTCTTTTGGTGCCACATACATCTTCCAATATCGTTGATTATACAAGTACTTACTAAATATAAAAAATATCTTCTCCGCATATCTTATGTTTTCTGTTGCTTCTTGTATTGTATTGTCTTTTATTTGCATGCGTTTTCGTTATACTGTTATTAGACATGTCATCTTCAAATTCGAGATCATCGAATAGTTATCCAAGTATCCACGTTAAACCTTGTTTATCGTTCGATTGATTGGGATGCATTGAGTAATCCATGCAGAAAAGGAACATGATCGGTGATAACCACACCCCTGTCTGCATCTCGATGTTTTCTTATATGTATCAGTTTATCAGTTATGTATCACTCTTGCATCGCATTGTTCACATATAGTACTTGTATAGCACATATAACCTTGTTTGGTATATCATGCTGTTCAATTATACCCCACAGCATTTTTATATAGATTCTATAGAACGCTTTATTAAACTTGATAAAATCTAAAGCATATTCCTTCTTGCCGTTGCAGTCTTTTTTCTAGAAAATTATGCATTTGATCGTAGGTCTGAATCTTGTCAGGTTATTTCTGAAAGGTCCAACAAGGTCGTTTTTTATTTGTTTCAGTATTATATGTGTAAGCCGTTAACTCCAAATTTGACAGAGTATCTTGCCGCCTTTTTTAGGTATTTTATTAATCATTCTTTCCGTCAATTTCTTGGGCAATGTTTCTTCTTTCCGAATCTTTTTGAGTAGCGCTCGAGGGTAGTAATGCCTGTCTGTCCCCCCCCCCCCCTTCCCATTTTTGGAAGTTTATTTGATATATCATCTTCCCAGCTGTCTTGTTCTTTTTATATTTTTTTTCTATTTCGTTCTTAGTAATTTCCCCGAAATCGATGTTTAATTCTTACCATTTTTTACAGATTTCCGTTTCAGATTTTAATAGTCCAGTTTTATCACGTGCTTGCGGGCTTGTAACTTCTGTCCTTCCTGGCAGTCTCTTTATTGTATCATTCAGCGTTTTCATATATCCTAGACTTCTAGCTTGTTCTACTTTTCTTAGTGTTTTTTCTTGTTGAATTCGTCTATCCTTTCCTGTACTTTTTTATTTTTTCCAATACATTTGCTGTAATTTCTCCTTTCCTTTCCTTATCGTTATTACCATCAATATCCTTTGTCCTATAGTGCACATTTCTTCAAGTTTCTTTTACGTTTCCTTGAACTTGCAATCCTATATTGTTTTGTTGTAGCCCAATAATTTCTTCTACTGTTTCCTTTAGTGTATTCTTATATTTATTCCACATATGCTCTAGTGTTGGTTTTTCAATGTCCCTCTCTTCATTAAATTTCATTTATAACCTTATTTAGTAGTGTTATTATTATTGCATATCTGTGTCGTTCTTTAACAAAAATCTAATGCAATTAAAAATCTAAACAAATATTTTAAATTAATTTACGTTTATAAACTGCTACAGATGGAAATGAGCAAAAACCTAGCTGAAATTGTTATTCAAGTACAAACTTTGTTCTGAAAAAATTTTTATCGGTGAGGCCTATATATCACCAATATATTTCAGTTTTTTACAATGTGTCTCTGGGAAGATAATGCATTTACGAAGTAATATAAACCAAACAAATTTTTTATTTGAGAAACAGTCGGAGTTTCAAAAATATGGCATACAACTATACTAAAAGTCATGAATTTAAACTAGAGATAATTACTAAATCGTTTCTAAAAAGTAGCGACATGTTAGAACAGAGAAGCACTTGAAAATCAATTTTCTTAATATAAATTGTTTTTGAAAAATTTGGTTCCTCTAAAAGGAAATTATATTATTTAAAAGATCAATATTTACTCACATTTTTTTTTTCTATACTTAGTTGCTGTTGCATACAAATATTGGTAAATAAACTAACTATTGTAATACACCTAAACCCTAAAAGTATCACTGTTGATAGATTAAGTAGCGGATTAATAGGCTTTTTAAATTGTTTCAAAACGTATAATATAATAGAAATACATAACTTACTACATGCTAACTCATAAAAGTTCTGTCTTCTCTCTATCTAACCTCTGCTACTCTTTTTTACTGTACTATTTGAATCTTCCTGTTCGTTTACTATCATCGATGCAGCGCATCTATGGTCTTCCTCTACCTATCTCCCCGTACCAAGGACTCTATTTATTTATTATACTATTCTATCTACCATCTGTGTATCTCTCGTTATGCCCTGCCCATCTCCACTTGAAACATGTCATTCTGTCTTTGACGTCTTATTCCTTATATATTCGTTTGTTTTTCTACCATTGAGTGTTAGTGTATGCACTCGTTCCATAGCTCTTTGGGTTTTGGTTATTCGATCCACATTGTTTCTTGTGTAAATCCAGGTTTTGCATTCAACATATTATTATCGGTGAGATGCGCATGTTGGGGTATGTGTATTTTTTAGAATTAAATCTCTCTCAAATGCAGGCCCACTCATTCTAGTTCTTCTGTTCACCTCCACTTTTTCTACTATTTCATTTCCCACTACTATATAATATTGTTCTTCTGGTGTATTCGTCATTTTTTTTTCATTTTATTGCGTTCCAACCCTAATTCCTGTTTTTTATCATCCAATTCCTGTAAAATAGGTTGTAGATCTTTGTAATGGTAGTCACCGTCTCACCGTTTATATTTACGAATTTTCCTTTCCAAGTTAGTTCTTTAAAAAATTTCTTCTAAAACTAATAAGCACAGTTCAGTTCTAGAAATATCATATTCCCTTGTCTAGCGCCCTTCTTTATTAGGATAAAGTTTGACTCCGTGTGAATTTCAAATGTCGATCACATATTTTTGTAGACGATGTATTATGAATTAAGTACTGTAGTACCTGTAATCTATTCTACAATTTTGTTGCGATTTTTGGATAGCCCATGTTTCCATGCTGCCTAAAACCTTCTCATACTCCATAATGCTGCATATAGTGAAAGGTTATATGCTATGGCTTTCTTCATTAACATTTTGAAAGCATGAAAGCGATCGTAGGTGCTGAAAGTATCTCTAAACCCTGCCTGCTTTCTTGGCTGGTAATTATCTAATTTCTTGTTCTGCTGTTTTGTTATAATATCTTGTATATCTGTGCGAAGAGAATCCAGTAAGGTGCTAATTAAATTGGATTCTTGGGTTAATGTAATCGGTTTGATTGTTTGCGTTTCTTTAAAAAAGCTATTTTGTCGTCCGTATTTTCCCGATTGTTTTAAAGACATCTAGAAAATTGGTCAATAACTTTCAACGATAATCAGTAATTTAAAAATTATACAAGAGCTTTTACAAATAGAACAATTTGGTTTGATTATCAATTTAAAGGATACTTTATATTTACAATACAAGGTAGATAGAATATTTAAATTCTCATGGTTTCTTTTGTAAGCATCCTGACTACTGATCTAAGGGTCGCGAGTTCGATCCGTGGTCCCGGTGAGGTTTTCAAAAATTAAAAATGTAGATGAAAGTCTCTACAGAATGCCATCATTCGGAAGTGTGTAAGCCGTGAGTCCCATGTTACTACGATGTGTAGCATGTAAAAGATCCCTTGCTAGGGTTGGAACTCCGTAGTCTCGGCAAAATTTGACCATATGACCAAAGCAGCCGGTATCTAAGGTACCTGGTACTCTGCATGCCTACACCTTGTCCAGTAACAAACAAACAAACAAACTCATGGTTTTTGTTTTTTCGTGATTGCTTCATACGCATATGACGTCAGAGAAAAGATTTCTGGAACCAGTTGTAGTTTCGATTGTCTAATCTTCGATGTAAAAGAGCTAAATAATAAAAAATATCGAAAAAGTTCGACTTTTTAATCTCTTTTTACTTCCCTCGTCTGAAAGACGAAGGAAGTGTTGTAATCACGAAAAATCACCTTCCAAGATTTCTTCAGATCTTCACGATCTAGGGACCAAATGCAGTATAGCTCAAAAACTATTTGTCGGAGGAAGATGATATTTTGCATAAACATTATATATGCACCTGTCATAAAACTATGAAAAATTCAGACAAATATATACAGGGTAAGCACCTTAAAAAATTTAAATGTTTATTTTTGCGCTAATTTTGAAATAGAAGGAAGTAATAATTTGCCGAAAATAGGACTCAACAGATACAGGATAATGTCACAAAAGAGTCGAAACATTTCAACATTTCCCTTAAATAGAGGCGCGCGTCACACTCATTTCAAGGAGGCTCGATGGCGCAGTTCGATTCATCAATGCAGTTACGATCCCTACGCAGATACGGGTTACGATCGCTCTGCAGTGCTGCGGGTTCAAACCCCAGCGGGATACATTTTTTAAATTTGCAAATTGATCTAACTCGCTCGAGGCAAGTTCGGTGTAAACCCATTTACAAATTTTTTTACGTCTTATAACTAAGTGTTCCTCCTCCTACTTCTTCTTCTTCTTGGCTATGCACTCATTTTCAGGATTCTTTATATCATTTTTCTTTTATGGTGGATTACACCATATCTCCCCTTTTTTCCCCACAAAGTTTTTTGCCCTTACACTTGATGTTCGTTTTCTACCACCAACTTATTATCATCATTGCATAATTAATCTGTTCACTTCATATTTATAAGTTTCGGTACTCCGGTACTCCTAGTTTACCGATTTCCATGATAAGTTTCTTCCTCTTCATCGAGACAAATGCTGATTGAAATCTATAAATTATATGTACAGGTGCATTTTGAATATATCAATCTTCTCTAATATCTGTCATAATGCATGTGTGGCATCTACCGTAGATCTCCCTGGTCTAAATCCTTGTTTGTAGTCTTCTACAATGTGCATATGCATTTATTCTATTCTTGATTATCTTTGCCATAACGTTGTAGCTTGTGATGAGTAGCGTAATTCGTCGGTAGGTGAGCAAACTGTCTTTGTTAGTCTTTTTATATAACGAGACAATTAGTACCCTGTTCAATTCTTGAGGTATTTGTTCATTTTGCAATTATGCTGCATATCAGTTTGTACAGCCGTTTCTGGATGTTCTTACCTCCGTATTTTAGTAGTGCTACCACTATAACTGGTGATTTATCATTCTTCATTATTCTTATTACTTCTGCTACTTTCTTCATTTTCGGTAACTCTATTTCATTTTCCTGTTAATTTTTTATGTCCAAGATTTTTTTGGTCATCTATATCATTCAGCATTCCACTGAAATGTTCCTTTCATATCTACATTACCTCTTCATCTTTGTATTTTATCATTCCGCCTTTATCTATTATTTTTCTTGTTTGAACCGCACACTTTGTGTAATAATACTAATATTCCCGCGGTTACATACCTTTCTTCTAAATATTGGTAATACCTTTTTCTTGCAAAATTAACTAAAAATGAAATATTTGTGAAAAACCTTTTAGTAGCTTTTTTCCGATATGGCGGCGAAAGTAGACCTCGTATTAGAGGAAAACTTAATTCGATAATAAGGCACCCAAAACAAACAGATTAAAAAGGATCCTGGAGATCATAAATCTTCCTCTTCTATACTACACGGTCGTTTGGCTGTAAAAATGACAAACTCTTGTGTTGCACCATTCCAACGCTTATAATCGAACTGTTAAGAAGCATATCCGTGTGTCTTCCAGCTGTCAGCTCCATGAAGCCCAACATGGACTCCTCCAACTGCATCCTCGTTCAGGACGTGAAGGACGTCACAAACGACCAGATGACGCAGAACTCGGTCTCGACGCAGCTGCCCACAGAAGGTAACCCTGTATCTCTCACGAGTTCCCCCGAATTAACATGTTCAGTTCCAGAATCCCTTCCGACGAGCACGGCCGAGCATTCCAGCGTCACCACTCAGCACATCTCCCTGCAGCAACCGCAACAACAAAGCCAATCTCAACCCCAGTGGCCTCCGCTGCTGGAGGTTCGCGAATTCAACACGCTCCACACCGCCACCATCCCACCTTACCAATTCTGGAACTCCGAGTTCCGGAACAAGCAGCCTGCGTTTATCCGGTTCAATTTCACACTGCCATGGGGCGCGAATTTCGCGGTCTACGGCAGGAGAAACGTGGCGCCCAGCGTGACGCAATACGATTTCGTGGAGTTCGTCAAGGGAGGAAGGGTGGACCATCGGTTGCGCAAGAGGGACGCCCAGGAGGACAACGGCGACGCTCCCAAGTTTATGCGGAAACATCATAAAACCGACGTTCTCGATAGCATCTCTAGCTCGTACGAGGCCACTAGGAAGATTCTGGCTGACTCAGAGCCCAAGGGGCCCTTCTACGTGCCTCATAATATAAAAATAGATTACTCCGAAGATTTGTCCACCGACCTGCCCCATCCCACGCTCGATCTGGGCCTGCAGATAGATGAGCATGTGATTTCCAAGCGCGACGCCGAGCTCGAATCTATGTTGGTGAACGTGAGCCTCCTGCAATACTTGGACACGGGCCGCTGGTTCCTCTCCGTCTATAACGACGAACTCCAGCCGCACAGCGTGTCCCTTATCATCTCAGAGGCAGAGGGCGTGAGCACGACTTGTCCCAACGACTGTTCCGGTCGCGGATCCTGCTACCTGGGAAAGTGTGATTGCATAGATGGCTTTCAGGGGATTGACTGTTCCAAGAGTGAGTATTTAGTTCACCAGGCTTGCTCCCGCAGAACATATATCTACGCCGACACACATGTGATTTTTTAAATGGGACGAGCATTCTCGCCCCTAAACACTAATGATATTGATCTGCGGCTGCGAAAGGGTTTTCGAACCAAGTCTATTGACCTCTAATGAATTCAGTTTTCATGCTAACGTGTGTAAGTGCATCATGAAGCCTATCAGACCAACCCTTTTATCGTTTGTTTACCGCATAACGGGTTTTGACTTCAGGGGTAGTGACATCGAACACTTCGCGTTTGCGATAGCTTAATATCTTTAAAGATACGACCGTTTGTAGTACCATAAAAATATTCCTTTTCTACTGCTACAGATAGCAGCAAACATAAACGACTCCTATTAAAACCCCCAGTCCCAAAGTTTCTAGTTAGAACTAAAAATGACGTCTAGACCGATGCATGATCTGGTCGTAAGCCAGCTTTACTTTATAGTCTACAACTCGTGCTCTGAAACGAATGTATGGGGAAACATTTTAAATTCAAACCACAGCTCACTGCTAAACTGCATTACACTGTAACTTCGTAAGAGAAATATAAGTCTCTAACGTCTTTAGAGTTTAAATAGCATGTTTTGCATATTTCATGAGATTGGCGGTTCTGCAGTTTACGATAACATCGAATTCTACTCTCCATTCTTAATATCAAAGTTGCATTTTGTAATACATTCGTAGTGTTTCTGTTTCAATAAAATTTAGATAGAATTTCAGATAAAATGATTAGCAAATAAAATTAAAGAAGTATTTCATACTCAAATCGTAAATTTACCCTTCTACATCAACATACTAATATGATGGCTCCTTACCATACTTTAAAGTATTGCTTCTCCACTCATATCTTCAAATTTTCGTTTCATTTTCATAGCAAGCTGAAACTTTGGGTTTTTGATTTTTATAATTTGCCCATTACCACTGACGGCGTAGACCGGGTTCAACAGTATTGCGGCACTTTTTTACGCAGATCTCAAATTCATACTTTCTAGTTTCAATATTTCTGTTTCAATATACCAGTTTCCATCATTTATTTAAGCTATCTTCTTTGTATAAATTTTTAGCTATTCAATTCATTTTCGCTAACTAAACATGGACGACCACGATTCACCTCTTCCAAAACGGTCGACGTTAAAGCTATTTTGTGCCATTTAAATACTCGCATCAACTGCCTCCTTCACCTGTATTGAAAAAGTAGCTCTACCGAATTCCCTCAAATAATTTAAAAGAGTGACATTTCATAATTTCAAATATTCGCACAAAAGGTCTACTTCATCCATAAATTTAAAAAATCTTCCATAGGCGTGTGTCCAGTGCTCTGTTCAGCCCACGGCCAGTACGGGGGAGGTTTATGCCACTGCGAAGAGGGGTGGAAAGGCCCCGAATGTGACATCCCAGAGTCAGACTGTAGAATAGCTGATTGTTCGGGCCATGGCCAGTGCATCAGAGGGTCGTGCCAATGCAAAGCTGGTTGGAAAGGAGAAGCTTGCGATGAACGTGACTGCGAAGATCCAACCTGCTCCAACCATGGCGCCTGTGTGCACGGCCAGTGCTACTGCAAAGCGGGATGGAAAGGGGATAGATGCCACCAGATTGACGAACAAGTACACAAATGTCTTCCTAGTTGTTCCGACCACGGCGTTTACGACCTGGAGGCTGCCAAATGCATATGCAACCGCCACTGGACCGGTCCCGATTGCTCTCAAGGTAGGTTAAGTTAGATTTTATTACTTACCATTGTAACTTTATATGTTGTTTGAGACTTTCACGGTTGCTTTCAGCTTAGACCATGTCGTCTTTGTAGATAATCACATAGCAATTTTTCACTTTGTGTGCCTTACATCCTGTGAGACCACAGAAGAATAGTTATAATAATTATGTGTAGTGTGTGTCTTGTAAACCTATACAAGCCACAAAAACTTTGACTCTGGTAATTCAAGCTGCAATTCCTTGCGAAACGATAGTTTCTATGGATTTACAAACAGGAAAACGAGCAAAATAAGGGTTCACAAACCACGAACAAATACAAAATTTAAATCACACAGAGCCAAAATGTGCTTGGAGTTTAACTGCAAAGACGACACTGTTTAAACCGACATTTGCTTTCAACATCGTAACCTTTTTAAATGAACGCTAGAATCTATCTTTTTTTATTAAACACTATCGAAGCGTTCCGGATTACATATACATTACGGAATAAATTTCCTTCACTTTAAAAATTGCAAATGGAAAACACTGAGGGCCAACGGAGGCACAGTTGTAGACATATAAAATGCTCCCTTATAAAAACAGAGTAGATACAATTTCGATTTACTGTCGTCTGGCACTAAAAGATGCCTGTGTGATGAAACAACGCAGCATTCGCGCCCCTGCAAGCCCACGGTTCGAAACGATTGGGAAAGTTACGAGATCCGCGTTGCTTGTGCTGGATAATTAAACGCTAGTTTGTAGTATTAATATATTGTAACAATTGTGCAAATAATTGGTCGGAATTTGAGGGTTGTGTGTATTGTGAGGGCAAATTACAGACACAAACGTTAAAATCAATAGCGGTAATTTGCGAATTCGCAGCGCGATCGACAGCATAAATGGCAGTGCCCGAGAATGACATCCAATAGGATGTTTTGGTTCATTAAACGTGCTGAAAATATCGCCCATCTTATAAAAGCACTCTAAAAGCGATACTTGGCACTTTCCTGGCCAGTCTGCATCGCTTTATGTTTTATTCTCTAATACGTCGATCGAAAAACCATAGAGTCGCTTATCCGTGAGGCTTTGTAGTCTCTAACTACCAGGAGTTATTTTTAGTTGAACTTAAGAGTATGCTTCTGGGGAGTATTTTAAGAGCGGGGTAATAGTAAATAAAGCAGATCAAGAGATTTCTTTGCGGAGTCACGTATTAAGTATAGGGTTTCTGTTGGAACTCTAATATTCACTCTATCCACCAAGTTTCAAAGTTGTGTTCTCTAATTAGATCAAATTGCAGTCTGTTTACGTATTGTCTAAAAATAACCAAATTATGTTAAAACTTTGTATTTTAACATCAACGTATAAGAATGTATATGTTAAACTGCTGCTAAAATGTTTGCGAATGTTCGTTTAGACCCACGTTATTTTTTTTAATATGGTTCTTAAATTATCACGAGAAGTGTATTATTCGAAAAAAGAATACTTTTATCTGCATTACTGCAGTGACACATCTCGGCACACGCGGCGTGGTACACGGCGTCAGTTTGACACACAAATTCGCGCCCGTAGTAAAGTGTAGTTGCGTAACATTGATAAGAGTAGTTGAATTTAGCCTGTATGGAATCACTCTTGTCTAAGAATGTCGGAAATCTACAGAAACAGGGAAAGAAATTGAAACAATAGGTAGAGAAAGCTTGGAATGAAATGCTAATCTAAAAAAATATGCACTTTGGAATCGTTCGTACAACGACTTTCTGTTTAAAATCAGAGCAACACATATGAATGTATTATATTAAAACTATATTTTACCATCATTAAAATTTTCTGTACACAATAATATGCTAACGCAACAAATTTTTCGTTAACATTAAAACTTCGGTTCGATAAACACAGCTTATCACATATGTCACCCGAACGTTAAGGCCACACACATTGTTATCGTCGGTATAAGCAAAATAAAATCAAATAAAAAATATATGATTTTGTTAGAATACAAATACGGGGAGTTTTAACATCCCTAATGACTAAGAACACAGCACAAATTAATTTGATTTGATATTTAACTTCAAATAATGCAGTACCGACGCAGTACAGTATTTTCATTAACATTAGTAATTATGAAAATCTGACACAATTTTATCCAATTAAAATTGTAAATAATTTTTAAGACTCTACACTTTAAGTACATGTTTTTACTCAATACTATTCTTTCCCTCAGCACAACATACTCTCCTAGTGTCATGACTCATGACTACCCCTACTAACCACAACAATTTATATTCTTTTACAGCACTGTGCAGTTTGGATTGTGGTCCAAACGGCATTTGCGATTCGGGAAAATGCCGATGCGACCCAGGATGGACAGGCCCCCGCTGCGACCAGCTACCCTGCGACCCGCGCTGCCAGGAACATGGCCAGTGTCGCAACGGCACTTGCGTGTGCTCGCAGGGGTGGAACGGACGCCACTGTACCCTACGTAAGTAACTTTGCAACAACTCGCAAACTTCTCTAATTTCGTGTCGATATCTTCTTATAACGCGAGTTTTGGGCTTTTATTTTTGTATAACACCGAAAGTTTCCTCAAGGGTTGCCGCTTTTTCAGAAGTAACACTGCATGCGGGGCATTAGTTATGGATGCCATCGAAATCCATTAACTTTGCTTCTAAACACAGCCGCAGGTAACTTCCGAAATTGCTTATTCTAATGAGATTTTTCCCATGCCGGGCTGATGCTAATATCGGGACATACATAAAATATGAGGAACACTTGCAGTATAAAGAGTATTGATGGTTTATAAATGGTTTGAGCAGCGGGCTGTGAGAACGGATGCTCCAGACATGGCCAGTGCACCATGGAAGAGGGCGCTTATCTCTGTGTCTGCATTGAAGGATGGGCAGGATCTGACTGCAGCATTCCCCTGGAGATGACGTGCAACGATGATGCCGATAACGATCACGGTAAATTAATAGGAGAAACTGCTGTACCACCCTTTGTTTAACTTACATTTCACAAGAAAACAAGTGCAGGATAATCTAATTGATGGTAGCAGAAAATGGCATTCTAGGAAAGGCAATATGTCAAAATTCTTTCTTTGTCCCGCGTTAATGAAAATAACTCTTTTTAAATAGAACGAAAAACGCTTCAATCGGGGATGAACGCTTTTTCCGCGCAAGGGTTCGCAGCCTTTGTCCTTGATTGCTATTAAATCTTCCGTCCTGGTTAACTTGCAAGGAATGGCGTTAATAGAATGATGAACGCAAATGGACGATGGCACTGGGGACGACCACAAAATCTATCTAATGGTTGGTTAATAGTTCCCGATACCACCGTTACGTTGAAAGCCTGATCCGCGTCCCTAGTCCAGTAATTTAGTGTTATTTCCAAGGTGCCTCTAGATTTTGAAATTCCCTTTTAGTCAGAAACTGTACCTTGTCCAATTTGAAAGTTCGAGAGCATGACCACTGTTTATTATTATAAAATGCACTGAAATTATTACAACTATCATAAAATCCTTTGACATTGTTAAACTTTACTATTATGACATACGAAGAAATTGTATGAAATTATTAAGATGGTGGTTGAATGTTTGTTAAAATGTTGTATAAATAACTGCTACCACCAATTACACCATACAGAATTTTGTCGTCAATTATTGAACGGGTGGTTAAGTTTCACCGGCCGTGGGCACACCTGGAGGACGTCTTCCGAAAGATACTTTTGATGCTGACATGTCTTTTAGATGGGATGACAGACTGTTCCGACAGCGAGTGTTGCTCGCACGCGAGCTGCACCGACCACATCATGTGCTTGTCGAGCAACGACCCCGTGGAGGTGCTGCTGCGGAAGCAGCCGCCCTCGGTGACGGCGTCCTTCTACCAAAGGGTGAAGTTCCTCATCGAGGAGAACTCGGTGCAGTCGTACGCCCACATGGACGAGTACACCGAGAGGTAAGTGCGAGCGATGTCTTGTCTATCGAGTGTAGAGCTTAAGTGCAGCCCCACGGGGCCGTAGACACGCAGACTGCGCGGCCTCACGGATCAAGCTCTGCACGTTAAGCGGAGCCCCCGGCCGCTTGCTCGGGCACCGCACACCCCCTGCGGGCCCCGTCCCCCCCTTCCTCCCCCCGTGCGCTGCGCTCCGTCGTGAAATGCCCTTTCACACGTTCACTACCCTTTAACTCGTTCACTAGGCCACTTTAACTAAGGCGAGATGGTTAAGCTAATCACTTGACCATGTCACCTGAAGGCGATGGGTTTGATTTTCACTAGGTGCACTAATGCTGTACGAAGGCTACGGGAAACCACACGTTTTCCGAAAACGTTTGTTTCTTGTGTATATCGTGAAAATCGAAATATTTCTAAAATATACACCAGAGATGAACCGGCGATGCCTTGATAAAGGTATTGCACTTTAAGAAGGAGGAGCTCCTTAACTACATCTTGATAAAGCAGTAGCTTAAAAAGCGCAGAATAGAAACATTAGTGCTCGTGTAATGGTTCCTTGGGTAGTTTTTGCTCAAGCTCCACGGGCATCCGGAGTCGCAGCGCAACCGGGAAATCACTGTGTCTTGTCTAAAACCTCTGTGTGCGTCTACCCGTCTCTGAAGCCCGAGTCGTGGACTGGCAAAAAGTCCGCTCGCGATGATTTATCGCGTATCCCATGCGAGTCAAACATCGCCGAGATCTTTCCGATAGTAAATGTAATTGCTCATTTAGTTCCTAGGTACGTATCATGATGGTGGTGGACACAAGTTGAGCAACCAATGTTGTTTCACTCATACCTGCTTCATAGAAACTCATGCTGCGCTCGTTCGGTCGTCCGTCTTTATGTCTGTTTGTTGCTAGTAGACCTTGCTAACTTGTGTCTGTCATTGTCTGTAGCTAAGAGTACAGTGTTTGTTGATTTTGTGTTCCGTCATATTGTGTTTGTTAAAATACTGACTGTAGCTGAATCGAACGAGCGCGTGAAAGGGAGTCTGACTGATTGTTTGTCAAAAAATGTACCATTACCTGTGTGCTGCGGCAATGCAATCGTCACCGATTCCGTTGCCGCAGCATGTCGCTTACGTAGTACATTGGCATGCACATACCGAAGAACCTTTGGCAGTCTTTTCGCAACCAAATTGCAACCGGTGTGTGCGTGCAAAGTATTGCCGTGTGATTAGTAATTGTCCTGTCTTCTGTGTCCCCTATGTCGCTGCTGCAACCTTCACTTGTAGCGAGTTCTGGAATTCCTTTACACCGCGGTAAGTGGCAGCATCTCCCCATGTTCTTGTCTGTCTGTTCGTATGTCCGTGTGCTGCCTGTAGCCTGCGCCCCCAATGTGCGTCCGTTATTTATGTTTGTCAACCCTATATGTCATAAGTTTTATTTAGTCATGCTTTGTATCTATCCCGGGCCACTTACAAACACATTTCATCACGAGAAAAGCTCGTTAAGCAAATACATGCAACTCAGTGCATAAAACGCGTCATTCAAGCCTTTAACTGCATATTTATGTTAAATAATATCTACAAAGGTATTCATTCATATTTATTCGCTGAAACGGGACTGGAAAAGGGGAGGCTCATAATTTAAATAAACTTTAATCTCGTTCAGTAACCGGCTGAATTTTTCACAAGAGTTGCTGCTCTACCTAGACTCTAGATCTAGACAACTGGACGGCTCTAATTAGTCGGTGCTCCAGTAGTCTAGACTGCGGAGCACTCGGTTATTATTAAATAATTCACGTTCCGAAATGGAATTGGATTTGTAAGTGGCCGTCTTACTTTGAGTTGCAGCGAATGTATCCGCTATTTCTGTCGCTACTTCATGTGTCCGTACGTATCATCTCATGGTTTCATAGTTCCCAGCGCTCATCACAACTCTGAATCACAGCGTTTTACAAACTGCAGCAAACAAGCGGCTGGAAGCAAATTATATTCCGGGCGATGCCTGTGCAACTTCGGCTATCTAAATGTCGGATTAGTTTGTATTTAATTAGTTCCGCTACTACTGAAAATCCTGCTCGCCGCCGCACTCATTTAAGAGGTATTTGGCGTTGTTCGCAACAATTCGGGGACGCGCCCGCCCAAATTGAACGCTGCAGTTTTTAAAGCGAGTAATTACCCATCTGTTTTAGTCGAGACAAAGAAATATACTACAAATTCGAGTTGCTACATCAAAGAAACAACATTGTACACGTTCTACTACAAGTAACAATGGATATAATGACGGCTCGGCCGATGTTCCTTCCTTTGTCTACGTGTCATTGTCAGCTGACCCCGACCTTTGTGCAACCTGTCCTAAACCCACCTTCGCCCTGGCCCTTTCTGCATCGTTGCATTTTGACCGACACAACACACTTCACCATGGCGGCAGTTGCAATGAATTATTTCCCCTTGCAACGTTTAAAAGTCTAGACTACCTTAATAAGTGCCACTTTGTGGAGCACGACATTCAGGACTCAGTTAACCAATCTGAATGTCCAGTGTGCCTTTTTAAAGGGGTTAATAAGTTATCCACATGAACTGAATGTGTACTTATTCTCTTACAGTTTTGAAATTGTGAAAAATAGCATAACATATGTTGTTATATGTGCCCTAGTTTTACACAATGGTTACAGATATTTAGATATTATGTTACGCTAGTTACGCTAACAGGCTTGGTTTTTTAATAATAGTCAGCAGAAAAGTACTATTATTATAATTACACACCGTTGGCCTTATTTTCGTATTGTCCTTTAATTATTTATTTATTATAATCCTGTCACGTACAAAACACTAAGACGCAAAGTCCATTACTTAAAAACAAAGATAGCGGTGTTGTTATGGTAGTCAAAGGTGACTGATTTCGGAGGCTTTCACTGCCATTGTCACAAACGACTTCCGGGATTTGACCGGGTCATTATTAAGATCGAAAAACTCAACGTTTCGTCCACTTTCGTAAGGGCATCATCTTTGATTAAGTAACAAACGGGATTGGACTGTGCCATTATTGAGGTCGAAGAACTCAAAGTTTCGCCCACTTTCGTAAGGGGCTTCATCAGGAGAAAAAGCAAAAGAGCACGGTAACTCAACGTGTAAACCGCGCCAGAGGCAAAACTCTTCTGTTCTGCTCTGCTGCAGAAAGGGGTTTACACGTTGAATTACCGTGCTCTTTTGCTTTTTCTCCTGATGAAGCCCCTTACGAAAGTGGGCGAAACTTTGAGTTCTTCGACCTCAATAATGGCATAGTCCAATCCCGTTTGTTACTTAATCAAAGGTGATTAATGCATTTCCCTGAATTTCATGTAGCATCATGAAATTCAAAATTGAAAAACGATAAGGAACCTCGTTGTAACAGCTCCGCAAAAGCACATGTGAAAAGTTTGAATAGCGAAATGTGTATTGAACATTTTTATCGGATATATAAAAATAAGAGTGATTTATTTGCATATTGGATCTATCAGAGCAACAAATATGAATTAAAATAAAATATATCCTATAAACTAGTAATTACCATACTTTTGTATAAATTCACAAAGAACATCCATTAAGCTGAAAGTACTTCAAAGCCCAGAATTCAGTCTGCTTTGTAACGCTGACGGAAAAAGAATGAAAGCGTTATGAAAACGGAGTGATCTGTATAAATCAAAATCAACAAAACTTCCATTAACTAACTACTACTTGTTCCTGGCAGAACATTTCCAATATCTACGATGCACAGCAATTTCAAGAAGGCATATCTGATACCTTGAGATTTGTTTTGTTGAATTTTGAGTTAAAGAAGTACATCTAGCGATTACATGTTAGTATCAATAGAAATGCAAGCAGTATTTTCACATTCTGCACAAAAAGTAGTATCTAACCGACTTTTCTTCAGCTACTTCATAAAGAAGTTTAGAAAAAAAAACTTAATATGTTATGCTGACCGTTCTATTTGCTTTTTCAAAACGTTTGATGCTATATTTATTTGCCCCCTTCCAAATTTCGAAGTTATTCCGTTGGGAACTGCTAAAAATAACGAATTTAATTTTTATTGCAAACCTCACAGCCAGCAAAAGTACTTACGAAAGTCTTAATTATATCTGCGACTATGCTATTTCTTCTGCCCAATCTTCAAAAATTAATGTTGAAAACTTTCTTATCTGAGGTTGTTTGATGAGAAGTTCGTTAAAATGCGATTAATTCCACGACATTCAGATAGGTTCCTTGAGTTTTAAGAACTGTAGTAAAGGCGCTGACGAAGAGCTCTCTTGAAGACGTACAAGTTCCTTGCGCTCTGCGCAGCGCTATGACGAATGCTGTCAGCTTCCTAACGAAATAATTCATTGTAACTTGCGATAGCTAGAATTAATAATACCTCGAACTTGATGTTTTTAAATTCTCTCGATGTTAAAAATTTTATCAAGTTATTTTCATAATTAAGTAGATATTATACTGCCTGCACATTGTTGTTTGTTGCAAACGTGTTGGCACGTTGTTGAATAGGAGATATGGTTTGCATTTTCTTCTGCGTTCACTGCAATGAAATCGACGCATTTGCAACAAATTAGCTTACATATTACAGCTTTTGATCAATGCAGAGATAAAGTGCATGTGGACGCTGAGCTATCGGATAATTGCAGCTTTCGGCAGAAACCATTGCAAAACAGCCCCATCTTATAGCTCAGCCATATAACTACAAAAAATATATTAAACACCACATAAACAGAAAAAGCTTTGTGAGCTTAAATTGTTTCATCTTATAAACAATGAACCTTTGTTTGAAATGTGTTTTAAACCATAAAGTTTAAACAAGATTCACGTTAAATCAAAGGTGTGTCAAAATAGTCGCGCTTGCGAAACTAAACATGTTCATTGTTTATGGGCATGTCTGTTAGATGTGTTGCAACGAAATAGGAAGATTGTTGACAGAAGTGTGTTAACAGTCGTGTGGCCGTCATGAGGGGACAGGTGGTGACACCCCAAGGGCTAGGAATTGTAGGAATTCGAGTTTCCGTCGATCGGGAATCCCGATTTGGATTCACACTCACTCGACCAGGAGGATGGTAAGTAACCTAATTGATTTTAGGAACATATTGAAGTTTGTTGATTAATTTACCTTAAATGCAGTGGTAAACAATATCAGAAACGTAAAGCGTAAAATGCATTTTGCACCCCCTCACAGACAAAGACATTCCGATATACCGAAATTTAAATATTACGAACTGGCAAAAGTTAGCATCAGTGAAAAAAGTTATATATGATAAACTGAATCAAATATATCTCTTTCATTTTTCGCTTAAATGTATAATTCGACCAAAAAACTTGCACATCCACTGTTTGAGATACATAGATGCATTCGTGATTGATGTATATTATTTCAAGATATGCGACAATTTCCCAGTAGATTATGAGTATAATAATAAGTAGTAAATAATAAAAAAATAATAAATAGCTTACTTGTTTAAGTTAGTTTACGAAAACCCCAATATCTTTAAGTTACAATTATATACACGGCCTTCCGAATATACGCGGCCTTGCTACATCTGAACTCGATGGAGTCAGCTTACGTGAAAAAATTGTAATCAGAAACTCGGCAAGCGCGCGTTATCGCAGGGATCAGGCCAGGCGTAGGCTGCTTGAGGACTGAGCCTACGCTAAAATGGCTTCCATTGAATGTGAAAATATCCTTATCGTTGGACATAATTCTTGCCGTTCAACCCACGCTGCAGTCAAAAACTGTCGAAAAGCAGAAAGCCGCTTCGATCTGACACAAATGCGTCCGTGAAAGCAAGCAAAAAATACTCGTGTTTTGCGTAAGCTTTAAAATAAGTACAAAAAGTATTTCTTTCAGAAGGAAAAATCTTGCATGATTGGTTTGTTATGGTAAAACCTTGGCTCCTTATAGTCCTTATTACGAGCCGCTACTGATCCGAAGTTAATGTAAATAATAACTCCTGCTGCAATAGGAGCACCTCATCCAATTCAACGGGATGTTACTGCATCTATGTTTAAATTTAATATATCCCTTTTAATAGATTTTTTACATTTTTATGTGCTCAATAAAACTTATCAATAAATATTTGTTTAATCCGAAATCTAGTGTATCTAATAAAAATTGCATACTATGCTGTAATTAGAGCTTTATCTGGACTAGACAACAGATCTGTTCTGAAAAATAAATTTCCATCTCTGAAATTGTTTACAGTGCCACATTTATATATTTATTTATCGATCTTGTATGTCAGGAAAAACTCAAAACCTGTATAAAACAATTAGAGGATTCAATCTAACCAAATGGGTTTCAACTATTATATCCCTAAATTTTATAACAAATTACCGGAAGCTATTACGATCTTTCCACGAAAGAAATTCACAGGAAGAATAAAAAACTTTTTAACTAAACATGACTTTTAAGCAGTATAAAGTGGACTTATTGTATAGCTACGTTTGTAATTTGTGTAAATAGTGTTTATGTAAGACCGGATGGAAATGCTCACTTTATACCCTATCTTTGAGGGGGCCACTTTACAGCCCACTTGGTGTCAAGATTTTTCAGTTTGACAAGCAGTAAAATTTATAAATCTCGTTTTGATTGAGAATATCCGGTCTGTACATAAAATTGTGTACGCACCTCGTGCGTAACTAGCGTTTATGGCCCTTGTCGTGCTAAATTTCAGGCCGCGGACCATAAACGTATTCTTACTCCCTTGGTACATAAATAACTATTTTTTTTTAAATTTGGCGTGTGTATACAAATAATTATTGAAATAACGCAAAGAAAGTAATCAAATCAGGTAAATACAAAATGCAATCGAGACACATAAATCAACGCCGTTATTATTCTTACTATTAAACATAATTGATCTAAATTTCTACTTTTTTAGCTTAAATATAGACACTGATCTCCACTCTTAAATGGCGATTTACATAAACTGATAGGAATACAAAATATTTTGGTAAATTCAAAAAGCACAAATTACCCAGCTTACATTCTTTAATACAAGTTGAAAAGGTAGAAGAGCTGTTAACTTCATATCAAATATATGATAAAAGAAAAAATATATACTTATTTGACGTTGTCTTTTAACAGTAAAAACCCTTGCTATAAGGAGATACTAAAACCCATAACAAAATGAAATGGAAATGTTTATTATACTATTATACAAAATTATATAACAATAAATCAAATCACGGGACACTGATAACTTTAAAGCAGAGTTGTCCAAACCGCGACAATTTTCATTAGTTAATGCGAACCTTCAAGAGTTATCTTAAAAATAGCTTAAAATGTAAATTTACGTTTTTTTTCGAAATTGACAATTTAAAAACTAAAAATGTTTGATTAATATGTACAGCTGCGGAAACATAAACCCGGGACAAGTTCTGTAGGGTCATTTTTTACTATTTGAACGTTGTAATGTTGCCTTCCTGATTTTTTATGAAATTCTTTCTATCATGTGTCAATGAACAAAGACGAACAGGTTAATGCAGTACAAGAAGCTTGGGATAGCATCGAAAATGAATTTATTCAGACAATTTGACTTCGGCAAAATTTTGTGTCCCGCTTTTTATTTCCGCAGCTGTACATACAACTCAGCCCGTAACGATCATTTGATAGTTAACTTTTTCCTAGCTATTATTTTAAGGCCTTTAGCCTAAATTTCTTTTTATCTGAGGCATATTGTAGGAATTGCGATCCACGCTCACTTTGCTATTAGAAGTTTTAACTTCTTTATTTAAAAGGTTGGATACCCCTGCCTTAAAGTATCATTGTCATTAATAGCCTTCACAGTAACTGTAATTCTAAGACCTGTGAACAAACATTTACTTAAAATACACATAAATACATACCTAAACTAGAACACGGTTGCCATTTATAATAATCATTGTGTTGTTTCTGAAACTTTTAGAAAGATCTTTTAATGAAAATAGGAGTAAAACAGTAAGAAAAACATATAGGTACTTTTATTTGAATTTTTATAGCAACCTTGACTACAAGTAGATACTTCAATCAATGGCAAAAGATATTTCCATATCAACATATCCTCGTCACAAGAGCAACTTAAAATTTATAAAATAGATATACTTATTGTTATCTGAAAGCACGAAGCTTTATGTAATATAAACAACATTCAAAATATTATCACATTAAATCAAATAGTCAAAACACTGAAGACTTTCAAAGACATCAACTATGATTTCAAGACTGTTGGAGAAATACACGCGTCAAGTACACTACTACTAACTTCTCATGATCAGCTAAATCACTAAATTTGTAATAATTTAAATATTTTGTTATTAAAAATAGAAAATTCTGTTAATGCATAGAAAGAGAAGAGAGTAAAAAATTAGTACTTTTATTTGGTACTTTTAGTACAAGCAAATATTGGAATCAGTAGCAAAGAATAATTAATAGCAGTATCTTCTGGTCTCAATTTTTCGGTAATAGACTGGAAATTCGCCTAATAACCTCTATAAAAGTCTAAGTAATGTGTACAAGAGCTACTACTACTACTACTACTACTACCACAACAACAACAACAACTACTACTACTACCACTAATACTACTACTACTACTACTACCACTACTACTACTACTACTACTACTCCTACTCCTACTACTACTACCACTACCACTTCCACCACTACTACTACTACCACGACTATTACCACCACAACAACAACAACTACTACTACTACTACTTCTACCAATACTACCACTACTGTTACTACTACCGCTACTACTACTACTACTACCACCACTACTACCACCACTACTACTACTACCACCACTATTACCACCACTACTACTACTACTACTGCTACTACCACTATTGCTACTGCTAATATCTTTGCAATGTGTGTACCTCAAATGCATCACGTTTAACGTTGATAAAGGTAACTAGAATAATGTTACTCTTTCTGATAGTCACGGAAAGGTCTATTAAATCAGATAGAAACCGCAAGATGTAGGGCTTCAAGTTTTATAGTTGAAGTCTACTATTTAGATCAGATCTGTAGTTTGGTTATTAACTTGTACCCAGTAGTTTTTATTGATATTTTTGAAACAGTTAATAATTTTATATAAAATATAGATGACTATATAACAGTAGATTTTAATATTTTTATTGTAACTAAGCAATATAAACAAATTTACTGTCATTTCAATACATAGAGATATTCTACGAGCAACAGCGGCTAATAAATTCAGCTGTAGAGTCATCCCTTACTTTCCGCTTTGTAACAGCAAGTTGTAATTGAGAGAATTTAGTTTGTGGAACACCGTTTTGCAAACTTTTTATTTGAATTACCACAATTAAACTGTAGGTTTAAGTAGTTCTATTATCCGGAGCAATTAATTCCGAAGTTCTGTGTCTTCAGTGTCACAGGATTAAGCCTTAATCAGATGCAATTTAAATTACTGCATCGCATACTCCAAAGCTCCACGGAGTCTGTTACTTACGTAATTACAGCAGATCCGTAACGTACGAAAACGAGAATTTTTCACTGCCAGTTCGTAATTTTACAAAGGCCCAGAATTTAGCTCGTTTCTGCCGAGTTCTGCAACGCAGCACGAAGAAATGGCATAAACAAAGACTAAGTTACGCAAAATCTAATTTCTCTGATAATTTAATTGGTTCTACTCCGATGTCTTGCATAGTTAATGTGTGCCTCCAACGACAGGTTTGACGTGCTCGTGAACGGCGGCGGTGCCGTCACGTTGCAGTTCCAACGATCGCCATTCCGACCCCTGACTAGAACCGTGTTCGTACCCTGGAACCAGATCGTGGTGCTTCCCCCGGTGCACATGGAGCTGAACGAGGACTCCCATTCGGAAAATCTGCACACGAGGTACAATTATCGTTCACTCAGGTCGCACGCTACTCTCATAAATGAGTCTTTATTGCAGCTTCCTTGCTCGCAATCCCGCCATTAACTTCCCCGGTGTTTCGCGATCGTTTTTTGATCCTAACGGGGCTTTCCCTGAGACGTGTGAAGATCACGATTCGGAACTTCTAAAGCCGGTTATAACGGGGACGTGGATGCCGGAGGCGGTGGGCGGCCTTCCAGGAAGGAGCGTCGTTTTTGCCGAAACTCAGATCGTCCAGGAATCGATCCCGATCCCCGGCTCCGATCTGCATCTAATGTACAGAAGCTCCCAAGCCGCTGGCTACTACAGCATCGTGCATATGCGCCTGACGGGGGCCACCATCCCCAAAACCCTCACTCACGTGCACGTGAGGGTGGAGGTGGAAGGATCCCTGCACGTCAAGACGTACGAAGCCGACCCCAACCTGTCCCACACTTTCCCATGGAATAAGCGCAACGTCTACAAACAGAAGGTCTATGGGATAGCGCAAGCCAAAATCTCGATTGGGTACGAGCATTCCACTTGCAACGAGCCGATTTGGGAAACTCAAACTGCCACACTGCAAGGTTTTGATGTGGATATATCAGATATTGGCGGGTGGGGCTTGGATATCCACCATCACTATAACTTTCACGAGGGGATTCTGCAAAAGGGAGAAGGTTCAACACTTCATCTCAAACAGTATCCACGAACTGTGCATGTAGTCATGGGTACTGGCCTGCAAAGGTCATTGGATTGCCCAGGCCAATGTGGAGGTCCTGCTAAAGACGCTAAATTGTTAACACCTGTAGCTCTGGCCAGCGGACCCGACGGAAGTATTTATGTTGGCGATTTTAATCTGGTTAGAAGAATTACGCCCGAAGGAAACGTTTACACCGTCCTTCAGCTAAGGTAATTAAAGCTGTGTATTTCGCGTTTTTTTTCTTCAATCTACGATTACCACCACCCTTTCGCTCAATTTTATCAGTCCTTAGCCCTTCCCTGCCTCTGTTTATATGGGATTATATGGGAGACGAACATTAATTAGTACCTAATCTTTAAACGAGAAATAGTCAGTCCATCCTTCTAATAGTGAAGTTGAGAAGATAAATCAATTAAAACACATCTTGGTTCTCTTCACAAAGATTTATTTAAAAAATTTTAAAAATGAGTGTTGGTGACAAGTTTCGTAAACGACACACAGTTTCAATCATCAGGCCAAAAAGTTGTTATTACATGACAAGTGCAAAGTGAGGCAAAGTTAAATTTAAATTGCTAAAATGTTACATAAAGTGATAACATTTATTAAAATTTAACAAATAAAAAGGAGATGCTTTTTGAAAAACACTGAGAATTCTCATTTAACTTTGCATCATTAATTGGAAATGTATAAAATTTCTCCTCACTTAGTGTATTTAAACGTCAAATAATTTCATAACCTCAATTTGGCATGTGATTTCAACGCAACAGCTTGTCATGCAACTATTTTTTTGCCTAAAGGTTGAAATTGTGTGTCATTTCCAAAACATGTCGCCAACATTCATTTCTTAAATTTTTTAAATAAATCTTTGTAGAGAGGGCCAAGAAGTGTTTTAATTGGTTTTAACTAATTTTTACTCTCTCCTATTTATAATAATGTCTCTTTTAACGTATACCATTTCCAATCTCCGAAATTCTCCATCCTTTATAATTATCGCCTTATACAATTTCACGTTTCCATTGATCACTTTGCACTTAAAACTGTATGTGTGCACTTTTATTACTCATGACTAGCCTTTCTCATTTTTCTTGTAGGTATTTTTACCTTGTGAGTATATTTTCAAGTGTTCCTCCACTGTTTTTATGCTTTTCTGTGCCATATATACCATTGGGGTCATAATTATACAGTGCCTTCAGAAATGATCGAACGTTTTTGAATGGTTATTATTTTGGCGTCATGTATTTATGTTGGTGGTACTGTAAGTCTATGTCAAATTCGAGGTTAGAAGGTTAGGTTTTGCGCCAGTCTGTGTCAAAACTGACGGAAAACCTAACCTGATAGCCTGACATAGACTTACAGTGCCACCAACATAAATAAATGGCGCCAAATAATGACCATTCAAAAACATTCGATCATTTCTGAAGGCACTGTATACAGTGTGAATAACGTAATACTATACATGGACAACTTTATTTTAACATTAATCAATTTACCCATGCTATTAACAATAGTCTGTTCTGAAAGTAGAATGACATAATCAAGTTTCAATTAGTTTCTATAGTCACTATGTTGCTATTTTGTTTACGAACACCATGGTAACATTAAGTAAATGCCCTGTCTAATTTTTCATAATTCAGCCATTTACAGTCTTACATTATTCTTACTGTATAAAAGGAATGAGATAATATGAACAACAAAATGGAATGCTTGAGTAAGAAAGAGATGACCATACAAAAAGTATTTTAATAGGCATGTTTAGTTGACATGTCATAATTAAAATGAGCGTCAAGCTTACTTGAATATTTGCTTCTATGTTTATCTCTTTCTTACTCAAGCAATGCATTCTATTTTCTTGTTCATGTTATCTCATTGCTGTTATATACAGTGAATTTATTTTAATAGTTAACATAGCAGTTTCGTTTCTATGCCAGCATTTAATCATACAGGGCACTTCCATAGTTACCAATGATATCAATAGACTAGAGCGTTTATTTTACGAGTTAACATACGAATTTTAATTAGGTACTTGCTAATGAGAAACTTTAATTTTGTTATCGGAATGTAGGTACGCAACTAAAAAGTAGATACGTAGGAACAACTTGTGTGTTGTATCTTTTCTTTAGTGGTATACAGGGTGTTGAAAAAGTCGCGCAATCGAAGAGTATCATGATGTTCTTCATGGGTAAAGTAACAAAAAAGTTAACACAATTTTTTTTATTCCGACAACCGTTTCAGAGATAATGCTGGTTTTAAGTTAGAAAATATGGCAACACTGTACAAAGGAGTTAAGTGCCAACATGCATGCATTACAAAAAAGTGACCTGTGTCTAGATTCTGATTTTTTTATGTTTGTTGTGTGCTTTATAAGTTTAAATTAAGCAATGGTAGTTTATAATATGAAAAGTTGTTTGCACCATTCGCTTGTCCCAAACACATCAGCATATCAAAATATTCATTATTTGTATATTCCATTACTACACGTTTGAAATTAATGTACTAAAATTCGTGGTACTGTCAGAATTTGATATTTTGACAAAACATTGTTTTTTATTGAAATATGGTGACTAGTTTATTGTGCTTAAATACATACAAATATTGCAGGATTGTCAGATCGGTAATTTTGTATTTTCAACAATATTTTGTTCTTTGAGGATGTCTAATAAAACTGTTATTCATTACTATACTAACCGGAAATTGTTGATAGAGATTAACGATTTTATTTTGTTAGGAAAAATTGTTAATACAATTAATATCATAGCTGTAGAACAGTTTTTAATTTTGGTAGAAGGAATTTTGTATCTTCCGACATAAGCATAGCGGCAAACTTTTAAAAACGGATTTATGATACTTATTTGATGTCAATTACGGTAGTACTATACGATTGCGGCTCTTTTTCAACACCCTGTATATTAGGATCTTTTAATTGTCTTTTTGACAAGTAATAATTCCTATGTTAACTCGTAAAATACACGCTCTAATCTATTGGTCCCATTTGTAACTATGGAAATGACCTGTATGATTAAATGGTGGCATAGAAACGAAACGCTTATGTTAACTATTAAAATAAATTCCCTGTACAGATTGTCTGTAGGTACTAAGTTCACACGGTAACTAGATCACAAGAATGTGTTGCTTAACAACCACTTAAAATTTTAAACCGTCTCTGTATCTAGTACCTGTAGAAGATCTGTATAATTTTGGCCTCATCGGTATTATTGTGTCTTTGTTTATTCTCAGTCCATAGTATTCTGATTTATTGTGCACCTTTCTCCATATTTCTTTTAATTTTTCTCGCATCGTTGAAATTGAGTTGATATTGTCTATTACAAATTTTTGAGGATTTTTGACAAGTTTTGTTATTTTTACTGTTTTTTATTGCTTTATTATATTATTATTTCTTCTAATATTGAGGTTGTATGTTTTCTTCGTTATATTCTTCTATTTCTAAAATGTCTTCTCCTTTGTTTCCTTCTACATAAATGTATTTTATTATGTTTCTTTTTGTTCACTTATTACCTGCTCTTAATGTAGCTTGTCCTAGTATTAGGACCCTTCGTAATGACTCATGTCTTTTATAAAATTTCCAGACATTTATTGTGTGGTAATGTTAGTCTACTTTATGTAATATTTTTCCGTATATCTTATTTCCTCCTACCAACTGTTTGCCTGTTTAAATACTTTTCTTTGTTTGGTTATTATTACTGTCCAACATGGGTCTTCTCGATTTTTCACTGGTTACTACTCTGTTGCAGTCTTTTCTGAACTATTAATTTTCATACATACTTTCTTTGTACTTCTATTTTAATTGCATATATAATATACTCTTTTCCTGCACTTATTTTTTACTTCCTCTTCCGGTAAAGCATTTATAACATATCATTTTCTTCGTTGCACTGCTAGTTTTCTTGCTGTTCATTGCTCTGGTATAACATTTATCATGAATCATTTTTATGCACTTTCTATTCTTCATTCTATAGTCAACATCTTCTTTGTCTTCTTCATGTAGGCTGACAGTCTGTTGTCAACTACGGTCTTATAGACCATCTTGAGCACACCCCGGTCAGGTAGCTAGCCTAACCCCTTGAATTAAGAAAGAATGCCCTTTCTTACGTGTTACAATCACTGCCGACTCCAAAAGCAAACGCTTCACCAACTTACCATCTGCTCCCATAGTCAGTTAGTGTTTCTTTGTATTTGTCTTTGCATTGGAAAATGATGCTTACGATGCACATCTCTCTTCCAACTACAAAATCTATGACCATGCGTATTAGGCAACATACTTTTTAATTTATTGAAAGCTGTTAGCAACTAAGAAACCAACTCCCAGCTCTCTATTCTCTTAACATCTGTACAACTATTAAATCTTATAATATTTAATTTATTTCAGAGCGACGCAAGTTGCGTATCAGTATTACTTAGCTGTTTCTCCAGCAGACGGACATTTGTATATATCCGACCCTGAAAAGCACCAAATATTAAAGGTCATCACCTTAGAACCCATTGCAGACCCCAGTATTAACAGCGAAGCGGTATGGATTATCATTTGCGTATTCGTGCAACGTTTCATTGTTTATATTTTTAAGATTGTTGGTAATGGAGAAAGGTGTATACCAGGAGATGACAGTCAGTGTGGCGATGAAGGACCTGGTAAACATGCCCGCCTTGCGCACCCCAAAGGAATTGCTATTGCCGCCGATAAGACCATGTACATAGCAGATGGCACTAATATCAGAGCTGTTGATCCCAGAGGTATAATACACACCTTAGTTGGCAATCACGGTCATCAGAACCAGTGGATACCAACACCTTGCCATGGTTCCATTCCAGCTTCACAGGTAACTATAAAACTTGCTTTGTATGCTGCTCAATACACAATTTACATTTTCAGACGCAACTACAATGGCCTACTGGACTATCTTTAAGTCCCTTAGATGGTGCTTTACACTTTATAGATGACCGCTTGGTGTTGAAGCTAACCGCAGACATGAAGATTAAGGTTGTGGCTGGTACACCACTTCATTGCCACTCGAAAGACGACAACTCCACTTCAGTATCGAATGAAAACGTTTTAGGAACCGTACTGGCTTTGGCATTTTCGCCCACTGGTGACTTATACATCGCCGAAAGTGATAATCGTCGACTGAACTTCATTCGAATGGTCGATACTGCAAGCAGAGTAACTCATTTTGCTGGAAAGACCCAAGACAAATTGAAAACTAATTGTGAATGCAACATCAGTATTACAACTGCAAACCCTAGAAATAACCAAGATTTGCCAACCGCTTGTCTCTGTGGTGCAACAGATGAAACCACAAGCAATGCTGAAACACTCCTGTCCTCAAATGCGCGTTTTCAAGCTGTTTCCGCTCTAACAGTGTCTCCAAGTGGCGTACTACATGTGGCTGACCAAGGTTCTTTACATATTTTGGCATTACAACACTACTTGCCATCCCATGACGAAAATGGCGAATTTCATATACCTTATCCGCCTGCAGGCGAGGTTTATGTATTTAATCGCTACGGTCAGCATGTTGCTACTCGGGATTTAGCTTCGGCTAAAACTAGATATTCTTTCCTATATTCAAAGAACACAAGTTTTGGAAAGCTGTCCACTGTTACTGACAGTTCAGGCAATAAAATTCAATTTTTGAGAGACTATAGCAACGCCGTTAGTTCAATAGAAAATACGCAAGATCACAAATCAGAATTAAAGATATCTGGAGTTGGCTATCTGGTAAAATTATCAGAAAAAGGTCGATCGGAAATTGAGCTGGATTATGACATGAATACTGGTTTGCTGACCAGCCGCTCAGGTGGTGGGGAAACCTTCATGTATCAATACGACTGGCTAGGACGTACCATTGGAGTTATTTTACCTAGTGGTGAGACACTGGAATTAAGATCCGGTTTAACAGAAAGTGAGGGTCTTGGAATAACAATAAGTAAACCTCCTGCACAAATCACAGTCAGCGGAAAAGCCTACAAAAAAGTGCTACTCACTGATGGTAAGTTTCAAATAGCAATTGCAGAGCCAAAGCTAAAGTTAAATGTTTCAGATTTGGAAACCACAGAGGCGATGACCTTCATCAATTCAAGTGTTCTGGTAAATTCTGCATGGGGAGGTCAGTTGCAAGTTGCAGCAGTAGCTCGGCACCCATTGTTGGAGGCTGCTCTGCCTGTAGAAGCAGAAATGCTGCCAATTTGGTCACAACAAATCAGCACATTTGGAGATGGAGTCCAAAATTTCATGTTCACCAAATTTTCATTAGTTGGAGACGTCAGAAACCCTCAACAAACCCTTAACCGAGAAATTTTCGTCAACAACTCCAAAGTTCTTGGCATAGAATTTGATCAGTTTACCAGCAAGGAAATCTTTTATGACCATGACCAACAAGCTCTACTTTCTATAACTTACGATCCCGCTGGTCTTCCACAATCGTATGTACCTTCCAATGGTGCAGTTTTAGTAAATATTTCTTACGATGGGTTTAATCGCATTGACGGATGGAAATGGGGCACGTCTGAGCTCAAGTATAGTTATGACAGGCATGGTTTACTATCAGAAATTACAAGTTCCCAAGATGGTACTCAAATGTTTACCTACAACGACTGGAATATGCTAGCCAAAATAACTCTAGCTAGCCAGAGAAGTTTCTTATTGAGTTATGATGACGACGGAGGATTGAGGCATGTTACTCTTCCTAGCGGCACTAGACATTCCTTCAGCTTGCAGACTTCTCTGGGATTTTTACGAGCCACATACACTCCACCCGGTAGCAACAAAGCCTTCTTGCAACATTTTTCCCATTCGGGTTTGCTGCAACAAACTGTATATCCGGGAGACGGTGCTAGAGTAGTATACCGTTACACCCCTAACGGGCGTTTGAGTGAAGTGATTCACGGAGATGGCAAAACTCTCTACCATTACTCTTCAGAGTCGGGGCTTCCCAGCCAAGTTTTGCATACTGAACCAGATGTGGAATACCGATGGGACTACCAGTACGTAGGAGGCCTTCTGATGGAAGAAAGAATAGATTTCAGTGCCAAATCGGGGCTTAGCAATGCTAAATTTACATATGACTATGACAATAATTATAGGTTAACTACGGTTCAAGGTCGTATCGGCGGGCAAAATCTACCTCAGTATAGCTTAGCCTACAATTTAAGATCTGGCTCATTAGAAACCATTGGGCCCTTTAAAATTAACAAGCCGCGGCTCAATGACACTAATGTGCACGATGGGACTGCGCTCTTCTCCAGAAGTGTTGATGCTCAATTTTTAGAAAAGCAAGTTGCATTAACTATTCACGGGATGGAAGTGTTCAGGATGG
This sequence comes from Agriotes lineatus, assembly GCA_940337035.1. Taxonomy (NCBI): domain Eukaryota; kingdom Metazoa; phylum Arthropoda; class Insecta; order Coleoptera; family Elateridae; genus Agriotes; species Agriotes lineatus. Next base: position 31,611,216 of record OW679197.1, on the reverse strand, counting down.
AGTTTAGTCATGATATGCATGGGTATGGTTTTATGAAGAAAATTAAAATAATATTTTCCAATATCAAATTCTGTTCTAGACGAATTTCCCAGACACGCACTTATACCAGAAATGTAGGTGTCAACACCTACACCAATGTTAAGAACTACACGTGGGACTGTGATGGACAGCTGTCAGGCGTAGAAGCTCAAGAACCATGGGGTTTTCGCTATGATGACAATGGAAATATGTTGTCTCTCACTTATCGGTAAGTTCATAGGTACTTCAAAAATCCAAAAATTACAGTAGGTATAAGGTATAATTCATATTACATAGACTTGTATACATCCTTCACTGGGTGTGCAGAAAAGTCCTTCAGTTTCATAGTAGGCTGTCCAAATATGTGCTATTCTTTCCTTCCCAAGGCATCGCAGACACACAGAATGTTTCTGTTTTCTTATTGCAGTCTGCAAGTAAGACCTTCATTGCATTTTCCGATCTTCCACAGGTGTTCTTTAACAGTCGCAAGTCCGGCTAGTAGGCCTGTGGCAGTCCTAAGTTGTATCCTTACCCAGGAGAAGTAGTTTCGCAATACTCTTCTTGCAAGGTCATGTATATATGTGTTGCAGTGGTTCTTTCCTGGTCTATAGGTACCCTTCATGTTGAGTGCAAATTCAATTACTTACATAGTCTCGGATGACACTTCTTAGAATTTCTAAGACTGGTTTTGGGCCAAGGTATGCCTCAGTTGATATCTGCCTTGCTAATTCATTGATCTGCTCATTTCTGCCTATGCTACTATGACCCAGTACCCAGAATGGTCTTGTGACATTCAGTTCTTCCAAGTTATTGAATTCCTCTATGCACTCTTATACCAGTCTGGAAAAAGTCTTACTAGTCGAGAGAGCTTTCAGAGCCTTCTAGTTGTCCAACATTATATAGATCCGCTTATGTTTATAAGCCCTTCATTTGTTTCCCATGCACATTGTAGTTCGAGTATATTACTTAGGTACTCAGTGAGAAGCTAAGCTTCTCTTTTGGACTTTTGCTATAAAGTCTTAATCGGCCTCAATCTCAGTCTCGGAACCATCCGTGGACCAGATTAGACTTCCAAGATAAATATCTTGTTTAAGTTCTTTCCACTCTTCATGATCCTGAATTGTCATCTCGAATATATAATCCGCCCTCATTTCAAGTAAAGGATCCTCTATCCACTCATATGTTCTGTACCTATAGGAAAGTTGTAGAGTAAATTTTGTAATCTATGAATTCCCAGTTCTATTTCCCCTTGTATTTACTATATGCAGAGGGGGGAGGTCTAGAAGAGTCTCATTGCAGCAACGGGCCTTCCCTTTCAGTCCACCTAGATACAACATTCAGGGCATGTTGCATATGCTCCCTGACTGTGTTGGCCAATCCCCCTTCTACTACTATGACAAGATCATCAGCATATCCTAAGGGAGAAAACCCTTCACTGCTGAGCTCTCATAGAAGCTTGTCCTTGTCCATGACTGGGTTCCATAGGAGAGAAAAAAAACTGCTTCCTGAGGAACACCCTCCTGCCACCCGAATTGCTACTCTCATCCAGCAGTGATGTGTAGACCACCCTTCCTCTCAGCATACAGTCTATCCACCTGCAGCAGGTCGCCTCTAACCCACGATCTAGTCGAGTTTCTTCTTCCTCTTAATGTAGACTGAGAGACTGTTAATAACCACACAAACTGTGATTTATTTATAAGCCATCTTCGGCCTCAGCTGAGCAGGTGGCTAGCTTAACCCCTTGAATTACGGCAGAATGCCCTTCTACAAAGGTGATGAGCACCAAAGGTGTTGGTATGATGGCCAGAGAGCGTAGATGAAACCAATGTCTGGGTCTGTGGTTCGAACCCACTACCTGCCGATTGCGAGTGCAAATGCTTTACCTCTCAGCTACCTGCTCTCTTCATAGAAGGGCTGATGGATGACTAAGAAAGCTCCTAGAAGAACCTCTTTATTTTTCAGCGCCTTGTCTACCCATCTGAGAAGATGGTGGAGAGCTGTTTATGTTGACAAACCTGCTGTGTTTACCAGAACACCATACCAAATGCGCCTTGCTAACAGTTACTCCAATGTCTGAAGTACAAATGATACAAGAATAATGAGTAGAAAAGACTTCACCTGAGAATAGTTTGCCCTACTAGTCTTTAATATGAAAACCACCCTGGTTAGTCTCCATACTGCAGGCATGTAGTTCAGAGCTACGCTGGCTCTGAGTACTATGCAAATTCTAGTAGGCAAAAGGTTCAAAGGCTGGAAAAATCCAGCTGGTCCTGCTATTTCCATGCTTCAAATGAGTGCATTGCCCATTTGACCTTTCTTGCAATCTCTTAATGCCTTGTCTACAGGAGCACTGGGTCCCTGCTTCCTCTAATCCAATAGTGATCCAAGAAAGTGTATCTGAAATAGTTTGTTCGTAGTTTCCTTGCCTGTTCTGACAAACTCTCCACTTGTGGTTTCTAGAATATTTAATGAGGCTTGAGAATCTTTGGAGATAATCCTGTGGAGTCTGGCACATTCTGGAGTGGTTTAAACTTTCTCAAAATGCCTTTTCCACAACGCTCGCTAAGCCCTTCTCAGTGCTTTGTCGTATTCAGTTAGGAATCTCTCATCATCCCACCAGAAAACTTTCCTATTGATGATCCTTACAATGACAGGATAATTGTCATTATAGGCAGAAATAACTACTCTGTAAGTCAATAGTTACTGATCCAAGAAAGTGGATCTGAAATAGTTCTTTCATAGAAACCTTCCCTGTTCTAGTAAACTCTCCAGTTGTGGTTTTTAGAGTATTTATTGAGCCTTATGGGTCTTTGGAGATAATCCTGTGGAGTCTGGCACGTTCTGGAGTGGTTTAAATGTTCTCTCTTCCCCATGACACTCTATAGGCCCTTCTCAGTGCTTTGTCTTATTCAGTTAGGAATCTTTCATATTCCTCTCAAACTGAGGATACTTTCTCTCTACTAAAGACTTTCCTTACCTGTTCCCTCATCCTCTTAAAGTCATCATCCCACCAGAAAACTTTCCTCTTGATGATCCTTACAATGACAGGATAATTGTCATTATAGGCAGAAATAACTACTCTGTAAGTCAATAGTTACTGATCCAAGAAAGTGGATCTGAAATAGTTCTTTCATAGAAACCTTCCCTGTTCTAGTAAACTCTCCAGTTGTGGTTTTTAGAGTATTTATTGAGCCTTATGGGTCTTTGGAGATAATCCTGTGGAGTCTGGCACGTTCTGGAGTGGTTTAAATGTTCTCTCTTCCCCATGACACTCTATAGGCCCTTCTCAGTGCTTTGTCTTATTCAGTTAGGAATCTTTCATATTCCTCTCAAACTGAGAATACTTTCTCTCTACTAAAGACTTTCCTTACCTGTTCCCTCATCCTCTTAAAGTCATCATCCTACCAGAGAACTTTCCTATTGGTGACCTTACAATGACAGGACAATTATCATTATAGGCAGAAATAACTAGTCTGTCAGTCAATAGTTACTGATCCAAGAAAGTATATCTGAAATAGTTCTTTCATAGAAACCTTCCCTGTTTTAGTAAACTCTCCAGTTGTGGTTTTTAGAGTATTTATTGAGCCTTATGGGTCTTTGGAGATAATCCTGTGGAGTCTGGCACGTTCTGGAGTGGTTTAAATGTTCTCTCTTCCCCATGACACTCTATAGGCCCTTCTCAGTGCTTTGTCTTATTCAGTTAGGGATCTTTCATATTCCTCTCAAACTGAGAATACTTTCTCTCTACTAAAGACTTTCCTTACCTGTTCCATCATCCTCTTAAAGTCATCATCCTACCAGAGAACTTTCCTATTGGTGACCTTACAATGACAGGACAATTATCATTATAGGCAGAAATAACTAGTCTGCCAGTCATTAGTTACTGATCCATGAAAGTGTATCTGAAATAGTCCTTTCATAGAAACCTTCCCTGTTCTAGTAAACTCTCCAGTTGTGGTTTTTAGAGTATTTATTGAGCCTTATGGGTCTTTGGAGATAATCCTGTGGAGTATGGCACGTTCTGGAGTGGTTTAAATGTTCTCTCTTCCCCATGACACTCTCTAGGACCTTCTCAGTGCTTTATCTTATTCAATTAGGGATCTTTCATATTCCTCTCAAACTGAGAATACTTTCTCTCTACTAAAGACTTTCCTTACCTGTTCGCTCATCCTCTTAAAGTCATCATCCTACCAGAGAACTTTCCTATTGGTGACCCTTACAATGAGAGGACAATTATCATTATAGGGAGAAATAACTAGTCTGTCAGTCAATAGTTACTGATCCAAGAAAGTGTATCTGAAATAGTTCTTTCATATAAACCTTCCCTGTTCTAGTAAACTCTCCAGTTGTGGTTTTTAGAGTATTTATTGAGCCTTATGGGTCTTTGGAGATAATCCTGTGGAGTCTGGCACATTCTGGAGTGGTTTAAACTTTCTCAAAATGCCTTTTCCACAACGCTCGCTAAGCCCTTCTCAGTGCTTTGTCGTATTCAGTTAGGAATCTCTCATCATCCCACCAGAAAACTTTCCTATTGATGATCCTTACAATGACAGGATAATTGTCATTATAGGCAGAAATAACTACTCTGTAAGTCAATAGTTACTGATCCAAGAAAGTGGATCTGAAATAGTTCTTTCATAGAAACCTTCCCTGTTCTAGTAAACTCTCCAGTTGTGGTTTTTAGAGTATTTATTGAGCCTTATGGGTCTTTGGAGATAATCCTGTGGAGTCTGGCACGTTCTGGAGTGGTTTAAATGTTCTCTCTTCCCCATGACACTCTATAGGCCCTTCTCAGTGCTTTGTCTTATTCAGTTAGGAATCTTTCATATTCCTCTCAAACTGAGGATACTTTCTCTCTACTAAAGACTTTCCTTACCTGTTCCCTCATCCTCTTAAAGTCATCATCCCACCAGAAAACTTTCCTATTGATGATCCTTACAATGACAGGATAATTGTCATTATAGGCAGAAATAACTACTCTGTAAGTCAATAGTTACTGATCCAAGAAAGTGGATCTGAAATAGTTCTTTCATAGAAACCTTCCCTGTTCTAGTAAACTCTCCAGTTGTGGTTTTTAGAGTATTTATTGAGCCTTATGGGTCTTTGGAGATAATCCTGTGGAGTCTGGCACGTTCTGGAGTGGTTTAAATGTTCTCTCTTCCCCATGACACTCTATAGGCCCTTCTCAGTGCTTTGTCTTATTCAGTTAGGAATCTTTCATATTCCTCTCAAACTGAGAATACTTTCTCTCTACTAAAGACTTTCCTTACCTGTTCCCTCATCCTCTTAAAGTCATCATCCTACCAGAGAACTTTCCTATTGGTGACCTTACAATGACAGGACAATTATCATTATAGGCAGAAATAACTAGTCTGTCAGTCAATAGTTACTGATCCAAGAAAGTATATCTGAAATAGTTCTTTCATAGAAACCTTCCCTGTTTTAGTAAACTCTCCAGTTGTGGTTTTTAGAGTATTTATTGAGCCTTATGGGTCTTTGGAGATAATCCTGTGGAGTCTGGCACGTTCTGGAGTGGTTTAAATGTTCTCTCTTCCCCATGACACTCTATAGGCCCTTCTCAGTGCTTTGTCTTATTCAGTTAGGGATCTTTCATATTCCTCTCAAACTGAGAATACTTTCTCTCTACTAAAGACTTTCCTTACCTGTTCCATCATCCTCTTAAAGTCATCATCCTACCAGAGAACTTTCCTATTGGTGACCTTACAATGACAGGACAATTATCATTATAGGCAGAAATAACTAGTCTGCCAGTCATTAGTTACTGATCCATGAAAGTGTATCTGAAATAGTCCTTTCATAGAAACCTTCCCTGTTCTAGTAAACTCTCCAGTTGTGGTTTTTAGAGTATTTATTGAGCCTTATGGGTCTTTGGAGATAATCCTGTGGAGTATGGCACGTTCTGGAGTGGTTTAAATGTTCTCTCTTCCCCATGACACTCTCTAGGACCTTCTCAGTGCTTTATCTTATTCAATTAGGGATCTTTCATATTCCTCTCAAACTGAGAATACTTTCTCTCTACTAAAGACTTTCCTTACCTGTTCGCTCATCCTCTTAAAGTCATCATCCTACCAGAGAACTTTCCTATTGGTGACCCTTACAATGAGAGGACAATTATCATTATAGGGAGAAATAACTAGTCTGTCAGTCAATAGTTACTGATCCAAGAAAGTGTATCTGAAATAGTTCTTTCATATAAACCTTCCCTGTTCTAGTAAACTCTCCAGTTGTGGTTTTTAGAGTATTTATTGAGCCTTATGGGTCTTTGGAGTTAATCCTGTGGAGTCTGGCACTTTCTGGAGTGGTTTAAATGTTCTCTCTTTCCCATGACACTCTCTAGGCCCTTCTCAGTGCTTTGTCTTATTCAGTTAGGGATTTTTCATATTCCTCTCAAACTAAGGATACTTGCTCTCTACTAAAGAATTTCCTTACCTGTTCCCTCATCCTCTTAAAGTCATCATCCCACCAGAAAACTTTCCTATTGATGACCCTTACAATAACAGGATAATTGTCATTATAGGCCGAAATAACTATGTCAGTCAATAGTTACTGATCCAAGAAAGTGTATCTGAAATAGTTCTTTCATAGAAACCTTTCCTGTTCTAGTAAACTCTCCAGTTGTGGTTTTTAGAGTATTTATTGAGCCTTATGGGTCTTTGAAGATAATCCTGTGGAGTCTGGCACGTTCTGGAGTGGTTTAAATGTTCTCTCTTCCCCATGACACTCTCTAGGGCCTTCTCAGTGCTTTGTCTTATTCAGTTAGGGATCTTTCATATTCCTCTCAAACTGAGAATACTTTCTCTCTACTAAAGACTTTCCTTACCTGTTCCCTCATCTTCTTAAAGTCATCATCCACCAGAGAACTTTCCTATTGGTGACCCTTATAATGACAGGACAATTGTCATTTTGGGCAGAAATAACTTGTCTGTCAGTTATGTCTCCACATCTATTTTGAATTCTTGTATATTAGTTACCATCTTTATCGTCTCGTCAGATTACGATCTGGTCATCCTCATAGGCTTCCCAGTTGGCTCTTCAAGAGTTACATCTTGTCATTTGTGGTTTTAAATTGTCCGCTGAGTTGCAACTTTATTTTTGATTACTTCCCCTTTTGAATTACATTGTTTTCTCTTCTATTTTAAGGTGAGAAGAATTTGGCTTATTAATCCCACTTCTTAATATTCTAATCACTTTTTTACCATATGATGGTCTGAGTTGACATCTATAACTCTACAGCTTTTCACATTCATAACACGTGCACTATAATTTCTTCAATAAAAACGTGGTCTACTTGATTATTATTTTTATCGTTAAAGCTTCTCCATGTACCTTTGTACATGGTGTAAAGAATACAAGGTGTAACGTTCCGCAGAATGTGGGCGGACCTCAAATTCGACCAATAGGACATGGTCCGACAACTGGCATGATTGGTAGTACTGAAGTGTATTGTTGAAGACGCTGTCGATGTCAAATTCGAGGTTAGGTTTTGCGTCAGTTGGTGTCAGATTGACGCAAAATGTAACCTGCTAACCCCAAATTTGACATCGACTGACAGTGCCAGCAACATATACGATCGCAACCATGGTTACACCATGATCGCGGCCGTGATGGATTTCCTGAGCAGGACCATCAGGGATTGGTTGACATCTCCCCTCTATTTTCTGAACGACTGCCCATCCCGGGAGCGTTTCACCTTGTATTCTTTACACCATGCCTTTGTAGATGTTGTTGCAAACAGATTGCTTTAATTCTTAAGTCCCTTTCTGCTGCATCGTTATTATTTGCTGTAAACTACATTTCCCAATATGTGGTTGGTTTTTCTCTTCTTTCGCCACTTTTCAATTGTAATCTCATATCACCATTTTATGTCTCCTGTTTGAATTTTTCTGTACTCAGTCTGTAATACTTCATAATACATTTCTTTGATCGACACTTATTTTATTGTGTATCAGCTCTATAACTTCTTGCTTTAGGTTCTCCTCTAGAGTCTTTAATTGCTATATATTCCTTTTTGGCTTCTCTTCCTCTATTTTTTCTTTTAATTTTTGTATTCTTCAATTTAAGTTTGCTTTTTCTACTGTGTACTATTACCATTCCTTTTCAAACTTCTTGAAATTTTCCACATGTTCTTGATTCTTTTTAAACTGCTTCTTTAGGTCTTTTTTGACTTATTGAAACTCTTCATTATCCCCTGTTGTTTTTTTGTAACATTTTTAATATTGAATCCTTTTTTGTCTCCATATTATCATCCTTTAAATAAGTACTTAACTCTGCTTTTTTGTGCACCCTGAATACTGTAAGTCTCCGTAGTTGATTAAACTTTTACAACTTCTTTAATTTATTGTAAATATGTTAGCCCATCCCTTTTATTTCTTTACTTCAGACAACAGCTGATAGGTTAAAACACATGAGGTCATGTACCTATTAGTGTTTGAAATTTACTACAAAGCTGTTAGATAGTAATTCGGTAATTCTCCACAATCTTCAACACTAGAGCTTTGTGTTTTCATTCACTTTAGGTTTATTTGCCTCAGTTAGTGACTAAAATATCATTCCAAACTGGAACACACTTCAAACTCGACTATCACATATAGATAAATCTTTACACTGTTTCCACATCATAACCCCGCTTATTTTGTAACGAAATATATATTCGTTATAACCGAGTTCACTATATATGTTCCTTTTCTTGCAGAGGCAATACAATTCCAATGGAGTATAATGCAATGGATAGAATAATTAAATTTGGCGAAGGGCAATACAAGTACGACAGCAGAGGCTCGGTAATTCAAAATGCAAGAGAAGAAAAATTCCACTACAATGCCAAGGGTTTGCTTGTAAGAGCCACAAAACGAGGAAGGTTTGACGTTAGATATTTCTATGACCATATGGATAGGTAATGGAAAATAAAAAGCCAAAAGTACACTTTACATGACTGGCTTATTTATTCACAGATTAGTAACTCGAAAGGATAACTATGGAAATGTAACGCAATTTTTCTATAACAACCAACAACATCCAAGGGAAGTTAGCCAAATATATTCCCCTAGAGATGGGAAGCTGATGTCACTTGTTTACGATGACAGAGGACATTTGATATACGCTCAGGTTTGAAGACTTGAAATCAAAAGTGTTCAATTGTGTCATTGTTGTTTTTTTTTAGGTATATCGGCATAAATATTATGTAGCTACAGATCAATGTGGAACTCCAATCATGATTTTCAATCAGTACGGCGAAGGAATAAGGGAAATCATGAGGTCTCCTTATGGACATATTGTTTATGATTCGAATCCATATCTATATTTACCTGTTGACTTTTGTGGAGGACTTTTAGACCAGGTATCGTACTCGGCTTCCAATTTTATTCATAAAATTGCATAGATACAGCACTTAAAAGGTATTATCCATTTACTTGACATCCGCACTGTCAAACTGGCAGTATGTTGGCACCACTGCTATTTTTCACTAAGTGATTTTGACCTTTACGTATTGATGCCCCTAACAAATCTAGAACTGTCAAGAGGTGTCAAATATTTTGAATTGAAATTGAGATAATTCATTGCCAATTTATTAATTCATCATAAATTAAATTAATAATGGAAGAAGCGGATAGCAGCAACATGAAAAAGCAAAAGAGAATTCACTTAACATTTTCAAATGATAACCGTCATACGAGTGTCATACGCATAGGATAATCGGGATAACCCAACTTTTTTTGTTGACATTTTAAAAACGAAATCAATGTACAGTCTAATAAAAAACACGTTATTTTGGAAGTATAGTCAATACATTTATTCTAAAATTGGCACTAACAGTGCGGAAATAATCGAGAAATAGAAAGCAAAAAGAAAGAAAGATATATTGAGAAAGAGTGGGAAAATATAAGTTAAAGTATAATGGAACGAGCTTTAGGATACAAATCGAAAAGTTTTCGAAAGAATGGTTTAATAGCGAATGTAATGAGATGAAAAATCAGAAAAAGCAAGTAAGAGCTAAGTGCATAAGAACAGAGAAACAAGAAGTTATGGAGCATTACAAGAAGCTAAAAAAGCGAAGAAAATATTTAAATATAAAAAAATGAATGGCTAAAGGAAAAAACAGAAGTGATTGAATTATATCGCAAGAAGAGCAATACAAGATGTTTTTACCAAAGGATAAAAATTCATAAGAAAAAGCATAAAATTAAAACAAAAGGATAGAAAAATGAAGAAAACACTGTAGAATATGAACCTGAGGAGATTATGAGAATATTGAAGGACCACTTTGAGAACGTACTGAATGCACCTCAAGAAATAGAGGAGAAAGAGGAAGAACCTACTTATGAAGAACTGGTAAACCCATAAACAGAAAAAAATGGGGAGAACCCAGGAAGGTAGTGTAAATCGAGAGCTGCTACAGTAAAGAAGAGAGAAACTTTATGAGAGGATATACGATCTAATAAGAGAAATACGGTGAACAGAACAAATGCCAAAGCGTAGGAAGGATTACATCATAATGACCATAAAAAAGTAAGGGAACCCTGAAAACTGCTAACAGGGATATATCCCTGTTAAACACAATGTATAAAGTAGTCTCATCATTGTTCCAATTACGCATGAAAAAGTACATAAATGAAACAGTAGGTACTAGGAAACTATCAAAACGAATTTACAGCTGGAAGATCAACAACAGGTCCACTGCACATAATAATAGAATAATAGAAAAAAACCCATAACATTTTGTTACGATATTAATTTGATTTTGTGACTTCTATTAACGAGAGGGTGCCGATGGCACACTTCACATTGGAGAACTTGCCCGCTTGCCCTAAATCACGCATTAACTGCTCAAACACAGACTAAACCTTGACTAAAACACTCAGTGAGATGGGCGGGGTCCTTCTGATGTGATGAACCTTTAGGGGCAAGCGTGGCCTTACACAGGGTGATACTAAAAAAGTGATATGGGGTTTTTAAGAAAGCGCCACAAACTTCGGTTTGACAACCCCCTGCAGAAGTTCGAAGTCCAAGGGGTTAGAAAATAATAGCTTCGACGCTCTCGTGAGTCGACTGCCACAGCGCTTTCAGTCTCACTAGGATTTGCTGTACAAAATTCATACAAATACTGCTACTAGCGGCAATGGCACACAAAACAAGTCATCTACACAGGTGATAAAATATCAATTAAAGAAAGCAATAAACAAAAGAGGTCTATTCACCTCAAAATGAAACACATTTGAAACTATACAGTTTTCTAAGATTCGAAGTTAGTTAATTATAACTAAATAAATCAAATCAAATAATCAACGTGACGCTATGCGTTAATATGAGTTCACCACTGAACGTCACCAGCGGTCCATAGAAAGAAAGGAGTGTTGCAGGCGGTCTACAGGCCTGCACGTCTCAAGGGGGGAACCTGGGCTTCGATGACGATGTGTTATGGACGCACTGAATCCTTATCTCAAGCAAGCGGAATTCATTTAGCTCACCAATGAGAAATCAATTGCAACCTGTCCTATATAACTGAACCTCGTCGAGTTAATGTACTGAAACGATCTGAACACCACGCGGCCACAGCGGCACGACAGGAGAGATCAGAGGAACACGGGGCCGGAACCTTTTCAACGATGGGAATTCAAATAACGGAAGTTATGCTTTAATCATGCAACAGAAAGAACCATTACCATCCACCACACACCAAAAACCACTTGTTGCCTTGTTCTAAGCTCAAGTTGGAATCTTCTCTAAACACAAGCCACGTGATGCAAGAAAGTTAGGAGGGAACGTTCATTTCGCGCCAAAACTATCATGCGATCCACACATGTTATCAACATATGGCTTGCGCCAGGGGAGGTGGGGTAAAAACGTTTTTCTCCCTCTCGTTCCTGCTCACACAACTGACTTTTTTTAACTACGTAATTTTGTGTCCCAAAACGGATCAATGAAAAAGACACGTGTTCTACTTAGGCGGCCGTAGACATGCACATGTTTAGAAATGCTCTTTCATAGGCGGTATTTAAAATACAACAAGGGAAAAATGTAACAAATTAGAACTTATTGTTTTTCGGCAAGCATCCAATAAATCAAAACAAAGAATTGTGTAATGAAATAAGAGGGATGATGATAACCCAAAAATTAATAGAACTTACTAAAATGACAATGAAAGATACAATGGCATATGCCAGAACTCAAAAAGGAGATACTGAAAACTTTAAAGTGAAATTGGAAGTAAGGCAAGGGGATATACTCTCCACCACATTATTTAACATCGTACTAGATAAAGTAATTGAAGATATATCGTTCATAATGGCACAATAACAAGTAAAAAGGTGCACATATTTGCATACTCCAATGATGTGGTCATCATATCTAGAACAAAGAAGCTTATAGAAACTTTTCTAAAAATATAAAGCAATGCAAAAGAAATGGCACTAAAAATAAATTAAGACAAAACTAAATTTATAAAATGCCATATGCATCAAAAAAATCGCAGAAACGGAACTAATCTAAAAATAGAAAACTACACCTTTAAATAAGTGGATAACTTTAAATATCTAGGTATCCAACTAAGCAGCAATAATACAAGGCGGATGAAGTATAACAAAAGATACAAGTAGGATACAGAGCATACCATGCGAACAAACACCTAATAAGGATAAAACAATTGCAATCAAGACCAAATTGAAAATTTATAAAACTCTAATGAGGCCAACTCTTACCTATACGTCAGAGACCATTGGCATGACAAGGAAAGATGAAGACACCTTTGAACGTGATTAATTACAAACTATCTCAGGACCAAAAAAAGACCTCAATGGAGAGTACCGCTCATGGATGAATTACATAATACTAAAGAGGGCAAAGATATTGTGAGATAGTTAAAAGCACAAAGAATGAGATAACTAACAGCAAGATGGATGGATAAAATAATGAATGACCTGCGCACAATGGGTATCGGTGACTGGAAAACAAGTACAAGGTAGAGAAGCCTGGAAAAATATAGTGAGAAAGACCAAATTAGACCCTAAATTTTAGAAGGCAGTCTTACTGTGTTAGTGTTCTACACAGTGCAACAGTGGTTCGATGTAACATAGGGAGTGATCTACCCCAATAATCAGATCTGAAACTTTTTACTTGAAACAGCTATATTTCTTTCAAAAAATATGCTATTAATAATGTGATGACAAGCTTACTTCTAACCTTAAACAGTAATATATTGCCAATCTAGAAATAAATAATATATGTATAATGAGAAGACCTAAAGCTATATTTTTAACAATTCATTGCTTGGATAATCTTTCTCTGTTATATTTTTCCACAGCATTCTATTTCTGGTCTTTCTAAATTTCTCCAGCCTGTTGTTTGTCTCCAGTATATGATGATGTTGGTTTATCTGTGAGTTTTGTCTATGTATGTGACATACCTATAGATGTAGCCGAGGCACTGACAGCCGTTTTTTTACTTAGTGTTCTCTTTCATCGTCGAGGGTCACCAATTTAGGTATTTTGGTTTGTTCATTAGAGGCTAAGGAAACTGACCCACGCCCTCGTCTAGGCCAGAATAACAGAAGACGGATGGAGAAGCAATGATCTTGAATCCCAGAGTGTCTATGTTTATATAGGTCGCTTGTGCAAGGCAAAAAGATTCTCTATTATTTGAATACAATAGGTGTTGTCCAGCTGGGCACAGGCTGAGGGTTGAAATCTTCTCTTTTGCCTAAGAAAAGAGAACTCCCTGCTTGAGTTTATGGTCCTATTGTCCAGCGGGGTTGACTCTCACTTTTCTCTGGCCTATTGTTATTTGATTCGGATGTCCGTTTGTTTATTGCTCCCTCCAATTGCGTCTGTTCCATGCTGTGATGATCCGGAATGCCTGCTGTTCACAGGCTGTAGCGCGATGTTTGGAAGGTTCATTACATTCATTGCGTGACGACATTACTCAAATCTGGCTTTAAAGAGATTTCTTACTGCAAGCACACAATTGATTTTGACACTTTCACTAGAACCGTTGCACCCCAAATTTTCAATTTTATCAGCGCACTTTGTAAAGCAATACACCTAATTGACTTTGACACTCGCTGGTGTTTGGGCTCTGCTATACACCCATTTTCATTTCATTGCAGCAATGCTTTCTGCCATATCCGTTACATAGATTTTTGTTTCTAGAACTTACATGCTGTCTCTTAGCATACTTCTCCATGGTATTGGTAGTGTAGTTTTCTCGGCACTTTTTAGATCTGTCACATCTCTGCTTATGAGAACAATATCATAAGCCAATTGGAGATTGTTTCGGTGTTACCCATCAATATTTACTCCCATTAAAACCCATGTCAAGGTCTTAACAAATATCCTCCAAGGCAAAAGTTAAGAGCTTCAACAAGATCATATGTCCTTGCCAGACTTCTTTTCATACTTGAATCTTGTTCATAAACATGTCCTCGTCCAGTTTTATGTTTGTATATATTGTGGATGACAGTTGAGTACCTGGAGTCTATTCTCACTCTGTTCATTGCTTTTATGATTACCCAAATCTCAATAGTCGAAAGCGTTATGGTAAAGTATAAACTTTAGATGTAAGCAGTAGTGGGTGGATGTTATTCTGCGTCCCTAGTAGAGAACAGATCTACTTCAGGGCTAGGGATTCTGCCCACAGGTTTTCCCTACCTCTTATTACCTGGGAGGTCATGCTTTAATCTTCATTCTATTTTATCTCTTCTACATCCTGTCCTATATTCGCCAAGATTCAGAAGGCATTTAATTGAAAAAACCATCCATGTGGATGCTTTCCTACTTTCAGTTATTTTATTAGTGACATGCATTGCTTGCCTGATCTTATATCTTTACTATATGACCTTAATAACAATAAGTCTCAATGTAATATCAGCGTACATAAATCAAACATGTAGAGACACTCACTGTCGGTTCCTTTGATGTCAAAATACCGATTTGAATGACCTTGAACGGCTCCTGGGGGGTACTTTCCGTTAGTACTAACAGGTGGCACTTCTTTACCACATCATGATTGGTAACCATGTGAGCGCCCGCAAGGGGGGGCCAGAGGGGGCCGTAGCCCCCACTGAGAATTTTAATTACAATCACGTAAAAAATGTGATATAATATCTCAAATTAATGAAGGAAGGAAGAAGAGTAGTATGAAAAATAGGCAGAAAATTCTTCCAATAATAAAAACGGTAGTTTTTTGTGGTACCCTTTCCCTTTAAGGGAAAGCAGCAAAAACAAATTTCACAGATTTTTTAAATTATATGAAATAATTTCATCAGCAGGAAAAGTAATATCAAGAAACTTAGTACAAGAGGTAAATTCATCCAAATATTTTAGTGTAATGGCTGAGGAGACTGTCATATTTCCGTATATCAGCAATTATCTATCGATATACTGTACGCGTAATAAGAAAGCGAAAAGTTTACACTGAATGAAGAGTTTTTTGGATTTGTGAAATTGGATAAACTACACGATGGTAGCATAGCTTCTTCTGTTTTGGCATATTTAGAAAAACCAGGTTTAAATATATACTAGTAGGACAGAGATGCTCAACAATGTCTGGTGAAATTCATGGAGTTCAAAAGATTATAGGAGATAAGCATAAAAAAGCATTTTATTTTCATTGTGCCTCGCATAGTTTGAATTTAGCCGTCAACGATATCAGTAAGGTCACTGAAATTCCATTTCAACACGTTTATTTTATGGAAAAGATTCTATTTAGTTTGTAGCTTAGTTTTTATTATAATTTAATAATTGAAGTGGAAGTTAAAGAAGTTATTATAAATTAATATTTAAAACATTTGCAATGCAATGCGTTTATTTTTAAAGTTCTATTTTATTATGTTTGTTATAAATTTTTTGCTATGTTTATTTTATTAACAAACTTTCTATTTACTTAATACCTTTAATTTTTGTGTAACGTGTGATGTGTTTAATTTAAAACGGTTGCTAGATCTAACTTTTAAAATAGAGGTAATATGCTGTTTATTGTCACTTTTGATATTCTAAGAATAAAATATATACCGGGCGACAATGAGACCAGGGCCATGGTTCTATCTCCGTTACTTATGAATAAATTTGGATGAAATTTGATACAAGGATACTAGACATAATTTCAGATTGACATACAAGTATAATCAAAATGGCCGACTTCCGGTTTCACTGGAAATAACAATATCTTTGATTTGTTAAACGGATCAACCTATATATCTTATGTTTTTTACAATCTATGACTCAAACTACATACAACAGTGTTGCCGAATTTGTTTAGGTACTTATTACACAGAAATATTAAAAAAATTAATTAATTAATTATTCTTTCATTTTAGCATTGACTATAAACAGATCTTTTTAATAATCAATGATTTTAGATAAAGATAACATATTGCATGATGCATATCGTTAGATTGGTAATCAAATTTGTTGTTTAATGGCAAGATGGCTTTTAGTAGGTGCCATTTAAAAAAAGTTACTTTTGCTTAAAGGAAGTGTTTGGTAAATTTTGTTCTTTTATTCTTCTTCTTCGTCTTCCTCTTCAGCTCTGTGATGTCCACTCCTGGACATAAGCCTCTCCTAACTGTTTCCAATGACCTCTCTCGTTTGCCTCCTGAAGCCAGTTCTTTCCGGCAAATTGCCTTAGGTCGTCTACCCATCTACGCTTGGGTCTTCCACGACTTCTATTTGTTTCCCGTGGTCTCCATTGCAATAATCTTATTGTCCACCTATCCGACGGTTGCCTGGCTATGTGCCCCGCCCATATTAAGGGTTTGTTATTGACTTCATTGATAAAATAGCTATTATTATTAATTGCTAGAGTCACTTAGAACAGATTTCCCCCAGTTACGGCCTTCTAGGGTAGAAAATAAAATGTAAAAATTTTAAAAATAAAAATTTTGCAAGACCGTTGTATATAATTTGACTCGTAGCTTCTGAAAAACAAAATATGCATGGTGATGCATTTAAAAAATCAAAGTTGGTGTCATTTCCGGTGAAACCGGAAGTGGGGTATTTTAACTATATCTGTCGGTCAATCAGAAATTATGTCTGTAGTTCATTCAGATTCAAGATAGAGCAAAATCTGCAACCCAAATTACAAATATCAGCAGTAAGTTGATTACTAATATGATTTTATTAAAATCTAGATCAGAGAGATATGGCATTTATTCTCAGGTCACATTCAGCAGATTTAATTTAGGTAGACATCACACAATTTTCCAATTTCAAGCTTTGCAAATTTGCAAATTTGCCAAAAACTATAATCTCTATATTATACCGAGTGACCATAAACAGTTGTGGTTGTTTTCTTAGGTTGGCACAGTTTATGTTGGTGGCACTGTACGCCTATGTCAAATTTGAGGTTAGCAGGTTAGGTTTTGCGTCAGTTTGTGTCAAAACTGATGTAAAACCTAACCTGCTAACCTCGAATTTGTAACAGTACCACCAACATAAATAGAGACAACCTAAGAAAGAAAATCACAACCATTTATGGTCACCCGGTACTACGTACATCCCATGATCTACATTTTAATAAAATCAAATTAGTAATCAACTGACTGCTGATATTTGTAACTTGGGTTGCAGATTTTGCTCTATCTTGAATTTGAATGAACTATAGTATCTTTATATAAAATTTTATCCAAATCTATTCATAAATAAAGAAGATAGAAGCATGGCCCTGGACTGATTGTCACCCGGTATACTAATTTTCAATAATATACTTGGTAGAAGTAATTGTAATACGATACATATAATAGAAATATACCATTCACAGGTAAAAATAAGACAAAATGAAAAATATACCAACCCCAAGAGGTACATAAATAAGTTTATAATTTTGCCTCCCTGAGAAATTTTTTCTGCGGGCGCCCATGTTGGTACCAGAGCCAGTATATATAGGAGAATACCGCCATTCTTTGATCCGTAAAAGTGCCGCCATCGCCGCCATGTTTGTTCCCATCAGCGACAACTGGTTGAGTTATATCTACAATTTTACTTGAAATTGGCAAGACTGTAAGTCGATGTCAAATTCGAGGTTAGCAGGTTATGTTTTGCGTCAGTTTGGATTTCCAACAAACGTCACGTTGACGGAATTGTGCTACAAACCTCAAAGTGCCGCACATGGTGGATGTGGCGGTACTCTCCTATATACACTGGCTCTGATTGGTAGAACTTTGTTCTGCCATCTGGTAGTCAAGCTTAGAAATACCCCCTAAGTTACTGTCCCAGGCACTCTAGACAGGTTTCAACGTTAGACATGAGTGTCTCTACTTGTTTGTAATATTATACTCTAGAAGAACATTTTTCAGTTACAATGCAATATTACGTTAAGTCCTACATAGAATTTTACTGATATAGTTAGTTTTAATTAGCTAAACAATGTTAAAATTTACCATAATAAATTTCTAGGTTACTTCACTGGTACATATGACAAACGGGAAAATATATGATCCACTGATAGGTCAGTGGATGTCACCTCTATGGGAAAACGTACTGGAGCGGGTGGCCACTCCAACCCATCTCCACCTATACAGATTCAACGGAAACGACCCTATCAACACCAGACACACGCGGGATCCACCAATAGGTAAAATAAAGCCAACTGTACCCCTTCTTCCACTTACAACACTCACTTTTACAGACCATCTCAGCTGGTTGCAACGCATGGGCTATGATTTGAAAAGCCTGGCGCCGCAGCTCTACCCGGACGAATTTCCAGGTGGGACCATGCCCCCCACCCTCACGCAACCCCCGACCTTCTGGAGCCCTGCAAGAGACGCCCTGAGAAGCCAACTCAGCTCCCAGAGCACGTCCGTTAACATACAGTCGGGCTTTTTAGCCCACTTGAGTACACGTCGTATGACCGATGCCAAAAGCCTGTCGGCACCCCCGAAATCTGCCCTGAAAACCGACGTGATGGACCTCATGCCCAAGAAGATCGGAGCAGCCTCTGATCCGCCCTTTGGGAAAGGGATCCTCGTCTCAAGAACCCAGCAGAATCGTGCAATTGTTTCTAGTGTTCCAGCGGCTAACGCAATTTATAGAGACGTGTACACTTCGGTGTTCAACAGGTCCTTCCTGCTGCCGTTTTCATTTGTTGTGCACAACGCCCAGCAGGACGCATTTTATTTCGTCAAGGAGGAGACGTGGAAGATCAACGATGACAAAGGGCAGCTGAAGAGGCTGCAAGGGCAAGTGAACACGACGTTTCATGAGATTACCAAGGAGAATGGTAGTGGAAATAATTATTTTGATGTGAAGATCCACGGGATGAATGCTGTAGTGAATTTGCGGTATGGAACTAATTTGGAGAAGGAGAAACAGAGGCTGTTACACCATGCGAAGTTATCTGCGATACGGAAAGCGTGGCATAAAGAAAAGGAAATTCTCAAGAATGGGTTTTCGGGTACCATCGATTGGTCAACGAATGAAATCGATGAAATTATGAAAGTCGGATATGTTTCGATATACGAAGGCGACTATATTCACGACGTCCAACAGTATCCAGAACTTGCGGAGGATCCGTACAACATCAGGTTTATCAAAAAGCAAGCGGATTCGTCGAAGAAGCGTCGAAAGAAACGAGAAACCACAAAAGTGTGTCAGCATCACTGGTGGCTTACATGGAATAAATACATCTGCTAGTGTATCAAACATTCAAAGACTTAACGTGGGAGAAGAAAGAAACTATTTTCAATTAACTAAGTGTGATGTACCAAGAATAAGCTTATTTAAAATATGAGACATTTTATACAAGATACCAAAGTCTATTTGTGTATTTCAGAGATGCCAAAATGTATATTATTTATTTAACGATATGTTACCTATATGTATGTGATTTTTGTCTGGTGCTGATGTTTAGCAGATTTTTTACACGTAAGTTTTAAAATATTGACTGAATTATTAGCTTAAATATTAGCACCAGATGTTCGTGTAAATATTTGCGTAAGCATCATAATTATTAGTCATTGATCGAGAGGAAATAGGAGCAACGATTCCTATACAACTAACAATAATATCGAGGACACTGAAAATGAGACGTTGAGCAGACAGAACGAGCCACATATAGAAATATCAAAAGTAAATTGTAAATATAGTCCAGTTATGAAATTTTTAATAATTTTAATTAACCGAACGAATTTATCCTAGATAGGCAATGAACAAAATTACTAATACATGTTGTGTTGCTTTACTTAAGATATCATTGTGACTGATCTATGTTTATATTAGAGATAATGCAGATTAACAGCTGTGTACCTTGCAGATCTATAAGCCACGCTGCGTTCCCAAATGGTTTTATT
The DNA here is from genome assembly GCA_940337035.1 of Agriotes lineatus. Classification (NCBI taxonomy): domain Eukaryota; kingdom Metazoa; phylum Arthropoda; class Insecta; order Coleoptera; family Elateridae; genus Agriotes; species Agriotes lineatus. Next base: position 31,590,902 of record OW679197.1, on the reverse strand, counting down.
TTCTACTACTCAGATGTTATATTTTTACCTGCCTGCCATGTAGCTAATTTTGTGTGCTGTTGTTACAAGAGTATGTTCCACAATGTACTGATTTAATGTTATCGTAATTTACCTCCTATATGTTGTTCACTGATTTTCCAACTTGCTGGTAATACTCGTATTTCCTGGAAATGGTCTTGGTTCACTAATTTTTCATATTAATTGCATTTACATAGGAGAAAATAGTAAGGCATAACTATTTCTTTGCTACGTTTGATAATAAATATTCGTTTATTAAATTCTGACAAGTATTATAAATGTTTTTGAAGTAAAGAACTTGTTTTATATAAATTGTATTCTTATTTAATCCCTAATAAGGGAACTCCTCCTTTGTTTCAATGCAGGGCCATAGTGAGAGGGAGGCCGAGCAGCCATTGCCTGACCTCGATAAAATTTTGTCGCCTTGAAAAACTATCTGCTTCGATAATCATACAAGCAGAGAAACAGCCTGCTCTGCGAATAAGATAATAACTAGACATTTATGGTTATTACAAAATAACAAACAACCATTCCACATGAAAACTAAAGGAACAATGTTGAGTCAAAACAAAGCAAAAGAAAACAAAACTAAACTAGACTAAACCGAACCGAAGCATCAAATTTTCTAGAGCGACGATGGTCAAGTCTGTAGATACTGAACTTAGATATTTTTACCCAAAATATTTATTCAGTAACAAATACAACTTAATTATGCCAAAATTATATACACTAAAAATTATAATTTTTTGTGTCCATGATTTCCAGCTCTTCAGGTCAGCTGAAAGTTACAATAGTTAATTAGCATATTTTTATTAAATATACGGCGCACTGGACAGCATACAAAAAATATAATGGAGCGATGACAAAGCACTTTACACAGATTAAGAACAAAATGGAAAGATTTTCGTTTTGCATTAATTTTAGCAAAGTTGTTAAGTTTACCGAGTTCTACATATATGGTTCTATACAGTAGGACAATTGGTTTAAAACCAGGCGCGTGCTGGCCCGCCGGGCTACCGGGCATTTCCCGGTAGGCCCTGAGTTACCGGGCCCTAGGACTATTCTTACAATAGTCTGTTCTTTAAAAAAATATAAATTATCAAAATGAAGATCACTTTTGTTTGACCACGTTAATAGTGTTGTGAGGAACCAATTTATAGTCAGTATAGACACCAGATTTGGGGATCATTGATTATTTTATAGTGATTTAGAATACTTGAATCGTCCTAGATTTCCTGAAATTAGTCAAAGTATGGCAATGAACTGCTTCAATAGAATTTGTGAAGTTATTCGAGCCCTCTAAAAAGCAAAAAAAATTGAAGGAAAAGTTAATGGCGTTTGCCAAACTGTGGCCTCAGTTTCCAAAAAGAAATGTTGAAAGCATTTATGAGACAGATAAAGCTAAAAACATGATCAAGATGAACAAGGACAAGAAAATGAAGAAAGTCTTGACACTGACTTTGAAGATAAGGAAGGCAAATGTAGTCCCCTCTTATAGCTATCATTGTAGACACTGTTTTAGCAATGTGAAGTGCATTAGTTGTGTATCGTATGTATTTGTGGTTATATGCAAGTATGATTTATGTTCTACTGTATTCGATGTGTATGATACTCAGATGCCAAATTGGCCCAATTAACAAAATTAATTTGGCCAATACTGCAACTGAGCAAGAATTTGGCAATTAATTCGGCAATTGAGCGAATTTAGGTTTTACGCAATTTTCGTACTGAGTATTTTATTTGGGCAATTGAGCGAATTCGGCATCTGAGTCTAACCTATACAAGTTTCTTCTCACAATCCAACTTAAGCAAATATCTTGTGCAAATTTATTTTCTAAACTAAAATTATTAATTACTCGTTTACGCAGCTGTAAGAACATTTGGTAACTGCGCTGCTTGTCAAGATCCACCAAGCCACTCTAATAGCAAATTTCTTTCTGTTACAGAATAAACGTCAAACAAACAAACTCTATTTTTTTCAGTAATAGCAGTCGAATATAAACCTTGTTACATAGCTAGTACATAATTTGACTTTATTTCATTTTAAAACCATAATCCTATTTTATTTTCCACTGATTTTTTGTTTATATCTGTGATAAGCGGTATATAAAGTAGTCTATAACGCCCTAGGGCGTAAAGAGAGGGCGTAATGATAACACACGCTCATTATGCCCTCTCGGACGGGCAAGCTTTTCAAGTTATTTGCGTATTCAAAGTGGAAAATAAAACAGTGTATGCACCATGGGCCTTACTTGATGTTTATAACCCTCAGGCTACATAAACCCTCAAGCCAGAGCCCTCAGGCTTTTAAACTTGTCGTTCTCGAAAATGCATAAACATCTTGATAATGCCCTTGGTACATACATAACTATGCTGGCTCTTAATAGCGGGCGTAATGTGACTGTTATGGCCTGAGGGTTTATAAAGTTGCTAGGAAGTATAATAAAGATTAACAATATAGTATATCAACACCAACAATCTGCATAGAAACCATAGCACACCAAATATTCACAGCTCCAGCACAACGATGCCACAGTAGTCTGTAGCCAAAATACTGAATCTTTCAATTGTATACATTTCAAAAGTAAAATAAAATAAAATGTTGTATGTGCCACGTGCATAATCACGTTATTTATAACCATCGAGAAATTTAAAGCCCTCTGCTTTGCGTCGCCCTTTAAACATTTCCTCGACTATAATTAAGCTATTATGCCCTTAATACATTAATAACTATCATTGACCTAGCTCTCAAAACTATCTCGGCCATAAAATAGACTCCTCAAATTATGTACTTGCTATATAAATAGCTATTATCCAACACCTTCTCAAACTAAAAATATTACTACAGTTATTTCAAATAAAACAAGTTCATCATTAGTCAGTCACTTGTGAGGGAAAAATAGAAAAGTCGAGGAGAAATAATTATTATGGATACATAACAACTAAAATTAAAGGCTTGCTTGTAAGTTTTAAATGTTATTAATATAAAATATCATGTTAGTGTAAAAAAATTCAGAAGAAAAAATAAGTTAAAGAGATTTAATAGAGGTAATGGATAAAAAGTTGTATTGGACGAGACCCACACGGGCGTCGTGATTAAGGTTTTTCTTTCGTGACTAATTTATTTATTTTTATTTTATTTTATTTTGTACTCAGACGTACGTGGACGCTTGTTCAAGCTACATTCGACACTGATACATTCAATAACTATTATTTTTGAATACATTTTATTTAGGTACTAAGTTTTGAGTTTTGTAACCCTACCTAATTCTACGACACCAATTACTGTTTATACTACATTTCTCGATTAAAGTTGTACCGTTTTATATCCTACAACCTTGTAAAAATTAAAATTTTATCACGGGTATTTTTTAGGGGCCTTTCCCAATATTTCAATGCCCGGGCCCTCTGTAGAGACCCAGCACGCACCTATTTAAAACAAGCTGCTAGTATTGTGATGTAAGTACTGAAGAAATTTTAAAACTCAGAGCTGAAGAAAACTTCAATTTGTTATTCAATGAAGCAACAAATCTACTAGCCGGTGATCTAAACAATGACTGATTTAGAACAAAGAAAGAGAATTTCATCATCTAAGAATGATGACTTTGTCGTATGTAAAATCACAAGAGGCGATAATTTTATCGATAAATTTTTCGAAAGCACTATTTTGCCTAGAAAGATTGCGAGTGTAAATTGATCTCTTTATCTTTGAAAATAAAGAGGGCAATTTAGACGAGCAATCTTGCTTAAGGCAAAAAGTGCTTAAGAACAAATTTATCAAGAAAAAATTACGTCGCGTGTGGTTTTTGTTGAGAATATTTCACGAATAAAATACGAAAAGTGTCTTTATTTACATTACCTTTTTGACAATGACAATAACTTAACAAGAATTATAACATAATTATTATTATTAAATAATGCCATGTAATACCTACATTACTTACTTATTTAAAAAAACGGGAATATTGCTGAAATAGTATTATTTTGCATTAAATGTTTGGCAATTCATCGTACAATTTTGAAATATAATGGTAGGTTTTGCATTTTCATTAGTATCACCTAGCTCGTTAGCTACAGGCAATACGTTTGATGCGTTACTTGTTGACGCCGTCGTTGTTGTTTCTTGTACTAATTATAGTAGTCTTTGTTGCACGTAACTCACTGACTAGTTGCAAGTGGTGTTCGTCATCCATTTGTAAGTAGGGCCTTATTGAGGAGGCACTAGAATGTCCTGTTAATTGAATTAATTGCTGTTCACCTACACCTTTTTTTGCCAGTTGAGAAACTGCCGACGATCTAAAAATTAAAATATTTCGTCAGTAATTAGATATTAGTAAAAAATACGACATGCATTACCTTTTTGAGTGGTTCGCAATCTTTCTATTTGTAGCATCTAGTCCAATTTTTTCCGCAGCCGTTTTCGTCCATTTTGAAATTTATTTTTTTCCCACAGGCATATTTTTATAACAATATGAATTTTTGTAGTTTGAGTTGGGAGTTAAGAACATTCTATCGGTAGTTATATTGGATGTTCTTTTTTCCATTAACTTTTTAAAAAATCTAACTGGACATTTTTCTGGGTGGTTTACGTTTGCAGTTAGCCATTTATTTTGAGCGCACTTTTTGCCCCCTCCTTGGCAAGTTTTCGTAAATAACGGGTTATAAATAATCTGATTGGAACAACTACCATAATTTTTTCTCTCCTCTTGAAAAAACCACGTCATACAATTCGTCGCTTCCTCTCCACGCCAGGCAAGCTCGTATGAAACAACATGGTAAAATTTTTGTTGGGGACCATTTTGGGTGTTCTCGTCACAAGAATCTATTATTTGGTTAAGCTCATCCATTCTTAGAGCATCGGAACTTCTCCTTCTTTTTTCAACACGCAACTGTAAATTCTTCCAAGGGTATTGAACACGACTTAATTCCACATGTAAATCATCCACACGTAAATACTGCACGCCGTCAATTGGAGTATTCCTTTCCTTCTATAAGGCTACGTTAGGTAGAAAGAGATGAATGAGTGTAAAATACTGCATTTCGTAAAAACTGAATTACGTTAGAACCAGTAAACGTAGAATTAAAATTTTTGTTGTATTGTAAAGCTTATGAAAAGTACTTTTTCGGAAACTCATTTAAAAAAAATATGGCTCAACCATTTTTTCAAAATTAGGATTAATGTAAAAAAAAATAATAAAAACAGTATACATTTAAAGAATATAAGGTTTGTTTTTAGTTTCCGAAATTCTTCAAGTAGTTGTACGCACAATAGTGTAAAGAAAATTAGATAATTTCTTTCGGTTTTTCTGTAATTCCATTTTTCATTTTTCTTGCACATCATCTATCTCTTACGAGCAAACGCGAATCTTCATAGCGCTTGCTCGCTTCAACAACGCTGCAAGAATCTAGGATCGCACAATTGCCCGTTACACATAGTCAGAATAACGTCGCTGCTTCATCCAGAGAAAATTGTTGGCTAATTGTACGCCTACTGCTACATACAGAGCAGCATTCAGCATTATTTGCCGATTAGTTTGAGAAAGCGGCAGATCTAAGAAAGAGCACAGTAGTTGCATAGTCCTCTTACTTCGACAATTAGGAGCCTTAAATAAGCTTAATCCTCTTATGCAGGTGCACACAACCTTGTCAATCACTACACTGTATATATTAACTGGGAACTGGCATTTGAGGGGCAGTACCTTCCCGGAACGTAATAATTACTCCAAACAGGTCCTTAGTTTGTGAATTATGATCGTTTCCTGTCATTCTGTATAAACTAAAATGTAAACATTACCACTGTTGATATACGTTTATGCATTTTATTCCCCTTTTGTGAGAAATATACAAGTATGTCATAACGCAAATTACGTAAACGCATAGGTCTATAAAACTATATCCATTATTTAGTTCAATAATTTAGTAAAATGCAATTCCATTCATTACTGCAACGATCAGTATTACTCTATTACTGGGTATGTATCTTGTCGATTTTAAAATTTCTTTAGTCCGGGCGTTTATACTATGCGTGCAGACCACTTGTTCTGTCAGTACGCAAGAGCGATGTCATAGCAGTAAGCGCACTGAGTAACTGTAATATTGGTATCCTGCTTTAATCCACTACAGAGAGTGGGACATAAAGTTGTGCTCATCGACATATAGAAATGGACCGCTAATGGACGACTGCGCAACTTTTTGCGTTAGAAAGAGAAAGAGAACACTTTTAGAACTATCTTTTCTTTTCCTGCCGGCCTCCTATTGGCCGACAGAAAATGTTCCTTTTCCTGCCGGCCTTCTATTGGCAGACAGAAAATGACGTCACAGCGACAGGGCGGTCGCGCCGTACGCTACTGAGCGCCAACACGGACAGAGCGTTCTCAAGTCATATGCGTTCTCTTTCTATCCCGTTTGGCTCGCGCAGCTCTGACTAGCGGTCCATTTCTATACGTCGATGGTTGTGCTACGTATAATCGGCCAACGTTGCCGCAAACAAAAACTAAATAGCGTATTCAATCCCCTTAAAGCACTTTTAGCATCACGGGCTTTTTTAAACTCGATATCTTCAAAGGGGTTGAATTTCACACCGTGTTCTTCAAAGTATTTTCTTTGGAGCATTTTCGCAACAGTGTTCGAAATTGTTTTTACACTATATTCTTTATAATCTTCACCATTCGTTTTTTCATATTAAATCCAAAATCACATAAAATATTGGCTAATTCAGTCACTGGCGTCGTAGGCAAAAGTAGATACCTTTTCTCGACGCAAAAACTCATAAAAACTCTCCACAAACACTCTTGGTTCTTCTTCGTGTATTCCGACTTTTTATTTTCGATTTCTTCGTTGATTTGTTGCACACTCATATTCCCAAACCGACTCATTGTTGTATACGACGAAGCGTTGACAGGATCCAGCGCTGATGACTGACGCGGACGCGTAAACAAACAAAACAAACAGCAAATTTTTCGTCGTCCACGGCAGACACGTTTTTTCGACCTTTTTACTTCCTTTTACGATAAAGGAAGTATTGGATTCACCCCAAAAATTCGAAATTGAGTTTTCAACAGATCTTCACGTTTCAGAGTCCCCTGATCCCAAAAAACATATTTTTTTTCATTGGTCTGTCTGTGTGTGTGTCTGTGTATGTTTATAATTTACTATGGCATCTTGTGTGTGCAGTTGACTATACTCTGGCACCTGCGAAGATTATGGCACCATACACGCCATGCCATAAAATTTTTAGTCGATTTTCAGTGTCTACGACACCTTCAATGCAATATAAAATTAACCTTGAAATTTGCTTGTGTATGATGCCATAATGATGTGTGTACAGCAACTCGTACATTTACATTTGTTCTGGCACCATCCAACATTTAGTACAATGGCGCCACTTACGGCGGTTTATTAATTAGAAACTGGCTTCTTAGTTTAGTCAAGTTTAGTGTTTGGAAATGTTTGCAGCGTTCGATATACACATGGTGCCATATATAGTACTTAATGATAAATTGGAAAGAGTAGTTAATAACTAATCAGTGCATCTGTGATAATATTAGTACAGCAATATGGTAAGTACCTACAGAAATTCGAATTTATGATTAATGCAAGCTTTAAGAACGTTTAGGTACGGATAACCTTAAAATTAAAACGTTATTTGATAATACGCTTCATAAAATTTATTTTTATAGATAGGTAGGCTTTTGGGCCTCCATTGGTTGTACTACTACTGCCAATGTTTTGCTACTGCAAACATACATTTGTTAAGTTGTACTAGTTATGTTCTTTAGTTAAAGCATGCTTGTGAAGGTCCGCCCAATAGGAAAAATTTAGTCTAGATTTTATAATGTGGTTTTGGAATTAAAATTTTGAAAATGTTTAACTTTTACTGAGAAGGTTTCAGTTTTTGTTTTTTATGTCGCTAATAGTAATATCATCTTTGAAGTACCTAGGTACCTATTCAATATAGCAGAACTGTAGTACTTAGGTGTGAATTCCTATTTGGGAGTTACACCTCATGTTAAAGTTTGGCACCCTTTCCAGGAACTTTCATTAGGCTCTTATAAGTAATTTAGGAAGGGGGCCAAACTCCCCGCCCCCCCCGGTATTTGGAAGGCCTGTTTACTGATGCTACAACTATGATTAAGGGCGCGAATTTCGAAACACCACCGAATTAACACCCTTAATGATAGTTGTAGCCTCATTAAACAGGCCTTCCAAATACCGGGGGGGGGGGGAGGGTTGAGTTTGACCCCCTTCCTAAATTATAAGAGTCTAATGAAAGTTCCTGGAAAGGGAGCCAAACTTTAACATGAGGTGTAACTCCCAAATAGTAATTCACACCTAGTACTAGTGAAAGGTCGTACTTCAAAACTAAACTTGCTGAAAACCAAAAGCAGGGCCGCACCGTGCGGTTGTGCAGATGGTGATCCCTACAAACACAAAACTTTGCAAATGATTAAAACACTCAAAAATAATGCAAAAACCCTTATTATGTCGAATGCATTGTTAGATTGATATAGGGCGTTGAAAGTAAGTAATAAAAATTGAATTTATTTAGTACCTTTAAAAAAGTAGTTTTTGAAAATACCAATAACACTAGTGGCCGCTTTACGGCTCTGACTAAGATAAAAAATTACACTAAATTTGAAATGTACATATTATATTTTACAATAAATTATTTTATCTATCTAGCTATGCATTTTTCGCCATAAGTTGAGTGAGGGTTTTTTCATTATTTTTGGGTGTTTAATTCACTCCCGAAGTTTTACAGACATAGGTCAGGGTATTAGGAAAATATACTCGCAACTTATCGCGAAAAATTAAATTATTATGTAATAAATTTTATTTGTTTCTATATTATGCAGGGCTCACATTCGGTCCCCACTTTTGTTTACCGTATTTTAGTTTAGTCCCCTAAATCACACTTTTTTAATAATTTTGTCACTATTTTATACTATTTTCAGTCTTATTAAGCAAGTTTATCGTCTCTGATGCGCGGGGGAAATTTTAAATCTATTTTTGAGTACCTATGTTATAAGATTGAAATTACCATTGTCTGGTAATAATTTCACTATTGCTTTAAGAAAATGTATTTTATTAATAAATTAATATGCTTGGTGGTGTCTCTACTGATAAAAATTATCCGGATTTTTGTGGCACGTTTACATTTCTATGTGTTTTTGTTCTGGTCCCTTAATTATTTTAAATTACAATCTTAACCATGGGAAATGTTAAAAAATTCAAGAAAAGTGTTAAAACATACAAACATAAGACAAGATATTAAAAATTTCTACATACGGTAGAAAAAAACTGGATAATGAATTATTTTGTACAATTTCTGATAGAGGGTGTAAACTAAATCAGCCATACAACGTAGAAATCACTAAACTAGCACTACCGGTTCAGCCGAAAGCGATATCTTCACATTTTTAAACCACATGCTGTATTTTTTTGAAGAGAAAAATCTCTGTACAATGTTTTTTCAAATCGGTGAATAAATGGCGGAAAGAAATGCGATTGTTTCTCTAGAGGACACTAGCCATAAAATAAATATACAAGTTCGCAATTTTAAAGAAACATAACTCAATTTTTTTAAATGTAACTTTCCAATCTTTTCTGTTTTCTCATATAGTTTGCCTTGCGAATTATAAATTTAAGTCACAAAAATTCTAATAAAAACTCGATTGTATTTTATTACATATTTACAACAAAATTGAGTGAGAAAACATATACCTTATGAAATATGTCATTAGAAAGGAATTACAAAAATTATTTAGGAGAAAACAGAAACATTGGTAGGTTACATTTAAAAGAATTGAGCTATGGCTAGCTAGCTATTTCATCCGAAACATTTTTTAGTATTTCCTATTAAAAATTTAAAAAATAAGGATTCTTGATCTAATTTATATTTAATTTTTCACCATTTGCACGCCAACTTGTTAAAAATTGCCCACTTGAATATAGATCTGATGGCCAAATTTCTCTAGAGAAACAATCGCATTTTTCACCATCATTTTATTATTAACCAATTTAAAATTTTAACAATCCATTGTCAAGAGAATTTTAAATTATACCATCTATAAAAAAATATATACAGAGCGCTTTCTAAAAATTTGAAGTTCATGTCACTTCCAGTTTAACCGGAAGTGCTAATTTAGTGATTTATAGCAAGTACATGAAATAATCAGCTTTTATGAATAATTCAGGATCCTAATTGTTTTTATTAAATAACAAACTCCCAACCTCCCCATTTGAAATAAAATATATGGTATATAGTCCAAATAATATATTTAAGAAGGTCGCTATATGTTTCGGGAATAGTCGACCCCATCTTCAGGCGAAAGATGTGGTCGATTATTCCCCGAAACATGTAGCGATCTTCTTAAATATATTATTTGGACTATCTACCATATCTTTTATTTCCAATGGGGAGGTTAGGAGTTTGTTATTGAAGAAATTCTCATCCCATTTTGAGATCATGAACCGCCGTCTATTTATTGTTTTTATTAACTTAAAAATTGTAAAAAAAAAACTAATTTCTACACCAAGAAGTAATGTGAGCCCTGTATTATGTAAAGTAAGTACTATAATATAAATAATTGAAGGTATTGCAATAAATTATAGCAGTCAGAAGATCCTTCAATGCGATACAGAACCAGGAGCAGCCGTATCTTGTCGCTGTTACAAACGCCACGTTATGAAACCAAAGGTCTTACTCCCACCGAAAGGAATAATTTCCTGATGAAATGCGTGGAAGATGTGGAAACGTCGACCCACTCTTTGGGAACAAATACAATTTCTAACATAATTTTGGATAATACGAGTAACAATAACAAAAGAAAGTACAAAAGTCTGAAGGATGAACTAGAAACTGACCAGCAAAATAGTAACGTTGCTCCCTCCGAAAGGAACAATATGGTGATGAAATGGATGGAAAATGTAGAAACGTCGACCCATTATTTGGAAACAAATACAATTTCTAACATAATTTTGGATAATACGAGTAACGATAACAAAAGAAAGCACAAAAATTTTGAGGATAAACAAAAAAATTACCAACAAAATAGCAATGTTACCAACATAGATATCATAACTTCAGTTAAAGTTAACACAGATCTGGAGTCTTTGGCCAACTGTAAAAGTAACGATGGTGATACTAACAGCAGCCAGAAGACTACCGACAAAACACCTGAAAATGACAACACCAATAGCAAAATTACTAACGATGATAATGGCTATAAATCCATCGCTGCAAAAGACATTATTAATTCAAACTTTGACGAAAGCAATATTGACTGTGAAAGTATAAAATCAATTTCAATGTATCGCGAATCCTCTAGTGAGTATCAGCCATCAACTTCGTGTGTATCAGACACAGAATTTAGTTGCAAAAATTCTGCTAGAGATTCCGATAGCATAATTATGAAAGCTGTTGATATTGTATATAATATTAACGACAATAAACAAAAAAAGGTACAAAGAAGTGACAAAATAAAAACAATAACGGCTAAAAATGGAGCAAACAGAAACAAACAAGTTAGAAGATATACACAAGAAGAAAGAAATAAGCATGAAAAATCGACAGACAGTGAATCAGAACCTGAAATTTTGGTTAACTCTGCTAAGCGAAATGAGGTTACAGGAAAGAGAATTAGGAATAAAGGACACTGCTGTTATTTCTGTCATAAAATTATGGGAAACCTTGCTCGCCATTTTGAATTAATGCATAAAAATGAAACACCAATAGTTAAAATTCTCATAATGCCGAAACATTCAAAACGACGCCGCGAAGCATTTGGCGAATTAATTCGGGCTGGTGACTTTCATCACAATTGCGAGGTAATGACTCTAAAACGTGGCGAACTTATTTTAGTTAGGCGTCCCTCTGAGAAGGAAAAAAGTAATCCGAGTTATTCTAACTACGGACCCTGTCCAGATTGTTTAGGGTTCATGATGAAAAAAGAGACTTTGGCATCATATTAAGTACAACTGCAAATCCAAGAACGCAACTACACATGAAAAACAAAAAAGAAAAATTATTTCTGAGAGTACTGCCTTATTACATGGAATTATCTCTGCTGAATATTGTACCGAATATAATGACAACATATTAGCAAAGTTTAAGAATGACGATATCTCAGAGGTTTGCAAAAACGACTCAACTATATTAAAATTTGGGTACCTACAATTTGAAAAATATGGGAATACCCAGTGTGAACTCATAAGGCAGACGATGCGTCAGTTAGGTAGATTCTTAATACGAGTCAAATTAATGAAATCCGAAATTAAAGATTTGGCAGATTGTCTTTTGCCAAAACATTTTGATTTAGTCTTGGTAGCTACGAAGTCTTTATGTGGTAGATCATCTAGCAATACGAATAGACCTGAATTTGCGATACCATCTCTAGCGTTAAAATTGGGCCATGCTTTTAAGAAATGCCTAGGCATACTTAAAGGAATGGCTCTAAAAAAGGGAGATATAAAAAAGAATGAGATTTATACGTGTTTTTTGAATTTAATGGAAATGGAATGGGACAATAAAATATCGTCGTGTGCACTATCAACAATGTATAAAAGAAAATTTAATCATAAGCAACTTTTACCACTTACTGAAGACCTGGTAGTTTTGACTAAATATTTGGATAACGTCCTCCAAAAACTTCGAGATAAACTAGCAAGCAATAGCAGCGACTATAAAACGTGGAGAAGCTTGGCATCTTGCACCTTAACACGGATTACACTATTTAATAAAAAACGTTCGGGTGAGGCATCCAAACTAACCATTGAACAATATGCTACCAGACCAAGTGTCAATGATCAGGGAACACAAGAATTTCTGTTGTCATTGTCACCTTTAGAGAAGAAGTTGGCTTCCACTATGGATGTAGTGGACATTGAAGGAAAACGCGGATCTCGAGTACCTGTGCTATTAACTCCCGATATAAAGTCGGCTATTGATTTATTGATAAAATCAAGATCTAACGTCGATATCTCCAGTAATAACCCATACGTTTTTGCCCCAGCTAATAGCGAGAACGGACATTTACGTGGTCATGATTGCCTTAGGGCTGCCTGCGAAGAGGCCAACTTAAAACATCCCGACTTCATAACAGGTACCAAATTAAGGAAATATATTGCTACCGTCTGCCAATTATTTAATCTGGGAAAGAATGAAGCTGACTGGTTGGCTAGACACTTAGGGCATGATATTAGAGTCCACCGGAACTTCTACAGGTACGTACCTAAACTGTACAAAAATTTTAAAAAAATAATTGATTTTCCTATTAGACTTCACACGAAAATGCTGTTGAAATCACTAAAATAAGCCGAATTCTAATTGCGGTTGAACAAGGTGAAGCAAATAAATACGTGGGCAAGTGTCTTGAAGAGATAAATATTGAAGGTATTTATAGTAGGGATAATTTCTCTGCCAATCTGCACCTTTTTTCAGTCCGACCTTAATTATGTGAATCAATAAATTTCCAATAAATAAACAATAAGCATTGACGGCGATTGTATGTTTTTAGATTTACCCGGTTTAAACGAAGACGTTGAAGATGAATATTCCGTAGAATCCACCGTATCTCAGACGCATATTAATAACGAAAATGATAGCGACACATTATTGAGTGAGGATGAAAGTAAGTTCACTTATTTATTTTATTAATCCAATAAACAGAATAGGTAGGTATAGGCTGCGTTAAAAAAATACAGTCATCTAATGGAAAATCAAATCAACACAACGGTGGTGGTGTGGTTATCTATTAAACATTTTAAACTTTGTTGAGCACTGAATTTTATTTTCCAGTTGGTATTGAGTAAGTTAAACTAAATATTTGATGCTTTTTTTACAGTTCCTTTAGCATCATTCAAAAAGAACAAATCTAGTGAGTCAGTAAGCGATGCTGGAGTACCTGTCATTAAAAGAAAAGCTCCAAAGAAGAAAAGTGCCGAACAAAGCATTAATCTGCCAGAAAAGAAACGCAAAGTGACGGGAAAAATGCCATGGAATTCTGAAGAAATTCGAGCAGTTTTAGAATTTTTTAAATTTAATCTAAAGAAAGAAATTTTGCCGGGAAAAGAAAAATGTACTGAGTGTATTGAAAAATATCCTGTATTATCACGAAGGAAGTGGTCTGATATAAAATTCTATTTAAAAAATTATTACACACGAAATCGTAAAATGACAGGAGGGAAATAAACAGTTTTTTTTAAAGTAATGTTAGGTTGGTACTGTTTATAATACTGTTCGTACCCACTACTAGCTGAAAATCTATAGCTATTTACTTCTATAACTATTGATATGCTGGCTTTTAGTTTACAGTTACTATGTATTATCACTACTTAGTATGTAATATACAGGGTGTTAGAGAAGTCAATCACATAATTTCAAGGGGCTAATCTAGGTGCACAATGAAGTCGAAAAGTCCTGAATCACTTTTAGTTTAACTCCATACTTTCTTCATAAATTACTGTCAAAGTTGATGCCACAAAGTTTTTGAACTAGGTACCGGAATTCAATTAGTTTTACAATTTAGTAACCAGGCAGCTAAGCAATTGGAAACAAGTTTATAAATGTTATATTTGTTAATAAGCATCATAGATTTCAAAAAAGCAATAGTAGTTAGAGTAGTTTAAACATGTTGTGGTACCAACTTTAACAGTATTTTATGAAGAAACTATGGACCTAAACTAAAAAGTGGTTGACAATTTTTTGACTTCATTATGCACCCAGATAAACTCGTTGAAATTATTTGATCGACTTCCCTAACACCCCGTATAAAGCAACGTAATATAATATAAAGCGTTAACTTCACATGAAAATTCAAAAAATTAGTTTTCATAATATGGATATTACTTAGTTTTTAACTTTTAAGTTGCTATTACCGCCGAGTTTTTTTTGTATTTTTTATTCAATATTTTCAGATTTATATGACATCCAAAAGAAAATATCAAAAATATTTGAAATTGAGTTTATACGGACTAAATATTTCAGAAATGTACTTGCAAGACTATATTCTTTTTTAATTCTTTGTCTTAAATGGTAGTTAATATTTAGATTTTGTATTATTATGAGTGTAATAAACTTATTATAACCGATTTATATATTACACATTCTAGCATTACAAACTTACAGCATTTATGGCACCACACACTCGTACTATAATTTACAACAACATATGACACCTGATGCCTGAAGTTGGTGAATATTCTATCTACATTTAACGCTTAAATACGGTGTGTATCGATATATGAGTTATATTTACTTAACGCGTATTGGTCAAGGACGAACCTAGTGCTGCTGAATTGCATGATGCCACTTGTTGGTGTACTGCAAAGATGCCATAGTAAATGTCCTGCCGTGTATGTGTGTGTGTGTGTGTGTGTGTGTGTCTGTCTGTGAACAGAATATCTCAAAAACGACAAGAGGTATGGCGTTGAAACTTCATATATAAGTTTTGTGTACTATGTAGATGAGACAGCAAGCTTTTGAAGAAAATCGCATAACCGGAAGTAGCTGTTTACTCTTGTGATTTTTCGGTTTTTTTCGATTTTTTCAAAAACGGCTCTAACGATTTTTTTTAAACTTTATATTTTGATTAAATTTTTAATGTGTATTGATGTGAGATATGTGATTTTCCAGTTGAATACTTCTAAACTGGGTTTCTTTTGTTTTTTTTCTATTTTTTTTATTAACTCCTATTTTAAATAAAACACCCGGTATATTATTACATTTTCGAATTCTCCTTAAAATTCTAGAGAAAATTTGTCTCTTCAACTAACGCTCTATTTTGTACCGTTTTTGTAGAATTTGTAATTTTTGAAAATTTTTGACAAATTTTTAAAAATTAAAAATGAAATTTTTGACTAATTATAAGATCACTGTAAAAGGAAGTTGTGTGAGTGTATCACACCAGATTTTTTACTACTAATTTTATTCTAACACATGCTAGCACAAATATTGACGTAACAATGAAATAAACGTTAGCAGAAGTATAAAATCTAAGTAAACTTCACTAAAAAGGCGTACCGCAGCTTTCCCATGCTATAATTGACTGCGGCGTAAGTAATTAATGTAAAATTTTTTTATATAAACTACGTATTGTTACTTGGCAAGACGCGATAAATTCCCTTGGGACTTTATCGCTGCGATAATTTCCCTTGGGAAATTGTCACTTATAAAGCCATGTGATTGGTTGATTTTCTAGAATAGAGCCACATCATTGGACACAAGTGTGATGAGTGAAATAATCGTGATAAACGTTTTACTATGAATTCTGTGAAGCAAACATTTTTAACTCGTATATTTCGAAAGCAGTGATGTTATCAGGGGTGTGGAGTCGGTAAAAAAATCCGACTCCGACTCCTGATATTTTAGTAGTTTGAATTCGACTCCGACGGTACTAGAATATTGATACCCCCCCCCCCCTTTCTCATTCCTTTTCATCTACATGATAAACTTTACCGGCTCATGACGAATTTCGCAAATTTTGCGAAATGTGGTTGATTATAATAAATTTCATAATTACAATCTTGTTTAATATTTGCTATTTAGAATCATAAACTAACAATAACTGAAGATTTCTGCTTTGGTGAATGATCCATCACTTTTTAAACGATTGCAGTATTGTATAAAATAAAAATAAACTTGAAGAAAATCACTAAGTATTGCATGCAACATACTGATTTCATGTACAGATAGAAGTTTACAAACATAAATGAGGAAAAGGATAAAATTTACATTTCCTGGCAAAATTCATAATCCTGCAAATGCCATTTTTATGGCAAGAAAGTTTCTTACCTGCCTACTAAACTAACAGTACTAACTACATTCCTTAATAGATTATTTTCTTAAGGGGTCATTTCCTACCCACCTACATAATACAAGTTTACTGAGTCATAGAAAATTAAAATATTCTGAGGTGGAACAAGGGTTGAGCAGATTTAAATCATTTGATTAAAATAAGGATTTTAATGGAATAATTTAATTATACAAATATATATATATATATAATCAAAAAACCTTTTTACCATAAGGTGTAAGGTAATACATGTCATAACACTTAATTTATTGTTAGATTGTATTTATAAATTTTCTCCACTCCTTCTTGTGTTTTGCCAACTTCTTAGCTTCATTCCACGTTTTGCCTTTTTTGCTTAGAATCTCCGTTATTTCGTCGTTCCAAGTCTTCTTAGATCTTCCTCTTGTTCTATTTCTTATTACTGCTGCTTCCCACACACTTTTAACTTGTCTCGAATTGTCCATTCTACATAAATGTCCAAACCATCTCAGTTGCTGTTTTTCTATTATGTTAATTACTGACTCTACTATACAAATAATTGATTTAAATCATATTTTTTATATTTTGCTAAATCAACAAAAAAATACACAAAAGAAGTGCCCTTCAAATATTGCCAATTAAACAAAGCCATCATGAACAGTAACAATATAACCAAATGCTAAAACTGATTTAACTTTTAAAATTGGTCTTGAAACAGTTGAAAATAAGGTGCACTATAAAAAGAATTATTGGAGTTCCAAGTGATTTTTCACAATACACTCATCTGAAGAGATGAGGGATACAGGGTTATTATCAAAAATTGATAAAAATATACTTTCAGATGTCACAAAGTTCAATTTATTTACTTTCGTTTAAAGATACAAATAAATCATTTTTGTAGGGCGAAACAAGACGTTCGTTTTCTATTATGAACAATAAATGCATCCATTAGTTTCTAAACCGAGCACATCAACTGAATCCGGGTAGGAATGCAAAATAGCAACGCGGTTTGGCCGATTCTGTGCCATAGCCGATCTTAAATAATTGTTTATTCGATGCAAAACTGAAAAACGTCTTTCATTAGAACAAGAAGATCTCGGTACTGTTATTATTAATCTCAGAAAACGCACGAATTCACGAACGATTTTCATATAATGTTCATTTTCCCTGAGAAAGGACCCACCCCCAATTTCAAATTTTAGATTTTGTTCGAAAGTTTCGAGTGGGTAATTACCCACACGGGTATTTTCGAGTGGGTAGTACTACCCATACTACCCACGTCAACTGCCGGCCCTGAATTAGACAAACAATTTAAACAAAATTATGATCTAATTGAGCTGTTTCGACTGTGAAAGAATTTTACTTTGAAAAATTGAATTTTTTATTTAAATTGGTAAAAACGTAAAGCATGTACACATTAAGATTAAAATAAGCATTACATAATTATTCTTCTCTTTCGGTGTAACTATCCCAAGCAATGTAATGCAGCAACCATATCCATGCAGTTATTAAGTTTTACCAGTTTGTTTACATATACAAAAGTAGGCTGGTAACTAAGTCATAACTGTATCTGTACGATAATAGTCCTTTATCGTACATGGCAACCATTACCATACTGTAACCGGTAAACTATTGAACAAACCACAGATGTTATGAATCATAACAGCCTTAGATGTCTTAAAATCCTCACTCTACGAGCTCGGATTTCAAAACAACGTCTCATACATACCTAGATATGTTAATAGCTATAACTGAATCCGGGTAGTTATTATTTGTATTTTTGAAGAATAAGTGGATAATGGCTGGTGGTATATATATATACGGTTCAAGTGTTTATCGGTTTCAGGATATTAAGCCTTTGTTTACATATACAAAAGTAGGCTGGTAACTAGATCATAACTTATCTGTAGGGTTAAAGAATATTACCCTACATGGCAACCATAACCATATAGCAACCGATAAACTATTGAACAAATCACGGATGTTATGAATCATAACTGCCTTAGAAGTTTTAAAATCCTCGCTCTACGAGCTCGGAATTCAAAACATCTGCGGCAGTTATGATACTCATAACATTCCTAGATATGTTAATAGCTATTACCTGGCTAGTTTATAGGCTAGCTGGATAGTATACAAACTATCCAAATGTCTGGCTATTTGGATGGAAAATCATATTTCTACTAAAATAGCTATGAATATTGGCTGGTTTCTATATTATCCAGCTAGTATATAAACTATACAAGGTTTATCGCCAAAGTACAAACCACAAGAAAAGTACACACATTAACCGTTGTACCACAGTATTTGGATAAAGTGTGAACTTAATATTAGTAGTAATACATAATAACCAACTCGTTGGTTAGTATGTAAACCAACCAATTCGATTTGGCTAATTTATTAGAAAAGTGAGGTTATGTTTATGGCAAGTGCTGTGTGTTGTTATTGTTTACTGTCGTGTCTTGTGAAATTTGTTTAAGGATAGGTATCTGGTTATTAAAAATGAATCAAGAGCAACAATTTGAAAAC
The DNA here is from genome assembly GCA_940337035.1 of Agriotes lineatus. Classification (NCBI taxonomy): domain Eukaryota; kingdom Metazoa; phylum Arthropoda; class Insecta; order Coleoptera; family Elateridae; genus Agriotes; species Agriotes lineatus. The sequence goes on along the minus strand of OW679197.1, from coordinate 31,571,586 downwards.
CTGCTATTGGAAGTTTACGAGCAAAAGTCGCAGAATTCAAAATTAATGAATGACAGTGATTATAGTGAACTTTTGCAACGTATAAAGAGAATACGCAAAACTGTTTTGAGGTTTATTATTAATATTTTGTCACACAAATAACGTATGGGACATAAGTTTTGAGAAAAAGTTTGCCTTGAAATTTCTACTAGATCTAGTTACCATGAAACCGGTAAACGAATCATGTTTTGTTTTTATTGATAAACTTCAAATTTATTCAATAACTTAGTTCAAAATGTCGTACAAACTTGAAGTTCGCAAAAGTATCTATTGCTGTGTTGGACGGTTGCCCAAACGTGAAATTGTTAACTTCTTCACAGATCAAAATGTTAGCCAGACAACGATTTATAGGACAATAAGAGAATGCGAAGAGGGTATACCTTGCACTAATTTGCCGAAAACCGGAAGACCTCATGTTTTGGCACAAAACAGGATTAATAGACTGGTACAATCCGCTCAAGACAGAATTGGAATCTCTAGTCGAAAGCTGGGTCACTGTTTTGGGGTCTCATACAAGACCGGCCAGATAATTTTCTCCAGATATGGTGAACATTATAGAAAAACAAGGAAGTGTCCCAAATACACCCAGGCACAGCTTGAAAGAATACCTACATGTTGCAGAGCTTTGAGACGAAGGCATTTTGTGTGGAACCGTGTCATTATAATGGATGATGAAAAATATTTAACGCTGTCACATTCTGAAATGAAAGGTAACAATGGATTTTACACCTCTGATATTGAAAACTGCACAAACGAAGTAAAATTCAAAGCAAAAGCGAAACTTGCTGACAAAGTTTTAATTTGGTGCGCGATTTTTGAGGCTGGGATTTCAACACCCTATGTTGGCCGAGTTCGGGGAGAAGCTGTGGATGCTAGGCTTTATGTCCAAAGATGTTTACCGAATATACTTAATTTTATTAATATCGATCATCAGAACGACGATATAATATTTTGGCCTGATCTCGCTTCGTGTCATTATGCCAGGAAGACTCGGGAATGGTTGGAGCAGAATAACGTAAATTATGTACCGAGAGAAGATAACCCCCCAAATGTCCCTCAAGCTCGGCCAATAGAAGAATTTTGGTCATTATTATGTCGAAAGGTTTATGAAAACGGTTGAGAGGCCCAAAATGAACAACAATTGCGGGCACAAATTTTTAGAAAAATTCGGGAAGTGGACCGGAACATCGTCCAAAGGAAGATGAGACAAGTCTTAACCAAATTGCGTGCCATTGAGGACCATGGTCCGCTATCAGTTTTGTAGATTAATTTACATGTTGTCAGAAGATGTAAAATTAACCATTAATATTTAAGTTTGAATAAAATTTCGTTATTTTGCTGATTAATCCTATTTATTTTTTTCTCAAAACTTATGTCCCATACGTTAGTACCTGTATGTCACTTTTGTTTTTTTACTTAATTTTAAGTAGTAATAGCAATGTTATGTTGTACCTATAAATAAACTTTATTTTTGACAAAGGATTATTTTGCTATCCTAAACTAAATTAATCAAATGGAATAGGTTAATTTACATACTAACCAACGAGTTGGTTACGAATATTAAGTTCACACTTTATCCAAATACTGTGGATAGTTTGTAAACTAGCCAAAATCACCGGTTAATTTGTGTACTTTTCTTGTGGTATCGTACTTTGGCGATAAATCTTGTATAGTTTGTAAACTAGCTGGATAGTATGCAAACCAGCCAATATTCATAGCTATTTTAGTAGAAATATGATTTTCCATCAAAATAGCCAGACATTTGGATAGTTTGTATACTATCCAGCTAGCCTATAAACTAGCCAAGTAAACACTTTAACTGTAACATATATATTGCGATGGTATTAAGCCCTACAAACTCAACTCTGATAGCATTGCCAAACTAATGGACATTTCACTAAAGCTCAGGGTGAGGTATTTTATATAACTGCAAGGCTAAAATTTGAATTTAATAGATTGAATGCATTGGTAAAGAGATGCCAATTAATAGCAGTATAATTAATTAAAGAACGGTTTAAGCAAAGCTCAATTCTCACAAGGATCTCAGTTGAATGTAAAATAGAATTTAAAATATGAGGATTGTGCAAAGTAATAGTCGAACTATTAATTACAAAATGGTTTGCAAAGGCAATAAATTGAAGCGAATAATTCAAAAAAAGTTAAACAGTGAAATATTTGTCAGGGTTTTAAAAGAAAGGTAGGAAAAGCTAGATAAGCTAATGAACGTTGCAACGAGCAACTAAGAAGGCTGAAATTAAGGCATTTGATGGAAAATTGTAAGAATCAACAAGCCAGGGTTAATAAAAATTCAAGAATAGGACACAGCTAGAGTGACCACCTTTCAATTTATATAAACCCTGAGATCCTTCGTCAGTAAAAAGGGGTTTTCTTCAATGAGAAATACAGGATGTTTATAGAAAACAAAAAGTAAGCAAATAAAAACAACGCTTTCATTCCTTACTATTCTTCTTCTTCTTCTCCACCTTATATTGATATCCACTCCTATTAATGGTTCGCAAATATAATACAGGGTGTAACTCAAATACTTGCCCATATCGTAAGTCACAAATTGGTCAAAAAAGTTCATATAAGCATAGTTTCAATTCTCAACATTTACGGAGACACTAATGGGGGGGGGGGGCTTATTTATGAAATGGTTTATTTTTCTTACGGCTTTAAGAGATTAAAATTAGCAACTCGTATAAATGTTTTTAGTAAAAATTCTTAACGTAAAAATTTTTGGGTAAAATGATTTGGAAAACCTGTTTTACTTGAAAACGTTTTAGCTCGCAGGGAGGTGATCCATAATGCTAATAGTGGAGGTGTTTTATAAAATACTCCCTCAATCATTAATGAAGCTCTTTTATTTTGTAATAATAAAGCTTATGCTAATATTATGCACACAATAGCCTTCGGGGGTACTTGAGAAAACACTAACATGCTAAGAGATGCGCCAAGAAAAAGGGTTCAGAACCGCTGTTCTAAAGTTAACTGTTTTGGAAATAATAACGATTTTATTTAAATAGAAAACTCAACGTTATCTAAAAATTATGTTTTTTTCTGAGTTACTTTACGAGTGCTTTTTGGCGTTAATGCTGTATAGGGTGCTCAAAATTTTCAAATTTAATAATTAGGGATTTAGTCCTCTGTATTATTTAAAACCCCTTGTAATGAGTTTTCTTCTAATATCCTAAATCATATTGCTAAATTCTACGGCTTAGTATATTATATACGAGTTAAAACATAAAAAACAACTTTAGTCTCTCTTGAGTTGCCTTTTTAAAAGGATAATAAATAAACACATTTAAAATGAATATTCTGAACGGAACAAACAACGAGGTTTGAAAAGAATAATTTAACCATTCTTGACTCAAGCGATAGGAATCACGAAAGAACGAGAAATACAAAAGTAAATTACCTCTAGAATCAAATGAAAGGAGATTAAAAATAAAACAAATACTCAAAAATTCTGTACCTAATTATATGAAATTTCCAAATATTTCTCCTTATTTACGGCTATTATATGAAACATATTTTATTTTCATTGATATAACTAACGGTGAAGCTAATTTTGGACATTATTACAAAATTAGTGCAACCCGGAGAAATTATTACAAAACCCGGAGCCCGAAGACGCGGTGTCTAAACCCTGAGACTCCGGGTGAAACCCTGAGAGGTGGTCACCCTAGACACAGCAGATGAACTTAAAATTGTGTGGAATAGTAGACAGGTAAAATAAAGCGACGCCTTGGTGAAGGAAGTACTTTCATAAATTTAATCAGTGTGCAGTGACTTATGTAAACAATTTAAAGCAAATTAACAAACGTGCAGTAACGCAAAGACTTGATCAACTATTTATAAATGTGGACCATAATATTAAAATAAGTATTTGTAAATAAGTTGTAGATTTTAGGCAAATTTATATTTATAAGTAAGCATTTTGAACTTGATTCACATCCGTTTTTACTTCCTTTTACAATAAAGGAAGTATTGGATTCACCCCAAAAATTCGAAATTGAGTTTTCAACAGAAATTCACGTTTTAGAGTCCCCTGAACCCAAAAAACATTTTTTTTCATTGGTCTGTCTGTCTGTCTGTGTGTCTGTGAACAGAATATCTAAAAAACTAAAAGAGGTATGGAGTTGAAACTTCATATATAAGTTTTGTGTACTATGTAGATGTGACAGCAAGCTTTTGAAAAAAATTGCATAACAGGAAGTAGGTGTTTACTCTTGTGATTTTTCAGTTTTTTTTTAGATTTTTTCAAAACCGGCTCTAACGATTTTTTTCAAACTTCACATTTTTACTACATTTTGAATGTGTATTGATATGAGGTAGGTGATTTTTCAGTTGAATACTTCTAAAATGGGTTTCTTTTGTTTCTTTTTCTATTTTTTATTAACTCCTATTTTAAATAGAACACCCGGTATATTATGACATTTTTGAATTCAGCTTAAAATTCTAGTTAAAATTTGTCTTTTCTTCAACTGACGCTCTATTTTGTACCGTTTTTGCAGAATTTGTAATTTTTGAAAATTTTTGACAAATGCTTAAAACTTTAAAATCAGATTTTTGCTAATTATAAGATAACTGTAAAAGGAAGTTGTGTGCGTGTATCACACCAGATTTTTAATTTAAGATTAAAACTAGCAATTGTTTATAGCGGATATTTAGGGAGAACAAATGAATAAAAATTAGAATTGACATGGTGTAAAACGTACTCCTAAATAAAGTTAATTTTTATATCATAAACAAATTATTTTTACAATAAAAATTATACCGGCCAAATCACTGTAATTTCGTGGCCGTGTGTACAGATCCGTATTCAGTTAAATTAAGAATTATACATTCAGCCCAACTGAACCTAACCGGGAGAAAGGGTAATTGCTTACCGAAATTTTTTGAGCTAGCCATAATAATTGTTATTACTTGTAGATGAATAAAATATCAACAGGGCATACAACCATTTATTTCAATGAGTTAGTAAATTACAACTCCTTTTAATCGTCTTAGAAATAAAATATTTGCGAGTGGTTCTTAATTATTTAGGTATTTAATTAATCATATTAAATTAAAAACTGTCATTAACCATAGCAATATATAGTTACAGATGAACGAAAAAATAATTTGAATAGCTGATAAACAGCTAAGACTAAAGTGGGTTTCAGCTGTATTTCGAATTGATTTAAATATTCAATTCGTTGTGTAATAGCTTTGTTATAAAATCTTGTATTGAAAATATAAGTTTTATATTTATAGTGGTGAATTACCAAAGTGATAACTATTCAGATAGCATTCAGATATCTTGATTTATTAATATAAAATCAGTGCACTACCAGATTTGGATGGCTTTTGTGCGACATTTGCCGTTGCTCTTATGGGTTAAAATGGGCAATATATAATCCAAGCTTTAATATATAGGAAAGTTCGAGAAAGCCATTTCAGTGCTCAGAGCTGTCGACAGACTAGACACAGAGGCGAACAATTAAATATCACCCCTAATGTATTATATTACAAGACAAAAATATTAGAAAATCTCCAATTACTATTTGGTTTTCATTGCAATAGAAACAGTTAAAGCAATTATATAAATTACAATTATATAGGTAATAATAATTAAAAGATTTATCTGCGGGGATGTAGCACAATAAAACTGTTTAAAAATTCTTCCAAATCTAAATTGTAGGCTATGTGCGCCTGAATCGATATAGCTGCTAGACCAACCAATCTTTCCTGGATCATTCCTGTTCCCAAATAATTTTTAATTAGCTTAAGTTTGGAAAAACTTCTTTCCGCACTTGCTACGCTAGCAGGAATTGTTAACAATAATCTTAGAGCGGTGGTAGTGTTGGGATGATATTCTAGGAGATTTTGATCGTATACCGGGTGTCCGTTCTCAAAGTCGAACATAGGCGATTAACATTGTATTGAACGTTTTTGCCGATTCCTGCTCGCCAATTCAACTTACAGGGAAGGTAATGGTATCAATGGAAAGATAAAATTATTACGCATCAAATGATACCAATAATAATATTCAAGATGCGATTTTTATTTTAAAATACTAATTTAAAACTTGGGAATTTTTAAATACGCCTTGCCTTGCTTTTCAAGTTCGATAGCATTTGTCAAAAAAATGGTAATTAGTTGGCGTAAAACAGGCATTTCTGTCAACGTCTGTGAAAATTATCTACAGCAAAATGAATTATTTCAATGAAGAAAAAGTGAATGCAATAACGTTAATGGCCTATGTTCGACTTTGAGAATGGACACCCGGTATATGTATATGATAAAACTTAGTGAGGTCCATTTTTTCCTGAATTATTTTTCAGAGAATTTTTCATTCATGTCTTTGCGGTGTTTTAACATTTCATCCAAAGTCCACTTAGGTAAAGATTGTATATTATATAAAAAGCAAAGTAGAGGATTGTGTTATCTCAGTTGTTCATATCTACTTTGTAAGCTATTTATAGTCGTATCAATTAGGACATTAACAATATTAATTTCAAAAAGCTCTTCTGGGGTCCTTTGTGGCTCGTCATGGCTTTCATAGAAAAACATATTTCTTTTTTTATTGTTTTTATGTGAGGAAATTCCGGTGGCACATCAAGTTTTTCCACAATTACTAATACAGTTGTTTCAATTTGTTAGAATCCGTTTTTCGTATAATTAGTTAAAAATCAAACTGCTCTAAATAAAGCATGACTAATATTTAAATTTACATTTTGCTCACTAGATTTATTATTGTCATATCAAATAATCAACACGCAATAGTATATTGTGTATCTAGGACGAAAAGCGTAACATTCCCAGACGACTGTGAATATTGTTGGGCGAGGCGGATGCCGAGCCCAACAACACAGGAGTCTGGGAATGGTACTTTTCGTCCAAGATACACATACTATTTTTCCGCCAATCGATACGAGTAATTAAAAAATTAAGAAAGCGTGTCTTTTTCTTCCTTGGAGGGGCGGAGCCCCGAGGGCCCCCTTGAAGAGGGTTAGAGCCCCGAGGGCCCCCTTGGAGAGGGACAGAACCCCGAGGGTTTCCTTGGAGAGGGTTGGAACCTCGAGGGCCCCCTTGGAGAGGGTTGGAGCCCCGAGGGCCCCCTTGGACAGGGTTGGAGCCCCGACGGCCCCCTTGGAGAGGGAATCTCTCTCATCCTTTTTTTAAATTCATATTAATGAAATCTCTCTTCAATTAGCGAACCGAAGCGTAGTTCGGGTGACTCACTAGTCATCAATAATTACATTCGAAAAATATTCCCTGCCTAGGCCGGGAATATTATTCCTGTACAGTTTTATTGTAAATTACCTAGCAACGGCTGGTGTAATGGAATGTTTGACTTTGCTCCACAAAATTTTGTCAATAATGTGTCAGTTCTAGTACGATTGGCGGAAAATACATTTGAATGAACTGAATGTTTCAATAAGGGCATTTCGTTTCATTTCCTGTTGTACCTTTCAATTCATGATTTTCGTATATTTTCACGAGTGCATCATAAATTTTGCAGAATTGAAATCGAATTGGTTTAACTGCTGCAATTCGAGCTTCCCATCAAGTATTAGACACACCTTTTATTGTCGTGTTTGCTAGGTGTTTCAAAAGAGCATCTCATCTATTCGTAGATCCAGAAAAAAGTTGAATAGTTGTTGAATTATTCTGAAGAATTATACAGCGTCAACTGTACTTTTAGCTGTATCATTAACAACGAGATTAAAGGAATGTGTAAAGTCTACACATTACCCTTTTGCTGTGACGTCAGAAATAACAAAACATAGAGTTTAAATAGTAGATTATGCAATGAGGGAGAGAAATACGTTATTTTACTGAGGTGCAATTTCTGACTCGAGGGCGAAGTCTGAGAGTCAGAAATTGCACTGAAGCAAAATAGCATTCTCTCCGAGTTGTATATACTATTTTTTTCACGTTGCAGGAAGATTTAAAACGAAGAACCTGTATTTTTTAAACGTCATTTATGACATTTTAGTTACAATTATTTTAAAATTAGTAGCCTATGGTAAATTTTAAAGTTGGTGGTACTGAAAGTCATTATGACAAGAGCTTACAATTATGTCAAATTTGAGGTTATCAAAACTGACACAAAACCTAACCTGCTAACCTCGAATTTAAGATAATTGTTGTGTCAGTCATAATGAAAACTTCCTAAGGAAATTTTTGTCTTATTTAGTCTCTAGGGAATAAATGTTTTACTTCTGTCACAATTTTGATGCTATAGAAACCGAGTTCTACTCCCGGTAGTGGAAAAACATATGTCTTATATTGCATTGAAATTTAAAAAGATGATTTAGATCGCAGGTAGTGGACTTTAGAATGAATTTGACACATACCTAATCTTTAAAGTAAGGGAAGCTCTAAATAGCACATTATCCAAACCAATACATTCTTGACCTATGTAATCCGACGTTTCTCCTCTTCGAAGACCCTTAATAGTATATTATACATCAAGGTAGCGAAGCGCAGTATTATAACCTGAGCGCATATTAGATACTGAGCGCGAAGGTTATAAGACGATTCGCTACCGTGGTGTATATACTGTTTTTTGCACTACCAAACGGCTTAATACCTAAATTCCTAACAAATTTCGAAAATATTTTAACTGTCAACCTGACAATACAGCTCTTTATAACGTCAAAATTAAAATAGTCATATTTGGTAACTTAGCAATTTATTAGTTACCACGGTGAAAATTGTTTATTTTACTTTCTATCCCATGGAGGAGAAAAACAACTTCACGACCTAAAGATAGGCCAATAACGGTGCGTTCTGAGACTAGTAGTGCAAAAAATAAGATTATAGGCTTGCTCGCTTGCTTGTTATTGTGCGTTATTTTACTGTCATTTTGGACAAATGTCACACTGACAGTATTATAAAACAAGCCATACTTACAGCAGACCTGACCAAAAACTGCATATTTTTTGTTTCATCCAGTTCCTTATAGCTAAATAAAGAGAGAAAATTGTTACGTCACAGCAAAAGGGTAATGTGTAGACCTTACCAAATGCGACTTAAAATGCACAAGGATTTATACTATTTAATGTGAGACTATACACCTTTGGGATGAATGGACCAACATTGCGAGGGATCGAGACAGATGGCAGACTTATGGAGAGGCCTTTGCCCGGCAACGGGATGTTACACTTTGTTGAAATTAATTAAGTTCATTATTAGTTATTTAACCAACAAGTGTGTTAATAAAGGCGATTAATAATCGAAACTGTTTAAAGCACGAACGAGCGATAGCGATGAGTGTCTTTAATAGTTGAGATTATTAATCGCCCATTAACAAACGAGTTGATTACAAAATTTTTTCGTTGACTGCAAGATCTTTTTTTGTGGTGAAAAGTTTGATTAATACAACTAACCTCCATGCAAAATATCATCAAAATGTCAAAATCACAAAAACATTTAATTAATGAAAAAGAATGTATTAATCAAAAACAGTGTATTAATCCATCCTTTTTTAAAAAACAGTTAATTAATGAAAAGAGTGTATTAATCAAAAACAGCGTATTAATGACGTCTATTAATCCATCATTTTTTAGGAAACATAATTCATTAATATTGAAATTAACAAGCGGTCAACGAAAAATTATATTATTTACAAATTTATTGTTAATTAATACAAATGGTGGTAGGCTATAAATAAATAAATATACACCTTTCTCTTGTCATTTCAATTAAGCGTCCTGTAATTTTAAATAACAAGTTTAATATTGCCTGGCACAATTTAACATAGAAATAGTGCATTTGGATGGTGAAAAATTATTAATAGTAATATATTCGGGGATAAATACACAGGAGGTTGGCTCTTTGCTGGATCTAATGGTTTTGTACTAGCGCTTGGATGCCACGGAAATTACTCGAAAATCAAGATAATGAAAAAATTGCAACATAGAAGGTGATTTTGTGAATAATTGCTGGGTGGAACCAAGCTTGAGTTTCTTTTTAAACAACTAAATCAAAGGAAAGGGGCACCCTTCGGCATATTTTAGGAAGATTAATAAGCGATTCAAATACAACATTTTTATTGGCGTGGAAAAACTATTAAACAGAACCAATTTGCTTCTAAATGCAGTTATTGTAGATTAATGTTACGGTCTGAGAGATTGAATCGCATTTACACACTTCTCTGATTTTCGATCACTGCTACTGGTAATGCTAAAAGCGCTCCTTGATGGCTCTCCTCTTAGGTTGAATAATAAATTGGCATATTGTCCTGCGTCCAATTGTAGATATGGATGGAATGATTTCGCATTTGCATGTCTTATTATTTTCAGCAGTTGTTGTTCACCAACATCGGCTTTAGCAAAGTTGGATACTGCACTCGACCTGTTCGAATGATTGGTAATTTTATTCAGTTTCACATTCAATCCAATCTTTTCAGCACTATGTTTGGTTCATTTTTCCAACTCATTTACTCCTATTGGCATATTCTTATATAGAGTGTCCCAAAACGTCCCAACCAATCGGGTAACTTATTATTTAGAGTTAAAAAGTGTAGATAAACATATATCATACATTCACCCGTTAACGAATAATTTTTGATTTTTATAAATTTTTGGGCCAACAACACCTAGGCCATGAATGCTATTTCTCTTCCATAACAATTGAACATTATTGTTGACATACAATAGGTAATATTGTTTTCAGTATTAACTGCCAAGTTATTAAAAAGTTAAATAGCTACAATAATTGTTTTATTATAAAGTTTGTTAAAATCCCTAATTACCCAAGACAATATAACAAAGTAATGGGATCCAGAGGTAGCTATTCGATACCTCTTAAAACATGTAAAACAATATCCAAGAAGCATGTCCACATAACATGAGTTATGTGTAGCGCGTATTAATGCACCAAGCCGCTGGCAGCTGTTGAGGCTGATTCGAAATAGGTCCCAAACTTATATGGCAATTACGGGCGAAAATGCTGACGCTGCAGAATCGAGCTATCACAGTGTCAATGTGACACAAAGGCTAACGATGTTGTAGCTGCCCAAGCCGTTAAACTCGCGAGCTTATTGTTTTATTTACAAACACTACGCTCCCGAAATATAATGCGATGAAAGAGTAAAAGCAACCGGCCTCGCCTATAACAAATGTGGTGCAATCTTTGATATAGAAAATTAATGCCAACGAGCAAGGACGTTCGTGTGGGCCGTGTTTAGACATAATATCGATCGATTGCAGTTGGAGCCTATTTTATTTTGGGTGGTTGCGGTTGTTTCATGCAGGATTAGGGTTTTAATGCTCTATTATGCTGATAACAACAATGGTTTTTTTGGTGTTGGTTACTATAGTTACGTATATGTTTACTGTTTCTGTATGTACGAAGCAGTGCAGAGAGGACCGGCGGTGATTGCTGCCGCCTTATTTTTTAGGTTCTGTGGCAGTACTGCTTTGACAATTAATAAAACATTTCATTTTTACTTAGCGGAACGTAGTAAAATAATTACACTTTGGTCGTGATAGCGATTACCTTCGAAGACATTTCGCCGAACGTCCAAAACGCCGACTCAGTTGGCGTTTTGGGCGAGGCTCGTAGTTGCGTTCTAGAACATTTTGCCGAATTAACAGAGTGCCGAAGAGATGTGCAGTCGGAGTTTTGGATCAAATGCAAATTTCGAATTGTATTCGACTCCGACGCCATGTTTACGAACGACGTGACGTCGGTTAGTGCCGATTAGTGTTTTGGACACATGTCGCCATTTTGACGAGTGACTCTTCGCAGGAAAACTTTTCGCGGTCGTGAGGATCCATGACGTCATTGACAGTGACGTCGTAGAATCCGCCGCGCCCCTCAGCCACTCGTCGTATCTGTGAGAGTTGAGACTCTTGACGGTGTGACCATACCTAACCTCAATTTACTCCGGCCGGTTTTTGTTGTGTTAATTGCTTATTTAACACAAAATGACGCCAATGTTTAAGTGCAGCCCTTGCAATAAATTATATGCTTCTAAAAAGGCACTCAGTAAACATGATAGACAAATTCATAAAATATTTAAAGAAGTGTGCTATGAATGTGAACAGTGCCAGACATTCTTTAGTTCAAACCGAAAACTAAAGAACCATAATTCTAAAGTACATCAACTTGTGTCTTATGAGTGCTATGACTGTGGCTCAACTTTTCCCAAAAAAGCAGAAATAATCAGCCATGTCAAAATTCACAAGAAATCACCTGAGAATAAAAACATTTTATGTCCAATTGATGAGTGTCAAGAGACTTTCAATAAATACACAAGTCTACACAGGCATCTAACAGAAAAGCATAACATAAGTGTAACACAAGAAAAATACGAATTCAAAACCGAAGCTGGTAAGATTTTTTTAACACCAAGTTTATAAATTGTGGTGTTTTGTGTTTTATGACAAAACATTTTGTGGGTTGTTAGGAAAAATGAGATAATTTATTTTTAATTGCTTTAATTTTAGAGTACAACAAATGGAAGAAAGAACAGGAATTAAAAGCAAATTATGTAAAGAATACAAGTAAAAAGTATTTAAAAGAAGGTATTCGTACCTATTATGAATGTCATCGTTCGTTGGCTCCACGTATAACAAAAAACCCGAAAAGGAATCCTTTAGTCAATGGGTACAAACAAGATAGGCCGAGCGTGTCCATCTGTTCTTATCGTCACATGTAACTCTGAAAATATATCAGCTGTTTTATATCCCACGCACGTTGGTCATAATCAAGAATTAGGACGTTTAAGAATTGACGAAGCTTACAGAAATAAAATAGCAGGTGGGTAAGATAAAAAAAGTAATAAAACTTTGATAACTAACATTACTAACACCAAAGAATATAGATAGGGGAAGAAGGACAGCCTTATGGGTTATTAGCGTATTATTTAAAAGCTTCTCAGTTCTTGCCTGGCCCTCAAGCAGCCGCCGCCAGTACTAATGAACTCGTTCACGACTATGGTCGGGGACGCATTTACAGATCCCTGTCGCATTTTTCCCAAGAACGCGTCTCAGCGTTGCCAGATTGCAAGGAAGTTACAGAGTTATGATTTTAACAGCTATTTGTATAAGAGCGAAATTGGCAATTTGATTTTGCGCTCAAAATATACACAAGATTTTATACAGAGTGGAGTAATTTTCGAGGTGCCACCATTGGCATCTCGGAAACGGTAAGAGATACAACTTCGATCAAATGGGGAAAAAGGTGCACATTTATGAGGCCAATTTATTGACACTTCTGTTTTTCCGAAAAAAACGCATAGCCTACTTGTTATAATCGAAAAATTGAAACTGGTCGATTTTTTCAACCATGCATAACTTTTTTATTATTTCATATAATTTCAATTTTCAAAAAATAGCTTGTAGGGAATTGTAAGCTCTACAGAATAGGCCTACTTTAATATTTTTCTGATTCTTAATTTTCGAGGTACAGCCCAAACTTACATTTTTTTAAATGGAATGGATATCAAAATTTTGCATCATTGGAAAGCTTATTTTTTTCCCTTTTCATTCATGTATGGTTTCACATACTTATTTTCACAAACTTTTAAAATATTTTATAAAACACTTTTTAATCTAGTGTGCCTTGACTGTGTTAGTTGTAAAAACAAATGAATAGTGTGCTCTGGTTGCTATGTAACAAAACAAAAGACAATTTGCAGTGAAAACTTTCTAAACATACTGCAATAAGAAATAATAAGCTACTAACTACTCAAAGTTTAATCATATGCTCAAAAGTTATTATTAGTGACTTTTATTTGATATTTTTTCCACAAATATTAAAGTTTGGCAAATGTTTTACGTTTTATGAAAATAGGTGTTTCGGTCAGTTCTATCGTAAATAAGTCAATAGTCATAGGTCGTTACCTACTTTCGATTAATTCTTTATTAGCATCGTTCCTTACTGATGTGCTTTCCTGATAAGACGTGTCCCATTCCTTAGGCTAATTAACAGGACAGCTTATAAGAATTTCTTCTGGAAATTCACATTCAGTTGTGCTGAAGTTTGTCTTCAGTGTTGTCGTATACTCTTTTGACGTTTCCTTTTCCGAAATTGATCACTCGAACGCTTAATCTTAATCATGGTTAATTCGTGCGTATATTTTGAATGTAAGCGAAATCGCAGAACCGACTGCGATTTAAGCTTTTTTCGTTTTCCTATAGAAAAAGAAAGACGCGATTTGTGGTTGATTAATTGTGGCAATCCACAGCTTTTGACGTTATCTGAAGAACAATTACGTGAAAGAACTGTGTGTGCCATGCATTTTTCCGAAAAGCAGTTTATGAATTCAAGAAAAAATAGGCTGAGTCATAATGCTGTTCCCTTAAATTACAAAACTGCCATGCAACCTGACCACGCAACATCGCCAGTGTCGCCCAAAGAACTCGCATTTAAAAAAGAGATCATGCCAAGGGTCTATGGTAAAGCGACGTCTAGTTCGGGCTCTTTTCATTTGGATGAAGATCATATTGCTTCGCCTATGCAATTAGATGCAGATACCATACCGGATTCGTCTATGATACAGGTTAGTTCCTTTAAAAATGCCCGTTCTGTATACAGTGTGGTGATAACGTCCCGCACAAAATTCATTATTTTCTTATTTAATGTTTTTTGGGAAAACCCCGAAACACGTCATTTTATTTTTTAAAAAGACTCAATTTTCCCCCTTATTTTGATAGATCTCCTCACCAGTTAAATGATGATGTAAAAAAATTAAAAATTAGTGCCCCTCGTAGGTAACAATTGTTTTGAGAAAAATACACATGAAGTTCAAACAATTCAGAATTTATTTTTAATGAAAATAAGAGCTATGACAAAAACTACCTAATTTTGATTTTAAAACATTTACCACTGTTTCACAAATGTGTCAAAGTCAACAATTTAACGTTTCTAAGGAAACAGATGTGGTGCTTTATTTTAATTTAAAAAAAAATCTGAATTTTTTGAACTTTATGTGTATTTTTCTCAAAAAATTGTTATGTGGGGTACTAATTTTGTATATCACCATTTAACTGGCGAGATCTATCAACATAAGGGGGGAAAATGGGATTTCCATTTGAAAAAATTAATAATGACGTCATAGCGCAGAAACAAAAGCCTCCCTCACCCTTCTATTTTTGAAAAATTTATTGTTTATTCTAATTGTCGTTACTATTTTGCTTCAAAGAATCAGAAAATAAAAAAATCGAATTTTTATGCCATACAAAATATGATTTTCAGGGACTTCGAAAATTTCACCTAACCATGTTAGGAGGCGGGGTTTTACGATAGCGCTCAAGCAGCCGTTTTGAAGAAAACAACTATACTGTTAAATGCAAAAGAAAATATGAACAATTTCCAGTATGGGAAAGTCTATGGACGGTGTCATGTCCACTTTTTAAAGAATAAAATTGACGTGTCAGGGTTTTCCCAAAAAACATTAAATAACAAAATTATTAATTTTGTGTAGAACTTTATCACCACACTGTATAATAAAATTTTTAAATTTTACATCGATAGTAGGTTAACACGATGTCCGATTATAGGGGCTTAAATCTTATAGTTTCCCCAAATTTGTTGCTCGATCTTCGTGTAGGTACTAATTAAATAAGGTATAATTAGTTAAAATTTCTTTTAAAGTTTTATTAATTAAATCAAAACTAAATCCCAAGCAGTAAGTATACAGGGTGATCAATTTTCACTTCTTTAGGAGTTTTTATTCAATAACACAAAATGAACAAAAGTTGGCAGTTTCATAAAATACAGAAAAATTATTGACGTTTTGAATTCTCTGATAAATTGTGTAGAAATATGTAGGCAAAACAATGAGCTTGTAAAGCATTTTAATGAAGCCTACAGCATGAAAATATTTTCTGTTATTAGTATGTTTTATTTTTAAAAACCATATTTCAACAGGCCATGTTAGAAATGCCAACACCTACCAAAACAAGAAAGCGCCGTAGTTCTGCTGTGCTACATCAAAAAATTGCAAAACTGCGAAGACAAGTGGCGGCAAAAAATTCACAAATTTACCGTATGAAGAAGCAATGTGCACGAAAGGGGGCTAATTTAGATGCACTGGGCTTGAAACCAAAAACCGTTCGCGTCTTTGTAAATATGCAACTTTCTCACAAATCTAAACAACCTTGGACAGAAGCTGAAAAAGAATTGACCTTAAATATGTACCACAAATCTCCAGCCCTCTACTTTTTTATGAGAGAAAAATTAAAATTTACTATGCCCTCCAAATCTACAATAGTTTCATGGTTACGGTTAAACCAACTTAATACAGGCACCAGTACGGAACTAATGAAAAAACTGGCTGTTAAAGTTAACAGCATGACCGATGATGAAAAACAGTGTGTCGTATTACTTGACGAAATGCATTTAAAGAAAGGTCTAGAATATAATCCACGCCAAGATATGATTGAAGGTTTCGAAGATTTAGGACATCTTGGACGGAAAAGCAAAATCGCTAGTCATGCACTAGTGTTTATGGCAAGAGGACTTATTCACAAATGGAAGATTCCTGTCAGCTTTTATGTTTCTTCAGGTACCATTAAACATGGAGAGCTATCTTCCCTCATTATTAAAAACATCGAAGAGTTACAAAGAATAGGACTTAAAGTGCGTGCTGTTACTAGTGACCAAGCTGCTACAAATAGAGCTGCATTTTTAAATCTAGGAGTTACTGCAGAACAGCCGTATTTTTTTGTCTGCGACGCAAAAATTTTTGCAATATATGACGTACCGCACTTGATAAAAAGCGTACGGAATAATCTTCTATCAAAGGATTTTTACGTGGAGGGCAAGAAAGTTTCTTGGAAAGATATCGAAGAGGCATACAAAATAGATAAATCTTCTTGTACTGTTCGAGCAGCTGTAAAAATCACGGATGCCCACATCTACCCCAATACTTTCTTTGCTAACACTGTAAGTTCTTTCGGTCCCTTACATTCATTTTTCTTTTAGGTAAATTATCACAAGGAGTCACGGTAGATAGAGTTTTAAATGACATTCGAGAGACTGTACCAAAAGGCCAAGTTGAAAGAATACATTTAGTGGAGAAGAAAGATATACATAACATCATGCGAGATTATTCGATAGCATACTCAACCAAAAGGCACCAAAATGATGCTGTTAGCGTTAAATTATGGGTTGAGGCCATGAAAAGCGTGGAAAAAAATCCAGTTTTGTATTATAAGGAACAGGGTTCACAAGAAGACGGCATGTTTGAAAAAAATGATTTTGTTCTTATAATTATGACAGAATTTCAAGCAAATTCTTTAATTTTATTTGGCAATAACAAAATTTGTATTGACGGGACGCATGGTTTAAATCAGTACGGATTCCAGTTATTCACAATTATGGTAGTAGATGAATATGGCTGTGGGATCCCTGTTGCATTCTGTTTTTCGAATAGGTCTGATATGATAATATTTAATAAGTTTTTTCAATGCATTAAAGATAGAATTGGGTTAATCTCTACAAAAGTCTTTATGTCAGATGATTATCCAGCATTTTATCTCTCGTGGGAATGTGTTATGGGTCAAGTACCCCAAAGATTATTATGTACCTGGCACATAAATAAAAACTGGATACAAAACTCTAACAAAATTAGAAATGAAGAAAAAAGATCATTAGTTTTAAAATCTCTAAGGGTTTTACAAAAAGAGTCAGATGAAAAAGAATTTATTAAACTGAAACAATTTTTTGGCTTTGCCTAATTGTTTCGCCATTTATCCAATTATTTCAGGCTTAACCTGTATATTTTTAGTTAAATTATAATTCCTTTTGCATTTCGAATTCGTAAATTTTCCAAACCAACGCATTTTGTACCTGCATCAAGTTCTTATCGTTTGCGCAATGCCCTCTCTGACCCGCGCTATCTCTTATCAGAGTGCGAGCCTTCCTCGAGGAAACGAAATTGTCGTCCGGGGCATTCATTCTTTTCACCTCGGGCAGCGCATTTCGCGCGGCCGAGATTTTATGTTAATTATATTAAATTACGTGCGCTCAACCAATTTCAATGAGCAATGTGTTTTCTAAGGGCTGATTATTATCAGGTACGATTGCGCTTTTCTGTCTTATTATCCCCATAGTAATTACATTTTTTGTTAGCTCTTAATTACCAGTTCCGTTTCAACAACGAGTTTATCTCGGAGGCCAGGCCTTATCGCACTTTCGACACCTGCTGGGTTCGGCGTTTTGCGGCCTTTTGAAGATGCTTTTGCTGCCTTTTTGGGGATGCTTCTGCAGCAATTTTCTGCGCATCCTTGGCGATTCCAACAAGGGTTGTAGCCGTTCACGTCCAGCTTATTTTGCGAGGTTAGTTGTGCTGTTCCGAGATTTATCGTGTTTTTGATATCTGGTTTCTCCATTTATACATTTTAAACCCGTCAATATTTAAAACTTAAATTCATACGTTTTGCAATTATTAAAATGTAATGTTCAATTTGATACATGCTCTTGCTTTTTACATTAAATTTTCATGCTTATAGTTAATTATGCACAGTTATAAATTTTTCTATTTTTGATGTGTGTTTCGACCCTATGTAAAAGGTACAGTCACGCTATTTATTTTCAATAGCCTAACAGAAGGTTTTATTAGATGACTGTGATAAGCTTATCCCACGAGTGTTTTTGTTAAAGTTATTAAAATAACCCGAAAGGGGTTCTTAATTTTATGCGTGTCGCAACCTTCAGTTAAGATACACAATTGTGTTATTACATTATTTACATTTTAATTATCCTGATTATTGGTTACTGACTCTTCAAAACTTTTATTAATGATTAATTAAACGCTAGTCACTTGTAGTTTATTTTTCTTCTTGTTATTTGAAATCTTTTGATTTCTGGCGCCCATTTCCATTTTCCTTTCCTTTTTTGAAGACATTCCAGGGTACATAGCTGATGATTTGAACCTACGATCTAAGGCCGCCGATATTTGAGCTAGTTCGGCCATCGCGGTGAGTAAGTAACAGTTTTTCAGAGCTGCCGTGGTGTATAAATGGTAGGGGGGTTGATCTGCGATTTTTACTACCATTGCTTATTTTATTAATTAATCGCAGGTCGGCTTTCTTATTGTTTCAAAACCACTAAAAACTTTTACTGATCAGTTAATGGCTGACCCTGATACCTTTCAATTTTTTCAATATTTTTCAAGGAATTACTTCAATTGAACAAACATGTGGGCATATTGTTATAGAAAATATGCAGGTATAAATACAAATATGTATCTGGAGTCTCTGTATAAAATAATAAAACATTTTTACATTCAGGGTAAAAAATGTAAGCGTTTGGACAAAACCATTAATGCGTTAATGCAATTGATACGTGATAAAATGTTTGAAAGAGTGATAAAATTAGAAAAACATAAAATTAGTGAAAAAATAGAAAAAATCAGGGGCAGTCATAAAAGAGGGGAAAGTATTCAAATGTAATACCACAAAAGGTGAAAATTTTTTAAGAATTTTTTCCGTTGACATGCAAATTATTGCGTTTAAATTTTTCGAAACCAAAACTGCGTTAAAAATTCCGCGAGACCGCAGGTCGAGTGGAATTTGAGCAGTTTTTGTTGAGAGAAATTTGCAATAATTTGCATGTTTACGAAAAAAGTTCTCTTAAAAAATTTTGCTTTGAGTGGTATTTGGAAAGATTATTCAACAATATGGGTAGATGACCTTTACCGTGTTCGACAGCACACATTTTTAACGTTTTCCACTATTAATTCAATACTGGAGCTTCCAACACGATTATTATGAGTTTTTAGAACGACGCTGATTTGCAAAACTTTACTTTGACGTTTTGGCGAAATGTCAGTCAAAGGCTACTCACTAAATTGAAATCATTGAAACCAATCGGAATCGAGTGAAAACACTGTGACATTAGGTGTTTTCAATGACAGTCAATTTTTATTGGCCGTTTCTGACAAATTGAACAATTTTCATTGGTTCGTTCATTATAGTGTTGAATAATCATATACAATACCGCGAGCGGTCGACGAATTGCCGAAAATTTTTGTCAAAGGGTATGAGTGTTTATTGCTTCGATATAAATTGGTCGAGTGCGATAGCACGAGACCAATTTTGAAGCAATAAACACGAATAAACACTTTGACAAAAAATTCATGCAATTCGTCGGCTGCAAGCTGCATTTGAAGGACTATTCAACGAACAAAATTGACATTTCTTAGTAATTAATCAATTTTATCACGTCCTCTTTGAAAATAAAAATCTGTTGACGTAAAATAAATTGTTTGTCAAATTTGACATTTCTAATATAATATTTAATTATTTTTACAGGAAGTTAAATAAATGTCACAGGAAGAGAAAAAAATTGTCATTAAAACTCCGCTAGCGGAATTGTTGCACAATTTTACGCTGATTGGTGGCAAATGACATAAATACTAAATTATGATTGGTGAATAGTTAACTTG
Organism: Agriotes lineatus; assembly: GCA_940337035.1. Taxonomy (NCBI): domain Eukaryota; kingdom Metazoa; phylum Arthropoda; class Insecta; order Coleoptera; family Elateridae; genus Agriotes; species Agriotes lineatus. The sequence goes on along the minus strand of OW679197.1, from coordinate 31,551,149 downwards.
AAGGGGGTGAGTTGAATAGTCCAGAAAATTCTATGTATCAAAAAAATGAAAATCAGTGGAATGTGGTTTCCACCAAAGATGCTGACCATAGTTATCTTGTTGAAAAAATATTAAATAACTGTACCGATCCTTGTGAGCTTAAATGCCAAAAATGTAATGTTTGTATACATTCTTTAAATGTAGTTGTCCAGACAGTGTAATAAACCACAATATATGCAAACATATACATGCATGTTGCCTAAAATATCATTTGAATACATATTCTCCACCTCCAGTTGAAATGACCGCACCTTGCTATGATCTTCAGAATGATGTTATTTCATTTCAAAATTGTAGCAATAATAGAGATTCAATCGCCTCGAAATTAGAAGTTATTCTTGGTTTAAATAAAAAATGTAACTTATCGGATGGTGATGTAAGTCAAATCCACAAACACCTAGATAAGGTTATCGACATATATAATGATCATGACCAATTAGACTTTAAAGTCAAAGAAAATGTTAATATGAATAAAAAGATAGAACCACAATTCAGATTGTTTTCATCTAAAAATAAAAAAAGGAGATTGGGTACAGCTAACCCTACACAAGATCCATTGCCAAATGAGTCAAAACTCATAAAACTTGCACTCTCGAATCCTAATGCTGAAGTACTTAATATTCATACAAGTTTTGACCACACCTACTAACAATAATTACTAGTATTTTTTATTACTTCTGTTATCCTTTATTTTATATTATATATAAGTATTATAAGGTGCATTTTACTGTATTAATTCATCCTATTTCAAGGTACAATACCTATGTATATATGTATAACTGACAATTATTATTGATTTACTTCCTATTTTATTGACTGCATTGTATTTTATTTTATTTATACTTTGTATTGTATTTTAGTTTTTAGTTATATTTTTTACTGTACTTTATTTATATTGTGTATTTGTTTATTTATTTATATTTAATACGTGTTATTTACTGTATTTGCCATACGAAATATATATATATATATATATGTGTGTAAGATAAGTTCCTATAGTGTGCAGCTAAATGTTTGGTATTAATAAATCTGAAATATATGAATTGACAACCTTGGAAACAAATGCATTTTTTGACACATGACTCTATATTACGTACAGTGTGTTCCACGATAAAGTAATCACCTTCTTATATAATTAGTTTCCAGATTTAATGTGTCTAATAAAAAACTAAATTTAGAACTCATTTGTTAATTTTCAGAAGTAAAAAAAATTCTAAGTCGCAGTGTTTCCGTAGTCGGAAGTATTATGGGAAATATGAGTAACGTTCAATCCATATCAAATAATCATACCAAAATATTTTTGGTTGCTTGACTATTTCGTATTTTTCTTTTTCTTTTATGTTATTCCCATATACAGGGTCCGGCAGAATGACGTATCCATTTTCAAAGTTAATTAATTTTATAATATAATGCGATATAAATACAAATCAAGTCGCCATGCTTTCGCAATAAATGGAAATTTAAGAAAGTTGTCAAAGTGTTTGCGAGAAATGTTAGTTTAGCTGTAAATATAGAACATTTTTACGTGGTTTGCGTTAAGTGTATATTATGTGCCAAGCCCCACCAGGGATCCCAACGCTCTAACTTCCACAAAATTTAAAGAAACTCAATTTTCAAAAATATATAAAAATAAAGGAAACATTTATCAGTGTTATTACTCTAGCTATGGTGAGTGCTTTATAATACCTAATTGTAATTTAAAAAATCAACTTTGATATTTCACCCCTTCATTGAAGATTTAAGCTCTAAAAAGTGAAATTTGTTAAATTTTGATACCTAGTTTTAGAGGCCATTTTCACTTATTAGCCTTAAAGTAAGGCTTTTAACGGAAAGGACCAAACTTAAAGAGGAGAATTTGCTGAAGAAAATGGTTTTTGTTACAATATTTTAGCACAATCCAGTCCAAAGATATTTAAGTTAACTCTAATGATGTCTCCAAAGTCAAAAATTGGCACGCATTGCTTATGGCCGCCGCGTATAAGCGGGATAGGATAAAAACAATATAACACCTGTCTTGAACTGCCAGTGTTAAGAATATTTAACTAGTTTTGAGAGACCATATTATTTATCAAGTAGTTATTTCGTTTGTTTGTTTGTTATTTTGTTCCTGTTAAAAATTACATACATAATTGTGAAAATCACAAAATTGTCAAACGTCATCGTTAGTAATAAAACTTGAAAGAACCAAGAATAAACGGGAATAAAGCAACAAACAGGCTACAAGTGAGTAAAAGACATTAATTTATTTAATATTGAATCTAGGATTATAATTTTATATGTTTTTAGGTATTTGAGTAATTAATTGTCAATAGATCTTATACTGCAAATACACGATAAGTTTGAAGCTTTAATTTATTCCCAACAAGCTCAAATACTTATACTCAAACTACGCATCGATTCACTTGGTACGATTCACAAATTGACTTGGTCGCAATATGGGTCCATCAGTATTTGGACGAACCAAAAATGACCAGTGTCCCGTGTGCTCCGGACCATACAGAGATGAACGAATGGTAGAATGTACTCAGTGTAAGAAATGGTGCTGCTACGAATGTGTTAATATACAGGATGATTCAAAAGTATCGTCTAATGACTCGTGGAAGTGTCCTGTATGTGAATCCAAAAAGAAATCTACAAAATCTACAACCAAAAATAAGAAGAGCTCTAAAAAGAGTGCTATATCTAAAATGAGACTTCAACTTCTGGAAGAAGAAAGAAGTTTAATAAGAAAAGAAATCGAATTATCAAGAGAATCCCGCAGAATTTTGGAAGAAGATCAAGAAATCGACGACAGCCAAGAAATCGACGAAGAGGAAATCAAAAAGTGTGACCCTTTGGCCAATGAAATGTTGTCTTTGCATATTAATCAACCATCGCTTAACAATATCCCTCATTTAGCATCAACATCTGGTAAGCCTATTCCAGCTTATGGTGGAGAAAGATCAGGTATGTCATTTGGAACAAGACGAATTCCAGGTGAGCTCCCTTTTTTCAACGGCAATCCATATGATTGGCCTATTTTCATAAGTAGTTATGAGAGGTCTACGGAATTATGTGGCGTGGATAATCATGAAAACTTACTAAGATTACAAAAATCCTTGAAAGGAGCTGCTAAAGCCAGTGTTTCAAGTTTTTTAATTTTGCCACAATGCGTGCCACAAATAATATCTACTTTAAAAATTCTATATGGAAGACCTGAGCAAATAATTGAAGCTCATATTAATGCTATTCGCCGACAGCCTCCTCCAAAAGCTGAAAAA